>OY365808.1:45922070-47122070 GCA_959347315.1 Bimastos eiseni | reverse complement strand
AGCATATAAATGTTTGATCTATTTGGTGTGTGATTCCACCATCTGAAGATCTCTGGGTATGCATGTTCATATGCACATAATCCATGTGACATAGTATTACTGTTTTGTTGTATAGAGACGGCAAGAGAATCGGAGGCAGAAGAATCATCATCTGAGTCACAAGAAGAACCAGATAAGACTCCACCAGGTAGGCCTAATATACTCTAATCTCGAACACACGAGTACTAAATTTGCTGTGCTGTGAAGCATCAATCTTATAAAACTTGCGCGCGCTGACATCAGCACGTGCGCAGGCAATTCATCAGTGGCCCAAGGCCTGAAAATCTATCGTCGCTTAGCAACTTAAAATCTGCGCACAGCGCCTACAACTAGCATTAATATATTTCGACTGATTATATAATTTATATAGTCTAAATTAGGGCTAAACAGTGTCCATCATACGTTGACATTATGTCTTCCCATTTCTTCAATTGAGCAAATTATCATAAAATAAATTGCGAATTCGTAATTATGCATCAAAACATACAAATCCTAATCTACATTGAACATTTGAAAGACGTGATTCTTTGCTGCTGGGCTGAGACAACCCAAGCACTTGTGGACTCAGCCTTCGGTCAGTGGTCGACTCGTGTTAATGCAGTCAATGAAGCACGTGATGGACATATTGAGTATTTGTTTGACTGATAGTAAATTATTTATACTAAATGATTGTTTAGAATTGACAACTTAGGTTTCAGACTTTTTTTTTACTAGCAGTTTTATGGCAAGAAAATGGCACATCAAATTTTAATAGCATTATTTCAAAACATCGTAATAGCATCTCGTAGATATTTTGCAGAATGATAAAATGGATAATTATCTTCAATCTCATATATTGAACAAGACGCTCAGAAAAAAATTATTCAAGTTATACGGCGTCAACATTGATGCATTCCTAATGGCCCATCCTCTAGATAAGCAATCTGCTACAACAACTAAATGTTCGTCTTTGTATTTAACTTCGACATCAAATTTTTGTAAAACTAGCGCCCATCACACAATTTTAGCAGATTAGACATGGATTCAGTTAAGTAGGTCAAAGGATTATGATCGGTGAAAATGTGAATTTTAGATCCAATAATAATCTCTTTTAATTTATTTAAAGCCCAAACAATCTCAGTCTTCTTTTTCAATGGTAGCCCATCACTTCTGGGTATCAGTCAATTTCTGGCTGACAAATGACACATGACATTCCACTCCTTTGACATCCAACTGTGTTAACTGTGTCAACACAGCACCTACCGCAAAATCGCTGCTATCACAATACAAGTTAACTGTGCAACATTAGAAACATACGACACAACATTAGATCTAAGTCCTTTAACAAAGCAAAAGCTTTCTGATTTTCATATGTCTAAATTATTTTATCTGGTACTTGTTTACCTGTTAAATCAGTTAATGGTTTAACAATGTCTGCAAAATCCAACACAAATTCTCTATAATAACCGAAGAAACCTAAATTTTGTGTAAATTGCTTCTTCGTCCCAGGAATCGTAAGATTCATCATGCTCTCAAACCTGTCAAATGATTCTAAATGCTGTAAATGAATGCACTGTAATGGCATCAACATAAGCTTACTTGCCTTCATAAATGTCCTTCCCGAGTTGACTAAGCCAAAAGACATTCGTGTCAATTCGTATAATCCATTGTGCTAACAGAAGAAGTTTCCATTGATCGGATTGTTTGACAGGACATGTCCAATAGGCACTTCGACAGTCCATGAGTAGTGGAGAATGTGACAATCTGACGCATTAGCCAAACATAGCTCAATTCGCCAATCTAATAGGTTACTTAGCGTACCCTAGGTCATAAAATTACCAAAACAACAACAACCAAAACCATAGGTCAAAAACACCTACCTATAACCTACCACTCACCACAATATTGTCAATGAGTCGTAATTCATGCATAAACCTAAATATTAGGTTCCAACACCCACCATTGCATCAAAACGCCGGAAATTTCCAAAAGCTTCGCCGAGTCAGTTGTTTTGATGACGAGTCATCACATGGTCATCAGGTCTTAATTTTCAATCCATGAATTAAATGACTCAGGATAACCAAGCCATTTCATCAGCGACTTGTTCCCTTGTGTCCTGCTTATCTTTTCTATTCTAAATATTTCTTGAGTAGTCTTCTGTAGCTCCTGATTATAGAATGAGCCTTGTATATCATTACCATTATAATCAGTACTCTTATAAGTTGGCGGAGTTGCAAAAACTTCCTCCGTCCATCTGGGTGTATATCTCTTTTCAAAGGTATTATTTTTGCTTTGTGATTCTAATCTTATTGCCTATCGAGAACTTTAGTACAATGAGTTTCGAAATTTTACATCCGTTCCAATTCATCCATACTGCCTTTTCGTTTACTTTCATACTGGTTTTAGAGGGTGTCATTTTAATGGAAGAATGCCTAGTTTCATTATAACCCTTAACCATGTCGTTCAACACATCCATATATCTTCTTGTTGAATTAGCCGTAGAGTACTTAAAAATTCTCTCCCTCATCGTTCTGTTCCAACGCTCAACAACGCAAGATTTTTCTTCATTCTCAGTAGAATATAATTCAACCAATTCTTTGACATTTTTATTGTAAATTTTTTTACCTTTATCAATCCAACCCAATTTTTTTACCTTTATCAACCGATACTTTACCTGGGCTTCTACCCTACTCTCGAATATTTACACGAAGCCACTAGCTGTAGATTTCCCACTCTTGTCATTTAATGGCACGATCCAACCGTACTTGGAAAACTCGTCTATTACGGTTAACAAATATTTCACACCATCGTTATCTCTAGCGAAAGACTGCATGTCGACTAAATCAACAACCCTTATTTCATCTATCCCACCAACGTACACTTTACTTTTCCTAAAACGCCTTACTACGAGTTTATCTAGTTCATCCGCTAGTTGATGGGTCCATTTCAGAGCAGATCGTAATTTTGCGCTTTTATAAATCCTAACTCGGGACTCGCTTTAGCCGATAATATTTGTTTGACAAAAGCTCTCTCTATTCGCTCTTGTAAACTAGGATTTTGAATATTATTCAATTCGCTTATCATCGCTTTATCGGCAACATTCCTAGATGCTGTATCCACGTGCTGATCATATGTTAAATCATGCTGGTAAGCAGCGCTGTCAACCCTATCAACGGGGTTCGACCATTTTTTAAGAATTCTATCGGGATTCAATCTCAAATCGTGTCTAGTTGCAGGACCCGTAAATTGGTGTCCCGGAAAAATGCATCTCAACCTAAAATTTAGCCCGCGGCAACTTAAGGTTACTGGTAACTGAATTAAGAAACCTGACTAGATCGCCACAATACATCTAGATTTAAAAAATGGATGTCAAAGAGCTTCAATAATCCTCTTTTACCGAAAGGTATAAGAGGGTTGATCGTTGGAAAGTCTGGATGCGGTAAGACGACTCTATTGTTGAACTTATTTCTAAGACCCGAATGGTTAGATTACGACAACTTACAAGTATTTGGAAGATCACTCTTTCAGCCAGAGTATAAAATACTCAAGAATGCATTCGATGAAAAGATACCGAAAGAATCTATCATCGGGTTATTCGGTTGCCAAGACGAGATCGCGAGGCTTGATGTTTCCCCAGAATTCGTCGTTGAGGAAATAGCAAAACTCTTGGAAAAAAATCTGATATGGATTGCAAGTTCTTCGAATCGTCGGAAGATGTGCCAGGTCCGAGAGACTTGAATCGTGAAAAGAAAAACTTGATGATTTTCGGTAGTTTACAGTTAGAAAAACAGAATAAATGCGAGACTTACTACATCCGAGGAAGACACAGTAACGTCGAATGCTTCTACTTCGCACAAAATAATTTCAAACTACCAAAACAGACGAACAGACAGAATGCAAACTTTATCTGTTTGTTTTCTCAGGACCGGACAAATATTAATCACATATACAACGATCACGTGAGTACAGACTTGCCATCGGAGGAGTCTGAGAAACTAAGCGAAACAGCCTGGGAGCAACCTTATGGATTTGCAGTGATTAACCAAACTAGTAACAAGAACAAGGGCAAGTATAGATGCGGTTTCGATGAATTCTACTTTCCATCATAAATAAATCTTACATATTTAGTAATGGAATCACTTCTACAAAAGATCACAGACAACACCGTAAGGACCGCTCGTTAAACAGTACCAAAGTCATCGTTTTATATATTACATAGTGAAAAGAATTCGCTTATAAGGACTCGATTCAATTCGCTGATACAGTTCAATGAAGATGAAAAGTATGAAGTAGCTCTAGTCAATCTCGAAATATATTTTTCTATTCCAAACAACAACTTTACGTATTAGCCGAATAATGGGCAGATGTGGCGTACTATAGTCATCCCCGAAGTGTCTACGAAATAACCTATATTAACGAATACGTGCAGAGAATCATAAAAGAAAACGAGCATTATGACATGGTTAACGATGAATACAATATTAAGATTGAGTCAAAACCCAAAACCTTGGAGACCGTTGTTTATATAGCGGAGAATTATATGGTTAATTTATATGGGCCGAACTCTATCGGAAATGTTTTCGGTTTCAACGGGCGACGCTATACTGCGAGGTACCAAGAATTAGAGGACGTAATGAGTGTCACCACACCACACTGAGGGTAACGAGCGATATCATCGGAGCATCCTATAGCAACGACACGACCGATGACGTAATTTATTTCTTCTTCCCGAATGTGGGGCCCGGGTTCAAGATTATCGAAACGCTGAGGAATTGATATATCTTCCAATCACTCTATCCACGATATCGACAATGGAAACGACTCTCACCGATCGAAATGGTCAACAGATTAATCTACGAGGTGAGGAATTATCGATAACGTTTCATATAAGAGAGGCTTAAAACTTTTTAAAGTTTTATATAAAATGAATCGATATACGAACGTCAAAGTTAATATTACAGAAGGACAAAAAGACTAAATCAAAAGATCGCTACATGCAGCAACCGGTGTTAGCACAACGATTTAAATGGAGAACACGTTTTAGCTCTTACACAATGACAGGTCAATAATTTGGCTAAAGCGTATCAGAGCGGAACGGGTGCGACTAAAATAACGAGGAAAAAACAATTCATACATAACGCCAAAGTCGAAGGTGGATTTATCAGTGCTATATTCCAGCAACTGTCGGCAAATTTCTGCTGTCGAGCGTATTACCGATTACCGAGTTTAGCAACTGGTGCATTAACAGGAATACGTACGGCAACTGGATCAAAAGTCATAGGTAAAATAAACGGTTCAGGTGGAGCGATATTCCTCAATAGTCAAGGAAAAAGCTATAAGATAGTGCAATAAGGGCTTTACTTGAGCCCATGGCAAGGTTCTGGATTAGACGGTGAAGAAGAGGGTCGGTGTCTGAAAACGGATTCTGGATTCGTAAGCGGTGAAGGACTTACCATAGATTCGCCGTTTCGCTAGATTCGCCGTTAGAAAAACATTCCGCTTCTCGGATTGTTAATATAAAAATAATAATCTTTTTTAGAATGTCTGTATTTCCAATTCGCAAAATGGGGTGGATGAAACCAAAAATTGTTCCACTATAGGAAAGAACACAACCGAGATCGGTTCGTAGGACTTTGAGTAAAAATGTCTAGTATAAACCGATTAGAGAAATGGGTGGTTTAGGATGGTCACTTTTGCCCAACGAATAATAACTATTCAACCGAATACCGAATACCTGTACCGTTAAGCTTCGGTGTACAAATGACTAAAGGAAAGTGTGAAGTTTCACGGAGTCGGGAAATGGGATTTGTCCTGCTAAATCGTACCATTACCCGATTCTATTAGACAGTGTATTGGATATTCAGAATTTAAGTGAAACCGTAGTTGCCATAGACGAAGGAGATTCGCTATGTTCTATCGATTACATCTCCAACGATTATACTGGAATTCCATTTTATAAATATTCTTCGGTACCAAACAATGGAATTAAATCACGCTGCCACTTATCCCCTTCAGAAAATATCAGAAATTCAATAGGAAATCTTACGAGAACATTATAACTTTAGGACTCGGTGTATTTTGCATAACTTTTCTAAGTACTCTCGTAGCCGCACAAGCCGCTACAATCGCGGAATCGTTATCTACAGGAGCAGGAGCTTTATGTTTGACAGGAAACCAAATCTGCCGAATGTTATCGCTGCGGGAAGATAAAACATGCAAAGATCAAGAGGATGGCCGAAGGGAAACTCAATTCGATCAGCGACCTTGTTTCGATAGCCTTAGACGATGATAATATTTCAGACTTGGAATATTCTGTTATTCTAAGCGAATTCGAGAAATTTCATGAAATGAAGGAAGAAGTTAGAAGTAAAACCAAAGCCGTCTTAGACGAAGCGACGAAACAATTGTTCACTGGGAAAGGGGCATTCAAAAACGTATTGAATACAAAGTGAACGTAAATTTACGTTCTATGTTTATGTTTTTACGTTCTACGTTCATGTTTTGCGTTTTACGTCAAAACATTATCCCACTAAATAAAATGTCGTTTCTAAAAATGACCCTGCAAAAAGAGATTTCATCGTTAAATTGCTTCGCGATGTTTCTGAAGATGAAAGAGAATATTAAACAAGACTTATATTCAGAGAAATTGGGAGATATAGGTCTGCAGTGGGAATTGACAAAGGCTTACAAACCAATCATCGCCTCACATTCCGGAATATCCAGAGAATTAGGCACTGTAAAAGAGAACTCTAAGGCAACAGCTGAAACGTTCCGAGCAGCTTATGACGACGAACCCGTGAAATCGCGAAAACTTATTTAAAAGAATACGCCTCAAACACAATAAGTCGACGGATACAACCTTCGGAATACATTCTAGAAATGGTCAGTTTTTTTTATCGGAAATAGCCAAATCTCGATTGAAGGAGACGATAGCACGTTGGGCGATCGCATATACAAGGGAACGCCTGGGCTTTGGGAGTTACTGACGATGAAGAAAGCGGAATTCGCGAATTTTATAAATAGCGATCTATACTGAGATTCTAGATATGACGAACGCCATCAGAACGCCATCACTCCGAATAGACCTAAATCGTCCAAAGGCACAAAATATAGAAATATAAGTGAACCGATTTGGCATGAGTACAAACCGGTAGCGAGAACAAATCTAAGCAACGGTGGTGAAATTCGAATAAATATCGAACTTCAGGATCTTCTCAGCCATCCATCTGAGTAATTGCTGCTATTCGAAGGCAGACTGAATGAAGCAGTTACGCTTTACTGGTTACGCCAATGCCGATGCTGCGGCCATTACCGACAATGGACTCGTGCACCTTTTCAGTCAAATGTCGTATTCGCTATCGAATCAAGAAATCGAAAGCGTGTTTCATCCGGGACAATCCACAACAATAATGGAGCTGCTGAAATATCCCAACGACTTTGCTCTTGCACAAGGACTTAACCAGTTATGGACTAAAAATACCACGCGACTGCTGTTATAGCCGACAACTCTGGATTCGCGATTAGACAAGCATCTCATTCAGAAACCAACATCAAAGGGTACATTTAGTTTTATCGTGCCTCTGAAGCATGTGTTTTGGATTCTGTGACAAGGTAGTCTACGGTATGAAGCAGACTTTAACGCTCGTTCGAAAAGCAGCGTCTGTACGGCTCGATAGGCTATTTCTACCTGAATACGGTAGAGGCACCAGATGGGATAGAGTATTGCATGCGCGTGTTCGAGGGGGTCTGCATGATAAGATGGCAACGAACAAGACATTTACGAAAACAGTGATTGAAACGGAACCGGAATATATCATACTGTATATCGTGATATCGGGAAAGAGTGAAGCTGTTGGACTTGTAGTTTAGATTTTCAATGAGATTCGTCATTGAAAATTATCAATCAATGCTTAGTCCTGTTTCTGCTTCTTGATGGATAGGACGGTGAGATTCTTAGTAAATGAAAGTCTTTCCCGCTTTTGTACTTCAGGTCTTTCTGCTAATACAACATTCTCGACTTTAAATTGTATGTACCGTTTATTTCGGATTAATACACTGCATGTCTTATCTAGCACAACACTACACGGAGTGGATATTAGTATTAGAGGGTCGATCGGATTATCGTGTAAATCGTAAAATCCGGTTGTTACATCCGCTGTTCCATAGGCAGTTAACAATTTTGAGTACATCTTTGGCGTTTCATCTTCCTGGTTTTGTTTTTAAAATAGACATTTATTCAACATGCGAATCTTTGTATTTCTTATTTGGGGCCGCTTTTGTAACGGGATCGTGCAGATACTTTGTAATTCGTTTCAAATACTTGCAAACATACAGAGAGTCCTCAATTCTTCCTCGGTCGGTTCGGAATACCTAACATGCATCGTTACCGGTATACTATAACCTACAATTGGGCATCGGTTTTATCATATTCACGATCGGGAGCTATACCATAACTATTTAATACCGGAGTTTGGATATGAAAATTACTTTCGTCGTCGTTCGGGCATTCGTATCTTATTTTAATACGTTGGCCAAAGTTTCCCGTAATGTTCGCGAATTTAAATAGCATTTCATCTGGATTAAACGCTTCGTGTGTGATAAGCATTTTCCCTTTTATATATAAAATATTTTCTTGCAACCGAAATAGAAATTTTTTTAATCATGATAAACGAATAACTGCATCACACATAATCCAAAATTTCCATGTTCAGCACTGAGGCAATGTAACTCATAAGACGTTTATTTTCCAACGGAGTCGATTAAAAATTCTTGGTAGGTATTTTCTAAATAAGTAGGATTAGGTGCTAAGTATAATTTAACCCATTGTCCCGAATGAGTGTACGCTTTTATCCACCATTCATATATCCTTTCTGTGTTTGTATTCCTTCCGTTCAAGCCGATCTTCCAGACTCTCACTGCGGATGGACACCTGATACATATCCACGCGACAGCCCCAGCGTTAACACCAGACACCCATTCTCCTTCGTCTTTGAACGCATTGAAGGCTTTGTTATTTTGAAATTCAGAACCAGCAGTATGAAAACCGTAATTACTAGTATTTGACATTAATCTTGGCACGTAACCGACGCTACATTTTCTTCCAAGTGTGATATCGGTAAGCTCCGGAATCCACTGTAGCATGCTGATACCAATATAAACAGCACCGGAGCTCATGGATATAATTTGAAATCTCCAATACGTATAATTAGACGAAGCTGATAATGTAAATTTATTCAGAACTCTACCATTAAGGGCATCCATTTTTGGGGTAGAATATCTGTAAATACTATTTCATCGTTACTAGCTTTAACTTTCCAACTAGTAATTTGTTCGCCCTGCAAGATTCAATTCAATTGAAGTTTATTTGGCAAACCAAAGTAACAAGTTACATGAGGTCGGTATAACAAGCAAAATTTATGAATACACAGGAGACCCAATTAAGGACGGAGGGTCCCGCAGGTTAGGGCCACCAATAAATTAGGTAAAAAGTAGTTAGGTATAGAGGCCAAAAAGAGAGTATAGTGTTTGAAAATAACATGGAGGAGCAAAACTTAGCTAATCTTAACTAACGAATATGCTAACATTAAGCGAGTAAAGGTAAATTATAAGTTAATATGGATTGCATAATCAAGGTAGCTGACCACAACCGGTAAATGAAGTAGGTAATGACAAAGTAATGGTTTCTTAAAATCACAATTTATCTTATCAGGAATATTACATGAAAGCCGCTAATCATATTTTTAGGACCTTTGCACTTGATGGCTATTAGCCTAGTGTTTGTTATGGCATAAGAAATGCATAAGGTTGACCGGACAAAATGGTAGCGGACAAAATGGTTCGGGCAAAATGATACGGACAAAATGGTATGGGGTCAAAATGGTATTGGACAAAATGGTGCGGACAAAATGGTACGAACATAATGGTATGGAGAAAATGGCATTGGACAAAATGGCGTTAGGACAAAATGGCGTTAGGACAAAATGGTACGGGCAAAATGGTACGGACAGAATGGTATTGGTACAGACAAAATGGGCAACTACAGTGGCGGATTCTACAACTTTTGGTCAAATCTTAATCGGAGATATGATTTAGGTTTGATGCAACCACACACACCAACTTCGGTGTGCGGATATTTCCCCTTGATATTTCCTCAGGGACATTTCTTTCCAACATCCTCCCGACATATCCATCTTGGACATTTCCCTGAACATTTCCCTCCGCTTGATCACTTACCTAAACAAATACTGAGAAGAAGACACAGAACCCGATCCAACCGCCCCAATTTTGGTTCCAGGCATCTCCGCCGGACATTTCCCCGCATGTTACTATTCAAGATCAATCCATCAATCACTTAATATTCGATGAAAAGCATTCTGCTATAATTGAATTTGGGTTGATTAAAATATTAGGACAAAATGAAAGATGGGACGATGAGAAGAATTATGATAAAACGGAAGCTATATTTATATGAGAATTCTTCTATGATGTAATTCAGTTGGATATGAGCGGAATCGATGAACTAAAATCTACTTTCATCGATGCTGGATTGATGAAAAGAATATTAGGTCTACTTTATTGGAAGCTGAATTAATGAGAGAATTCTTCTTAAATGCATGCAAAGTCGATAAAAGAAGTCTGCTGAAGTAAATCTGGATTGATGATAAAAAATACTTTGAAATGGAAACTTGATCGATAAAATATTTCTGCTTAAGTTGAAAATGGATTTATGAAACAGATAATGTCTGAATGGAAGTTGGATCGATGGAGAGATTTCTGCTTAAGCAGCAGCGTTATTTATAAAACAATTCCACTTAAGCTGAAGCGTTTACGTTTAGAAAATTTAATGAATTACAAGTTTTTTATATAGTTTCGCTGGCATCCTTGTCTGTTCAGTTTTTACATTCGCCTCTTTAAACGTGCCCTCTTTTATTTGTCGCCCTTTTCAACACGCGCCCTTTTGATTGTCGCCTTTGTGATCGCGCGCTCTTTTCAACATTCGCCCTTATGATTTTCGCCCTTTTGATTGCGCCCTTTTAATATTCGCCCTTTTGATAGGATACCGGTTAGTTACAGAGTTAGAGCTCTATTGATGAAATTCAGAAGCATAAACGTAGCCTATATTTAGCCTGGCATTTTTCATACATCCAGCTCCCATTTGAGCAGAATCCCCTAGACATCCGTTCAGGTTGCATTTAAGCAGAATTCTGTAACAATTCCAGCTTTCATCTCTGCAGAATTCATTGCATTCACCCAACTTCCATTTAGGAATCCTTTTTTTCGTTATTGCAACTCTCATTTGAGCAAAGAATGTTTTATCAATCCAGCTTCCAGTTAAGCAATACGTTATTACTCAACAATGCGGCTTCTACTTAGGTAGAATTTTCTCATCGATCCCTCTTCTGCTTAAGCATGATTCTTTTATCAGCGCAGCTTCGTATTAAACATAATTTCTGTCATCAATCCAGCTTCTAGTTAGACATTATTCTTGCATCACTGAAGCTTCTAATTCAACACAATTCTGTCATCAATCCAGCTGCTGATTAAACAATATTGTTGTAACTAATCAAGCATCGATGTTAGCAAGGATTCCTGTCATCAGTCCTACTTCAAATTATACATAATTCTTTTCATCAGTCAACTGCTGATTAAACAAGACTCTTTAAAGTAATCCAGCCTAAATTTATGCAAGGATTCTTTTCGTCAGTTCAGCTTCTATTTAAATTTTGACAGCATGATATTTGCACAAAAATGACTTTGCCAACCTAAACTATGGTTTACCAAAGTTCGTTATACACATATCAAACATAGTCTGATATAGAACCCATTAATCATACATAATTAATATGGCTAATATGATGCACACTTTATATATATATATATATATATTATATGATAAATCGGGGGAATTGTTCTAGGGGAAATGTCCGGGGAGTGGAATGTCCGGGAAAAAATGTCCTAGACCAGTGGTCACCAACCTTTCTTCGGTGATGAGCCGCATTGCCAAGTTTAGCAACTTTTGGGAGCCGCCGTGGCTTGACGAGCACAATAAATGCGACTATTCAGCTAATAATTACGATAGCAATTAGCATCATTAGCCTCTGGTTTAAATCACAATATATTTGATCTTTACAAAATATACGCTTCAACGAAATACGTTTACCTATCCATTTATTTGGTGAGAAACCTGGTTCTATAACCGTATCCATAACCATACCAGAGTGTTTTTATTGGTCCCTAAAGTAAAGGAACATTGTAAATGCATCACAAACAAAAAAAACGAATCGCAGTACAATAAAACAAAACAGCTTAACAAAATTATGTAAGAGACGGATTGATAAGGAAACAGAAAGTGAACCCCAAGGGATCCCGCTAACCGGGCCTACCTTTACACAGCAAAGTTTAAATAACAGCAGGTCAATCAAATATAGGAGCTTTTATTATCTTAACTAGTTAACTAAGTTGAGGCATGCACACAAACCCATAGATAAGTTGGTCGAGAAATGAAGCAAATTAAGTTGCAAAATTAAAACCCAACAGCTTCAAATTCAGTTTATTAGGATGCCTTGTGATGTCAATTGCAAATGCATTGTCCAGCGACAATGCGAGGAAGTTCTGAGAAGTTTTGCCTTTGTCAATGAAAACTTATTTAATTATATGGCAACAGAATAAACCATCAAAAATCTTTCCTTTGCAATTTTATTTCGTCACATATAAATTTTCTCCGAAGTTTTCCAGAAATTTTAACCGAGATGGCATCAATATGTTCCTTCCAAGAGAGATGCTGGTCTACGATAACCCCTAGAAATTTAGAAGGTGACAATTGAGTGACAGAAGTATCCATTATTTTTATTCCAGCAGGTGGTCTGGTGGTAATTTTCTGTAGGATCTAAATAATACAAAGTTTGTCTTATCTAGATTAAGTGTCAGTCTATTGGCGCAGAACCAATTATAAATATTGCAACATTTATGGAATTTTTAAGAATTTCTAGAGAGGAGTGGGAAGCTAATAAATTCGTATCGTCTGCAAAAAGAATAAAAAGGAGATTAGGCGAGACGCTGGGTAAGTCGTTAATACAGTACTGCCAGTGTCATAGTATTTTTAATGCATCATTGCGCGTCATTAGCGCCCCATTAACGGGAGTCTAACGCGTCACTTAGCGGGAGATTGGAGCGTTGTAACGCGTTACCCGAGGTAATCGCGCGCGAATCTCGCATGAATCGCGCCTTACCGACGACATGGGTGGAGCTAACAGGATACTGGGGACCAATCGCTAGGGATTTAAATTCATCAATAGCGGCTTCAGTTAATTATATCGTGCCGCATGGTCAACCACGTGGAAGCTGAGTCAGGGCGAGAGATGTATGTTATGTACCTGTACACAACTACACACGTGCACGTTTTCTATAAATTAAGTTTATATGCTTGCTTTAATATGAACCTTCTACCTCAGGCTCTGTATGCAGATTTCAGATCGTATATTTACATTTATATAGTGTATGCGTGTGTGTGCAGTTGTGACAGTGTATGTGTGGATGCATTTGTGTACCGCGTGCTCTCGCATGTGTGTGTGTACGACCGTGTGTATGTCTGCGTATGTGTTTGTGTATGTATGTGCGTACGTATGCGTGTCTATACTTATGTATGAGTGTGTGTGTCTGGTTGTGTTTTTGCTTGTATGCATGTGTGTGTATGTCTGCATGTGTGTACGTGTGTATGCATGTGAGAATGTATGCATGTACGGACAGAGACAGCTGATACTGGTTGGCAGACACAGGCAGACAGAGACAGACAGTAACGGGCAGATACAGGCAGACAGACCAACAGGCAGACAGACAGGCAAACATAAAAGTCGACAAAGAGGCAGAAAAGAACGGCAGAGCTAGATATGAGGAGAAAAACAGGCAGATCTACAGACAAACAGACAGAGATATAGACACTCACGTCGATAAACAGACAGAGATATAGACACTCACGACGATAAACAGATAGAGATAGACACACAGGAGCAGGCAAACAGACGGACAGGGAATGACGAACATAAAGTGTCAGGGTTACACAGGCAGACGAGCAGAGACAGACATTCCGAGGCAGACAGACAAGTAGAAACAGACAGACACACGGACAGACAGGCACTGGCAGGCATAGACAGACAGTCACTGGCGGACACTTACAGACAGTGACAGTTAAGCAAACTAAGGCAGACAGTACAATATACATCTGATGTACAGACAAAGAGAGACAGACGTACATCGACATAGAGTGATAGTCATGCAGAAACAAAGCAAAAACAGACAGACAGGAGCAGACAGAAATTGAGACGGCAGCAGTGGTTCTCGAGTTTCGGCTGCGGTAGACTGACTGACCTTTGATTTGACCTGATTTCGGATTTGTTTAGGTGCGCCGTCGGTTGATATCCTGTGCGTTATTATGGCGGCGCGAGTTGAGGACATTTGCCGCCGGACAAAAGCCACTCCCGACTAAGACAATTGCCCCCTCCAATATAGACCATAAGTTCGCCCAAATTATATATGCATGCTTGGATGTGTGTATATATGATGCATGGTTGTATGCACAATATGTGTGTGTGCATGGATGTGTCAATGTCGGCTGCGTGTCACTAAACCTGGAAAGTATGTATTATTAGCGGGTTGACATATTACTTTGCTTCCAATACCTGCAAATTTTGTTGACGAACGAAGAAGCCAATGTGATGCCACGTGATATAATGTCTGTTGTAAATGAGTGTTTTATGCGACATTGACATCTAGAAAACCTCGAAAACTAGTTTCAAAAATGCCAAGCCTGTGAGAACGTGGATGAGGAAAATAAAACATACATTTGTGATGGTAAAGTACCAAAAGTCACGGGCATACATGCAAAAATGCAAGATATCGGGCAGCGTATGCATTGATATCAGCTATATAGAGGTATTCACCCACTCTTCTTATAGACGGGAGATGATTATTGCGTGTCACTGACAATTTGCTAACAAATGTAGCTGCTTACTACCAACTGTAGCTGTTTACTACCGACCGTCAACACTTATTAAGGCGTGTCACGGACTGTTTGCAGTGTTTATGCACCCAGCAAGATAAATAAAGGTTCAGAACTGGACTCACTTTGTCTCCTATACGACAGGATAATTAGTTGCTTGTTTTCATACATTTTACATAATGGCAGTTAAATATATAACTTGTCATCATCCGTCCATACTTCACACTAGGTGGGCTTTTGTCCGGGGGGGGGAAATGTTTTACCCAAAATCGGGGGGCTTTTGTCAGATGGGCTTTTGTCCAGGGGCAACTGTCCATTCCCCGGCTGCACTATGGTAGTCTTTTTAGTCACAGTCCAATTCATAGTCATAGTCATATACCGAATGTATGTGTTAATATAATTCTAGTAATTTAGACACTAATTTATGCAGATATATATGTATTTATTTATTTATTTGCATCAGAATTGCGGCTTTTTGTTATTGTTTTAGAATCTGCGTAAGCGTCATTATTTTTTAATGAACTATTTAAGGAGTTTATTAACGAAAACTGATTAGATGTAAAATTATTTGCGACATGGCTGGCTTATCGCGTTTGTCTGTGGATGAACGTCGTCTTATTATAGCATATTATACATGTTCAAAGATCAAGACAGAAATCAGCGAAGTTGAAACTTAGGGGAGGATAATAGAAGGCCGTACGCCGGACCGGTGCGCATGTAGGCTACAAGTATGAGACTATGCAAATTCTAAATCTGTACACACGACAGCAGCAGAGTTTTTTTGCATTCGATCAATTGACTTTACTAGGTGGTATTGCCTAGTTACGCAGATGAGGCATAGATGTGGAAACATACATGGAGACGCAAGCGCACATACATAGACGCGCACACAGGTAAACACAGGAAGAGTCATATACACAGATATGCACACACATTGTGCACACATTCATGCACATGCTTTATACGCATTATACACTCACACACATAATACACGAGTGAGCACCACACATAGCCACATACCATAGGCCTACTTAAAATCCATGCATAATAATAATAATAATAATAATAATAATCATAATAGTAATAATAATGATAATAATAATGATGATAATAATAATAATAATAACAATAATAATGATAATAATAATAATAATAATGATAACAATAACAGTAGCAATAGCAACAGTAATAACAATAACAACAATAGCAATAACAACCACAGCAGCAATAACAATAACAACAGTAACAATAATAACACTACCGACAATAACAATAACAACAAGAACAATAATAACAAACAACAATAATAACAACGACAATAACAACAACAATAATAGCAACAACAATAATAACAATAATAATATTAATAACAATCCCAATGATAATGCTAATAAAACATTGGAATTATCATCTAACCATTCTAGCGGTTCATTGCTGTCAGGTTCAGTGGCACCCTTGGAGGAGTGTAGGACGATTGCCTCTTTTGGAAAATTGCCCCGGACAATTGACCCCGAACAGAAGACCATATGAATTGGATGAATCTTATCGACCAATGCTCCAGAAGAGTGTATGACATTTGCCCCCGGACATTTGCCCCATTGGACATTTTCCCACCCTCACAATTGTCTCCTGTTCGACACGAAATTAGTTGCTTGTTTTCATATTGTTTACATAGTAACAGTTAAATATATAACCTGCCATCCGGTCATACTTCACGTTAAGGGGCAATAGTCTGGGTGGAGCAAATGTCCTACCCAAAATGGGGGTGGGGCAATTGTCTGGGGCAAATGTCCAGGGGACAAATGTTCGGGAAGCAAATGTCCGTTCCATGCTTCAAAAGGAGCGGGAAGAAGCAAGTCTAAGTAACCCGCAGGTTCAATGAAGAAGATTTTCGCCGCGGACGCCAATGAAGTGATTCATGAATAAAGCCTTAAATGTAGGCCAACTTTGGAATGCCATCCAAGAGACGAGTGACAGAAGCGTTTTCTAAGGTAACTGCGGCTTTGTGGATGAGAGATCGAGAAATTACACTTAGCTGATAGAAGCAGTCACGGGAAACAGCGTTGATTTGCCGAGAAAGAGTAAGTTCTTGGTGAAGAATGATCCCTACGACCCGGAAAGAAGTTGAGAATGACAAATTGGGAAAGCGGTTTGAGAAATCTCCCGGGTCAATTGTAGCTGGTAGATACCCATTACCAAAAAAGAAAAGCTCAGTATTTGTATAATTTAGTCGGAGCCTACTATAGGACACCCAGGCTCCAAGTGAATCTATGGTCACCTCGCATGGTATGGACGGATGGCTCCGCATCTATCGCCAGGCAGTGGCCATTGGCTTGAGTGTCATCAGCACACAGACGAGCACTGGGTTAGCCCATTACGTACCGAAGCCCATTGAGACCTACTCCAGCCAGTGACAACTCAGGAGGTGCTGCCATTCAGGAAAGAGCGAAGCCAGTCATGGGCCTAGCAGTGTAGCCAATAGCACCACGTTGAAATAATAGAATGTCATTATCAAACAAGTCAAAGGCAGCGCTTACGTCAAGTAGGACCAGAAAGCCCCACTTGCCCTGTGACCGATCAATGGCGTTAGGCCTATAGACTGCGGGAGAGGTAAGAAGAAGCTAGGACATTTGCCCTTTATTTGGACGACGCTCCACATCGGCCCAATGTAATGTAATGTTGTGTAATGTAATGCAATCAAGATTTTACACAGGGCCCCTTCAAGATTTATACTCAGAGTCGCTCTCTGCGCTGGCCTTGATGATGTCAAAGTCACAGTGAACAAGTAAAAATGCAGCTGTTAGCAAATCTATGCTCATTAAGCTGAAAAGAGTTGTCAGTGGTTGCCCTAAGCACATGAGTGGAAACATTAACGCATAGCCGCCGACAGCTGACAGATGGCACATGCAAAAATAAAATATATCATATGAGTTTCACCTCTCGATGTATTCAGCCCACTCTCGCTAACGGGAGATGATATCGCGCGAACCGTTTGTTAGCCGACTGTAGCTATCTACTAATAGTCTTTGTTTGAGACGGCAATTGACGGCAGATGAGAATGTGTGCCACTGACTATACGCTGTATTTATGCATCAAGCAAGAACAATAGAAATTCAGAAGTGACGTTGTCCTTTGACAGGATGTCTGATTTCTTGGATAAATTATTGAATTCACGCAATTGAATTCAACTTGACGAGGCAGTGATGTTTGCCTCAGTGTGTATCCTGCATGACACAATAATTAGTTGTTTATTTCTTGTTTGAAGGGAAGTTAAATTGATGACAAATATATATTGCTTAATAGACGTGAAATAAATAACTTGTCATGTCATCATCCGCTCGAACTGCACTGATGACCATGTTGCGGTTAGTCGGTTTGAATGAGCCAAATATTATTGTTATTATTTCCGTCGTCATCATCATCATCATCGTCGTCGTCGTCGTCGTCATCAACATCATCACTATGGCCCTAACCTGCAGGACCCTCCGTCCTTAATTGGGTCTCCTGTGTAATCTTAAATTTTGTTTGTTACACCGATCTCATGTAACTTGTTACTTTGGTTTGCCAAATAAACTTAAATTGAATAATCATCGTCGTCGTCATCATCATCGTCGTCGTTGTGGTCGTTGTCGTCATTATCATCATCATCCTCGTCGTCATCAACATTATCATCATCACCGTGGAGCAAGGGATGATCCATTTGTCCTTCTATCGTACTTTCACACTGGAGAACCCTACCATCTGGATGATCGCTCTGTCGATATGAAACTAGGAGCCATTAACATTATGCTTGTTCCCCAGGGTCCATTGTGACGTATTCCAATCTTGCCTAATGAGCAGTCGAGCTGAGGTTGGAAATACCTCTGATTAGTCGGGTTGAATACGTGCAATATTAATCGTTTATACATATATAATATATATGTAATATATATATATATATATATATGGACAGTTATTTAAACGCAGTGTGCTACAAATCCTGCGAGCCAATGTAGACCTACATACATATTCCTGCTTGGATTAGTTTCCATGGTCATAATTTCCCAGATCACAGTCCGTGATATGGGAGATACACTTGACTCTGAGCTCACTCTCTCTCAATATGTGAACCTAGTTGCACGGAGTTGCTACTAGCAGCTTCGAGTGGTCTCTCGCTCTCTCACCCACGATCGTGTTTCTTGTTATTCCGTTTGTCACTTCTCGAGTTGACCATTGTTGTTCTTTACTTGCAGGCCTTTCTCTTGTGGTTCTGGGGCGGTTGGATTGGGTTATGGGCTCGGCTGCTAGACTTATTGGGCGGTTTCCTAAATTATCCCCTATTTCTCCATTCATGCGCGATGTTTTGCATTGGCTTCCAGTGTCACAGCGTATCTCATACCGCATTAGTGCTCTTTTGTTGCGTCCCATCTTACTTGCGTGATCTTTGCTGCCCAGTGTCTAACGTTGCAGAGCGTCGTTTGCTTCGCTCTGTGACAAGGGATGAGCTTCTAGTTCCACGTGCTCGATTTGCTATTAGACAGCGCCGTGCTTTCTCGGTTGTGGACCCTTCATTTTTTTTAATGATTGCCCATTTGAGCTCCGCTCTTTGGTTGTGGCCCAACCGTCGAGTTTTTGCAAGTCCCTAATGGCTGTTTTCCTTAGTCGTGGCTAGGCTGGGAGCGCTCCTGAGTAGGTTTCTTAAGGGGCGCTATATAGATGTTCAGAATGAATGAATTCGTATATTTATATACTTATTTGTGTGTATATGTGTGTGTATGCTCAATGTATGTAATGGAATGGACTACCATAGAGCTCAGTCTCCTACCGGGAACAGTCCTTTTCGTCAGCGGTTAGGCCAGTAACTATCTTGAAGGGGAGCTATAACAAATCTTTTTGATTGATAGATTAATTGATACTATGCAGTCAAACGGCTGCAGCATTGTGAGGTGTGAGAATCTGAGTGTGTAGTGTGTAGTCAATACCTCACTATCGTGTTGACTCTTCTTGAATTTGAAAGAGTGGTGCACAATGTTAGAGAGTGGTATGCATTATACGTCTAAGACTTCCTAACAGATGTTCTTTATATTAGTTTCTTTAAACGCTGATATTGCTGGATGGACGACTTTCAATTGGTCTCATATTCCAAGTGATGGGTACTTTGTATTTAACAGAGAATTGACGGGTATTTGTTCTGCATAAGATAGGCCTATAATTGCGAGAGGAAAGAGTGCGTAGGGATTAATAGAAAAAATCCGTGTAAAAGAACTAGCAAACACAGGAGGTTTGTAAAATATACATAAATTCATTAATTTGGAGGAAAGTTATTTGACGAAGAGTTAGAATATCAGTAGTGTTGTTGGCATTAAGTGGTATGTTTATTTAGGTTAAATACACAGTCCAGTCCTCACTATTGCGTCAATTGAATGGACGTGCAGTCTCTGCAAACAATGAGTCTCAGTGCCCCAACCATTATCTTCGAAATAATAGAACTTGAAAGAGCAGTTACAGCCAGTCGTATGCTATGACCCTCTGCACACATATTGACAAAGACAAACACACATACAGGCACATAAATACACACATTGACCAACATGGACAGACACATGCACAGACTCACACGTACAGTCACACACAGACACACACAAACAGCTATAAGCTGCATAATAGATACATAAAGACATAAGATACATAAAGACACATACATACAGGCACATACACAGGTAGATACAAGCACACACACAGAGACACACCGATACACGCACACAGATACATAGACAGACACACAGAAACAGACGTATACACAGACAGACAAACAGAGACACAAAGACACATGCAGGCATACGCAGACATACACACATACACACATAGAGAGACGCAGACACACATACAGTTGCACAGGCACATATGCAAGCACACACAAGCACATGCAGACACCGACACAAAAAGACACACGCACACAGACAAACACACAGACGTGCACAGACACGCGTACGCATAGACCTACACACGATATTATACATGTGGTCACTGTGCATGTAATTACTGTGCATGTATTTACGGTACGTGTAATTAGACAGGATTATGTACTGCATAGGCCCGCTGCAAATTTCCTCATATAGACACCCACAGCATGGCGTGATCTAGTAGCGAAAGGAATCCGCCTCTGGATAATTAACACCTGGCGACAGTACAGGCGGAACCCAAAGCGGACACCATTCATAAGAGATTCAGCTGATTGACATGTGGGCGGAGTCGCGACAGCGCTAATCCAGCGTTGTGGCGGCATGAACGACGCGTTATTCGGGCGTTAATAATGCGTTATTTACGCGCGATTCTTGCGAGAATAGCGCACACTGTAGCGCTGGAGGTACTGTATATACGATCAATAGAAGAGGACCCAAGACTGTTCCTTGCGGAACACCGGAACAAATAGGATTCAGTGGGGAGTAAGTATAGTTGCAGTAAACAAGCTGATGTCTATTTCCAGGTAGCCCTTAAACCAGTTTAGTTGGGAAATGCGGATGCCATAGTTAATTAGTTTCCTTAATAAAATATCATGATTAAGGGTATAAAATGCCTTAGCAAGGGCCAGGAAGATGCCTGTAAAATATTCGTTTTCATCCATAGCTTCAGTTATTTTATCGTGCATGGTCAGGACAGGCATATAAGACGAGTGCCAAGATTGGAATCTATGTTGAGCAGGGAAAATGATACTGACTTTATCAATGTGGCAAGTAAGGCGAGTGCGCATAGCTTTCTCAAAGATCTTAGAAAATGCTTGTAATATAAAAATGTGTCTGTAGTTAGAAGGGGAATTCCTAAGTCCTTTTTTGAAAACAGGGATCACTTTGGCATCTTTTAAGGCTGCAGGAAAACTACCAGTGTTAAAAGAACAGTTTATAATTTTGTCCAACGGAGTAGCCACACAAGGTAAACTAGAGATCATGATGGATGGGTCAATGTCATCTATGCCTGTCGAATGAGAGGGTTTTAAGAAGTTTCCAATTGCGATTATTTTATTTGTTGAGATTTCAGCAAGCCCGAAAGATTCAACATTAAGAGCTCTCATATATTTGTCCGGTTGTTGACTAGATTATAGGAAGGTTATTACCCAGAGAATTTACAATTTCAGTGAAATTGTTACTAAGTTCAGTCGCTATTTCTAATGGGCACTCCAAGGTTACTTCACCCCTGCACAACTTCTTAATGTTCCCACCAATGGGAGAGGGTACCATTATTTATAATGGTTCCTAAGAATCTTCCACGTCATCTTAGATCATGGCTGTAGTTAGTAAGCGCTGCCTCTAAAAACCTTTTTCAGCTAAAATCTTAAGTGCCTTCAGCTTGTTTCTGTAAGCTTCATATGTTTGCCTATTTGCATCGATGGGACATTTAAATCAGAGATTATGAAAAATTCTTACATTGACAAAGGAATATTTAATCTGAATCCAAACATTAGTTACCGAACTAGAGAGCTATATATCAGGGAATTTAAAAGCGCACTTAAACGCTCAAGTCACGTATGCAATCACGCTGCAATCACGTATGGTCTTAGGTTGTAGGTGGCAGCATTATTCATTATCGCTTGGTTAACTAAGATTTCGACTTGACCAAAAAAGGCAGTACTCGCTTGAGATATAGTAGCACCTCCAGTCACTATTCTTTGACTTGATCCAGTACCAGTTCGTCCAAATTTATCGACAGGCATGTTTTTATATACCTGAAATTATTTATTGCAATTTGTTTACGACTTTTTGAAATTCATAATCATCGTTGCTCGTCTCCATCGATACGTACAAATATAAATGGCCGAAAAACACTTCACCGTCGGGTTGAATTCATTCGCTGCTGTAAAACCGCGGTCTTCGTAGATAGTTTGCAAATTCCGTAGGAGGAGGCAGTCCGTAGCTGTTGAAATAGATCTTATAATTGGTACGCTTGATCCAACACGTCCAATGCGTCCCTCTGCCGTCAAGATTGAGTATGCCGCACTCGATCGCTCTCGGTCTCTTTGGTAACTCGTCTGTTCGAAACACTCCTCTGAAATGATTTAAATTTAGTTTCTTGGCCGCTTCGATTAGATCCAAATTCTACAAAGCAATATTTGGTAGCGATCGAATGACATTCATATTTCTCGATTGTTCTCTCTTGGTGAACAGGCAGTCTTTGTAATCTTCGTGAGTGATAGATTGCTTGACGACATTCTTATTCACACCTTTACATTTCTTGTGGTCTGCTCCTGCCATTTTATACGAACAAAACTTTGATCTTAAACCTACAAACTCTTCGACCTGCTTATCGGCTGCTTTATCTTTGAACATGCCGATAACCTTGTTATTGATGCCAGTTTCGATACCAGACGGATGGTCCCTGGGATAATCGCTAGTGTCGAAACTACTTCTAATGTTGGGAGCTATATAAGCGTAGAAGTCTTCGGCTTTAATTTCTTAGGCCAGCGAATCCGTGTCTGTGAAATGTAACTTTGCTCTATCATCGTATTTTTTCTTGATGTAATTATAATAAAAATCGTACAACAGCATTTTTGTCAAGTCTAAAATACACAAACCGAAATATATTGGCTTATTGTATTATAACTTCGTCTGTTTCATGTGAATGGCAATAAGGTTTTCATCGAATATAGTTCGAGTGTCGTAATTCGTTCTCGCTGCTAGCTTATTGGCTTCCCTCCCACCACAAACCAGTTTTATATCCTAATGACCCTCAATATTTTCACATATCTTGCCAAAGACGCTATTGTTCATTAGTTTGAAAAGTCTTTCTCGAAATCGTTGGTGGCTATCGTCCTCAAATTGATGTTTAGATCGATATATTTTTTCAACCAAGCACTTTCGTCAAATTTTATTCCACGATGAATTATGGTAATCTTCAAACTTAAGTCTTCGTACAGCTTTAAATTTTAGCAATGGACTATGTACTTTACTTTATCATTCAGGTTTGGAATAAGTTTAGGCACATCCAATCCTTTGACTTTAACACTCTCGGGAGCAAGAAGATAGTCGTTGTGCAGATCGTGCAAGTCCCTCGGATAGTCCAAGTCGACTTCTAATATGCACGGTGTTCCTCTCCAATCATGTACCTCATCGTTGCCCATCCACACGAACCCGTGAGTCGGCAAATTTTTACACATAGCCGTGATTGGCCCGATCGTGCCTACGTCATCGGCAGGCCATAATTATATAAGTATTGTATGTGTATTGTGGACTCAAGCGCTCGATGGCCCGCAGCGTTCTTGTTGAAGACATTAACTGCAAAGGCCGCATGTGAAGCGTTGATGGAATTATTTTCAAATGTTAAGAGTACCGTCATTTATAACAAGCGACCAAGGAACAAATTGTACAGCAAGTTTGACAAGAGAATTCTTGTCATTGTTTGGATGTAGTCCAGTATTTGATACGCCAGGTCATCCGGAGGCTGCTGTATTAGTCGAGAGATGGTATCAAACTTTCAAAAGGATGATTCATCATGTCATCGTGAACAATCCAAGAAGATGGCATAAGATAATTCATCTTACTATATGGGCAATACGTGAAGTGCCAAATGCGACAACAGGAGTGGCACCTTATATGATGGTGTATGGAGAAATTCCACGTCCTCTTGCCATTTTAAAGGAAGAGTTGGACAAGAGAAATTGATTTGCCACTTCACGTTGGAATGAAGCCATATAAATATCTCAAGGAGCTTTAAGAGAACTTGGAAATAGCCCTAGTATACGCACAAACTCATGCAACAGAGAAACACCTTCGATATACGAAACAGTACAACCAGAGAGCAAAGCATAAAGAGTTTACAGTTGGTGAACAGGTCATTGTATTGTATCTAACGTCAGCAGACAAGTTATAAAGTATTCTTATTTGGTGGATATGGGAAATGATGAAAGAAAGATTGTACGTGCAAATAAAATCAGGAAGTACATTACAAGAGCATTGAGTTGTGGACGGATTGTTGAAGAAGATGGAGATTTAGGTTCAGTGGTTGAAATTCCATTGAAAAGTACAGAGCCAATTGAAGAAAAACATTTAAATTTGATTCCGGAACAAGTTTATCATTTTGCGTTGCTTCAGCAAAAACAACAGTTGGATGAGTTGAACGAATATAGTGATAGATTTTCAGATAAACTTGGACTATGTACGCTGGTAGAACATGCAATTGAACTGAAACCAGATTTTCGAGAAAAGGAATTTGCAGCTTATCGGATTTCTTTGAAATGCCGACCTGAAGTTGAAAGGCAAATCAAAGAAATGTTGCAAGAAGGGATAATTAAGCCTTCTTCAAGTCGTATGGCAAGTCCGTTGGTGATTGTCAAAAGAAGGATGGATCATTACGACTGGCTTGTGATTATCGTTACATCAATTCTTTCACGGTTGATTGTAAATATCCGATGCCTATGGTGAAAGATATTTTGCACAAAGTTGGAAAGTCAAACTTTATTTCCATTTTGGACTGTCAAAGTGCCTATTGGACATGTCCTGTGAAAAAATATGATCAAGGGAAAACTGTTTTTGTAACACACAATGGATTATATGAATTTACACGTGTACCCTTGGATTAATCAACTCGGGACGAACTTTTATGAAGGCAATTAACCTTGTTTTACAACCGATTCAGAACTTTGCAGAACCTTATGTTGATGACATTGCAGTGCATTCATGTTATTGGGACATTCATTTAGAGCATTTACAAACATTTCTTTTTCAAATGCGATTACATAATCTGACCCTGAACCTAAGAAAATGTATCTTTGGAAATAAAGAAGTTATATCGGTTATGTTGTTGGTTCAGGTACCTGACATGATAAGTTTGACAGATGAGCATCAAAAAGCTTTTGATTTATTGAAAGATGCTATTAGATCTAACGTTGTTTTATATGTGTTTGATGTTGGACAGCCCTTTAACTTGTATTGTGATAGTAGCGATTTTGCGGTCGGTGCTGTGTTGACTCATATGGACGATAAAGGAGTTGAACGCCCTGTGTTATTTATCAGCCAGAAATTGTCTGATACCCGGAAGCGATGGGCTACCATTGAAGAAGAAGCCTCTGCTATTGTTTGGGCTTTAAACAAATTGAAAGAAATTAATACTGGATCTAAAATTCACATTTATACCGACAAGCTTCGTAAACTGATGGCCGATCCAGCCTGCATATCACACGAGATATTCTCGAACGGACTGGTTGCCATTCTCAGCACCAAAACGAAGCTAACACTGAACAAGCCAATCTACGTAGGACAGGCAGTGTTGGGATCTGTCGAAGCATCGTATGTACGACTTCTGGCACAACGATATAAAGGCCAACTACGGGGACAAAGCACAACTATTCTACACTGACACTGATAGTCTGTTGTATCAGATGGAGACTGAAAATTCATACGAGGACATGTAAGCTAACAAGCACTCGTACGATCTGTCGGAATATCTACGAGGAATATTACGACGACACGAATAATAAGGTTGTTAGAAAGTTCATGGACGAATGTAACGGAGTGCCAATAGCGGAATTCATGCTTTCCGATCAAACGTGTAGGCTCGTTATTCAATGCATTCACCACATCGGGCAGCCGACGTACCCAATCGACAGACCTCTTCGAGGAAACCCGTGCAGTAAGAAGTAATTCTTGAGCGTTCTGAATACCAAACAATCGCTCATCCAACGTTTTGTTGAATCGTTCGACCCTGCTGACGATGATTTGCATCTTGTCTCCGCCTTGCAACAACATTATGCTCCTTCAGCAACGGATTGATTTCACCCATAAAATCGCGTCCGGGATCAACCTGGAACTGTGCGGACCAAGTCAGTGGTCCTCTTTTGAAGATTCAACTTAAGGCAGCAGCGTCCTCAGCTGCACTCTTATTCATCAATGGCTCAGCCTCTTTAAACCGGGAGGCAACATCAACTACGGTTAGGGCGTATTTGTAGCTCTTACGACCAACTCGATCGTGAGGTAGAAACAACAAGTCGGCCTGGGGTAAAGCAATAGGAATCTCTTCGTCGAACATCAGACGTGGTATGTAGCATGGCACAGGCAAATAAATCTGCCACCCTGCCTATTTCTTCGACTATTTGTGAGTGTCAACCAAAGAAACCTTAGAGGCTGTGGCTAGTTTAATAACTGCGGCGTTACCTCGCCAGTGTCCTATCGGGCTATATTATATTGCGAAGAGCTTTTTGCTCATCTATTATGGTCAAGCTAATTTACTTTTAACAGGTATACCCATCTCCAACCTAGACTTCGCAGACATAAGGGCAGAGACTAGTCTTCAATCTTTTTCTTCATATTCTGGAGTTTCATCAGCCACTGCGGTCTTTGCTGCCGCTGCGGCTAGGATATCATCAACACGGTTCGTTCCAGTCGTGTCTTTGTGCACCGGGTAAGCCACGTCGTGGTTGAGACACGCACTATCGAACTGGTTGACTCCTCTGTAGTGTCGTGACAGTCTCTTGTAGAGTTTGGTAAAGACCCGCAGTACCAGTAGTTGCCTGTGTTTACGAACGAACCTCCTGGAACACCTTCCGAAGGCAATCCAGATGGAAAGCTCTTGTGCATCTCGGGCAGGGGCAAAGCATTTAATGCTTTATTTAAGAGAGAATCACCATGTTTCGATTGAGCCCGAAAGAACTTAAATTTCTTGACTCCGCAGACAACACAGGTTCCAGTCTGAGCTGACCTCCCGTTTTGAAGTACGGTTCTTGAAACATTCGACGTTTCTGTTACTCTTTTACATTTTAGACAATACATCTTGAGCAGTTATATACAATCACATCTCGTTGTTTCCAAGATGGAGATAACAAACTTTGATCTAGACGCAAAATCGCCTCATCATCATCATCATTGGCTGTTACCATCTAGTATGCGATGCATAATTTATGGACCAAGTGCGCGTGGAAAGACAAACTTGCTGCTCAACCTACTTCTTAAGATGGGATACCTACGACTTGATCGATTGCACCTGTATTAAAAATCTATGGACACGAAAAATATAAATTTCTTCGTGACTGGGCAACGTTACTAGAGAAAATGGCCGGGAAAAGGTGGCATCGTTTCATTCGTCTTCCGACAATATAATTCCTGTTAAATCGCCGTGCAAAGATGCTCGAAGTATTATGGTGTTTGACGATGTAATGCTAGAAAAACAAGAACCAACCGATAACTATTTTACTATGGAGCGTCACTGTGGAGCAGGCTGCCTCTATCTGACTCAGAATTACTTCCGCATACCGAAGCAGGCTATTCGCGATTATGCCAACCTCATCATCTTGTTTAACCAGGACAGTAAAAATCTGAGAGGTATTCATGACATGCCATTTGACGAATTCCGCATCGGACATCTACGGGCGTTGTGCCCAGGATTAATGATGATGATGATAATGATGATGATGATGATGTTGATGATGATGATGCAGATTCTTCAGCGAATGTGCTGCCCAACCATATGGATTCTCGGTCATCGACCTCACTTCAAAGGTGTACGACGGAAAGTATCGATGTGGGTTCAATCATTTCTATAAACCGATGACAGTCAGTTAAATACATGATAAAGACAACACATAAAGACACGTTAGGACACGATTTGGACCAAAATATCATCAAAACAACAGCGTGAGGCTTTGACGCAGGATTATGTAGCCCGTATGGATCGGCTAAGACAGAGATTTCAGGATGAGCAACTAGGTGAAGTCGATCTGCTTTACGATGGGACTAAGCTTTTTCAACCAGCTTCAACAGCAATAGCTGATTCGCAGGCAATGACGGGGAAGGAGCTAAAAAAAGTGACCAGTGTCTTAGTGCGCCTGCCATCAGAGATTCTAGCCGATTCTAATTTTAACCCAATAAAAGCGCTGTTTGCGGATACCACCCCGGCGATTGGGGCGCCTACACTCAAGGAAATCTTTATCGATGTCGATAAGGATCTTGACCTTGATATAATCAGAAAGCATGGTTTAAAACCACCCAGTGAACTCGATTTTTGCCGACATGAATTAATTAAAGCAATCATGGATGCTATTAGCGTATTTAATAGGAGCGACTTTGGTTCTAACAAGTCAAAAGCTATAAGGAACAGAGATAAAGAAACGTCTAATGCGCTAGATGTAGACATTAAAGCTCTACCGACCTATAGGAAGCGACTTACTCATGTGGTTGAGGGCCATAAGCTGACCAAAAAGGAAAAGGGTTTAGTTTCTCTTTTTGCAAATGCAGGATGGAAAGTTTGGTGAATTGTATATAGACCCCACGCATTATCAACCGGGAAATTATTAGCATATATAGTTGGAAATCTAGTTTATCAAGCTCCTGCTGATGAATCGCTATACAGTCTGTTTACGAAACGTTTTGTAAAGTCCAAACAATACTCTCCAGCAACAATAGATACCTTTAGAAATCTCATACATCTAGGTGGGATACCAGTTCACGGTCGTAGGAGCAAAAAGTGTCGACTAGTACGGGGTGAAGGTGCAAATCACGTGCAGTTCTACAACAACCCTGACTCTCTCGTAGAAAGGTTGCAGCTCGTCATGGCCTCTTGAGAAGCGGGAAACACTGGCCTGGATAGGACAACGAGATCTCGGTCATTCTCGACGAACTGTTGCGATCTGGAGCTTTCCCCAAAGAACTAGCACTCCAATTGAATCTAAGTTTGCTCGATGTGTAAAGTGGTCAAAATGTAAAACGTTGAAGAAATCCTCAAAGATATCCGAGACCAGACTTTAGCAAAAGAAAATCTTAGCATCCTGGTAACCACTGGTTCCACCGAGTACACTACACACTTTTTTCCACCTCTGTATCTCGATCCGAAAACATGCTTTGAGATGGCTTTGGTTAGACTCGAGACATACAACTCGATACCGAATGTTGATGACTGTAATAACGTCTTTGTTCCGACTCTGGTTTATTATGGAAAACGATTACACTGTCCGAAGGATGTTACGAGATCCCGCAGATTAACTCCACGATCCAACGACAGCTGGAAGAATACGGCGAATGGAATAGGGAGAAGGGTACTCACCACATCACAGTAGGTGCTAGCAGCTCAACCCTGCGTGCCTACAGTCATGGCCAAAAGTTTGCGAACACCCAATTTGAGGCAAATTTTCCACAGTTTTCATGGTTTCTGGGTTTTTTATGAGCTATTTTCTTAGTTATTGTGCTTTTTCTGCTATCAACATCGGCTAACCAGACAACATCTATATTAAACTTTTGGAAAATGTATTTGACTTTCATACTTTTTTTATTTGTGCCCTTGTTTGCTGTCATTCAAGCAAGAATCCACATAATGGTCGCACAAAGGCGGGTCTCTTGTAACAGGCCGTTTGACATATATTATTGCAGTCATTGAGGCCTTAAGCTACATAATTTGGACGATATTAGGTGAAGTGTGAATTATTCTGTAATGTTAAAACACATTAGCCTTCTCTTTGTGAAGCTAGATTTCTGATTTCAATTGCTTTTGTGTGCATTACTTGAGCTGGCCATAGTTCGTGAAAGAGAGCTCATGCCGGTAAAGCGCACATAATATTCATTCTTTACAAGAAAGAGATGCACATTTAAGAGATTGCTAAGAAGATGAAGGTGGCTTGCTCAACTGTTGTTGCCTCTGTAAAAAGGGGTCACTGAAAAACACAGCTTCATTTCACGGTAGACAAAAGGTGGTCACCAAGTGGTTTGACCTTTTGTAAAAGGTACAGAGAGTGGACTTCTGACCAGTATGACCAGGTAATGTTGTCGGATGAGAGCACTTTCACAAAGTTTTGCAATTTCTACATGCATGTGAGGAGGCTACCTAACCAATAACATGATTACAAATGCGTCATACTAGCAGCGAAGCTGGCACCGGAGGATATGGTTTGGGGAGCAATGTCACGTACAGGTGTTGGACTGACTGAACTGTTGATAATGCCAAAGAACACCACAATAGATGAAACTGGGCATCTAAACATCCTGAAAGAGAAACTGCTGGACACACCCCTAACCATGATATCAACCACTTCCAATAGGACTGTGCACCAAGTCATGATACAAAGGCCGTGAAATCCTGGCTGGAGCAGAAGGGTGTTCCACTGTTGGATCCGTGGCCTAGGAAAACTTCAGTTTAAAGCATCATTGAGAATGTGTGGAAAGTTATGAAACAGTGAGTTTCTCTACATAGTCCAGCATCTGACACAGACTGGATCAACTGGATCAAGGTCGTTTATGTATGCCCCCTTTATTGGCATAAGCTCTCTTTCACGAACCATGATCTGTTCAGCAGTGCACATAAAAGCAATTGAAATCAAGAATTCTTCTTCACAAAGAGAAATCTTATGTGTTTTAACATTACAGCATACATTGTGTAGTATATGTACTCAAAAGCTGCAATAAAATTGGTCAAACGTTATGTTACCAGAGCATCAACCTTTGTACAACTTTTACGCATATTCTTCCTTGAAATGACAGCGCACTGGGGCACAAATTAGAAAAGTTTAAAATTCATATATATTAGTTTCCAACTATTTCCTATAGGTGCTGTCTGGTGAAAGGATACTGATAACAGAGAAGCACAATAACTAAGAAAATAGCTCATAAAAAATCCAGAGAACATCACAACTGTGGATAATATACTGTGGATAATATGAAATTGTGTGTTCGCAAACTTTTTGGCCATGATTGTATGTAGAGATTACGAATGCCACTTAACCGCGTAAACATGACTGTCATGTCATGTCATGTTATATCGTCATCGTCGCTTCGCGACAGTTGACTGCATGAATGGGAAAGTGATGTCCAATGCTTTCAGTCTCGTACGATGTTCATTAAGCTTGTGCCTTTTACACCAATCTACGTCATGACTTTGTCAAACCAGCAGATCCTGGGTCTTCCACGACTTCGGCTTCCTTCCACCATACCCAACATCACACTGTTCTCAATACTGTCTTTAGGCTGTCTCACGATGTGCCCGAAGTACCGCAGTTTTCTGGAGTTGATGTGGCCCAACAGTGTGCTGTCAACTTTCACCATTTGGAACAATTGTTCGGTGGTCACCACTGCTGTTCATGGAATTCTGAGCAGTTTCCTCATGCACTTGTTCTCAAATGCTTGCATGCGTTTCTCTTCTTCCTTTATTGTCCACGCCTCACAACCATACGTTGCTACTGGCCACGCCAAGGCCTTCAAGAGTCGCAGTTTGGTTTTAGTACTGACTGATTTATTCTTCCAGAGGCTTACCAACTTAGACTCGACTGACATTCCCATAGCTAATCTTGATTTTACCTCACTCGCTCAGTTCCCGTCCCTCGTTACCCCAAGTATGTAAATGAGTCCGCTTGTTCCAGTTTGTATCAGTCCACCTTGATCAAAAGTGCGTCATTGCAATTTGTCATCAGTTTTGTCTTTGCTACGTTAATCAGCATGCTGTATTCTTTTGCTGATATCTCAACACGTTGCACCAACTCCCGTAAATCCTCTGGTGAAGTGGCCAGTAGAACGATGCCATCCGCATGTCTAAGGTTATTAATAGTCTTTCCTCCAATCCTGAATCCTTTGGGGTAGCCTAGTAGGGCTTTTCGCATTACCTGCTCTGCCAGAATGTTAAACAGGCTTACTGATAAATTACATCATTGTCTGATTTCTTTCTTGATACTAAACCATGTCGAAATAGTTCCGTCTGTATTGATAGTAGCTCGTTGTTGCTTAAGAGATTTCGCAACAGCTGAATGAGGTGGAGTGGGAAACCCACCTCCATCATGGCTATCCATAGTTGATCGTGTTGAATCATGTCAAAAGCTTTTGTAAAGTCAATGAAGCAGAGGTACAGTGGATGTTTCCTTTCTCTCGCTTTCTTCAAGATGATTATTAAGTTCACAATTTCATCTCACGTGCCTCTTCCTGGCCTAGAGCCAACCTGTTCTTCAGCGATCTCTATTTCCAGCTTGGTCTGGATGCGTTCCAGTATCACTCGTAACAAAATCTTACTGGCATGTGAGACTACCGGAATTGTTCTGTGATTACCACAGTGAAGTAGATTTCCTTTCTTCGGCAGTGTAATAAAAATTGACTGTGACCATTCTTCTGGCCAATCCCTGGTCTCCCATACGTCCACACAAATCTCGTGCAGTTTTGTCAGAGTCATTTCTCCACCAAATCAAAACAGCTCAGCGGCTACGCCATCTGGGCCTGGTGACTTCCGCATAGCTGCTTTCAATATGGCTCGTCTTATCTCTTCTTTTAGTGGCGGTGGTTCCTTTTCTTGTATTTCGATTTGTATGTCTTTTTCCTCTTTTTCATTGCTGTAGAGTCCTTCGCAATATTCTTTCCATCTTTGGTTTACTTTTTTCCGGTTCAACAAGTTTTTTGTTGTTGTTGTCATTAATGGCTGTGATTCGAGGCTTGAACGAGCCAGTGAGCTTCTTCACCATTTGGAATACAGGCCTGGTGTTACCTTTCCTTTCGTTCTCCTCCAGCTCGAAGCATAATGTATCCAATTCCGACTGCTTGTTCTCTTCGTAACATCCGTTGTACCTCATTTCGTAGAATTTTGTACTGTTGTGGAGACTTTGTTTTTGCATCTCTTTTCTTTCTTAATAATTCAAAGGTGTCACTGGAGATCCAATTATTTCGCTTGTCGCAGTTCTTCAGTAGTGTTGTTTTGGCGGCACTCAGAGTGATCTCTTTAAGTTGTTGCCATAGTTCATCTGGAGTGCGTGGTTCGGCAATTCCCTCAAGTGCTTCGAATCTGTTAGTTATTTCAACTTGGTATTGCTGTTCTATCTGATTGTTTCTGAGTTTTTCCAAGTCTAGGGGAAGAGGTTTGATGGTTCGTTTCTTTTTGAATCTTAAATGCATTGTCAGTATTACTAGATTGTGGTCTGAGTCACAATCTGCACTGAGGCATGTGCGGGCATTATTGATCGATTGTTTCCAATGTTTATTAATCAGGATGTAGTCGATCTGCGATCTGGTGTTTTTGTCTGGGCTTCTCCAAGCATATCTGTTACAGTCAATGTGTGCAACCAGTCATGGCATACAATGGCTAACATTTTTAACATTTTTAGCGAGTTCACACAATGACTAATTTGGTCAGGTATTGTATACAATGACTAATAAAACCAGCGATGTTATAATTATATGTCTTATTTGGTAACATTTATGATTTTCAATAAACACATTTAAATGTCCTACCTTGCATCAGTCAAAGTGTACAATAACAGCCATCAATTTCCAGTCAATGTGTGAAATCGCTGGTTTTATTAGTCATTGTATACAATGCCTGACCAAAGCAGTCATTGTGTGAGCTCGCTAAAAATCTTAGTCATTGTATGCAATGACTGGTTGCACACATTGACTGTAACATATATACAGCAAACTGGTTTCTATGATATTAAAATGTCCCGATCCGCCCTCAGTCAAACAACAGGTCGCACGTTTAGAGAAGGTTAGCAAGTTTCGCCTCTCTGCACTCCGTGCCTTCGACTTCTTCACGGGCGAATCATCTCTTTCGCCTAGCGTACCATATTTATAACCTTCCTCTCTTGTACTGTCGGCTGTCTGCATAATACTTCCTTCCCTGTAGCTGTCTTCTGCCCCTTCGCCTGTCCCCTCCTACCTCCTATCCTACATTCCATCCCCATATCACAGTCCATGGGAACTCTCCTCTCACCGAGTTATCTGCCGTCACTCCCTCGCTTCCTCGGAGATGCTCTTACCCATAATCTTCCATGGTGTCTGTCTTTCTATTCCGCCGTTGTCTCTCTATATATCCCTCTCTCTCTATTGCTGTCAGATGCGCGAGTCTGGTAATGCACTTGGTGCAGTATAAATTAGGCAATTACCGACGTCGTTATCGCCGCGATTACACATGAGCTTAAGCAACGGCTACTGTTCTGCCACGTAGAGTTCATTCGGTACATGTATAGCCGATCCAAATATTTTATAGCCCAGCCTATATGTAATAAAAATGTTAGCTTTGTACTTTTGAGTCAGACAAACAATCACAACCACAGCATTCTCAACGGCTAGCGCCATTGCCTCCAAAACTAAACCAACTAAGTGAACCAAATATATCCAGTGGCAATGCGGACATATTTTACATCGGAAGCCACATCATATGTCACCAAGTCAATGTATTGCCATCTTTTAAGGCACACACTTCTGCTCTTTGAGAAGAAAATAATGGTGAAATTCTGCAAGGCAGCTCTGGAAGCGTCACATCCAAGAGAGGACTACAAGTAGTTCTTGAATCTCAGCCTGATCTTCACATGTGGTGAAAATGGAACAGCGGTTTCCTTTCGGGCACCATGAGAATTCCATCATGGACGTTGGATGGCAAAAGCCATCTGTAGTATTTAATTTTTTTTCCATCAGCAGATCTTTCTGACTGTTAAAGAAAGGCACAGTGTAAAATAACTGGCACTGTTTATGAGCCTGGTCTATGCTCGCTTCTGGCAAGACATCCCTCTGCCCATACGAGCACCGAGGAGCTCAGTAAATATCCCAACATGACAGTGGCAAAGGCTGCCTCGACTGCGTTTGACAGGCATCTATGGCACGTTTAAGAAATTTTGGTTGGCTTGTCTTTGTTAGATGATAGAATTGGAGCAGATGTGAAAAAACTTATGGTAATAAACCTTCAGCTTCCACAGTCTATCAATTCTGTGAAAGACATCAGTCATCCCCCGAACCCCTCAGCTCCGTTGGCTTTGCATCTTGCTTCACAGGGCGTACTCGCAATGTCATATTCGTCATAGAATGCAAATGTCGTCTTTGACATTCTGCGTTTGAATGGTAAGGAAAAGGCTCAAATATTTCTGAAAAGGATCATAAAGAATTGTGCAACTATCCCTCCTTCTAGCATCGATATTGACAGTTGTGAATTACTCTGCTGAGAGATAATTTATATTGCTTTGATGCAGCAGAATAATAATTCATCATTGACAAAGAGTGAAGTTTTTAGTTTTAGTTCAATGGTGTGCCGTCTGAATTTCCAAAAATCTCATATGTATCTTGGCGCCAAAAAGGTTGAGAGTCACTGCTCTAAGCATTTCTGTTCATCAGGTGGAAAGCAAGGGGACGGTCGCGTCCAAAATTTCAGATAGAGAAGATAGAGCAGCTTATAATCGTCAAATATAAATTAAAGCTTCATAAATATTAGTACTATAAATTTCTTAAGTGTTTATCACTTTCATCCTTGTTTGCTTCATCCATCATGTTTAGGAAATGAAATTTTTCAGACTTATCTCTCTCCCTTCCCAAAGCCCATTTTTGTCAATCTGTCACCTCCAAACATAGGTCCAAGTCTCCGCTTATGCTGTCTATGTACGCGTTAATACAGTCCTATGTACACATAATGTAAATGACCGGAAAACACAATATCTGTCGTCTGCTACTATTCAGGCAATGGATTATTAAATCAATGACACGTCATAGAATTTCGTGCAGGGATTCGATTTTGTCAAAACCACTCGATCTGGTCATGCTGCATTTGTATGTGTGTGCTTAGCATCTGTATTGCATTTATTTCGGAGATCTGTATCTGTAGCACTTAAAAATGCACTCATGGCAGAATTGTTAATAATGATTTATGAATTGAGGAACCTGCCAATACATGAATTTTATTTATATTATTATTGTAGCAAGAAATGACTTTCTTGGAAATAGAGAATCACTACTAATGAAAACGAAAAGCAACCTTCGTTTTTCTTGTATAAATAAAACGATTGTCTTTGCATTGTAGACCTATTTTAAATAGCGCACTTACATAGACTCTGGGGATAAGATTCTCTCACGTAGGCATACCTAATCTGTGTTTGCATATTCATACGTTCCGCGCTTTATGTTAATTCACTTAATAGGGTCAGACGATTCATTAGTGGAAAAATCAAATTCATCGCGATCTTCAAAATCAACACGATCTTCAAAATCAACACGATCTTCAAGATCAAAACGATATTCAAAATCAAAACGATCTTCAAAATCAAAACGATCTTCAAAATCATCAGAAACATCAAAATCACCAGAGTATTCAAAGTCTGCACCTGCACCTGCACCTGCACCTCCACAACCAACAGGGAAAAAAAATAACGATTCAGCAGCATCACCAAATTCGGCAAATTCTCCACTTTTATCACCGCTACGCCTTACTGTCGATATAGGAAGTGGTCGGCAATGAGCGGTATCTATACACTTACCTGTTGATTGTGATTTACTGACCATAATAATATTTCTGACTTGTACGACTGGCATCATTGTTAATTAGTAGGCCTGTATAGCGGGTCATAATGGTCTGATTCAATTGTCATTTCAATTTCATTTATAAGTAAACTTAATAACGCTTGGTAGATATTTTCCAGCAGACGAATATTGTCATACTTTTCTCATATCGTCCTATAAGAAATTATCCTTACTAACGTCAAATTACGCATTCTTGACGCATGCATTCTTAAACCTAACAGTGTTTTTTTTAAAAAGAATTTGACACTAATCTGCATTTTATTAAAAGAATGCCCAAGGATAATCGATTTCCCAGCAGTCGATTTCCATAACAGACGAAGGCAAAGAAAATGATGATTTCAAATTGAATAAACTAGTCATGCTGATTCCATAGTCATTGCATCGTATTGAGGATTTTAAAGGAGGAGATTATATAAGAGAAGGATTCTATCTGTCTGTCTGTGTGTCCTTGGCAGTTTTAGAGCAATTCGCTCCAAACCTACACCGTTGACTCGGGGAACACTTGATACACACAGTCGAGTGGTTCCTAAAATCCGCTCACGCCGTCTTCCGCGTCTCCCGGGGGCAAAAACCGACGGCTCATCCTAACACACCCATAAAAGCAGTTTCCTTCGTGCACGTAGCCTACCAGGCATACAATATCGTTTAGCTGCCACCAGCAGCTGCCTATCTGCCTGCATCTCTGCCTTGTATATGAGTATTATTATACGTGAACAATAGAGTACCCTAATCTTACACTGTGCTCGCAACATCAGAACTAGGAAAAGGCGGTTACCTGATCAGAGCTTGACTCCCCGGATTCGACCTGCACCGGAAAGAAACGAGAGGATTGGCAATTGAGATAGCGCCGGTGATTAAGCTGGTTTCTCAGACGTGGCTTTTGTGGGCGCCGAGAAATTTTCGAGTATTTACATTACATTACATTACAAAGACTTTCAAAGAAATGGTCCATCTGAACAAGCTAAGGTGAAGTCAAGTTTGCACAATCGGTTTGTAGTATAAACGCTATTTATTTACATGTATATCTAGATTCTGTGTGTGTCTCCGTTTACACTTTTACAGCTATTCACTCGATTGATCGTTCGGGGAACACCTCGGACACCCAGTAGAAGGATTGGTGGATTGTTGAGGAGAAAGGAAGTCGTAGGGAAGGATTATGGAGTAGGTGAAAGGACAAGAGTGACGATGAGAATAGGGTGATGAGTGTGAAAAGGAGGATGGGGTGAAAGGTGAATTCTGCCGTACAGGCAGCCTCCTGTAGGGCTGCCGAGTCCCCTCAGGCCAGTCAGGAATGACAGGCTACATGTGCTGCAAGAACAGGAATCCCTCCCCACTACTTCGTCCTCAATCAAGTTGTCCTCGTAATCTTCTTCACCCAGACGACGCCGGGTACCCCAGCTTGTAGTATATATGCCTACGCCCTACAGTCTATTAAGAGGCGCTCCAGATCAGACGCTTCGAGAAGGAACCATTAAAGGTAGGCAAGCCTGGCGTGATAATAAAAGAAACTCTTAACACGTTGTCTCAATTCTGATATCGAAGCAACACGACGCATGCCTCGTCTTGCCTCGTCTTGAGATCTAAGCCGAGGCAATTGCCTCGTATTGCCTCCAAGTAGTTACGGGCCTGAGCTGGTAGTTATGAAGAATGGAATAGTCTACTACCGTGTATCTCCTATGCGTGAATACGTATTCCGAGAATAAAGATACGCCTTGTATGATATTCGCAAAGGTTGGAGTAGGCTACGCCATGGAATAACTTCGCCAGCAGACAGAATGGCGCCGGGAATATTCCTGCAGACGTCATTATTAAAGGGGTTATAGGTTTAGCGCATGCGCAGAATTACTATAGTCTGCGTCTAAAAGTGGTCTACGCGGTCAACTTGGTAACGAATGAAAACAATAATAATAATGGAGTTTCAGTGCAGTGATTCGTAGAAATTCAGAGCGATTATGACAAAAAGCTGTTGGCTTGCTAGAATAGTAAATTATAACAGATAAATAAATATTTGGCATAAAAGTAAAGTAATTTATAACAGATAAATACCTATTTCTCGGAATATGGAAGTTTCGCTATCGGTAGGCGAATTTATCCGACACTGGTAGGCACTTTAGATGTTAATCTTCGGCAATACAAACTCCAAAGGAAAAGTACGCTCACAAATGCACAAAAAAGGCAGAAGGATGAGGACTTGGAAAGTGTTATAAGGATTATGAGAGTGTATGATACTTGGACGGAGTTTAAGGAAGTTTTTAAAAACAGTATTAAGCAGATCATATAAAAACACAAAGCACAAATAAGAGGAGACATTTGGTAACACGAAAGGTTCAATGAAAGAAAGAGGAGGGCAAGGAATTAAACTTGGGATGAATTTTCAGAAGTTGATGAAGGAATCAAAGAACGGGATTGTGACAGTGTAGAAAGACTCGAGAAAAAACATACATGCATATATATATATATACAAACTCCAAAGGAAAAGTACGCTCACAAATGCACAAAAAAGGTCGAAGGATGAGGACTTGGATATTGTCATAAGGTTTATGAGAGTGTATGATACTTGGACGGAGTTTAAGGAAGTAATAAATAAGTTTTTAAGAAATATATATCTATATATATACATATAAGCAAGAGTTTATGGAACTATGTTAGAAACAGGCAGAAAAGGAAAGAAAGGGTAGGGCCGTTGGAAAAGAACGAGAGAAGAGAGAATTTGTTTGAAGTGGACGCTTCTGAAGTATTCAATAAACACTTAAGATCATTGTTTTTGTAGGAAGAGTAAGGAAACATCTCTGAGCCCATTCAAGCATTTCTGACATTGGAGGTAAAGGATTAATACAGTTAATACGCCCTATTCTAAGGAAAATGTGGTAGAACAGCTGAAACGGTTGAAACCGAAAAAGTCCATGAGTAAGTTAGCTACATCCTTAATTCTTACTTGGATAGAGGCAAGAAATTGGAGTGGTCTTAGCATAGAACTTCAATAGATCCTTACATTTTGAAGTGTGCCTTCATAATACCAGTACTTAAAAAGGGAAACTTAAGCGAACCACATAGCCCAACTATAGATCAGTCGAACCGGTATAGGTAACAAGTTGTCTGGCTGGATGACAGTGTTAAGTGGAGTGCCTCAAGGAATAGTCTTGGGCCATTGCTAGTCATACTTTTTTTATTAATGACATAGATGATAGAATTTTATCGACAATTTGTAAGTTTGTACATGCAAAACTATTTAGGACAGTGGGTGGTGAAAAAGAAGTGACAATACTGCCGGATAATCCTAGAAGAATGCTCAGAAGGTCACATGACTGCCAGGTGCTGTTTAACTGGGAGAAGAGCTCAGTGATTCATATGGGAAGATAAACAGTGAGTTTTCATTAAATAGGGTAAGGCATTGAAAGTGAGCGAGGAAGAAAGGGACTTGCGATTGATTATGCACAAGAGTGTAAGACATTCAAGACTGAACAAGCAAAGAAAGCTAACAAAGCTAGGCATGATTAGAAGGGTAAAGTCACCAAAGACTGAGGTTGTATACATCACTGAATAGGCCACAGTTTCAATAATCTATAGCTAGAGCTAGACATGGCAAAGTTGGAGAAAGTGGAAAGATGAGCTACAAAATTATATGGGGCTACAAGCCACAAAGAAAGACTGAATAGGTGTGCACTAACAACATTGGAGATTACGATGAGCAACGGAGTCTTAACTGAAGAATACAAGATTGTTACTGGGAAGGGGCCGTGCATTCGTGCAGTCATATTGGTTTTTGGAATTAGGAAGGTGTCTAGAGGATATTGGCATGAATTATTTAAGAAATCGAAAGGAGTTTAGGCATACATTCTCAGTTCAAGAATTGTAGAATGATGGAATAGTTTGGATGATAGTGCTGTCACTGCCTTTCAGAGTAAACTTGGAAATTTGGGCTATTATTCTAGTCATGTTCCAGGTCAAATACTGCAGTGGTTCTAGCACAGACTAAAAGTCTTTTGAACCACTTTGAACCCTTAATTGTTGTTCTATACTTAGCCTTCAAATAAGCCCTCTGTGGTTTCTATTGACACTGTTTGCCTACTTTAAATTTATGACCTATATTAAATTCATTCAATTAGTTTTCCCAGCCTGAGACTAAATCCTATAAATTATGGTGACATGTCTAGTTGTGTTGCCCATAGAAAATTCTAAAACGCACCAATAAGCTTATGAACACATCTCTATCCTCTATCCCTGACAATTCCATACGAGCTTTGAGCTTTATTTTGTTGCCACATGTTATAGTTTCACAGGCAACTGTTTTAATTTGAGGCTGGACTGGATAAAACGGTTGGAGAAAGAACCAATTAAACAACATCAACGGTAGACAGGTCTAACTGCCTTATCCATGCTATATACAGCATAAAGACGCGACCGCTTGAATGCAATATCGTCGGGGGCCGCGTGAAATTTGTGAATTTTAACATGTTTGACGGCGAAAATGAGGCGCAGTAAAAATTTCGCCGTCGGTGAAGGCGACGGATTAATTATAGAACCTCTTAAACACTTTTTGACGTCTAAAACGTCGTCGAACGCGACGAATCACAAGCGCTGCCATCTTTGTTTACATCGCCGGTGTAAAGACTTCAAGTTACCCCGATTTCATGTTACCCCCGGTAATCTGAAATCGATTTAAGATTACCCCCTTCGTGTTCACATTACCCCCTCTCTGAATGAGTCTAAATGTTAAATTGTTATGATTTGAACTAATGATAATCAGTCTGCTGAATAAAACACTTGACTCATATAAGATAGAAGGCTAGTTTTAACGTGTGAAAAATAAATAAAGTAAAAAAATCTAAATTGTATAAAATCAGTAATACACGTGATCAAAGTACATCACATTATTACATACAAACATAAGATTCAGCCTAACTGGTGAAAAAATCTGTGTAATTACAACAACATACAACAATTTGGGATATGACTTTTTACTTGATAATTCAATCCTGTACTTAACTCATCACAAGTAAGAAAAATACATAGCAAATGCTGCAGGTTCAAAGTTTCACAGTTTGATCATAAGAAGAAGTTCGTAGGCGTTAATTTTTTTCACATCAATCTTGAGCGTTTTGTAGGCCTACTCAAACCAATTATTGTCATTTCCACATTTGCTGAATTTATTTATTAATTTATTAAAAGTATAACCACACAGATGTGAATCTAAGACGCGGGTAGTCAGTCGCCAGGAGAAGATGCACTTAGATTTCCAAATCATTGAACGCTAATAACAAATAGTGAGTTTTGAGTCGTTCTTAAGGAAAGGAAGGGAATTTGATATACGAAGAGAGTGGCAGTCGATACCATTCGTTAGGATCAGAGGCATGAAATGCACGAGGGCCCATAACTGTGGCTCATCGTGGCTCAGCTAAAAGACGTGTAATTGATGATCGTAAGCAACGAGGAGAGTTGAAAGGAGTTAGTATAGCACAAATATGAGGATATGATCTCCAAAGGCTATATGATAAAGAAGGATATGATCTCAGAAGTCATCGATAATAACGAATTCTCTGTAATTATATTTCTAGACCTTGCGAAAGCATTCGATACTGTGAATCACAATGTCCTCCTCAAAAAATTAGAGAACTAAGGAGTGAGAGCTGTCCAATTAAATTGGTTTGTTAGCCATCTTGATAATCGCTCCCAATGAGCGATTCGCTGCAATGGCACTATATCTGATAGGGCTATTAGAACCTATGGAATTCCACAGGGTTATTATCTTGTGCCACTCATATTCCTTTTTTATATAAATGACCTAGCTCATGTGTCCTCTACTGTCATAATATTATAGTAGAGGATACATGAGCATATTATGCCCATAACGTTCGCTGTCGACACTAAAATGTTTCTACCACACAAATCATGGGGAAAGCTGATTTCAACTATTGACTTGGAGCTATCCAAAATAGCTGATCGATTTTGTGCAAATAAACTCACGATCGACTTGGATAAGACCAATTTTATTATATTCAGTTCCCATAGGAAAATTGTACCAAAGGATATAAGTATCCACTTGAAAGTCGCACCTATCAGCCAGGTAAAGTCTGTCAAGTTTCTTGGGGTGTATGTTGACCACCATCTATCCTGGGTCGTACAAATGTGTACGTGTGGCACGGTGGCCGATTAGTTAGAGCGGTCGGCCCATAACGCTCAGTGTGCGCTCAGTGAGCGGGTTCGATCCACGTCCGAAAAGTCACTGTGCAGGGACTTGAGCAAGTCCTTCGTACACAATTGCTCTGCAGTACAATTGTAGTTGCGCCGTCGAGGCGTGTGCACTTCTGAGCAAAAAGTGTTGGAAGAAGGCCGCTTTCAAATTTAAGAATAAAAAATATTTCTCTCATTGCCAAAAAAATAGCCAAAAACATCGGGTTACTATCCATAGTTTCTCACATTATCCCTAAATCTATCAGATTTCAACTATATTTACTACACTTTGATTTAATGATTTACCAGTATTTGGTCTTCCACTTACACATCAATGCTTAAAAACCTTCTGGTTCTACAAAAAGCTATAGGAATCATCATAGCCTAAGATCATATATGGCAGGTGTCTATGTATATTTTTTTACCGTTATGAGCACTGTCTCCTACTATAATTTTATCCACGGGTTCAGACATCCATACCTATTGCACCAGAAATTCCCGCGCATGCCGCCCTGTTAGAACGTAAAATTTGTTTCAGGTATTATATTTACACATTTCTAGAGCGCTTCTAATAGGGTGAACCGTTCAGAAGCGCTGCCAGTGCGCAAGTACCCGCGAGAAGTATGTTTTGAGAAAAGCAAAAGAGAATGAGAGACTATCAGATAGAATTTTGGAGCGAAAAGATGGAGAAAGCCCATTCCACAGAGAGGGACCAATTGAAGCAACAGATCGAGACTGAGCCATTGTTCTAGTTCGAGGATAAAATATGTCTTAGATCTTCGGGCCCGTTGATCTGGAACGCTCTTCCACTGGATCTTCTATTGCCCCTCAGTCACTTAAGAACAAGTTGCATCCTTTTTAATGACCATGTCAGATTCCCACAGGGATCGGTCTATGACATGTCAGATGTTATCACTCTGGCTTTTGATTCCACACGGGTCGCCCATGCACACTTCCCAATTAGTTAAATTAGTTAACTAGTCAATTTAAGAATTCTCTTTGTTTCTGTGAACTGATTGATTTCTTCCAGTGCGCCTAGAATAAAAACAATGTGAAATTGTTATTACGGCGGCTTTATTTTCTGTTGGCAATTCTGCTACTTCGATGTCCCTTTTAGCAGTATTTCAACCCCATTCGGGGCTCCCTCTATAGCCTTTAGTTTTATGATTGGCGTTCTTTACTTTTGCTGCCTGTTGTGGCTACAAGTAAGCAAATAAATTATTACTGATTAGGGCTGTGTAGGAGCCAACTTAAATGTTATTCTGAATTCAATAGGAAGAAAATGCAGCTGGTGGAGTAGGACATGTACGTAGTGGAACACTCAGCACTACTCGAGCTAAGGTGTTTTGGATACGTTGTAGCATTTTGAGTTCCAAGTCTGACAGACAGAAAAAAGTGAATTTACCATAACAAGGGCGAGATGAGACAAGTGAGCAGGCAGCAGGCTATGGTTTCCAACATATCTTTAATTACAGCCGACCTAATGTGACAAATTGCCATGATGTAATTTAAATAAGATTTACAAAGGCTTGTTATGTGAAGTCGATATGTGAGCTTGCTGTCGAGCTTAACCCCAAGTGTTTTGACAGCTTCAGACACTTGCTGTATACGTAGACCTGATTGTTAAATATTGTTCCATAGCAAAAATCTCAACCTCATTGACCCAGGTTCCAAGGTGAACCATATTACTTGCGTTTTTATATTCAACAATACCAGAACAGCTACCCAATTTTAGGTTGTTAATTAAAACGAATATAAGCACTAATGGCAAATGTATTATCTCGCTAAATAATCAATCATTTGCATCTAAATAAACATAAACAAATTACTGTGTTCAGAAGTAAGTTTAAGGCGGTGTAGTAGGGGGTAACTTGAAATCGACTTCAAGTTACGCCCGGGGGTAACTTGAAGACGATTTAAAGTTACCCCCCGAAAACTTGAAATCGATTTCAAGTTACCGGGGTAAGGTCAATGGGGGTAATCTCAAATCGCTCATGTAAAGATTTCAGGTTACCCCATTTCAAGTTACCCCGGTAATCTGAAATCGATTTCAGATTACCCTAGAGTTATTATGAAATCGATTTCAGATTACCTTCACCGTGTTCACATTATACCCTCCGTGAATGAGACAAAATGTTACATTGTTCTGCTTACAAGTGAGTTACAACTAATGATAATGTGTAGGCCCTTCATTGAATAAAACACGTTACACATACAAAACGGAAAGCTCATTTAATATGTGAAAATGATATAAAAGTCAAATTGTATGAAACCAGTAATACACTAGATCAATGGGCATCACGTATTACATACACACATAGGATATAATAAAGATTCAGTCAAACTAGTGAAGAAATTAGTGCAATTACAACAATAATTACAACAATTAGGTACACAGAACTTCTGACTTGATAACACAATCCTCTGCTTATCTCGTTAAAAGTTTAAAAAATTAACAAATTACGGGTTCAAAGTTATGCGACAGATTGCTATTCATAAGAACTTTGTAAGCGTGAATGTCTTTGACACAGAATAAGCATCTACTACTCAGGTGGAGCCAGGCATAAAAGAGAAGTGGGCATAATGGGCGGCCAAAACGATATCAGATAACTGGTTGGGAACTAGTAAGTGAAAGAATAATTACCATCAGACCACAAACAAGGCATCCCAAGATGACCCTTATACAAGTGTATGCACCAACAAGTACAGCCACGAACGAAGAAAAGATGAGTTCTCTGAACAACTGCAGGATGTCATGGAGGCGATACCAGAATAATTATGATCGTAGGCGACTTCAACGCATAAATAGGCAAGGACAGGACAGGATGGCTGGATGTCACGGGAACAGAGGCCGCTGGAAAGAGAGATGATATTGGAGAAAGAATGCTCAGCTACTGCAGCAACAACCAACTAAAAGTACTGTTGGTGGCAGCATGTTCAAACACAAAAACATACACATGGATACCTGGAGATCTCCAGATGGTGGAACCACACACCAAATCGATTACATTTGTCTCTTCAGTAGATGGGCATCACCACTACAAGATGTAGGCGCATACAGACGAGCTGGCGTCGCTTCGGATCACTAACTGGCTATCGCAACAATAACACTGAAATTGAAAAATCTGGTAAATAGAACTGAATGTAAGACTATAGATATTCCAAAGCTGAATAAAAAATATACCAAGCAGAAGCTCCAACTACAGCTAAAAACCGATTCAGTATGCTGGAAGAATAGGAATGCGAGACAGCAGAGGAGAACTGAATGAAAATTATGGGAGTGGCGCAAGATGTCATCGGACCCAGGCGGGAACACGAGGAAAGAGATATGAATTAGTGACAACACATGGAAAGCAATCGATGACCGTAAAAAGCTGAAAGGAAAGAAAGAGCAGAGCTTGAGTACGAATACGGGCATAGAGGCTGTTAGTTACAGCAGAATACAAAATGAAGGATAAAAAAGTCAAGAAACGATGTATGGCGGACAAAAAGACATAGACAGAAACAAGGCTAAGTGAACCAGAAGTGGCAGCCAGGAAAGGTGACTCCAAAACGTTACATAAAATAGCGAAGAAACTGTCTGTGAAGGGGCGCAGAAAATGTATGTTAAAGGTAAGAGCGGAAACACATATCGAACACACGAAGAACAAGAAATGAGATGGAGGGAACATTATAATAGTGTCCTTAACTGCTCAGTACCAATAATATAAAAAGACAAATTCAGTTTAGACAAGGATGTCCAAACAATGGATGCAGATCTACATGCTATCACAGGGAAAGAAGTAGAACGAGCTATGAAAAGATTGAGAAATGGGAAAGCCGCGGGCATAAATGGCATAAAAGCCGAATTGCTGAAGAGTAAAGGAAAGGAAATGGTCACTAGAATAACCAAATTGTGAAATATGATATGGATCACCAGAGAAATACCGAGACCGGCAGGATTCAATCATCATAACAATCCCCAAAAGGCGATCTTAGAGATTGCATTAACTGGAGGGGAATTACGCTGCTCTCTGTGCCACGGAAAGTAATCGCTGTCATACTTTTTTGATAAAGTTCGGGAGACTGCTAACAGTATTCTACAATAACAGGGTGGTTTAGAAAGAATAGATCCTTCTGCAAATAATTCTATGCATCACGATAGATTACTAAAACATGTGTAACAACAAAGCCACAAGGGTTCTTGTCAACTTTATAGATTTCAGTAAAGTCTTTGACAGTGTACGCAGACCATCAATTTGAAGCATCCTTACGGTTTACCAGAAAAATAATTGCCATAATAAAAAACCTTCATAAAGAAAGCAGATGTGCTGTAAAAAATTGATGAAGAAATCGGAGAATGGTTTTAAATTGTCTCCAGAGTACGCCAGGGATGTGTACTGTCACCAATATTATTCCTACTAGGTTTTGAATGGATAATGAGAAGAAGCACAAATGCCGAGATCGATGTAATAGAATACAAAGACGCTAAGAGGCTTGTCGATTTGGATTAGCGTTTGACATTGCACTCCTTAAAAATTGCCACCGCAGCTACATCGCATCTCACTCAGCCCTAATATTTCTAGTTTGTATTCTTACATCTCTCTCACCACTTGCGCCAACTTCCCTGTATCATATGACATTCTTACATTCCAGTATCCAATTCTTGCCTTGGATTTAGTCGTTAAGAGATGAGACTTCTGAGTCTTGGCTTCCTTTCATCTTTCACCACGACACTTCATAGATAAGTCCATGATCCTCTCATCTTCCGACCGACTGGCCACGACAATGAGGTTGAGCTTGTCATGTGTCTTTTCTTTTGCAAGATATGGTTTTACCTGGGATGCCCGCAAGCTTGTTGCCGCAGAACCTTCCTCCTTTTTCCAGGCTTGGGACTGGCACTGCTGAGCTGCAAGGCAGTGGAGTAGTTAGTTGCCTAGGTGTAAGGGGATAAGGTGAATGGGGTGTAGTCTTAAATCGCTACACCTGTATGCTAGACGTAGAGGACTTACTCCTACCTCAGAATCGGAGTAGACTTACACCTAGCGTAGAGGGCTGCGCTGCTCTTATAATTACTAACACAACCCACTACACCGGCGTAGGCCATTTTACGTCGATAGTAGACGATAATTACGGGCTATGGACATGAGAGTTATGTTTATAGAGAGTCGGGTCAATATATGACTCAGCCCTCAAAAATGCAAACAAAAAGTTGCTCAAAGAATTCTGATACCATTTTTCATGCTTATTAACATAGTAAAATTCGCTTCAAATCTGACCATCGGAAAAGGGTCATTTTCAAGATGGAGTCCAATACGGCCGCCGATAGCTACAATGATCGATATCTAAAGAACCATTCAACATAGAAAGGTGTTTTTGGTGTCAACCCGTAAGTTTCATTGCATTCTCATTACTTGATGACCTATTAGGACCATGAAGTCAGAGTCACTTTCAAAATGGCGTCCAGCATGGCCGCCGAAAGCTCAAATTATCAATATGTGTAGAACCATTCAACATAGAAAGGTGTGTTTAGTATCGAACTGTAGGAAATATTATATGCTAATTAACAAAGTAGCAGTCTACTCTAACTGGGCAATGTTAAAAGAGTTACTTTCAAAATGGCGTCCAACATGGTCGCCGAAGGAAATAATGTCAATATATAACGAACTGTTCAACCCAGAAGGGTGTGTTTGGCGTCAATCTGTAGGTTGTATTATCCATCGCTCAGTTAGTCACTTGATAAACATGTACTATACAGTTTAGAGACAAATCTAAGGGTCATGAGTTTACAGTTGTGTATATGAAACATTCAATTAATCACCGTCCAGGAGGAACTTATTTTTTTATATTTATTGTCACAGTTGGTAACTTGCCACTTTCCACAGGCAGAAGAGCATGGTAGTCCATTTCTTCTACAACAGCAGCGGGGTGTCTTACAACAATTATGACAGTTGCAATGAATGACCTTCAAGAGTATGTCTGGAGCAGCATTCATCGTTGACATAACTGGGATGTACCGATTATCCTGCAGGTTCCAACCCCAGTCCATGGCATCCAAGAACTCTTCTTGCTTGCCAGAGAACTCTGTTCCAGCAGAAAAACTGAAAACATGATAAGCATTCTGTCATCTTCTCAGATGCGTGCTGTCTTTAATGGCTAAGGGTTCTTTAAGAGTACTTGCTTTATCCTTCCTTCTAGACGGGAATGTAAACGCAGGTTTTCCGACAATTTTATGCATAATCACGCGTCCTACCTCCGCGTATTCATGAACATTTACAAATTCATCAGCCACAACTTCACTGACAATGTTCCTTAAGGAAGGGTCAGGTGAAAACGGTGAGTCCCCGACAAGTTTGGAACTGAACTTCTCCAAATCAATTAGGTCGCTGCCAATTCTTGCTTCCGTCAATCCCTTATGCTATTCTGATGTAGAGTATGACAGGTTGGCTAACTTCTGCATTGCAGCATTGTACTCTACTTATATCGGGCTTGACATGGTGCAAAAGGCTATCTCCTCTCGAGACATTCTACTTCCATGCGCCAGACCTCAATGTCTGCTCAATGAAAAGATCGGAGCTGAGACCAGCAAACAACTGATTACGACGACAAATAACATGAAAACCATTTTCAATTTTTTTGAAAATGTCCTGGTGTTTGATGTCAATTTGAACATAAAACTACGCGGATTTCAAGTAGTTTTAATGCCCCGCTGCAGCAAATATTGGAATACAGTAAGAAACAGCCCGTATATTCATCATCCAGGAACCCGATCGATCTGCAAGTACTAGTGACCTAGCAACTTTTAACATACTTTGGTAATTCACCCACAGCCTACTTCTTTTCGACTTAACACTCAGTTCCATCTTCCTTTTTCGTAGCAATTCATTTATTTCAGTAAGATTCTCAGATGACTAATTGAACGTGTCAGCTACACAACTGTAAACTCATGACCATTGAATTTTTCTCTAAACTACATCGTAAACGTATATCAAGTGATTAGCTGAGTGCTTGACAATAGAACCTACAGTTTGACACCAAACACACCCTTTCGGGTTGAATGGTCCTTTAGATATTGACATTTTTGCTTTCGGCGGCCATGTTGGACGCCATTTTGAAAGTGATTCTTTTACCATTGTCAAATTATAGTAGACTGCTACTTGTTAATTAGCATATAATACTGCCTACAATTCTACACGGAACACACCCTTCCATGTGGAATGATCCTTCAGCTATTGACATTTTTGCCACTGGCGGCCTTGTTGGGCGCCATTTTGAAAGTGACTCTTACGTCATGGTCCAAATAGGTCATTTATTAATAAGGATGCAATAAAACCTACGGTTTGACACCAAAAGCACGTTTCTATGTTGAATGGTTCCTTAGATAATTATAGTTATTGGCGGCTATGTTGGACGCCATCTTGAAAATGACCCTTTTCTGATGGTCAGATTTGAGCCGATTTTTATATGTTAGTTAGCATGCAAAATGGCATCAGAATCCGTTGAGAAACCTTTTGTTCCCATTTTTTGAGGGTTACGTAAGTTTTTTGCCTTAGATTGACCCGACTAAGACTACGCCTCATCGTCGGATGTCCACTCAACAGTTTCTTTTATTGGATTAACATCAGTCAGTTGATCAGTCAATTGGAGATTACTATGTACAAAGACAAAAACATTTCGCATAATTCGTTTCTTTGCTATTCAACAGTCGTGTGAGGATTCGAAATATCTGTCGCCGTTCTAACTAGAATTTGGCAACTGCTTGAAGAAAATCGAGGTCATTGGTAGCTTTTGACGCTAAGTTTCCTTGCTCGAACATAGGGCCTGATTAATAGACCACGTCCGAAATCTTCTAACAGAACTGATGTTGTGTTGGTGGAAACTTATTATTACATAAACGTTAAAACCAGCATTGCTTAGTTATTTAGTTGCGACTAGGACGCGATTGATGATTATAACGACCCTGCCACTCACCGAAGGCTACCTACCAGCATCTCAATAACGGGCAGTGCTTTCTAAACAAGCCGTATTCGGGTCAATATTCTGAAGCTCAGTTAGCTAAGATATATGGACGATTTGTAAGTTCGTGCCGACCGCATGCGCCGCGCGCGCAACGCTCGCGTCGCGCCGCGTCTCCGTCTTGCCGCAAACCCCGTTTCTGTGCTGTGGATTATTTCGTATGTACGCGGTTCGGCGCGCGCCCTCTTCATCACATATTTCATGTCGGGAACTCTAGCTGGCAATGCTCCATCGACAGTGGCTGACGGTGAGTTATTCTCGCGAAAATGTCTAGTAGAGCCGAAGTGACCGTAGTCAATCCTCGCTCGTTGGCACAATCTGCTGCTTCGCCGTAGCGACGCTTCATTAGCCGCGATAGGCATTGCTAGCCTATCATCCAGGATTTCTACACCTACCAGGCCATGACATATATTCGCGACTTCCTTTTGGATCACAGTGGCGCCAAATCTAGCACCTGTGTCGTTTCCCGCCAATTTATTCCCCGCCATAGTTCTTCCTTCTAGCGCTTGATTGCCGCTATCTCTAAGACCTTCAATTGTCGCCAAGTCGTTGTCATCGATTTCTTCAGTAGGAGATTCGAACCCGCTACCTCCTATCGTAGCCAGTGTTCTATTAGTAGTTTCCAGTAAAGGAGCCTCAACATTTGACTGGCGCGCTATATCAGTGTCAATACCTTCTAACTGACTGACACTATCCTTTCCCGCCAGTTCTTAGCTAGTAAAGACAACGACAATCGTTCAATGAAATTATCTTATTGCAGCTTAACGATTATCTTCAAACAAACATCCAGCAATAGCAATGCAATCAAATAAAACCTAATTATCAGTTCTATCTTATAATTGTCATCAATTACAAATTATTATATGGGTATCTCACCTCTATTCGGCGATACATTAACATCAACAGAAGTACACAGAGTTAATCCACATTAAACATCGAAACACACGAATAAGAGTGATATATCTGTATTCCTCGTGTGACGCCCTATTGAGTACGACCTATCGAACACTCGAAGCGCAATGACTACCAACGCACGCACGCTCGCCTCGACTGCTTGATCACGAGCTCTCGCTTCGTCAACCTCTCTCGGCGACTACCTCCTCGCGACTGTCATCGACCGCAAGCGTCGAGTTTCTTCATCGGCCAGTAGTGATGGTAGTGCCCGGTCTGGGACATTTGTACATTGTCCTGTCACGTGACTGCCCATGACGTCATCCATTGTCTAGGCGGACCCTAGACCCGCCCACCTGTCAATCATCCCTTTTTGTGAGTGTACACTTGACCTCTGTACCTGCTAATCATCCATTATTATCGTGCACGAGGCTGCACTTTGCATTGGGCATCTGGCGCCCTATCAGTGGCCATTGTATACATCACATGTCAGCGGCCTGCCAATCATCCATTGTTCTTCCAGCGCAGACAATCTTTGTACTGTGCTCAGGGAACACTTGATACCTGAAGCCCGCGACCACCGTCATTCACGTTTCCAGGGCGAAAAACCTGTTTCACCACCCCAAGAATTTCATTTTCAGTCGCCAGGGTCGACACACGTTGGTTCCCAACCTATGCATGCTGTATATGTGCACGTGATTTCTGTCAGCTACACCTTATTAGTTTACGAATGGACGGTTTGGGAGCTACAGGTATGAGGTTTAGATCTTAAAATCGTTTGTACAGTGTACTTTGTACGCATCAGTGTCTATACACAATTCCGTTTATCAGCCATTCACTCGAAAGAGCGTTCGTGGGACAAAAAGCGAGTTCGTGGGAATGCAGAGGGTTTGGGCTATCAGACGAAGAAGAGGGGTTAGGATGATGAAGAGGGCTAGGAAAAGGAACACAGGATTGTTGAGGTGGAAGTGGAGGAGTAGGAGGAGGAAGTCGTAGGGAAGGACTATGGAGTAGGGGAAGAAGACAATGTGACGATGAGTGCATGATGAATCGGAGAAGAGGGTAAGAAGTGTGAAAAGAAGGATGGAGTGGGAGGAGGAAGTGATTAGGACAGAGTGAGAAATAGAAGGAATGGAACGTGTTTATTGGTTTTTGGGAGTTTTCGTAGGACAATAAGCGAGTTGGTGGAAATGTAAAGGGTTCAGGCTATCAGAGGAAGAAGAGGGGTCAGGATGATGAAGGCTAAGAAAGGGAATGCAGGATTGTGGATCAGGAAGATGAGAAGGAGGAGGAAGTCATAGGGAAGGATTATGGAGTAGGGGAAAGAAGAAGTGTGACGATGAGTGGGTTATGAAGTGGAGAAGAAGGTGAGGAGTGAATAAAGTAGGATGAGCTGGGAGGAGGAAGCGGTTAGGACAGGGTGAGAAGTTGGAGACTGGGGAGAAAGTTGAGAAAATGTGAGTGAGAACAAAATTTACTGAATAGAAATACGAGAAGACGGAGAAAGATAATAGGAATTAGAGATGAGGAGGAGGGATTAGATTGAGAAAAGGTGAATGAAACGTTATGAAGTCGTGGGAAAAGATGATGCCAGGAATCAGAAGAAGAAGAAGAAGGGAGGAAGGTGAGTAAGGATGAACACTAAGGAATAGGAAGAGAAGGAAAAGTTGAAGATACATGTATATCTAGATTCTGTGTCTGTCCGTTTATGCATTTGCACACTTTTACACCTATTCACCTCGAAAGCTTCGCCGTTCGCTCGGAGAACACCTGGGACACTGGGTAGCGGGGTTGGTGAACCCACGGCCGCCGTCTTCCTGCTCTCCAGGGCCAAGAGCCTGCCTCAACCTGGGCAGCGCCTGGTTCATTAGCTAGTCAAGATACAATGACACTATTTACTGAACAGTACGAACAGACTCAGCTAGTTGCGGCGCTCAATGGAAGCAAAATACGCAATTGCGTACCAAACCGGAAGCGCTGGCCTCAAACAAAATCACTGCCATGTAGACCTCCAAGGTTCTTATAACAATCAATGAGCAATGTGGGTGTGGGAGCCACACAGTTCACGTTTCGGGGTAGAATATTTGTGGGGGGTCAATCGGGGAGAAGTATTCCCACGGTTTCTGATAAGATATCGCCACAAAATTCGAAATACTATTAGGGATTAGAATGTTTTGTCTTTGACAAAGACAGTTTTTTCAATTTTCCACCCTTCTCAAAGATTTCCGCTTAAATGTTACCATCTATCTTCACTTCTTCTGATAGCCGCCTTCTTTCTATCTTCCAATCTATTAAAAAATTTCAAAGAAGGCCATTATAGGCCATTATAAAAACAGAAAAACGAAGGCCAATTTTGAAAATTGATTTTCAAAATTGGCCTTCGTTTTTCTGTTTTTACAATATTTTCAACTAAATTTAGCTATGGGACTTAGTTCACTATGGTTTATTTTTGCAGCGGGCAAATATACGCTATTAATATTTTTCGACTGTAGAGCCATGCAATATCTGTCTCATACCTTCCATTTATGTATGTTTACCTTTTTAAGGAGATCAGAACTTCAAGGTCAAATAGTGTCGATCGCGACAATTAGTATGCCTAGATGCCGAGTTTATCAGGCCAGCCGAAAGACATATACTCTTGATATTTTTATTTTGTGCAAATACCTTCAAATTGTCGGGATTCCTAAAGTTCGGACAATATATCTTTGAAATAAGGTGAGAAACGGAAGTACAATGTTGTCGATCTCGTCCAAACAGCTTTGACGCAAGATTTTCTAAGTCTACAAGGCACGATGACTAGTTTGCAACGCCGTATCTGGCCACCATAGAAACGTACGCTCTTGATAATTTCAGGCCTTGCAAATATGACAACTCCGTGTGATACGGTAGATTTGTGACAATATATACCTTTAAATGAGGCGAGCAACTCTATGTAGAAAATAAAGGTCGTGTCGATATTGCCGCAAGATAAGGCGACCCAAGTACAAAGTTTACAAGGGCAGATCAGATCTGAACATCGTAGAAACGTATACTTTCACATTTATACATTTTTCGTGCGCAGCAGTCTGTCGGCAATGTTAGACTTTGGAGAATATATATTTAAAGAGTGGAACAATTTAAGGTCAAATAGTGAAGATCACGTTATTACAGCCTACATCTCAGATTTTGCAAGTCCCACAAAACCAAACTGGCGTTTACACGACAGCAACGTAAAGCTGGCGTTTTCGGGGTCATTCGGGCAGGTAGACACCCCCTTTTTACGACTCTCCCCCTTTGACGACTCCATAATACGCCGAGTGTTTCAGTACAGAGTTATAGGCAGTGCACAAAGGACGTATTTGAGTTAAGAGGTTAAAGCTGTTAATCACAAGGCCGTATCTAACCAAAATTCTGTTGTGCGGCACAGACGTATAGGTGCACGCGGCGCTGCATAGCTTGGCTTAAAGTACGAATAATATTGCTAAATATAGATTCAATGGCTTTGAGCGTAGATTTAAATATTATTATCTATGGTTGTAACTGTTTCGGGCTGTGGACGCCTAAACTAAGGGTTGACGCTTATCTTAGGTTGACACTGTCTGTAACAAGCAACGGTCATGGTGGCCCGAGGAAAATAGGTGCCGATTTTCATCAAAATAAGTATAAATTGCATTTGAGTTGGATGAATCATAACTAAATAGTCTTTTAGTCCGAGTAAAGCAGTGAAGGCAATCATCCTGACAAGAAGTAGGTTTGTGTGACCTGCTTTAGATTAGTATTCAGATTCCAGAATATCCCTTGATGAAGATGTTGGGGCGAACATGTATTTTAGCGCGGTAAATTATTTCCATCGTTTCAAGCATATGCGATTTGCTCAATCAAAAGCAGGCTTATGTCGCATGTTGACGAAATTGAAATTCTTTCATTTTATTTTGCAACAGTAAACAACCTCTCTAACGGTGAAAATTTGATTAAGATATCTCCAGTAGAACCAAAGATATACTTATTTGAAGTCTTGTAGCACGAGAATAGAGAAATCGAGAAAATCCCAATTAGGACTATTGTATCCACCAGAAAATCATTGACAGCGTACAATATTCTTCAAATAACTCTTCAATGCTTCGGCAGAACACCCATATGACAAATTTGATTTATCAAGCGTATTAAGCCCTTCAGAAATCGACATGTTATGTATCATTTAACACTAGTCTCAGATACAGTTTGACAGAAATTGATATTGTTTATAATGTAAACACGGATTGCCGAGGGCACGCGCGACCTTGAACTTTTAACTGCGTATGTGTAACCTACATGTATATATTCTACAATAAGACTTTCGAATTTCGATCACTTGATCGGTTACCAGGGATCGAGGAAAGAAAGTTGACGTTGTTTATGAAATTAGCCCAATAAGAGGTCTCGGAATTCCTTCAATGGTTGCTTGGGCATAGGTTTGGTAAATCTAAAAATAGACATTATGACGTTTCTATACATGTGAAGCAAGCTACGTTCATTCGCTAGATGGCCACTGTACCAGGCGATATATTTGCATTAAAAACGGTCGGCTTTCATTTACGTTCGTCTACAATCTGCTTTTAAAATGTTATTTTAGCAGATTAAAACGCAAAATTTCATCATAAAACCAATGTAATAAGATAAAGGAATGACTTTGTAACTCGAAATTGATTCAAACTAAAAACACACATTATGGACCCTGCGTGTCGTTTTTGGCCGTTTTATTCGAAATTACGTGCTGCGACATTTACCTGCTTTCGATAGATCAAATCACATATATTTTAGCGTCCTAAATTACTACCGTTGCTTGAAGCATATAGTAGGCTAATCCAGCAAAGAGGCTCGTATAAATGGCAGCTGGATAGATGCAGGAATTCAGCTTAAAAGAACAGTTGGAATGATGAAAGGAATGCTTAAATAGAAGCTGGTCCCGCTGGGGAACGACAATTGCCCCTCCTGGACAATTGCCCCGGCCAACTAGGACAATTGCCCATTGGTTAGACAATCAGCTCGCCTTAGGCATAATTATATACATACATACATACATACATACATACATACAAACATACATACATACAAACATACATACATACATGCATGCGTGCATGCATACTTGCAAACTTGCATAAGTGCACACGTGCATACTTGCATACTCGCATACTTGCATACTTGCATACTTGCACACTCGCACACTTGCATACTTGCATACTTGCGTACTTGTATTCTTGCATACTTGTATACTTGTATACTTGCATGCATGCATACTTACATATCTAGGCTACATGCATACTTACTTACATATACACATACATAGATTATACACATAATTATTCAATCTTTATATAGGGGGCGGCAATTGTCCGGGGCAAATGTCATATCCAAAATGGAGGGGAAATTGTCCGGGGCAATTGTCCTACACTCATCCCGCTTCTACTACCGACGCTTACGAGTCTTAACCTGATTTACCATGGGTGGCAATTTCCGACGCTTTTTAATAACATGAGTAGTTTACGACGCTAAAAAATGCGTTTACCGATTTTTCTTCCCTAAAATGAGATACATACTACATAGGTAATTTGTTGATGACTTTATGAAATATCTATACCAAAACACAACGCAATGTGGTTTTTTCAATTTTACACGACATCAATCATTTCATTATGCTGATCGTTTCGTCCTTGTTACTCTAGCATGATAGCAATGTAGTGACGATCACAAGGTCGTATTGAAAAAAAATTGAGAAAGTGGTCAATATTTGTACATAAAAAATAAAACAAACAATATGGTTCTTGTTAAAGTACTCCCTAGGTTTAGTTAGGTACAACTTGATTGAATAAATCATCTTCCGATGATTTGATGTTTAAATTGCAACACAAAAACTTGATTTCTGACAACTAATGACATTTCAGATTATGTCCTTGAAATGATAAAGTGCAATGTTGCGCAAATGCCCCTGTGCGACGGTCTCCCTCGAGCTTTCGCTGCTGAGCCTAATGGGGCCCGCCGCTAAAGCTCTCGATGTAGTCGCTTGAGGCGCCACCTATTTTTCTATTGCGTAGGTGACGCGTGAGCGGCCATTTTGTGGTGTTGAAGTTGTCGAAGTTCTAGAAGGGTGGAAGTTAGCGAGTCGGTAAATGTTCATTAAAAAGTCATATTCGCGATTAGTTCCCGTGTAGAAAACTTAGCGAAATTGATAAGGGAAGTATTACGACTTGTGTGGTGCAAGTGTCGTATTAAAATTTCGAATGTGCACAAAATTAAATGTGATTAACTTTTGGCCAGAACTGGCGATAGCGCGAATGCATTGTAACTGACGGCATTCGGCTGGGGTACATTTTTATAACGCTGTGCTAGGAAGAATAGAGAACAAAGTAGCTAAGAAATTTGGTTATAATCTGTCGTTACCTAACTATATAATTAGTGCAGTTTTTAGGGGTTGTTTGATGTTTGGTAGATTATAAAATTCGTTTGTTTGTTGTATAATCGTGATTAATAAATGTAAGCCCGCAGCGGGTAGCTGAGGATTAATTGCCGTAAGTAAAGATTGTTTGACTATTGAACATACAAATTCGTTAGACTTTAAAATAATTAAGCGGTCATAGTGAGGAGCCCTATGGAAGGAAAAATAGATCAGTCTGCTCGTAGGGACCATACCAGCCCAGGTGCTTCATCTGCTCAGCAGATGATCGCCACCATCAGCCCCGAGGTCACGGACCTTATGTCAAACCCGGTAAGAGGTAATCCTGTGGTGCAAACTGGGGCCCTCACTATACTAGGAGCTGAGATAGCGCCGACGGGGGCATATGGGCGAGAAGCCCTGACTTCGTGCTTGAGACGTAGTCGGCGACTGCAAGGGAACTGGCCCGTAGGCTATGGAGTAGGACCGGAAGTGGGATTAACCATTGTAACTTCGGAAGGTGTCCCCGAGCAGCCAGCAACCCCTAGGGGCAGTAAGCCTGACAGCAAGATCCTCAATAGGCGTCTTGCACTTTGTCCTTTCAGTTAAGTCTCAAACTAAGTTGCATTTTGTATGATTTTCAACCAATCGCCTGTGTACCAAATTTTCTCATTTACAGGTGACTGGACCAGCGGGACCTCTGTCCCTTTAGGGTTTTTCTTTTTCCTTGCTTCCTCTGTTATTGCGAAATATGGTCTCTTTATTTTTATGTTGTGTTTATGTCAACAATAAAGGTTATGGTTATGTCTACGCACTTTCATCCTAAATAAGTCCTCTCACAATAAAAAAAAGGTGGCGAAATTGCTTTTTCCCCTCCCTAAGACAAAAAATTGCCCCCTACCTGTAATTGGAAGCATTTGCCTCATGACCCCTCCCCCCTTATGTGCACGCCCCTGTGTTCAGCAAACAGAGACTGCTGTCAGTGGTGACACCCAAGTCAAGAACACTAGTAGAGAAAGTGAACAATGGAAATCGTTCAGAAATAGGTCAAAACCGAGTTTAAGGGGCTACTGAGTTTTTGTCGAATTGACATAGAGGCGATTCGAGGATATCCATCAATGAAGTTTTGAAGAAAACGCTCAATGGATTGAGAAAGGGCAAGTTGATCTGCAGGCGAACCATGGACGAAGGAGTTAGCGTCATCAGCATACATGTGTCCCACTGCAGAATGTTTTGCAAAAAAGTAAGATCTTAACAGTGAATATGATATAGAGAAGCGGATCCAGTACGACTCATTGAGGAACCCCAAACCTAACATGTACCCATGGGGTGCAGGTTTAGAACTGTTTCCCACACTTTTGGAACCCACTGTAGAAAATCTTTGAATTCCCGCGACCCATCTCAAAAAGGCGAGCAATATCGAGTTACAATGATTCTAAGTGGTTTTCAATGTAAACTTACAATGCATGCATTTAATACACTTAATATGAAAAGTAGACTTAAGTAAGGCTTATTGTACTCAGTAGAATGGCATATTGTAGTAACTATACAACAATAAAGGTGAAAAGGACAGTTACATTTGGCTTCTTTGAAGGTAATGGAACTATGATGAAACAGCTGTGAAGCATGGCAACCCATTTTTGAGTCGCAACCCATAGTTTGAGAAACACTGACCTAGAATGACCATAAGAGAATGTCATGATCAACCAAATCAAATGCTGAAGAAGCATAAAGAGATTTAATAGTGTAATAGGGGGCTTTCCATGGCTGAGTAACCATCTGACAGAAGAGATAGGAGAGCAGTTACAGTAGAATGAACCGGATTGCCTACACGGAAGAAGACGCAACTGCTCCACAAAAGGAAGAAGCTGCAAAGAGACCAACCATTCCAAAGTCTTTGACTAGAGAGATGTACATACCAAGATATGGTCTCGAGACCAGAAAACTGCGGTCTTGCTCTTGAATGCATCGGTCTTGGTTTTGGTGTCGGACCTTCGGTCTTGGTCTCGGTCTTGAATGCGTCAGTCTTGGTCTTGGTCCTAAAGGAACAGTTTTGGGATTGGTCTCCGTCTTAAATTAGCGTTCTTGGTCATTTGCCGTATCAGAGCAATTTTTCGATGTGTGTCGGTTACTTAGGATTATTAAAGGCACCGGATGTTTTTCCTACGCGATTGTTATCGATTTATGGCGTGCTAACCAAACTAATAGATCTTTGTGACGGGCAGAAAAAAATGTATATGCAACGCAGCCAGTCATTTCAAAATTTGCTTTCACTAATTTTAAGGGTTTGGAACGTTCTAATAATTATGTGGTCGGCCACGTGTAGACACTGTTAACCTACAATTCCGAGGTCCGTGGTACAAGTACACCATTCTAACGGAACGTTATTCTACTTGTTCAGATGTCTTAAAATAGGCTATTTACCTATCGTGTACTGTAAGAAATGTATAGTGTGATATTCTCAGGTCGAAGTAAAGGGCTGAACAGGCAAAAGTTAAGAGTAGCCTGTAAAACTGTTTTCTGGACCATTATTAGGATTAGCATTCTTTATCAATAAAATTAATGTTTTCAGCGTATTATTCCGTTTTAATAGCGTCTTAATAATTTGAATCGTTTATGAAAAAGAGTATCGGTCTTGTTCTTGGTCTCGGACCATCGATCTCGGTCTCGGTCCACTCGGTCTCGGTCTCGGTCTTGAGTTTTTGGTCTCATGCCCAACATTGGTGCATACAAGGTTAGTCTAAGACTTGATAACAAACACATCTGCATCTGCCAAGGCAACCCTTAACCATAACATTAACCAATAATTGCATGTACAGTGACTCAATGCAGATCCTAGATATCTCTAAAATGGTCACCAACAGTGGAAACCAACCACCATTATTGCCCATCCTTTTCGTCTTGATCTTGAATTGTAACTTACTTCTCTAGACAATGACCCACACAATGGACTGAATGTCTATAGAAATGTTTTGAAACTTTTTATTACCATCATTAAAACAAATTTACTTTCTCCAAATTTCCCAGGCCATTGCCACTAAGTTTGCTTTGCCAAAGCCTACACTGGCGGAGGAAAGGAACAATAGGTATCTGATTTGGATGGAAATGGATCACTGCCACCTTAAGGACAGTGAAAGAGTGCTAATTATTGCTACTGTATTGGCACTATGCCGAAACAAATTCATGGCAACAACAGGCAGTGACTAACAATTTAGTATACACTATACACAACAAAGAGTACTGATATCTGAAAGATGGATCGAATGATATTATGCATGTCTGTTGCAAATTTTTTTAATTGAAAATTATTAAAACACAAAGTATATTTGCAAACTTGTAATTTTGTTTACTCTTGCTCTTGCATGTAAGTAAGTAAGTAAGTAAGTAACTATATTCTTGATTGAGCCAACTGCTTATCCGCACTGTGGTATACAATACATTATAAAGTACAGTGTTCTAATTAAACAATTTAAAAATAATTTTCACTCTAGATTGTCTGCAACATACATGCGGTTGTGGGGATTATCAGGTCTTCTTTTAAATAGCAATACATTAATTTTAATAATACAACATTCTCATTAAAAAGAAATTTCGCTCTAGATTGTCTGTCTGTGGAATTTCACGATCATGTGGGCGCGGACGTATGGTGTGTGTAAGGAGTTAATTTAACGATGCAGCCATATGCGCGGACGTAGGGAGTGGAAGGTTGCCTTTATAGAAGGAAGGAAACGGTGCAGCACGTGACCTGGGTTCTCCAGTATCGCTTTGAATAGACCCGTATCGGTCAACCGAATCAAATGCTTGAATGGAGGAACATCATCTGGCAGATAGCGTTGGCGAATCAATCTGTTCATCACTGAATGTACCCGGGCACGCTCCTGCTGCCCCACGTAACCCCATCAGGCTGGGGCCGCATACAGCATGCGGGCCACTGTAGTCGAATGCACCACGTCAAAAAGCAGTCTGAATCCACTGTAAACTGAAAAACTTGACTACCAGCATAGTAATGGTAAAATCAGTTAGGACCAAGTACATGAAAGTAGTTGGTAAATGCTAAGTTACCATAATGTAGTACTAGACCTATTAACAGCAATTTGCGGCACTACAAGATTGTTCATCATCAAAAAATGATTTACAAGGATAGGAGCTGAACACCATCCTGGATTTATTTACCAATGACGGTCTGCAGCTGGCATTCCGCAGCATTATTCCTTCGAAAGCCACTTGTACTTTCTGGGTAAGCCGTAAACCCCACTTTGATGATCACCGCCAAGAAAATGTCCTTGCGTTCCAGTACTAAGTCAGCCCGTAGACAAAGGGGTGCGAAAAGTAACCAATTAAAACGAAACCTGATCACTGTCTAGATTCTTGAAAGTTGCTCAAATTAGGTGAGTTTCCCAGCCTTAGCTTAGCTATCATAACGATAGGCCTAAACCAAGACGTTTAAGTTATTTAAGTTCAACATGTTGGCATTGTAGCTGGGATAATAGGAGAATGATCACTTCATGCATCCATGTATATTAGTTAAGTAACGTTACTATGTTTTAAAGTACCCTTTGCAAGTGTAATAATGTTACTGACAATGGTAGTGTTACTTTCTATTGTAAGTAACATTACTGTTGAATTTTAGTTAAGTAACATGACTATTATCAATTTTTAGACAAAGCAATGTCTGAAATTCTGAATAGTCGTAAACTGTTACAAAAGTTGCTAATTATCTCTGAAATAATCTGCATTCAATCAGGAGTCCGTCATCCACTCCAAGGCTTGGTGGGGGGCATTTGCTTCCATCACCTTGAGAGGGGATAGAAATTCCTGAGCTGTCAATCATTCGCTCCGTTTTGATCAACTTGAAACTCACACAAGCTGTTTTCATCTAATTGGCCATGATTATCTATCCATGATTTGAAAATGACAAGCGTGATAAAAAAACAGGAAAATACGATGAGGTCATCGTTAAACTCGTACATTTTATTTTGTGGTCCACAAATAATCGTTGATGACTTGAGATTGCGTATCTATTATTATCTCTCCATGCGCAATCGCTTTTTGGATCATGCCCAACCACAGAGCTTCGGGAAGTATATTCTAGTGTAATAAAGGACACTACGAACAGTAGAGTCGCGGAATCGACGTAGGTTATATGATTATCATGTGTATAATAATATATTATTTAGTTTAAATGTGGCTATTATTAGTTCAAGAGAACATTTAATTAGACTGGACTATAGAATATTCGGATCGGCTATGTACTGAATGAACTCTACATGTACATGGCAAGATAGCGCATAAAAATACGTAAAGATATACTGTAGGCCTACACTCATACTTTAATATGCCATCTACCGACAAGAATATTTTTTCTATTTGCATGGTCGGTTGTACGGTGTTATATAAAATTAATTTTGTCATGCCATTTTAGAGCCAGTCGAATCACGTGGTAAAGAAATTCTCAGCATGCATCAGATCAGATGCTTGGAAGTTTTAATCTCATTGCAGGATAAGTCTCGTATACCATAGGGTGAAACAAAAGTTCGTTCGCCGTTTTCAAAATGCATTTTCTCAGTAAGGGCTTCATATTTTTTACGATATTTTGTCAGTGCATACACCAGTCAAATAAAAGATATTGGTACAAATTTGGCTCTGATCCAGTCCGTGGTTGCCATTATATAATTAGCAAAATTCAAAAGGATCGGCACCCCGACAAATTAGCCCCCGACAAAATAGCCCCCAACAAAACATCCCCCGACAAAGTAGCTACAAATAAAATAGCTCCGATCAAGCAGCCAATGTGGTTCAATATTTAGCAACACAGCACACGAATACGAAAACTAAGGTAAACAATGGGCTTACACACTTTTAAAACTTACTTAGTGTTAAGCCTCAAAACATTCACGTCTTTTATAATGGGCTTAAACACTTTTGAAGCATACTTAGCAATGGTCAAATAAGTTAAGCCTAAAAAACAGTCTTGTCTTTTACAATGGGCTTAAACGCTTTTAAAACTTAAGTGAATGTTTTGAGGTTTAACTTATTTATCAATTGCAAAGTAGGCCTAAGTTTCAATTGTGTTTAAGCCCATTGTAAAAGACGTGATTTTTTTAAGGTTTTACTTACTTGTCCATTACTAGGTAAGTTTTTTAAGTGCTTAAGCCCAATGTTAAGGACTTGAATGCTTTGAAGCTTAGCTTATTTGTCCATTTGCTAAGTAAGATTCAAGAGTGTTTAAGCCCGTTTTAAAAGACGTGAATGTTATGAGGCTTAACTTATTTGTTCATTGTTATGTAAGTTTTAAAAGTGTTTAAGCCCATTGTAAATTACTTAAATGTTTTGTGACCTTACTTATTGTCCATCACTGTTATTTGTTGCCCTGCTGCTATTTAACATGTTGTGTAAAGGTAGGTCAGGCCAGCGCGATCCTTTGGATCCCTTAGGGTTCTTTTTTCACTGTTCCGTCTTGTATGCATAACTCTGTTTATTAAGCTATTATGTCTTACTTTACTGCGCTCTGTTTTCTTGTTTGTGATGTAATTTTATGATGTTTCATAAAAAAAATTACATCTCACTGAGATGTTATTTTGTATTAAATGTTTTTATCCATTTGGAGTCTCTGAGATGATCTCAGGGGCCTCCTTAAAATGACATGTATCACGTTTGAATTATTTTAAATTATATTCTTAATTTTTGCAGCTCAGCATTCACATGACAAGCTTTACACGCCTCACCGGAAAAAAACAAATGTCCGGAATGCTACAGAATGTTTCTTATTATTATCATCAGATAAAGTAGGGCCTAACTATAACAGTATACAAAATACTTAAAACCACATGGTAGAACGAAGAAAAGTGGAAAGTATAGGCTATAATTATTACAACCATTATGCATTCCACAAAATGGAAAGCTTTAGTTAATCATTTTATTAGATGTTTATTAACAATCACTCGAAACATATCACACTTAATGCTTCTCCATTCTCCCACAGCGATGCAAAATTCTACTTCATAGAATAAATAGGTAGACCTTGGATCTCTTCATGCTGTGGAATGGATAATCCATTCAGATCCAGCACTCATCTGTCTATCCAGTCTACACTCTCTCCATTTACTTCGTTTACGATTGTATCCAGTAATTAACGTGAAGAGACTCTATGGCCTGATGCATTTGGGCTTAATTATTGATTTTACTAGTGCGTTACACTTAGAAAACGCCAGAATTGACAGCGAGAGTAAAAGTTAAATAATCCAATAGTTAAGGATTCAGTAATCATAATTATAATTGGTATTGTTAAAATGTGGTAGCAATTACTGTTTTTTAAATGGAACTTGTGTAATTGAGTGAAATTTTAAAATAAAGTTGTGTGTTTCGATGCCTGACGTGACGACGTAACGTCATATATCTCAGACTTTCATCCCCTTCGTCACAAATCCACACAGTTGTTTGACCCCTCCCAAGGTACAGACGTCATTTATGGACGGCCCCAGACTCAGTGTATAAATTCAGAATGGCCCCAAAAATTTTGCCCCTAGGGCCCTTTTTCTGTAAACGCGCCTCTGTGGCCAGGTAGACGATAACAGAATATTGTTACCCAGGTCTTAGCGACGTAGGCTATTATTGTACAGTATTTTTTTTCTTCTGCTTAATGACAGCACGGAATCTATGAGGCATACACTGGATCAACGACTGAAGTGCCCAAGTTCTATCGATCTCCAGGCTCTTTAGAGGCGACGTTTGAGCTGATCAACATACTTTGGCTCAGGATCTTTATAAACGCTGAGAGACAAACTGCTCTACAAGTTCTCAATATGGAGATCTGGAGAATTTTGGCGGCCAATCTTTTGGTTTCATTCGTGACTGCAGTTTGTAGTCTAGCCACTTCTTCGTCACAGACTGTGCGCACCATCCTTCGAAGTACTCCTAAATCCTTGTCAGCAAATAACTTTCGTTGCATAACTGCCGCTGTCTCTCAAACGCTGGCTTCGCGTATTGCTCGAAAATGTATGTAATGCAGTACTGCGAGTTGACACAAAGTTAAGGCTTGTGAGACCCCTGGCCGTCATCTCACCCACATCATCACTGACGAACTAAAATTCATCTGTTCCCCTCCTATAAAACTAAAACTGTATCGTTTTGTGCATTAAGTACATAAAACACAATGAACGGCGACTCATCAGTGAACAGAACAATAGACAAGTCTTCCACAGTCCATGTCGATGCTCCTATTTTACTGACTTAAGCGGCGTGAATGAAGATGGTTAAGTGATATCCAGAGACAAGCCGAAAATGCACCTCGCGCGCCGCGATGTACCCTGTCATGCCATTTAATGCCCGTTCGACTTAGAACTGTTGGGGTTATAGGCCTAATATATTTGAGTCATGTGTAGGCTTGAAAAAATATTTAAGAGATCCGAATCATTTTGACCAAGATATTTAAGTTTGAAAACGATGAACGAACTTTTGTGTCACCTATAGTTTTTGGTCTTTGCCGCCGCTGCAGTCTCTTGCCCTCACGCTCGTCACCTAGTTTGGACTGCGGTCGTCTTACTCCCTTTGTACTTCGCCGCCGCTGAACGGTCGTCTCTCTTTCTCTCTCTTTGATCGTGACTGTTACTGCCGTCTGGTGTTTGACAAGTGCCTTGGTCGACTAGATCGGCGCCTTTGATCTCATCCCTTCGTCTGAGAAAGACTGTGCAGTCGATCCTTTCTTGCTGGGGCGATCCGTCTGTTCTCTAGCAGCTGGTAACTACCCCGCTACCTTCGATCAACCGATCGTCCAAACCGACGGTTGTGTCTGCGTCTTTGATGTGAGCCGACACTAGTAATGCTTTGTACTGACAACGATTCGATCCTGCCCGGACAGGAATATCTAACGGTTTGCCTAGCTTAATACATTGGCAAATGTTTTCTGATTTTGCCCAGACCTATTCCAGCCATGTCGCCTTGCGGTCTTCCTTGATGCGACCTTCTATCACGGCGTTGCCTTTGATGAGCTCCTAGAAATGGTATATAAGGGGCATGATATATCAGTCCGTCAGTCAGTCGTTTGTTCAGTCTTCCGTCTGCCATTGAGAAGTGTATGTCTATGTATGAAGAGCTCAGTCTTCTGTCTGCCATACAGAAGTGTGTTACTATGTATGAAAAAGTTCGGTCTTCTGCTTGCTATAGAGAAGCGCATTGTTGCAGTTTGTCAGTTGACAGTACAGTCTACGGCGTATAGTTCAGTCTTTGGCGATCGTGGATAATCAGATGTCGACCTGGTCCTTCGCTGGCGTTCATTAGGATCACCGAAGACCACGGTGACCGAACCATTACGACGGACAGCAGCAAAGGGGAACGCCATCCTGGGTGGTACCGGAACGAATAGAGCGCCACCTAATTTGCTAACATTGCCTACGGCGAAGGCAGAGAGTGAGAGAGAAGAGTCACAATATATTCATTGACCCAGGACAAATCAATGGTCTTGTATTATTAATGCTGAAATAATGATTTTTTTTCAAATCAAGTGTTTTATTGTAACCAACAATAAAATAGAGTGCATTTCACAACATGCACAAGCAAATTTACATTGGCTACAATGGGAGCCCCAGAAGGGATGCGAGTCCCGCTAAATAGGGACCCCAGGTAGCAACTATATCACACTAATAAAATGCAATTTATCTTTATTGCGAGTTAATATTAAAACGCAAAACAAATGAAAAATGAACAAAGCTTAACTAACTGCCGTCATATGCAACATCATATACAATATACAGTCTAGTGCATGGTAGTGATTAGTAATTAATTAGGATTTACTGTATTTATGATTTGGTGCATTAATGAATTGATGAGGAAGGCTCGTAACTTATTTTTGAATGCTATATTATTATTTGTCAGACGATTTTCCAATGAGATGGTATTCCAAGATGAGGGTCCAGAAAATTTTCCAGTATACCTACGTGCATTAGTTCGAGCTTTTATGGAGCGATAAGCTGTTATATTTCTAGAATTGTGGGTATGGGTGTCAAATCCAGTGGAAAAGTATCCTCTAAAGATAGCAGGGAGTAAGCCGTGTTCGTATCGATATATGAACTCAGACATTTGGAGGACCGTAATTTGACTAATTTTCAATAGCTTGTACTCCTTGTAGTATGCCCCCGTATGATTGCATCCACGAGCACCTGATATTATTCTTACCGCTCTCTTTTGTAGTAACACTTGTTTTCTGAGCCTAGATTCATACGTGGATGCTCATAATATATTGCAAAAGATCATGTATGGGTAGATAGGGAGTAATACAATTTAATTATAATTGACTTAGGAAGTATGTAAGAGGCTCTGGCCAAGATGCCAACGTTCTTTGCGATTTCTGAAGAAATGTGGTTAATGTGATCTTTCCAGGTTAAATGCTGGTCAACATAGACCCCAAGAAACTTAATGGACTTTACCTGATTTAGAGGAATATCATTAATGAGCAGACTTAGATTATCCCGAGGACTAATTTTCTTATGTGACTTAAACAAAATGAAATTAATTCTATCTAGATTAAGAGAGAGAGTCTATTTGCACAAAACCAAGTAGCAACATCAGCTAACTCCGCAGAACTACTCTCAGTTTCCTCTGAAAGGCATTGCAGGGTAGTATAAGGACTGTTCTAAGAGATATTAGTAAAATAGTTTTGATCAGGGTCAGTGTCTATGTTATTAATTAGGGTACAATTATCTTGGTCATCCGGAAAAACATTTTGTTCAAGATTATCATCAAACAGTCTTAATAATCTAGGCCTTCCTCATGCCTCAAACTCTTAGTGAAGAGTAATGTTTTGGTTATCTCCAGGTAAAATGGAAACCACTATCGTTTAAGTCATTCCGAAACATCTGGAACCTCATCACCGCTTGTTTTGGGTTTCTTATAAGATCTAACTCGTTTCTTGCAAATTCTGTCTATAGCCTGTGTTAAATAACTTGTTCAATGCATGTCCGAAGTCTATTGAAATGCTTCCCGTACAGATTCCATTTTTTCTTCGCCAAATTCCTATGTTTGTACATATTGCATAACTAATAAGAATGGAGCAGACGCATATAAAATGTTTGAGCTCATTTAGTTTAGCTGCATGGCTCTGCTCGCGAGGTCCAGCTGGCTGTTGTGCTTTTTCGTTAATTCCAAGCTGTAGACTGTCACTCAAGTTTCGTTTGCTTCTAAGAGTCTAGTATATTTTAATGGAACATATAGGCCTATATTGTAACCAACCTTCATGCTACCTAAATTAAACCTTTTATTGACATTTGTTGTCAGGTTCCAAGAAAGAACGAGAAACATTAAACCCCAAGAAAAAGTCGACGTCCAAGAAACCCAGGCGGCCAGAGTGATTCAATTTACGGAAATAGTGAATGGATGTTTATAGGCCTATTAGGCTATTTGGGATCGTGTTAGCTCAAAGCTACTGCTATTCGATAGTTTGCACTCAATGAAACAGCTAAAATCAAACTTTTTAGTATCATTCCTGTGATTTTTGTTCAGATACTAAATATCGTAGGCCTATGCCAAGAGATGTTCGTGTATCCTGATCGGTTTCAAAATCAGCGATTTTGTAGCTCATGAAACAGACTGTGGTTTAATTAAATACAATATTTCAGATCTGGCGTTGTTATCTACAAAATATATACAACTTGAATACATTTGTGTAGTTCTGATCAGTCATGTGATTTAACAAAATTGTCCGGAGACAAAAAAATTGAGTCATCTGGAACGGTTACATCAAAAGCGGTACCTACGAAATGCGACAGCATTGAAGTCCCGAATGACAAATGAAAGTCGCTGAATTAAACATTAACACACTAAGCCGCTGAAATAGACACTAATACACTAATTGTCAGATTTGAAATACATTCATTGCCAAAAATTGAGATTATTTCCTTGTAATATTAATTATACGACGAATATACCAAAATGTATCGTTGCACGTAATCAACCCGTCATTCAGTTGTTAACCAAACAGTGCATTATGTTTAATCCCGGATGATAGCCAATACACCAGCATCACATTTGTCCGAGACATGACTCAGCGTTTTGCAGTGACGGCCTAAGCAATGAGAAATGATTAATTCCTTACCTATTTGTTGGTAATTTATTGAGCGCCATGATATTTGAGTGTGAAATTTGACACTTTTTTGTATCGATGACTTAATAATTGAAATGTCATTTAACTAAATTAGGCGTACACTTTCGTGACATTGGTGGATTTGAGACGTAATTTTCAGCTTACGTCAATAACCGCGGTCACAAAATAGCGATAAACAAAATCGCGACTGTTCAAAATAGCAGTCATCAAGACAGCTGTTTCATTAGGCTTTGTGTAAAATGAATTTTTTATTGTCAATCCATCATATTTACTAAAACATCATTTGTAAAAATGAAACTGCTAGTTTCCCAAGCAAGAAACTTTACTTTCATTAATCCAGCCTCAGTTTTCAATAACATAATTTAATCATTAATCTAAACCAGCGTTTCCCAATCTTTTTTGATCGCGGAACCCTTTTGATCTTCAAAATGTTTCGCGGAACCCCGTTCAAAACCATCATATTCTGTTGTAGGTACAACGTACGCTTGAGAATGCAGATAATAACAGGTTTAGGCCTAGATTAGGTTAGACCAGCGTTTCCCAATCTTTTTTGGCCGTGGAACCCCTTTTGGTCTTTAATTTTTGGCGCCCGCCCAAAATTAAACATATTCTGTGGTAGGTACAAATGCTTGGGAATGCAGACAGTTATAGGTTTAGGCCTAAATTTGATTAATAATAGCACAAATATTCATGACAAGGACATAATGAATTCTCTTTCATATAAAGTTACACACAGATGTTAAGTAAAATCCTCCATTTGTTCACACTGAAGGTTTTTCGCGGAACCCTTGTCTTCATCTCACGGAACCCTAGGGTTCCGCGGAACCCAGTTTGGGAAACGCTGATCTAAACTATAGCTTAAACCAAAGATCACATTTTCTTTAGAAAGCAATTTCATGCTAATTTCGAAATTGGGCTGTATGTTTGAATGTCGAGAGTAAAACAGCCCACAGATCTGTAGGCCTACATTGTCGCTGATGAAAACGCGGTTTAAGGTGAAACTAGAAAACTAGAAGTTTCTTGATGAAAATAGAACTTGCATATATCATGGACATTAACAATAAATGCCATATCGGGTATATAATATCATTGTATTGTAGTGAACCTGGCCTGCCCCATTTTAAATTATTTTAATTTTTTTAAATTACTATCTGATCGAGGTGCTATTGGCCGCTCATATTGTTAGGAGGGAGGGCCCAGTCGAATAGTTGGCCCAACGTAATTCGTTTCAGTTGGTCCAATGTAGTTGGCCCAACAGGATTTATAGTTGGCCCAACGGGTTTTGCTGTTGGCCCAACGGGAATTGTCTTAGTTGGCACAACGTAGTTTGTAGTTGGCTAAATGCAGCTGGCCCAACGGGTTTTGCTGTTGGCCCAACGGGAATTGTCTTAGTTTGCACAACGTAGTTTGCAGTTGGCCCAATTCAGTTGTCTCAACGGGTTTTGCTGTTGGCCCAACGGGATTTATAGTTGACCCAACGAGAACTATCGAAATTGGCCCAAAGGTTTTGGCAGTTGGCCCAACGGGTTTTGCTGTTGGCCCAACGGGATTTCCAGATGCCCAACAGTTGGTCCAATTGGCGGGAATTGGCTGACTGGGCCAATAATTGGCGCGAAGTTGGTTGGCCCAGATTCGAAAAGTTGGCTGGCTCAGGCAAATCTGTATAAATAGCGGAGCCCAAATCAACCGTAAGAGCAGTCCAGAGCAGTCAGCAGAGGTAACCACCGTCGAGACCAGTTGTACGGAGCAGTCGCGCGCCGTCCGGAGCGGAGTCGGTCAGAGCCGGACGCAGCAAGAAGTTCGAGAAGAGAGCCAAAGAGTAGTCCAGAACAGTCGGCAGAGGTAACCCTGAGAGTGCAGTTCAGCCGAGGGAGCAGAGTCATCGAGAGTGCAGTTCAGCCGAAGGAGCAGAGGTGTCGTTGGCCGCTGCTCTTCCTGCCTCTCCCGTCACAGAAGTTCGGCTGTCGTCGGTCGTCGTCGTCGTTACCAGCGACTGGGTGTCGTTGGCTCGGCTCTGCCTGCCTCTCCCGTCACAGAAGATCGTCGGTCGTCGTCGCTGCCAGAGATTGGGTGTCGTTCGCTGCTGCTCTGTCTAACTCTCCCGTCACAGAAGTTCGTCTGTCGTCGGTCGTCGTAGACAGCCACTTGGTGTCGTTGGCCTCTGCTCTGCCTGCCTCAACCGTCACAGACGTCTGTCGTCTATCGCCTGTCATCGTCGTCGTCATAGTTGTCGCCACACCACGTGTCACGCGCGACACTCTGTACGATGGCGCTACATAAAAGTCATCGACCGACAGCAGAGGTGTAGGAGGACTACGAAAAATGATGTGTCTACCTGAAACCTGAGAAGGGAGACATCAATGGGTCTCGCCGGAGGCAAAAGGCCTCAATACAGACGGCGAGGAGTAGGCAACGGTCAACGGAGTGTCAAGCAACGAAACCCGACACCTCGAGGCAGACGTCAGAGCCGCCTACCCCTCATCCTCTGCGACCCATGGACAAGAAATTCATGAACCAGCCGAAGTCGGGTTTGAGTCGGCTCGTTGACTCGGATAATGAATTTCGATACGAACGGCGCAATCTACTAGGCGGTATAACTGTAGTAATTCAATTCAATGATACTAACAAGGCCCCGCCATAACAGCCGCTAGTCAAACATTAACTGTACGCCCCTAGGGATCTGACGTTACGCTAGGTACGCCAAGACCCGACCAACCAGGGTTTAATAATAGTTGCAGCATGTGATCTGTCATCCAATAGAGATACGAGACTTGCGTTTGGGATGGCGAAGGAAATCGCCTCTAGAAGGACTGATATCGCGTAGCAAGAAAAGGAACAAGGACTTGTTTCGGAATTGGGGGGAGGCGTTAGGTCGTTCTGACGATAAGGGCAATCAACGTAGTTGGGAATCCCGTCTTCAACGTAAACCAGGCAAACATTTCTAAAAGGACACTAATAACTCCAGTAAGTGTAGATAGGATGAGCGGTGTGTATAAATATATATAATTAAATATACATATTAAAACCATCAAGTGTGTCGTGTTGCTGAGCTTGGTGATAGAAGAAAGAACCGGCAGTACTCTCGTCATCTAGAAGAAGGAGTTGGCGAGAGTGGAAACCCGCGACACCATGGGTGTTGGCCGCCGCCCTCGTCTGTCATTGGGCCTTCGTCGTGGTCGCTAGTTGATTGTGTGTCGCTAGCGTAGCTGACGTCGTCGTCGTCATCGTCGTCGCCGTTGGCCGCTTTCGTAGAGCATTCTTCGTGGTCGTCAGTTGACTGCGTGTTGCTGGCGCAGCTGTCGTCGTCGTCATCGTTGTCGTCACACCAGGGGTGTTGGCCGCTGTCGTCGAGCCTTCTTCGTGGTCGTCAATTGACTGTGAGTCGTTGGCGAGGTCTTAGTCGTTGTTCGTCGCCTACGACTGTGAGTCGTTGGCCGCAGTCGTCGTCGTGGTCGCCTCAGAGCTTCGTGGAACATTCCAGAATACAGGACTGGGACGTTAGCCGTGTTGTGATCGTCTGACACTGAACTCAAACTCCAATTATGATTACCGATGGGTAGTCGGTTGTTTGATTTGCAATAAAGAATCAGTTAAACGGAAGAAGCCTACTGTCATACTCCGGTAGCCGGACCCGTTCGCCAAAACTAGGTGTTGTCGTCATCCTGGTCGTAGTGAGGAGGAGGAGGCAGTTAATAAAGGAGGTGCTCCGTCGCAGTATAATTATATAAACGATGGAACGATAAATATTATGTTAAAATGTGTAAGCCAACATAAGCAACATCGTTGTACTCCTATAAATAAACCTTCTAGACCACGAAGAATTGCTAATAATTGAAATAATTCATGTACATTCAGCAACAAATTACAAATCTTCAATGAATGATTGCTGTTTTGATGATCTTTTTTGAAGCAATCTCGCTTTTGTGCGTCGCTATACTTAGTGGATAATCTGTGTATGTAGTGTAAACCGGATAGGTGAAAAGAATTTTTTAAGTCTAAGTGGAAGCTGTCTAGATGTAGAGAATCATGCTTAAGATGGCCTGATGAAAAGCATTACGCTGTTTTTGGACAGTTTAAGACATACCCGTGTATTGTAGGCCTAGGCTATCAGAGATCTGCGCCAAAACGGCCCTGCGCCAAAAGCTCCTGCGCCAAAGCGACTGTGCCAAATCGATTGCGGCACACGTACAGCTATTATGACAGTTAGCTAGTAAAATGTTGTGATCTAAACGGATGTAAAGTAGTCTTACTAATCATATATCCATAATGTCCGGTATAATCTCAAAATTCCTAGTACGTTCTTAATCTAAGGCGCTTCTTAGCATGACCGTGGATAATCACAGTCCACTGCACAATTAATCTCGAAAAAATGGTTCGCCTACTTTCTCGCAATATGTTTTGTCCGATGACAAGATTTTTCATTCGGTAACCGTGTCATGCAACTTTGATTGTCTTCATGTAGAATTATATGTCCTTCAATTGTCTGATCAAACTCGTCTAACAATCTTCTTAACCATAAGGCTTCTTCGGTAGCTACAGTCAGAGCGATATTCAGCATCTGTTGAAGACAGTGTCACTATTGTTTGTTTTCGGCTGGCCCAAGAGATAGTTGATCCAAAATACTGAAATATGTAACCTGCGGTGGACTTTCCGTATGGAGCATCTCCACCCCAGTCAGCATCCACATATCCAATAAATTGATTCTTTTGATCTTTCAAATATTTTAAAGTCAGCTTCAAAGCCATAGAGTGTTTCAGATGGCTTTAGATTCTCTTGACCTCGGAGCAGGACGTTTTGGCGCAGCCGCTTTGGCGCGACCGTTTTGGCGCAGGAAGTTTTGGCGCAGGAAGTTTTGGCGCAGATATCTGATACAATGTTATTATGTAACACGAAGCAGGATCAATGATAAAAATTACGCTTGACTGAGAATTGGAATGATGAAAAGAATCATGCTGAAATAGAAGCGGGATGGATATGATAATTCTACTCATAATTCAACCCTTCTAATCACAATTCTGTTATCAATCTAGCTTCCAATTAAACGGCATTATTTTTCATCAATCCAGCTTTCATTTAGGCATGAATATTTTTATCAATTCAGCTTCTTTTTAAGCCTGTTTATTTTCATCAATCCAGCTTTCATTCAAGCATACACAAAGGCTAAACTCTTTTGCAGTCATTCCTACCTCTGAAACCGAAATAATTTCTATTAGTCGCTCACTAAAATCTACACGCAGTACTGGTTTAGATGAACTTGACCCTTCTACTATCCTATCTGTCATTGCTACTCCCTCATCAACTAAATTTAACTACTCTCTCTATTCTGGTATATTTCCATCTGCGCTCAAATTAGCAAAAATTGCCCCTATCCTTAAACGTGACACCCCTGACGATTTAACCAATTATGGGCCTATATCAATTCTCTCATATTTCTGTAAGTTACTCGAATAATTTTGTATAACAGGTTCCATGATTACTTTACTAGAATGTAAATCCTTTATCCTTTCCAACATTGGTTTCAACCCGTCCATTCCACTTCCATGGCACTCCTTAATATCTAAGAGAATGTTACTACCACTATTGATAATAATAAATTTTCTATTGGAATATTCCTCGACATTGCTAAGGCCTTTGATTCTGTAGATCATTCTATTTGCTTGCTAAACTTCTAAATATAGAGATTAGAAGCACCCACTTATCTTGGTTTAAAAGGTGCCTCACAAACCGTCAACAACATGTCGACTGCCGAAACTAAAACTAATTTAAAAAGGTGTTCCTCAATGATCCATTCTTGGTCCGCTTTTGTTTTTAATTTTCAATAATGACCTTCCAAAGTCTTGATGTTTAGCTGAATTCATTTTATTCGTTGATGACTCCAACGTATTTTTTTCACACAAGAATTACGAGACTCTTTTTGCTCTAGTCAATCAGGAATTACAGAAGATTGCTGAAAGGTTCAAGGGTCCTTAGCTTTCCCTGAAACTACTAAAACCAACTTCATCCTGTTTTGTTCTCATATAAAGAAGATTCCTCTTATTCCATGTGCTATTTTTATTGATAGTTTTCATATCCCACATGTTGTATCGGTAAAATTCTTGGGAGTTCACTTAGATCAGCATCTTACCTAGAATACTCACATAGCCCAAATTTCTTCTAAGATCTAAAAAAATGTAGGTATCTTATCTCGCATTGCTTACCTGCTTCCTCTTCACCTACGACTTACTCTGTACTTGTCCACCCTTAATTATCATATTGTGCCATGGTATGAGCTTCTAATTATGTTTTTAGGTTGAAAAGATTTGTTACCTTACAAAAAAAAGCATTGAAAGTTATTTCGGGATCTTTTCGCTATGCCTCCTCCCTCCTCTTCAACAACTTGGTATCCCACGACTGGATCACATTAAAATCAAAAAAATTTGTGAATTCCTGTATAAATATAATTCGCACACTTTACCTCCTACTTTTGATGGCTACTTCAAACCAACTTCTTCAGTTCACGTCTATGAAGTGAGATCTGCTTCAAATATAAGAAGGGGTTTTGCAAGAAATAACTCACGTGAATTTTCTCTGAAATTTGTGGGTGGGAGTTTATGGTATGGTCTTCGTTTGCAGCTTAGAAATTTGTCTAGTCTTTATGTATTTAAAAAGCATATTCGTATACATGTTCTCTTACAGGCTTACTAAGTCCTTATCGTGTGCATTTTAGTTCATTAGTTAAGTTTATTTCTTATTAAACTGCATATTTTACCACATCCGTCTGCATATTTATGTTATTTCAAAACTACTTGGGGGGGGGGCTAATAAGCGGGGCTTAGGCCCTTTTGGGTTTTTCCTTTTGAGCCATTGGTTCGGCATTTTTCTTTGTATATTTTTTTGAGAAAATCGACCATTAAAACGTACGGGGTTACGGGGATATTTCACAAGTGTCCTGTTTCGGCAGCTCTGCGCCCAATTGTGTTTTCCCTTTATGCATACGGACACCATGCCATGATGGTTCTACAGTCATTGTCAAATATTCTATAGTTTCTCAATCAATCAATCAATGAAACTTGATATAGCACTCATCGAGAAATCTACACAGAGGCGCTCCCAGTCCAACCCTGGTCATATTATAACACAGATTTCACAGTTTGATGAAAAGTGGAACAGACAATTCCTAGGCAAGAGCCGAAGATGCAATGAAAGCCTATTCCAAGTGGTCAGGACAAAACGCCAAAAAATGAATGATAGGACTGCCTTGCATAATATTGTTTATGTTTTAATTGCAGCCAAAAACTGAAACAGCGTAGAATTTTACTAACTGCGTAGGCCTATTGTTGACAAACTTTCTTGTGATGACGTTCTGTCAGTACAGTAGTAGCATCACAGAGTAGGATGGACACATCATAGTGTTTGAAAAATTCTGTAATTATCAAATACTAGCAGGGATCCCGGCGGTGCACGTGTTGAGACAGGTTTTGACCCTTTAGAGCAGGAAGGCGGCTGCGGAGTCACCAATCCCTCTACTGGGTGTCCAAGGTGTTCCCCAAACGAACGGCAAAGGTTTCGAGTCAATAGCTGTATGTAAATAAATAGTGTTTACGTGCTACCTGTATGATATCTCCCAAACCGTCCATTCAGTGGCGTCACTAAGGGGTTGCAGGGGTGCGTACCGCACCGGGTGACACCCTTCAAAGGGGTGACACCAAAACGACACAATGACTGTCTTAAAATTCTGCGCTAGTGCAGAATTTCATCAAAAATTCATTCATTATGAATTAACACACTTCATAACCTTAACTATAGACATATATAAATAATATATATTATTTATGTATATGTAAATTATTTATATATGATTTATATATAATACATTTATATATATATAAATATATATATATGATTTATTATTTATATATGATTTATATATAATATAATGATTTATTACGCATGATTTATTATTTATATATGATTTATATATAATACACACATATATATATATATATAGGAACTAGCCTTACAGCCTAGCTTCGCCTGGAATTGAACTTTGAATTCAGCGGTTATGCTCTTCGCCACGGGTGGTACGACCGAGTATATCATTGGGCGGGTACACCAACCCAAGTGACGCCTCTGCGTCCATTTATTCATGGCGGTGTAATATAAGAACAGGCGTGGCAGATAGATATCACGTGCACATGTCGGCAAATGATTGTTCGATTGGATAATAATAATAATAAAAATGATAATACCAATAATACCAATAATAATATTCTTTTAATTTGAAACTGACAAACCTGAGTACAATTACAAATACAATTTTACAAGACGAATAAAACTGTCGGCAGCCGTACACAGCATCATAATGTTATACATCTAACTTGCAAATAGTACTGAAACAAAACTCTAGAAGAACTCCTGTGACATGAAACAATGCAGAGCTGACACTGCATTCATCCAGATTTTCTGCAAGCTGTTTCCCAACTGGAAAAATAAATATATTTGCTTGGTTTACCCAGAAAAATTCTGTAACTGATGGCCAGTGTGAGTTAAAACAAATATTGAAAGAACATGCTTTATATGCTTCTTAGGCATGTTGGAGTTGGGAGTGCTCCTTAGTAGCAACTTTGAAGGGGTTCAACTTATTCATTCATTCTGAGCATTTATATAGCACCTTTATAACCTACTCAGGAGCGCCACCAGCCCAGCCACGACTAAAGAAAAAGGACTCCAGAGATTTGCAAAAACCTATATAAATCTTCAAAATTAATTGTTCCCAGTAAACCAACTTAGGCACGCATTCATCATTTAATAATCATTTAGTGATTTTAAACAACTGTGAACAACCTGTCAACAATAACTTGCACTATCATGCTCAGCACATGACATTTAAAAAAACTGCATATGAACAAATTCAGAACACTAAAAGTACCTACCAGCAGAACAACCCCAGTTTAAGTAAGTTGACTATAGTTATTGAATCCACTTGAGGAACTGAACAATGAGGCTTCCATTTCATGACGTCTAAAATAATTAACAACTAAGCTGAAGAAACAAGAACTCGTGGCGAAATCCAGGATCGAATTGAATCAAATATTGTCAAACAATTACATTTTAGAGATAAACAGAGACCAATGAAGAGTGGATGATATGTTTCATGACGTAACATGTCAAGACATTAATCAGTGGACAGATATATGTTACATTTTATTAAAACATAAAAAAATAATCAGTGAACGTTTATTATGAAACATAATGAAATATGCACTTCACTGGCACTACTGTGTAAGTAATTATGTATGTAGGTATGTAGGTGGGTATGTATGTTCCCAGGGCTGTAAAAAGTATTGCAATTGCAATACCAATACTTCTAGACGGGTAGCACTATATTTTGTCGTATGATGCACCTACAAAAATTTGCAACAAGCTAGTTTCATAAGAACTTGATTTAGAATTATCAGTTGTATTTGCAAAACAAGATAGCAAGAAAAAATCTCTGTACGAATGTAACAAACGACGGATACTTTTCTTGGCGTAATGGGACGTTGTGGGTCAATTCCTAGCGTTAAAATGCGTGTAAAGCGGCATATGTCGATGTTTTAGTACTGTTGATCGGCAGTTGTTACTTTAAAATATTTGCACAAATCTCTTGCTTTATTTTTAAAATCTTGGGTTATTTATTTTTAGGTAAATGATTACTATGAGTTTTGTATCGATTATCATTATTTTTGCGTCGAAGTAGGCTTATCTAGCCTACCTAGTAAAATGGCCGAGCATAAGAGCCGGAAACTTCCAAGACTCAGCGTGCCTTATATGTAACAATTAATCATCCATTACGGCTCGTGGTCAGATTTTGTGGGATTTTCCATGTTAATCAGCAATGATTGCCAAGGATGAAACTGTTTGAACAGCTTCTAAAGCAATTTTGACCAGGTTGATATACCATCATTGAGCTAGATTTCCTGTACTGTTGTGACTGTTTACTTTTTAGGCGTCCATCTTTGATTTGGAGGGCCATTTTGTACTAAAGTACTGTCTGGGACTTCTGTGATATACAATTATATAATGTTATAACAATTATTTTTATTTTTAGGTTCTAGGCCCTATACAATTTCTCTATAATAGATTAAATGATATTTTATCATGGAAAAGGTGGTCAAATTGGAATTTGGCCCCCAAAAGAGGCCCGGTGGCCCAATTTTCTGCTATCTTCACTGGGGTGTTTTACAATAATATATTATATGACAGTCACATTTTGCTTTTTTCAGCTTGTTACAAATTATTTTTTGGTTCAGCCATCCAGCGACTCTACTATTCCTAATTAAAAGTATCGCGATACCAATACCAATACTTTTTCTGAAAAATATTGCAATACCAATACTTTTACCAATACTTTTCAATATCCTTGCCGAATTCGATCTTAGCATAAATTATAATTCATGCAACGATAAAATTTTCAAAAAATTTCACAAGGAATCGCTTGGGCGAATCACAAGGAATCTAGATAAGAGGCATGGTTACCTGTTTCTCGTAAAATTTCTGTGTAGAAATACACGCTTTTATCTTAAACCCAGATGTCGCCCCGATCTAAGCTTTACTTCTATTTGAAAATATGGTGTTTTAACTTCTAACGGCACATTTTTTCTATTTTGCTGACATACCCGGTAGGCATTCGTAAATTTGGCTAACAACTAAAGGTTGATGAATCCGCTTGTTATTTTTAAAAGGATCTAAAATTTCTGGCTCTCAATATCGCCCAAAAAGTGTTTACTCCAAAGAACAAGGGGACTTTCCAGTCCTGTGCATATTGGTGCTTCGGCCAATCACAATGTCTTTGATGTAGCCTTCAGGCACGCAGCTCGAACACCATGCTCTGATATCGCACTGGCAATCTTCGTTCTTCAGTCCGATTCATTTCAAGATCAACTAAATTCGCAAGCACTCTAAAGTTAATTAGGCAAGCCACTTCTACCAGTGAACGGGAAAGGACATAGGCCTACTACACTCTTATCTTTGCAAAGGTCTATCAGCTGAATCCGCGGGCAAGGCAGCTAAAATCTATAGTTGAAAATTAGCTTCCTAAGCCTTGATCTGTTCCACGTAGTTCTGCATTGTTAACAGAATATAGGTAATTTTCCATTATATCTGAAGCTGATTCTTCTAAGAATTCTGTTGGTGATTTAAGTAATAGCTATAGGCCATTCAGCATCACGCGGACTGCCGTGAACCATCCGAGCTTAGTTAGATGTGATATACAATTGAAGATTCAACGCGGGGTTAACGCTAATCGCCTTCACCCGAACAACGGTCAGCGATGGGCCATAGTTGGATTTAGCATATGATATTTAAGATTCAACGCTAGGTTAACGCTAATCGCCTCACCCGAAGTACGGTCAGCGATGGGTCATAGTTGGATTTAGTATATGATATTGAAGATTCAACGCGTGGTTAACGCTAATCGCCTTCACCCGAACTGCGCTCGGCATGGGCCATAGTTGAATTTAGCATATGATATTGAAGATGTAACGCTAATCGCCTTCACCCGAACTACGGTCAGCGATGGGCCATAGTTGGATTTAGTATATGATATTGAAGATTCAACGCGTGGTTAACGCTAATCGCCTTCACCCGAACGACGCTCGGCATGGGCCATAGTTGGATTTAGTATATGATATTTAAGATTCAACGCGTGGTTAACGCTAATCGCCGTCACCCGAACTACGCTCGGCATGGGCCATAGTTGGATTTAGTATATGATATTTAAGATACAACGCGTGGTTAACGCTAATCGCCTTCACCCGAAGTACGGTCAGCGATGGGTCATAGTTGGATTTAGTATATGATATTGAAGATTCAACGCGTGGTTAACGCTAATCGCCTTCACACGAAGTACGGTCAGCGATGGGTCATAGTTGGATTTAGTATATGATATTGAAGATTCAACGCGTGGTTAACGCTAATCGCCTTCACCCGAAGTACGGTCAGCGATGGGCCATAGTTGGATTTAGTATATGATATTGAAGATTCAACGCGTGGTTAACGCTAATCGCCGTCACCCGAAGTACGGTCAGCGATGGGCCATAGTTGGATTTAGTATACGATATTGAAGATTCAACGCGTGGTTAACGCTAATCGCCTTCACACGAAGTACGGTCAGCGATGGGTCATAGTTGGATTTAGTATATGATATTTAAGATTCAACGCGTGGTTAACGCTAATCGCCTTCACCCGAAGTACGGTCAGCGATGGGTCATAGTTGGATTTAGTATATGATATTTAAGATTCAACGCGTGGTTAACGCTAATCGCCTTCACCCGAAGTACGGTCAGCGATGGGTCATAGTTGGATTTAGTATATGATATTGAAGATTGAAAAAAATTCAATACTGGTTTTTAAAACAGTCATAACATAGATTATGCTCAAGCAAACATTGGTTCAATGATTTCAATTTCAAATGTGTAAAAACGGTTGCTTATAGAGTAACTATAGCTTCAGTGGCCCCAGCATAATTTTTAAAGTGGGTAGAGCAAAAAAAGATTGTGAATAACTGTGCTAATCTATACATTTACATTAATCGGTATCGGCAATTTCAATAATCGGAAATACTCTGTATCTGCAAAAGTGATTATCAGTACATTATTATGGTGGCTTCAAAGATCTGCCATGTTCGTAAGCTACATGCTGCAGATAAGTTAGGGTAACCGTTAAGGATATGGTAAGACCGAGCTAGAAGCATCACATGATACCTTAAAGGCTATGCTTTGTTAAAATAGAATATCTCCAATGTTATTTAATGCACAGTGTAACAAACAATATTGATTATTCCATTATAGCATACAAAAACCAGTATCTATAAATTAAGATTTTAATTTAGCATGCATCATGTTGTGCCATGTATGTTTAATAAAGCAAAACACATGCCCACAAAAATTTACTTATTTGAAATAATATATTCATCATTTTAATTTTTAGAATTATAAATTAAAAGTTTAAAATTTAGTCTATTTAGATTATCAAAGAGTTTGTCAAACAAAAGTCCACCCACAATAAGACCAATGCACAGATAGTCGTATAAATATTTTTAAATTTCCTAAAGCTTGGCCACCAATGATTGGCAAAGACACAGGGACATAAACCGATCAAAACGCTAGACCTATAATTCTTAACAATAAATAAATTATGCAGGCGACAATTGTACACATCATTCCAGAGGCCTAGAGCAACAGCAGTTTAAAACATAAGTCATAACTTACAATATAAGTCATAACTTATATGCTTATGTGAATGTGTAAAAGCGCATCCTGAATGACAACTGAAGCCGCTAAGCCTTTCGATAGCAAACTTTAAGTAATTAATAAACTCATGTAAATCATGCCAATTTTGAAAACATGGGTGCCTCTCATGTTCTCTAAGTTTTTGAAAGTACAGGAGCTCATGCCCCTGCCTCTGAGAGACATATGGTGCCAGCGCAATGTTCAGTGTGGGTTCGACCTTCGTCCGAGGAGTCACTGTGTAGGGACCTTTGCGTCATTGAGGCATGTGTATGCACTTCAGAGCAAAAATATGTTGGAAGAAGAACGGTATCAAATTTCGGAAATAAATAAATAAATTTGATAATAGCTTTTCACAGATAAACAAGCGAGCAATGTTATTTACATCATTAATCTAAATCCTATATATTTCACCCGTAAATGTTAGACTTAAAAAACAAAACTGGTGACAAGCTAAAAACAAAAGAACACGTGCAATACCTCATTAACTGTAATTGGAATCAGAGTGGGCGATGACGAACATTGATACGAAGGACGTTAGAGCAGACTATGTAAGCAGGACGAGGCTTGCATGCAATTTCTTGATCTACAAAAGAAAAGAAATACGATAAATTTTCTGCACCATAAAATTCGACCATAATGCAAATGAAAATTTTACTTATACGGCTGAACATGTAAAAATTTAGCGGTTGAATACCTTAGCACAAGCAGCCTTTGACGCATGCACTTTATTGCAAACGCCTAAAAATCAGATAGTCGTCATGATGGTCAGTTTAGGCATCGAGAATCGGTCAGTCAGCTAAGGCATAGAGAAGGTCTGTTAGGGTCAGAGTCCTTTGTCCTTATTTTTTAAAAACCTTTGGCTGCGTAAGAAACTTTCCGTATGTTGTGTGGTCGAAGTTTCGGTCGCAGAAGCACCACGCATTAAAACGACAAATAAAAAAATAAATAAATGGTATTATGGCATACAGTAATACGTCCAACTAAAAATAGCATGACTGAATGACAGTGAAGAGCGGTTCATTCGAACTGAACCTGAACATGGTCATAATGTATCTCTTTAAATAATTTAAAACCTGTAGCATTGTATAAAAATTGCATCTAAGTACTTCAGGATAAAGCTTAGCTTGCCGTAATTCATTTTACGAAGACTTCGGCGTCGACTGCCGACTAATGATACTGCGCACGTGTATCTATTCTAGCCCCTTCGAAACAAACCAATTAATGTCATAAAGTACTGTAAAATATAATTGAGAGTTTAGATTAGGTACGTAAGTAAGTATGTATGTATTTCATAAGCCGACTGCGTGCATGTATTCGTCTAAACCCCGTTTTAAATCCGAGTTTAAATGAAGCACAGGTAGAGATTACGGACACTTAAACACTTAAAAACACTCACATACCTAAATTCGTTAGCAGGGTACCACTCAAACAAAGCACTTAATCACTTACTAACTTGGTAGCATGACGATACAATGGCAAAGCGACTTAGTTTTCTAATCACCTGGCCACTTTTTCACCTATCACTTAATGACTTAATGGCGCATCGGTTTAATGACTTAATCGTTCGGTGACGTGATCACTTCAAGCGGAAGCAATAATTTTGGGATTCTACAAAGAGAATTTTAGAGACGGTTTCTGCTGTCTGACAATCATACCTTCCTGTGTGCAATAAATATCGTCTCCTGTCCGTAAAGGCTAGATTGGTTTATTGTGCTTTGGCATTCAAGCCATGGCATAGTATGGAGATAACAATCGGTAGGGCCCCGTGGTTTATGCGATTATGCGATTTCCCATATTTTCGCATAAATTGGCGGTTTTCGCATAAATTTTTTAATGAAAAATTTTCGCAAATACATTGCATAAAGTTAGGAAATTTTGGTCAGTGTCAATTATAATTGGCTTGTCCAGGCTATTATTAGACTTTAGGGGCTATAGTTTAGCGACCAGACAACGTAATTGTTGATGTACCATGATTCCACGAACATGCTCTGTAACAGTTTAGTCGAGCATTCATCTTGGTTGAGTTAGAAGCTTTTTCTTGCAAGACAAAATTCGGTTACATAATAACTGTTTTCTATCGTAGAAATACAGTTCTTATTCGCACATTGTATTTAAATCTCATAACGTATATTTTAGTGTAATTATTTTGAAGTTGGACAAAGTAAGGAAGGAGGCAATTTACCTCGTACGCTGACAGCAGTTAGTGCTCATGACACCATGCGAACATCACTTGATTCCCTAAGCTGACTTAGGGGTCGTCCATTAATGACGTCACGCGATTAGGGGTCACATGCATATTTGCATTTTATATTTTGATATTCTTCTTGATCTTCTTGCGCCAGTTGCGGGTTGTTTCCCGCTCTCTCCTCATCTTCTGCTGCCACTTTGGTTCATGCCTTTATCGTTAATCGATTAGATTACTGTTCCTCTCTCTTCTGTGGGCTCCCTCAGGTCCGCTTGCAAGGGGGTTCAAAGGGCTGCCGCTCATTTCATTGGTTGTGTTCCTAAATTTGGCCACATCTCTACGTACATGCGGGACGTCGTTCACTGGCTTCCGGTTAGGCAGCGCATTCAATATAGAATCTCCTCTATTATCTGGCACTGTGGTGTTGTAGGCAATGCGCCTGTCTATCTTAGGTATCTGTTCACCTTAACTTCGGCTTCTTCTGGTCGCCGATCTCTTCACTCGGCCTCTAGAGGCGAATTTGCTGTTCCACATGCTCATACCGCAACCAGGAAAAATAGAGTTTTTGCAATTGTGGGTCCTCGTGTGTGGAACAACCTCCCATCTGACCTGCGCTCTCTCCCGCGACCTGTCTGGCTCTTTCTATAAACTTCTCAAGACTTTCCTTTTTGACCGGGCTTGGGTTGGGAGCGCCTCTGACTAGTTATCTTGAAGAGGCGCTATATAAATTGCATTGATTGATTGATTGATTGATTGATTGCATTGATTGCATTGATTGCTTTGATTGCATTGATTGATTGATTGATTGATTGATTGATTGATTGATTGATTGATTGATTGATTGATTGATTGATTGATTGATTCAATTGCCCCAAATTCTTCACATATTTAGGGTTGGTTGAATTTTTACGAGTAACTATTTTATTAACTAATTATTATTAATGGGTCTGATTCTTAATTGTTCATTCTCCAAAGCGGGTTTATTTTTATCTGACCTCTGACTATCTGCATGCCTCTGACATAATTTCTTATGCAGCTAGCAAATCCAATCATGCTGGAGGTACAGCACTGATTGGTGGTGCCTCCCGTCACCTCTGCCTGCCTGCCTGCCTGCCTGCCTGCCTGCCTGCCTGCCTGCCTGCCTGCCTGCCTGCCTGCCTGCCTGCCTGCCTGTCTCAGTCCGCCTCGATTATCCTGCTCCTCGGCGCCCAAAGCCGGAACGCTTGGAATGCACGTCGCCCGCACTAGACACCATTCCGTCGGCCTGACTCCATCCACCTCGACCCCCGTACGCCTCTTTCAGCCTCCCTGCACTCATCGTTCTAAGCAGGTAGCCCACAACAGACGTTCTACCTAGACGGATACTAAGTTTCCCCTACCGCCAGCTACTCTTTATGCAAACGAGCCGTACCCACGACGCATAATTATCATCCTTGTTATGGATGCGTCGTTAAATAAACTTATATTCCTGACCCACGAACTCAAACTTCGCCACAGTTCGTAGTCTGACACTGCGAGTCCCAAGCCTTGAGAAAGGAGGAGGGCGACACCAAATCATCTTCGTTATGACACAGTGTTTCATCCCAAATCGAAGGCAGGCCCATGAGTCAGCGCACATGTTCTATTTTATTCACAACCATACATACATGCAGACATACAAACAGATATACAGACAGACTTATATACATGCAGACATATATACATATACACATGCATACATACATACATACATACATACATACATACATACATACATACATACATACAGATTACAGACAGACATGCATGCACGCAAGGCAGCAAAGAGCGTTGGGCCTTTCAGCTACAATGGGCGGACTAACAAATGTACCAATGGCGGCTCAGCTATGAGCATCAGGTAACGCTCCATAGATGGGTCAACTATGGATTTTGATAAGAGAACTATTTCAGAACAACCAAAACACGTTCCTGAATCAGCTGAGATTCTCCACTTGGTTAGACTCTTAGAAATAGATGTTTAGACAAATGCTTTGATAGAACACGTTACCGAACTGTAATTTCAAGTATGCTAAGCAACTATGCATTTATAGGTAAATTATCAAAAGGCAAAATACGTATTTTAACTAGAGTTTGCTGGTTACACTAAATTTTCTCTTACAGCAGCAATTTGTCTTAGCCTAACCATGCATACCATCGCAACTAAGGAAGTCATAGCTGCCACAGCTCTGCAGTATTAAGAGTGCACTGTCATTTATTTTGTTAGGTCTATAATATATTCCATCTATTCGCACCAAGGTTTATATGGCCGAAAGAGGCTATAGGCCTACATATATTTTTAGGCCTAAATTTATCAAAGCGCAACGATTGACTTCGCATATTTTTTGAGACCCCATATAAATTTGAGTAAGAAAAGGTATTGGTATCGAGTATCGCGGACAGGCTAAAAATAGGTGTCGCGATACACATGTGATGCCATCAAAATAAAACTATCGCGATACTCGCTGCGATACTGACAAAAGTATCGCGATACCAAAGTATCGCGATACTTTATCCGATATTAACAGCCCTGTATGTTCAAATTGATGCATATGTGAATGCATCACGTGCTCAATTTATCAATCGAGCACGTGAGGCCCAGATCTCGAGCAGATTGGGTATAGATGTTTTGCGAAAGCCTAAGTCGATCCTGCCAAGCTGAACTTGGCCACCAGGCCAAGCAAGATGTATTGGGTCTTACTAATCTTGCTAAGGTTTATGAAAATATTAATTAGAAGAGAGCCAGAAGTCCAGAACAGCGGACGCCTTCAGCATGTGCTCAACCATCTGCAAAGCCGAGGAAGGGGCCCATGCAAATATGCATTAACATGTGGGACCTTGGTTATTGATTGATTGGGGACACGTAATGCAGAGAGTGCAAGTTCGAGCCATAATATTATTCTGTATTTAGAAGCTAAATACAGGCCATAACCTTATTCTGAAAACTTAATTTTCGGCATTCGATGCCTTTGCTGTTCTCTGGAAAATAGAAAAGCTGTTAATTGCTATCAGAGCATCCTTTTTACACCCAAACTAGGCTACTGTTGTCCCATGAACTACAGAAGCTCGTCCTCTGTTCAACTTGTGTCACTGATGCAGCAGTTGTAATTATGGTATAGAGCATTTGCAAACACATCTGTATCAGTTGAACAGATTACTACGCTTCTCGCTTTTGAGACTGCTACTATATTTATGTGACACATGCAATAACATTCTGTCGCCTGCTTCCTCCAGGTTAGACTTTAATGAGATGTCTTCGTTTATACTTCCATTCCTTATGACACAACTTTATATGGATCTGTTTTATGACCTCCGCCAATGTAAATGTCTCGAGCATTGGTGAATGTTGTTGTGTCACGTATTATCCAGTCAATGACATATAATTGTAATCGAACTTTATTTTGTGATGATGCCCAATATGCATCCATATCAATTGGATGTGGTGTTTCATCTTGCGGCTCTCCAATTTCCACCGCATTCTTCTTTGAACGTCTCGATCGCTCTAATCCTTTGATGCTTCTGAGGTCATAAAACAGATCCAAAAAAATGTCTGCAGTAAGGAAAATCGTTGATGCTGTGAAGGCAAGGCGTGTCGCTGCTGCCATCGCTGCTGCAGGACCTACTGTTACTACCACTGCTGCTCCATCGCTACCTATACCTCTAGAGAAGGCGCTAAGTGAAGCGACATATGACCATCGCTAAGCCTAATCCGGTTTTCACTTTTTCGTACGTCATCCCTCTCAGACACCCATTCGGTTTCTGTGACGATTACCACAAAGTCGTGTATGGAATTAAGCTGTCTCTACTGCTGAGTTGACAGACTGATACATACGCTATCTTTAAGGAAAACCATGCAGCAGCCGGCCAAATTACACTGTCTATGCTGTCCTGATTCATGCCACATGTGATTCCAGCTCTGGAGTCCAAGAGCATGCTCATAAAACAGATCGAATCGTTGACATGAGTCTCGACTTCACTGCTCTAAGAACCTCTCGCGCTTACAAGGCTTTGCGAGACTTTAAGAAAGAGTTTTGCGGAATCAATGCTCGTGAATCCTCGTGTCAAGTCACACCACTCGATTTCGTAGACTTATTTCCGATTTTTGTCTTGGATGTTCGCAGACAATCGGAGAGATTGAAAACCACTGTACAAGATATACAGATCAAGGTAGACTTTGACCAAGCAGTGCCAGCCAACACTACGGCATACGCAGTGTTAATCAGCGATCAACTCCTGAGACTCTAATCGGATGGCAGTAAATTCAACGTCGTCTATTAGATTCGCATTCATTTAGAAATAAATAAATAACTTTTTTAAGATAGACATACCAACGTGAAGTCGGAGTACATCGAATTTGGTCAGTCGTTGACTTCGGGTCAGAAGCAAACGCTGAGCATGGCTGCACACAGTGGTACAGGTGCTACAATCCAAGTTTCTCGTAATCAACTTCATGAAGAAGATATATAAGCTCGGATTGACGAGGGGTCAAGTCAACCGCATTGCGAGGAATATGGATAAAGGACGCGGAATGGAGTTGAGGTTCAGCAAAAACGCAAATAAAAAAGATGTCTAAAATGGGTGGTTTTCTTCAGCTGTTGGCACTGCTTCCAGCGATGTTCGGTGGGTTATCAGCGGCCGGTGCCTTAGCTGGTGGGACTGCCGTGGTGGCAATGACGGTGCAGAGCAAACAAGCCAACGACGCGGCTCTGGGCGAGGCACAGCGTCACAATGGTGAAATCGAGGATGATATTCGACGGCCTGGTAAGGGACTATTCCTAGGTCGTCAGCCTATCATAACCCCACCACCGGGGGTTGTTTTGTGCAATGTGCAAGGGATCGGGTCTATTCCTCTGACAAAAAAGTTGAAACTTCATGACAAGTAATTGATTATAAGCGGTAAAAGAGTGATTGGCCTCTCCACAGATGCACCAACATCTGAAAGCGAGTATCGGGAAAGAGACAAAAGTGGTTGAAGACACCATGGTAAACTTTGATAGAGGACTGATGACTTACACGTAACCAAAAAACGATATGTTGATGCTGAGAGTGCTACAACCAGGCAGTACGCAGTCGAGCAAGATGCTTTGGTTAAAGAATATGCAGATCAGAAGAATACGGCACTGGACACAGACGTCAGAGGTTGTAGAACAAAATGGTAGCGGACAAAATGGTATGGGGACAAAATGGTATTGAACAAAATGGTACGGACAAAATTGTAAGGACAAAATGGTATGGATAAAATGGTATTAGACAAAATGGTGTTAGGACAAAATGATGCGGATAAAATGGTACGCACAAAATGGTATTGTGCAAAATAGTAGGCTTACGAATGACAACATGGTAGAGATTTAATGAGACTAGGGCAGTGGCCACCATCCCGTGGCTAGCGAGCCGCATGCGGCTCTCAAGGAGTTTTAAGGCGGTTCTCCGAAGTTTTCCAGAGAACGACATTTTCTGGAAAGCTTCGGCGAAAATTTCTGTGTGACGAAATAAAAATTGCAAAAGAAAGATTTTGGGTAGTTCTTTTTACTGTTACATATTAAATAAGTTTTTAGTGAGGAAAGGCAAAACTTCCCAGAACTTCCTCGCATGGTTGCTGGACAAAGCATTTTCAATTGACATTGCTTAACCAACTGAATTTGAAGCTGCTGGACTTTAATATTGCAACTGAATCTGCTTCATTTTTAGACCAACTTATCATTGTAAACAAATTTTCAGCAATGAGCCCTATTAAGCCAAAATAAAACTAAGATAGCAACCGAAAATCTCTTGGATCAGCGAATCGTAACAATAATCTTAAAACTTCTAAAGCGCCAACCGAAGGCTAAGCGCAACGCATCAGCTACTTCACAAGTGCTGTATCGAATCAGAAGGGTCCTAATGGTGGCCCAGGGGAGTTCGAGGTCCGGTTTTCAGAGGGATCCAAGTAGCTTTTTTTAAGCTAGGTGGGCGTTGTTGATTATGGCGAGAGTTGGCAGGCGCAGGATCAGATGAGAGCGGGTATGAGTTCTTGAAGAGGCGATGATTCAGCTTTGAGTACAGAAAGTGAATGGGGTGATACATAGAGGAACCTGATGCAGATGAAGGAGGATTTCAAAATATGCGGAATTCAGAGGGAAGATCGTTACAGAGGTGTGGTGCAGTGTTGGATATGACTTGGTAAAAGAACCTGGGTCTTTAGTATAAAAGTGCAGAACCAAGTTTCTCACCAAATAAATGGATAAGTATACGGTTTCAAAGAAGTGTATGTTTTTAAACATCAAATTTATTATGATTTAAACCATGATTTAAATCGTCCCACGACGAGCGACCCAACCTCCATGCATTCACATAGACTTTCAGCGAGTTGTACTGAAAATGTTGTTGTATATATAATTTTCAATTGAATAGAAATAAAAAGATACACTATACCGAGATCAATCATTGTAAAACATTTTTCACTTTTGGGAAAATAGTTGTGCGTGACTTCCATGCGGTAAAACAGCGCTTTGTTCCAGAAGATGCATAGGGCAATATTATATTCAACACAGCGCACAGATACTTAAAGGAATAAGGATAATAGGCCTACGGTGTAGGGTTTTGGGGGAGGCGTCAGGAATAAATGTGTTATGCCACGGCTATGGCTATGGCCATGACACCATATACCATAGAGAGTGGCTACGCAACCCAAGTACCATATTTAGAAAGGAAGCCAGACGACTGCCGGCGATAATAGTGAATTGATTTTAATTTGAACTAAAAATAATTTATCGATTCTAAAGTGATTGTATTTTGGATGACCCTGCGGACGAACTTACAAATCTATTGAGACACGGGCTGGTTACAATTACGACAATTTGTCTGCACCGTTAGAAGAAAGCAAACTTCTAAGGCGCTTTCCATTACACCATCCTTTATCAACTGCTTTTTGATTCTTTCTAATGAAATTTTCGTAATATCTTCCAGTTTTTCACTACTTAATTTCTCCATTTTGTATTTTTACTGTAAATGACTTCGCAGTTAACCAATTATACGTGATTCTGTTTATTTAATATGAACTAGCGCCATTCATCAATTGGACTCGATTTTGTTTGTTTAATACTAACCAGCTTGCAACTATACCAATGAACGTGGTTTTGTTTGCTTAATATTAATGAGTTCACCCAATTGGACGTGATTTTTTTAGTGCTAAAGTAAACAAAATATACCTTGTCAGTAATCCTCAAGAAAATAATCTTTCCTTTTTTCACATATAGAATCTGATTAATCGAGTCGATTCGTATAATACGTATTACCCACTTTTCAGTGATCATTTTGTAAGCGATATTTTAATTCATTTCGATTCTGCTCAACCTTTTGATCTTTTTTCTTTCGATCCTTTTATCCTTTTTATCCTTGATCCGTTAATCCTTTTAATCCTTGATCTTTTGATTCTTGATCCTGAAATCATTTTGATCCTTAATCCTTTTGGTCCTTGATCCTTTTGATCCTTGATCCTTTAGATCTTTGATCCTTTAATCATTTTAATCCTTGATCCTTTAATATTTTTAGTATCCCACCTCAGCACCAAAATGAAACCTTCAATCGGTATGTTCTTTTCGACTTTTTCTTACATTTACAACATATATCCATAATCCATCGAGGTAGTACAAAATGAAACAACACGTCTGTTTTCTTCGACAGTTAGAGTAACAACTAAAATTATCACAAGTAAACACAAACTCTCCAATAGATTATGTCAACAACCCTTTTCGCACTCTGACAGGCTTTCACAAGCAGTCTCACTAAGATTGTTTGCGCCTTAAGCCTCATTAACATAAAAGCAAACAAAGGTTGATAGTTATATTGTCGTAAAATCCGTGTGACGTTAAAATTACCATAATGCCATTACGTCGTAGACATTATTAAATATTGCCGTACAATGAATTTATGGATTCTGCTAGTAGAATACGTTCTCTAATAATATGCTCGCAAAATATGTTCTCTCAGCTCCGGATTATCTTTGTCTGCTGAGCGGTTCATCGATTGAAGACGCTAATATGGTAAGTGTAACATCCGCAATTCCTGCGGGCTACTTTAACTCAGATTTCTTTCTTTCAATGTCTATTTATAAGAAGGTATTCCACGGCAGTAGGCTCTACGTCGGTTAAAATTAAAACAAACAGTTCGACGATTTTAAAATTGTTATAATAATAATTATTATTAATATAATCAAACGACTTAATGTTGTTATGGCTGTTCGAAAGAACCTCTGAAGTGTGAAGCAATCGGAATTGAATCGTCGGATAGCCCTGATAAATGTTGGAATAGGTAGTTTGTTTCATCAGGCTCTCTGGTGGCCTGTGTCAGGAGGCGACCAAATAATTAATTAAAGCCATTCTACCAATGTTTTCAAAGGCCAGTGGAACAATGATGTATGTGGCAGCGAGCTGGCTGTACTTGGCGTTCTTCCTGATGGTTACCACTTACGCTACCGACCCGCCAACGATGACGTCGTATCCCAGATCGCTCAGTATTCTTCTCCATGGAATTAGCGTACGACTATCAGGTCGTCTTTCGTTATTTCTGAATTGTCACGGTAGCTTCTTGATGTTCGGTTAGTTCGCTAGTGAGGCTGCGACTGATTCATTCAAAGTATCATGCATGGCGAACCGCTCTGGCCTAAGTCTACAAGAAGGCCCGTGTTATCCATCCGCTTTGACTCGAGTCCCACATAGACCTGCATGTAGCTCGCATGTGCATGTCCCCAGACTGAGCCTCATCGTTATTCCGACCGTTTCGTCGCCTAGCCGAAGTACACATGAAGTCACTGGGAGGGCATAGAGCCCGTTTCCGCCATGCGGCGAAGCGGCTGCCTGGAATCGCGCGTTATGGTATGGGTCGGCATGGTCAATGTTCAGTTCGGCTGCTGCCTTCTGCAGTAGCGGCTTCTCTCAGCTTGCCTGCTTGTGCGCTGCATCGTCGTCACGGGTGCATCGTTTGGCTCTCGTTGCATCTTCTCCACCCGCTCGTCGACGTCGGACCAGGTGCTGCCCAGCATAGAGGACTAGAGTGGTCGGGTGCTCGCAGCGGAAGAGAAAAATGCATTTAAAGTTTGGTATAATTATGAAATGCAAAATTCTTAACTAACTTTGTTCAGGATTGTGCAAAATTTAATCAAGCAAACTAACTCATGTTTGTTCTCTAATGAAGCGGAGGCTAGACGAATGTCAGGCTTTCTAATCATACCAAGTTTGCTGTTGTAGCCTCATACTAAGCTTGGCATTTATGGCGGGAAACTGGCATATTATAAGACGTCATTAAATTATTAAATCAATGGCTTCCACAAAGTCATCTAAAGGCCATTAAAAATGAAAATTGTTCGCAACTTTTAGTTTTTTTATGTGCCTAAAATATAGTTACATATCAATTTCTGTGACATAGGAAGAAATTTACTTTTAACACATTTTTGCCATTATCTCACTAGCGTGTGTTGCGACATACACCTGGCTTTGGTCAGATGGGTCACATATCTGTTCGTGTTTATTAGGATATAGTTACCACAATGTGCGACTTTAGCCGGATAATATCGTCACAACTATATCATGACATGCCTTTATCCATTCTTTTGCTCCAGTCTCGTGGAAGGCTTCTCTCCTGGGACGTAAATTATCTGTTCACCGCGCGGCCAATGAAACGGTACCTGGTCTTGTCGTGACTTCTGCAGTGCGATATATGCACTTGGTTTTTTAGCATTTTGGAAGCTGTCAGTCTTGTTTGGTTGTTACATAGCCTATAATTTATACAGCCTTTTTCAAACTGGGAACTATACATCTCTTACAAGACTTCGTCATGGGCTTTGCATGGTTGTTGGAATATAAACCTAAATGAATAGCTAGGCCACGGAGATAGTTATGCTACTTCGAGGAAGTAACATATTTATCTCAGTGGTCCATTTGTTACCTTGTGAAGGGTTTCCACGTTTGAAGGCTAAGTAACATGCAATAAAGAACTGCGACATGGAAATGGACTGAAAGGCCGAAGTGTGCTGAATTGGTTAAGCGATTAACTCCGCAGCCTCTCTCACTTCAACAGTGCCATTCGTCAGCCTGGATAAAGAAGGAGGACGACGCTAATGATCACTGTTATCACACACGTCGTTTAACTGTAAGTTAGTTAGTTGCAGTTAGTTAAGCATAGCCATAGCGCATCTGTTTCCATTACGTCAATTCAGGATTGTGTTTGTTTAGTCAGGCTCACACAACGTCAAGAACTACGTTTGCTTTAAGATTTTGTGTTCAATGGTTTCAGGGTGACAAGTATCGACAAACGTCACTTCACCCACTCACAGAATTTGTCTTCCTTCTGAACGCTGTAGACATTCTATTCGCAAAAGAACCAGTCCTCAAGTCAGACAACCGTACGCTCATTACCAGTATAGTAATTTTATTAGATTTATTTGCTGTCCTAGGTCTAAGTTACCTCTTAAGAAATCATAAAGTTTAATGGATGGTCCTGCTTGTGGATTGGAAAATCTTTCACGAGTCTTGTTTTTCAGCATTCTTTGAAGAAAAATTGCACTGAATCAAATGCGAAGTGTGTGGTGTAATAAAAGGACTAAAACTGAAGCTTTGGTAGTTTGACTAGGCTATAGAGTCCCAGATTCTGCCAAAGAGAATAGCAGTGGACTGCAAGAGGTAGGCGGCGAGGATACAAAATGTCTGGTATTCTAATGTAGGATTTTAACTGTCACATTGACTGGATATTGCGAGAAAAAAAAGCGACTGAACTTTTTCTGGAATGTATGGATGAGAGAATACTCACGCAGAGTCAACGAGTGGAGTTAGCATACTAGATCCAGTTATCTCAACAGATAGAAGGTATGTCGGAAAGGGTCCAGCATGAATTATCACTAAAGCGTCATATTCAAAGCATGAAAGCACACCAAAACGTTACAACTATTTCAAAGCGTAAGATAACAATGTCAGAGACAACAACTTAGCAAAATAGATTGACATACCTTAATCTATGACCGATTTGAGGCAGTTTGTATTCTACACGAAAGAAGTCGTTGAAGAAATAGTATCTACTATCGAAAGAAACAACAAGAAGCGACCATGTTTTGACAAAGAAGTTGCCTTGTTAGGCCTTTGCAGAGGCCAGATTGGAAGAAACGAAGGAGGTTATTTGATTCAAAATTGGTAGCAAATTGCTAGGAAGTTGCGTTTTCGAGTACTCTAAATAGAAATGATGCATACCTTTGGTTTATAGTTAACTGCGTCAGTCGCGTAAGGTCCTTCACGGCCCAGAGCAGATACAAGTATGTAATTTTCATGCACCGATCGTAAGCTGCATTCCTGAAGACAACTGTTGAAGACAACCGTGAATAAGGGGTCGTTCACATATTATATAACGCATAAAATGTCAATTTTTGTCCCATCCTGTACCCCTAATAACGTTATATAACAGCAGCTGTTACCCCCACCCCATATTATAAAACAGATGTGCTACCTACCCCTACCTCACCCCAATCTATAAGCACATTAAAAGACATGCAATTGATATGATTATATTGCACAATTTGAAACTTTTATAACAATACAATGTTACTTAGGCCTAGCGCTTTAATAGTGACTAGATTATGTTAGTTAGTATTGTAATTTAGCTACTAGACAATGCAAATTAGCACATTAATCGTTTAATACTAGAAATGCAAAATGCATTAACCCTTACCTCTTCTGAGGCCGCTGTGAGCGGCGGCCAATTTAATGCGTTTGATATAATAATTGGAGGGGTAAGGGTTAATAAAGTTAACTATTAGGCCTACAGCATGAAGACAACAGACCTTTAAACGAGTTCAAACCATACCAAATCCCTTTAAAATTTATAGAACTTAATTAGCTATCCAAGCAGCTGTAGTTCATCGTCCCGTACAACTGGGTATTCGACGATTGTCACCATGTATTTACATATAGGCCTACTAATACAGCATGATAATACATGACAGTGACGTAAATCCTATTTTAAAACACCTTTATTTGTTTCCCTCCTGTTTTGTACTAGACATGAGGATTATAGTAGCCTATCACACAGAATTGATTGGTTTAAAATTGCACCTTCAGGTATTTATCGATAGGTTCGCGGTACAACTGTACCTATTTAATAGCGTATGATACAGAGTGTATACTAGGCCTACAACTGCAATTGGGTATTTAAGCAAATATATAAACTAATACACATTCTCTAGAAAATGAAATAAAACATCTTGATAATACCTACCAAAATAATTATTTCAAGTGAATTAATTAAGATTTAAACCGGAATGAAAACAGATCATGCAGAATTGAATTTACAAGCATTTAAAGCTATGCACAGGAAGTTGTTAAAATTGTAAACAGGAAATTGTTAAAAGTGGATTTATAAATAATAAGTTAGAACGTCAAATGGTGAATTGCCAGGTGACAGCTGATGGTGCTAGTTTTGGTTCACAACGTATTGTGGACTTCGATTAAACAATGAAGGTACATGGAATTTCCAATTGGCAGGCAAACAGGCAAAATAGCACAAGCTGAAAAAAGTTTGTTATATAACGAAACCTTCAACCTACCCCCACCCTTCACAATATAACGCTAACAAAACAGGAACCCACCCACCTACCCCTTGAGCGTTATATAATATGTGAACAGCCCCTAAGCCAGGTTTAACTACAAGAATTCCTGGAGAAGAAGCGGATATCACGAAAGATGGATTAAAGATGCAATTGATTGGAGATGAAGATAGAGAAAGAGTGATACTGATAAAAAAGTAACATCAAAATTGGAAGAGGTGTGGCACTATGCGTGTAAACACCGAGCGTAGCTACCTACGTGCTAATTCAGTTTCATGCATTGGACCATCATTCTGGAACGCTCATCCTTTACAATTTCGCAACATTGCACTGCTTGCAGTCAACTTTTCGAAATTGCTGAAATCGCATTTGTTTAGATCTGTTGGGTAGCTACGTTTAGCGCCTTCGAGAGGTGGTTTATAAGGCGCTATATAAATAGTCTAATGCATACATACATAATGCAATAATGAGGAAACGGGCATCATATGTGAAATGAAAGGATGAAGAGTTAGTAGAGTTAGTTATCGAAAGGTCGGGATTTTTTTATTTCGTCAGGAAGTCTTTGAGTTATCTATTTTGGATTGGAAGGGTTGATGTAGAGGAAGTTGGCAGACATCTACTGAGAAGATTTTTCGATGACATTGAGTAACTGTTCGATGGATGCCTAAATTAAACTTTGCTGCGGAAAATATGTGTAGAGTATCGTCGGCATAGTGATGGTGACAACAGAGCAGGATTCTTTAATACTGCTTTTTGGTGTTGTATTCAGGATGAATGAGGAGAGGACCAAGGAAGGAGTTGACAGACACCGCAAGAGAGTTGGAGGAGTTGCCAATGGTGGTCGGAGCCTTTAAAAGAGAAGGAAGACAAGTATAACGGGATCTAGTAGAGCGTTGCAAGAGACGCCAAACCAAGAGAATAGTCGACGAAGAATTAGGCTGTAATCTATATTGTCGATGGAGATGTCAAAGAAACATAGGCAGGAGACTTGTTGGTGACTGACGGCAGTTTATTGCACAGAGAAGTAAACAGTACAGTGGCGTTAGGTGAATTGATGGGGTAAAGGAGTGACTAGGAAGACAGGCAGGGTGTCGTTAAGCAGGGTGAAGATAATTCGTACAGAGTCAGAGTTTGGAATAAACTATTATGGAATTGCAGCAAGACGTAATTATATGTCTTGGTGCAATTCCACAATTTATAAACTCTTCGACAATAAGTCAACGAATGTCTTTGATGAAGGCCTAATTGTAAATGGACTCGATGTAGCGGAGTGAGTGAGTGGATGGTTAAGAAAAAAATACCTAGACCTATTTATTCAGTTTAAGTAACTTTAGATAGGCCTATATTCTGTTTGAAACATAATCTTCCGTGTTAGCATTTTTGTGTTGACGTTGGATTTCATCTCAATGCAACGAATTTATATTGTTATTGTGAGTGATGGTGCGTGAACCCGTAGCATTCGCTTAACAAACTCCGATGAATTGTTTACACTATGATTGGTCTTCGACGCCAGGAACAAACCGCAAATAAGAATAAGTTGCAGCTCAACATATTACTATTATTTATATATGTTGTTAGATACCTCTTCTTGACCTTACTCTGATCTATTGGAACTTATATCTAACACAGTCTGCTACTATACTAAGGGGCTTGCTTGGACTGTCTGTCTGGTAAATCTTCTTTTGCATTGACGGTTCTACTTGAATGAGTATTACAAGGAGTGTCTTGGTCTATATAAGCTTCTGTTATTTAGGGTGTGACTGAAGTGTGTCTGGGCTAAGCCAGTCTTGTGACTTCTTATGACCGGGTTTCTGAGACACGGGTCTCTTGCGTATTTCTAGCCGACACATCTTCCATTGTAATTTTGTAAGAATTACTTAAGTCGTTTTCGAAGTCTTCAACTGATGTTGGTGGAGACTCTCTGGTGCCTGACACCATTTCTGTTCGACTACTTCATATGCCGTCCCGTTGACGATGGTAATGTATCAAACATTTTACACGAAGTTCTTTGTTAGCCATTTTATGAGAATTTATGTTTAAAATAATTTAAAACATACCCTGACGTGCCTTTTCTCATAATTTGAACCTAAAAGTGTGCAAATCCACCGTTTTTTGCACATCGTCCTGGCAAATTGAACATTTTGCCAGACTTACTGAGCAGATTTTCAGATGCTGGAACTGTTACTGAACTTTCTGACAGTTGAAGTGCCCAGCGTTTTTTTTTATTAGCGTGGCGAGTAAGCGACACTTTGCCTGCCAAAATTTTCCCTGCGATTTGTTCAGTTTTTGAGGATGCGAAATGCATTCATTACCTGTAACGTCGCAGTTTCTGTTGATGTCGTGCGTTCTGTGTACATATGTTTGTGTGCACGCGTTTTCTTGTGTAGATAGACGGTGCTTGTACTGGTTACTGTTGTTTGAATGGTGGTTCTTGATCTTGTACATTATAGTTATATTTTTATGTACGATGTTTGTTAATGTTCATCGAAAACTTACATATATTTTATGGGCGGGAGTCTGTTAGATACCTCTTCTTGACCTTACTCTGATCTATTGGAACTTATATCTAACACAGTCTGCTACTGTACTAAGGTGCTTGCTTGGACTGTCTGTCTGGTAAATCTTCTTTTGCATTGACGGTTCTACTTGAATGAGTATTACAAGGAGTGTCTTGGTCTATATAAGCTTCTGTTATTTAGGGTGTGACTGAAGTGTGTCTGGGCTAAGCCAGTCTTGTGACTTCTTATGACCGGGTTTATGAGACACGGGTCTCTTGCGCATTTCTAGCCGAAACATCTTCCATTGTAATTATTTAAGAATTACTTAAGTCGTTTTCGAAGTCTTCTTTGACTCTGATGTTGGTGGAGACTCTGGTGCTTGTCACCATTTCTGTTCGACTACTTCGTATGCCGTACCCGTTAACAATGGTAATGTATCAAAAATTTTACACAAAGTTCTGTGTTGGTCAGTTTATGAGAATTTATGTTTAAAATAATTTACAACAAAACATGACGAGCCTTTTCTCATAACTTGAACCTAAAAGTGTGCAAATCCACTGTTTTTTTTCCAAATCGGACCCTGCTCTATACATAACGCTTTATCACCAAGATTTTCTAAAATGCACTTTGCTTTTCAATCAAAAACGTTCTTACTCTAAACTTCGACTAAAAGGCCCTTTTCTAAACCCACTAGGCTCAGTGGCCGATCGGTTAGAGCGGTCAGCCCGTAACGTTCAGTGTGGGCTGAGCGAGCGGGTTCGACCCGCGTGTAGCGATGTGCCTATTAAAACCCACATTTCTTATGTATTATTAACATTATAATATGCAGTCAATGTTAATTAGTTTAAATTAATTCAGAGTTAATTAATGCCAGCCTATAAATATAATGTAAAGGCGCTATAAGATTAAATTAGAGCCCCTAGTAACAGTGTTGTTGGGGAGAACTGGTCGTTGGCAATTTGACATTCAGGAGGCAATGTTAAAAGGTCTGATTTTGGCCATCGGTCGTCTGCTGGGGACTGTAAGGCGGAAATGCGTTATCCGGGCTGCGGGAGTTTGCAATAAAATGTTCAGTGTGTCTGGTGCTGAGAAAAAGTCAACACGTAATTCTCAAGTTGCGAGTTCTCAGAGAAGTTTTCGGAGTTCGGATAGTTATTTGACCCTGGTTCGTCTAGAACTGCTGAGGTGTGCGAATGGTGTAGTGGCGAACAGTACTGTGATCGTCGAGTAATGATGGATGTATTCTCCGTGTGTAATCAGGAGTTATTTTCGTTCTCGAACTATCGGTCATGAGTGGTGGAATGCAGAAACTCTTTTCACGTTAATATAGTTGGACTGAGAAACTAATATCAGCATCTATAGTGTGTCTCTTCTGACATACTTGTCAACGGAATCGAGGCTACGCAAGTATAAGAATAAGTCCGATTCATCATTCGGACGTGACGAGTGCGAGTGGAGGACGGCACAGAAGCATTTGAAGTGAAGAGGCTAGAGGCAACAATCATCCGAGAAGAAGCAATCGACAGAATTTAAACAAAGAAAGAATCCAAATGAACACTACAGAAATCCACTGCAGATCTGCTCCATTCCCGTGGGAGGTAGATATCTGACCTAAGAAGCGCTATTAGCTAATCTAGGCTGGCTAGGTAGTCATAAGTTAGATTAGTTCATAATCAATCTATATCTTAGAATTCTATTTAAATATTTTGCTGATTTTGACTGTTTTTGCAATATAATTGACGATGAAAGTTTGCAGTAGTTATTGATTAATTAATACTCAATTGAACTCATGAATATGTACATGAAGAGGCGTAATGGCCAAACCAAGTCAGAATAAGTTGAACTGTGTATATGCATCGTTACACCGCGGCCGGGAAATCACTGTGTAGGAATCTTGAGCAAGTGCTTCGTGCACAATTGCTCTGCATTACAACTGCACATCCGCCGTCGAGTCGTGTCTGTGCACCTCTGAGCAAAAAATGTTGGAAGAAGGGCGGTATCAAATTTCGGTAATATGTAAATAAATTACTATCACACATAGTTGCTCCATCACACGAGTTGATTTGAGTTGCAGCATGTGTTCCTTGTAGGCCTATGTGCGGTTCCATCGAAAGTAATTCATTCTCATTCATTCTCTAATCTTCGTCAGACTTGGGCCGACGATGAGGCCTCAACAAAACGACTCCATATAGTTCTGTCTGTAGCCATTTCTGCCGTCTCTCTCATATCCACGTTTGCCGTCCTCAGATCTTCTCTAGTATGGTCCATCCAGGTTTATTTTGTCTTCCTCAGCTTCTTGCTACATCTACGTGGCCATGTAGTGCCACCAGTGCAACCTTTTTGTTGTCCATTCTGGTCACACGACCAATCCATGAAAGCCTGTTTTCCTGATTTTATCGATTATTGTTTGTTTTTCCAATAGTTGTCAGATCACAAACAGCAGTTGGTCAATCGTGCCTCTCCTTGCTCCTCTTCCTCGGCCACCACATCCTCTACGTGCATTCTCAGGCCCTGCCTCTATATCATTGCATACACTTTACACTGGATGCTCAGCAGGTTAATCGAAAATAATATTAAATATTAAAAGCTAAGTGCATGGGAATAAGGAAATTGATCTAATATATATAACGTTTACAACGAATCGTCTTCAAACTTCAACTGGGGATATGAAAGTGCTCTTAAATGGTGGCATTGAGGTATTATACGTTCGCATTGCTATGAATTATACGTGAATCTGCGCCACAATATCTATTATATATAGCGATGAATTCGCTTTTAATCCGTGCTAGGAATTTCTTGTTAAACTGGTAGTGGGCGGATATGTTCTTTAATGGTACCATAAGATGGTATGGAAGAATTAAAGAACAAATGAGGACGATTCATTGTAAACGTTCTATATATTAGATCATTTTTAGAACATTTTTAGAATGCTCCCTACTATATTATAGTAGGGAGCATCTGTTCTAAAAATGGCAGTGAGGCGAATCTTATCTTAATGTGGCAGTGGGGCGCAGGCCTATAATGCTCTTCAAGGTGTAGTTGGGTGCATGCACTAATAGATGTAGTGATGCGGATCTGTCATTAAAGTTTAAAATAGCTAACTACTGACAGTCCATATGCACATTTTGAGCCCTACTACTGTCGACCAAGCGTCTAGAAACGAATATTTATTGACCAAGTCAGCAAGGTGCCAAACTCTTAATAGTTGTCGCGGCTTTTAGAGAACAGCGTATTGAACAGTCGAGTCGTTGCAATTGTTTTGTAGTATGCGATATGCCACTAGGAGCATTCACGTACATTGGCACGCGGAATACGACATTGTCTGGGAGAGGATGCCAAGCATGGGCAGACAATAGTCCACACGAGGAGGCGCAAACGCTACAGGACCACATGTTTCCTGACGGGAGTAAAGCAGCTGCAAAAAATTACTGTCGAAGTCCGATGCCAAATGATTTTTTCGGCGTGTGGTGTTTTACTATGGATGTTTCGATCAAACAAGAGTTTTGTGATCCTTGCCCTGATTCCTACGAAGGTTATAACGGTGAGGTGCTTTCTATGTCAATCGACTAGACCGTCAAATTTTTGTAGGTGTAAGATATAGCTGGACTGAATCTCTTGACTTCTACATTTTTCTAAAATATTCTTGATTTGCTGATGTGTGACATCTATGTTGTGTCTGTTTCGCATCGATGCTTGCACCCCATGACGTATGACCTGAGTCACATGCACAGCATACTTCAAACGTTGTTTGCAGTAACTGTAGAGTGAGGACGGCTACTGTCAAAGTAAGCCTACCTGGGGACCATAAATGTAGACAATCTTACTGCAAGGTTTGACACATTGTGCACGCTGCCGATAATAATTGCGATGTATCGTCATAATTTTTCTTTGATCCATTATGCAATCCATATATAAACTCTGCTGTCAAATGACCGAGTCTCAATCGATGGCGCTTAGAAATTGCCTGTTAAGATCTTGCTTTCGGTATCTACGCAGTCGCCGTCTGGGAGGAGACTCGAACCCACAAGGCGAGCGCTCAAACTGATCGGCTTGTTTCCGGATAAAGTTCGGGTTTGAAGCGAATGATTGCAATTGAATTCGGAGCTTGTCTAGGTATAGCTCGATGTAGTCGCACATTTACTCATGTTGCCAATGATGTTTGAAATGACATGCTATTGTGTATACTCCGGCCTGTGTCCTCAAACTTATATGAATTGATATGGTACCACAAGTGTCAAAATTTCTCTAGGCCTTTCCCCACAAAAATCCTTTTGTCATATCGAGAACTTGTGAATAGTCTACACGAACCGCTCGGTAACGAAGACAGTTTTGGGGAATGGACGGATTTCAAAGACACATAAATAAACGGTTGAAATAAATACTAAACATTTGAAAACATGCATACTGAATAAAGACATTTACTCTTTACATAAACCAGTCAGGTTATAATTAGGCTTTTAAAAACTTGTGCCGTACCTATAGACGATTTATGACAGGCCGATTTCTTCGATGTTTCTTACTTTGTCAAGGTAAAACGATACAAACAGATATCTTTTGACAAATATCGATGTTTTATAAGTAGGCTACGCCCTACGCTAAAGTCAATGATCGGACCCATATTGACCTAAGCCGTTTCGTATTTTTGAGAGATGGCGCGCATCCCGCTCATTTTCAAACGGGCAAAAGTGCAGAATTTCTCAACTGAATTTTTCAAACCCTGCTGCGTAGAAATACCATTCCTTCACCTTCGAAAATGAGGATATTAAAGCAGCCGTCCGTTGTGGACACTTAAAACCAAGATGCAGAAATACTTTATCTATCGAAAACACGCATCGCGATAAGGGCCTATTGATGTTTTGTCCGATTTCGTGCATAAATACAATAACACTTTTCACAGAAGCATAGAGTTTGCACCCATTCGCCTATCCCTTGAAAACTAAGACTGCGAGAAAGCGTTTGTTAAGTGAAAAGAAGAGACCACAGGTTTGTAATTGTAACGCAGGCTATATGGAGAGATTAAGTAAAGACAGAATAGCACTCACAAAGGGTTACCTACCTTCTGGAAATGAAGACATTTTTGTTATGGTTGCGCGATTACATACAGTATGTGGGAGATCGTTCCAACACCGCGGACCAGCGGCCGAGAAAGCACGGTCTCCATAACGCGACCTCATCCTCAGCACACGGAGATCGGTCTTCGTAGATGATCTGAGTCGCAGATCGGACGTGGAGGAGTGAGTTCCGAAGCAGAAACCGTGCAAATAAACTGGAGCTGATCCATGTATCGATCTGTAGACGAGCAAGCATAGCTTGAAGTCAATGCGGTACGGAACAGGAAGCCAGCGCAGAACGTCACGAAGGAGCGGCGTAACGTGGTCATATCTCCGCCTGTTACAGATGAATCAAGCGGTAGTGTTCAGCATCGACTGAAGGCAGTCCAGGCAGGAGGCGCGCAGGCGCGCCGGCAAGAAGACTATTGCAGCGATCCACATGCGAGATGACAAAGGCAACAACGGTTGCTCTCTCGGCCTCGAAAGGCAAGGACCTTATGCAGCTCCTGTTGAGACGGAGCTGACGAAAGCAGTAGCCAACCCCCGAAGCGACATGGGGTCTCATGGACAGATTTTAACTCCAGTAGGACGCCAAATCCGCCCTAGGTCGAAGGCGCTATCGAAGCCTCACATACGGTCAGTGGGCTGGTGTCAAAGTGCTGACACCATCTGCTAGTAGCGCGCCATAGGAAGTTGGTCTTCTCAGGGTTAAGCCGTGATTAAGCCGCAGTCGGTTATGACTTCCCTGCACACAATGCTTCTTCTAACCAGAATACTGCATCAGGCTCACGATTGTCTTTGATTACCCCACAAAAACGATATCAAACCTGCATGCTCTTTGTTCTCTACAGTGTTGAAAAAATAAAACGCCGTGCGGCGTGAAAATGTTAATGGAATTTAATTTCTACTTCCTAACATGAGCGAGTTGGCCTTGCTATTTTCTTCGTTGTTATCATTGCACGATCATAAAATGTCTAATTGTCTATAGCTATATCTTTGTCTACTTACGCATGTTGCATTATGATCTTGCATCTCATTATCACTTAGCTTAACCTTTTTGACATTTCATTTCTACTTCCTAATAATTTATGAGTTGACTTTGCTATTTTCTTCGTTGTCATTGTTGAACACCGCCGGCCTTAACCTTTTTGGCGCCCTCGCGCGAAGGTTTTCCGGCGCCCCTTTCAGAATGAGAAATTGATTGTCAGCACACAAAAACACATCGACTAATTATGTCCAGACTCCAGAGAGAAAAGTAGGCCTATAGGCCTATTATTTTTATATTCAAGAACCAAGAAAATTTCAAATTAATGCAAGGAATACATTCAAGTGATTCAACACAACAGGAACACTAAATAACTTTAATTAATATCTGAAGTTAACTTTCAGGCATTTAATTATAACCTGACAGAAAAATCTAGATTGTGGGCGATATCATTTTCAATGGGTAGACTGGAGACTCTGTATTGTTGACTTTAGATAGCCTACGTATAGGCCTACGTCTTGATTAATTTCAGTTAGAAAAATTTCTATCTCCCCTTGCTACATTTACATGAAATGCTAGTAAAATTCGCATAGCAATACATATATTCGGATATAACTCTTGAATAGTATGCTGTTGTGTAAATTTTAACACAACTTTACTTTTAACTATAGCAGAAAGAAGAGTTTTGATACTGATTAGTTCATCAGCGCCTCGGCGGGGATGGTTTTGTAGACAGTTGAACTCAAGCAGAAGCAGCAGATAGTTCTCCTGGTTATTTGCGACCGTCTTGCTTTTTTGTGTAACAAACTATTCAATGCTCATAAACAATTTATTTTGGTCGGAGGCTGTTCCTTTTTCTCTGTCCTTCGTTTCTGTATTCGTAGCCCGGCGACTCTTTTAGCATTTTAAATTCTCATACGTTCTACAAATATTTTTGAATTTTTTTATTTTTCGTTAAAAGTAAAATTAAATTGGTATGTTTTATTCATTATTATGCTATGTGGTTTCAAATGATAAACGTCACTTGATGACTTTTATTAGCAACGTAGATTAGTCGAATGCTTGAAAGTAGGGAGACAACGTAAGGGACAAAAGAAATTAAATAAAATAAGACACAGAAAAGATGGTTTGAAGAACTATGATATAAAAATTTAACTGAAATATAAAAATAAGCGCCCTTAATTTCCGGCGCCCCAATGGCCGGCTCTGCGTTCAACGATCATACATGTCTATAGCTACATCTTTGTTTACTTCCACATATTGAAGTATACTTCAAATCTAACAGCTCATTATAATATTTATTTTCTTAAAATCTATCTTAAGATTTATAATTATTTTGTCTTCACGTGCAGGCTGTGAGCTGTCAAATAAAGGGGCAGACTACGCTGGATACATTAATCGTACTAAATCCTCCACTATATGCGAACCTTGGAACAAACATCCAAATGAAACGTTCAAGTTCCCAGATAAAAGTGCAGATAATGCAGGAAGTTACTGCCGGTATGCAGAGCAATAAATTATTTTATCTCAATCCATGTAGTCTTACAAAACGCTACATAAACTTCTTGTTGTAATCTATTACTCGAGTGTGTTCGCGTTTGTCTGATTTGATCATACTTATTGACTTTAAGATCATTGTAGATTAGCGCAGGAAGAGTCTCTGAGTAGGAATCTCGAAGATTCGCTCTAGAAATTTTCGTAATAATAATTTATTATTATTATTAGGCCTATTATTGTTATTATAATTATTATTAGTAGTACTATTATTATTAATATAATCGGTCGATATATCCCACGACAAAGATTGCTATGCTAGGGTAACAAATATCGTTGCCGATTTTGAAAACCGTGACATCAGAGTACTAGAGAGCGATTGCATCTAACCCTAGTCCGTAAACACAGTATTGATCATTAGCCGAACCTAGGGTTCCGTGAGGCGAAGAAAAGGGTTCCGTGGAAAACTTCCAGTGTGAACAATTATGCTAATTTTTCATCGAAGGCCTTTTACTTAACATCTATACATAACTTTATTTGAAAGAGAATTCATAATAATTATTTATTTTATCATATTTGTGTTTTTATTATTCTAGTCAAACGATCGCCAAAAACTTGAGCCAATTAATGTTTTTACAATTAATGTCCATTCCTTTTGCTGAATAAATTTAATTTAACTATTTAAATAGTTACGCTGGGTCACGGGGAGGAAATTTCTGGGAGGGAATTGGTCCTACGGGGAAAATATCCGGGAATTGTCGGGGTAGATGTACGGAGGGAAATATCCGGTGTGAGATGTACGGAACCCGCCAAGTAGATACATAATTATAACAAGTGTTTCATAGTGATGAGCAAATAATTTATAACAGTATCTTGAAAATACTTTTTAAAATACTTCTCAGGATAACTCTTAAAAACAAAATAATTTTTTTAGTTTATATTTTGAAAGGATAAATATAGTTCACAAATTCTTGTACCACCAGTGAAATGCAACCTAGCAAGGGAGAAATATTATTATTGCACTAAAAAAAATTGAATGCAAACTCTGGCACATTGTTCTCAGCAATCCAGATCCGGGCGTTCACATAGCTCCATGGTGCTATATTGCTGGCGTGCCAAACAAACTTTGGGAGTATTGCGACATCTGCAGTCGTAAGTACTCAATATCGTCAATATTTATGTTAATTTTAACGCTCAAACTCACCTAATATCACCAATATAATAATAATGATAATGATGATGATAACGATGATGGTGATGGTGATGATGCTGACGCTTATGCCGCTGCTGCTGCTGATGATGATGTTGGTGGTGAAGGTGATGGTGGTGGTGATGATGATGATGTTTATTATTACAATTATTTATATTATTTTGTATTTAATAAATCACGAAATAAAGATCGCCGCACAGAGGATCGCAGGCCAATAAGAGTGATTTGATACATTCGATGAGGAAAGACCACCTAGAACACGCTTCCCGAGGAGATGCGACTGTTGCCAAAGAGTATTTAGATTTTGTTTTACACGTTGCTTGACAATGACGAGATTGGGCGAAGTAAGTCAATAAGTTTGTACTTTATTGGACCCCTTTCAAAACGCAATGCGGGAAAGTCAGAATATGAATCAAATAATGCACAATCACAAAATAGTCATAATAAGCAATAACACAGCAGGCATCATCGTAGTAGTAAGAGTAAAGAGTAGGCAAGCACTAGACTAGGGAATACGATCACTACAGGAATAGATTCATTTGCATAGCATTCAAGTGAGAAAACCATATACGGGCGAGTGCATCGGCATGCGAAATCTCTCGATTGTGCGACCGAACACGGAGTGAGTAAGTAAAACTCTTTGACGGAAGCAAATGACAGCCTAGAACATTGCAAGGGTTGCGTAGCACGGAAGAGAAAGGAGAGAACGTGCACGACCACAGAGGTCATAAAACGTCAAATGGCAGAAACTTTAGCTGCATTCTATTCTACAACTAGTAATGATAATATTTCGTATATATATGTATATATATATACGGTTTAAACTAGGCAGTGTCCAACATTCGTCGACAGTTTCAATCTGTGTTTATTGACAAACCAGGTCGCACCACATGGATATTCCCAGTGGAATGGAAGTACCTTGCTTTTGGGTTGCGTAATGAACTAGAACTTTTACAGCTCAGTATCGTGCCTACACCTCTGTTGGTCTTCGCTCTGGAACAACATTTCTGCTGTTACTCGTGCCGAAATCTTATCTGGTAGCACAACTGTTTCTGCTGTTCCCTTAAGACTTTTCTTTTCTCGAGGGGTTCTTAGCTCTCGGAGCGCCTCTGCGGCCTCTGATTAGATCGTGCTGTGAGACGCGGTTATTAAGTCCACAACCTCCACAGCTGAATGGTTTATCAGCGGGAAAGCCAGTGGAAAGTGCGTCGTGAAATCAATCACCGTCAAGATAAACCTGGTACCTGACTTCACACTAGGCTCAATCGGCCCAACCTCATCCAAAGCCAACCGTTCGAAACTAGAACCCACAAAAGGTAGGTCTATCAGAGGCGCTCTTACCGTCACAGCCCCATGCCCATCCGTTGACAGATGTCGCACGAACGACAGTACTGTCTCACCCTCGTGAAGATAGACGGCCACCAGATATGACTCAAAATTATATCAATCGTTTTCTGAATGCCCATGTGTCCACTCGACGGTATATCGTAAGCGACACTCAATGACTTCGGTCGCAATACACTTGGTACAACGACCTGGGTTATGTATACATCTGACAGCGTATTCCAACGTGTAATGTGAAACCCTGCTATGCAAATCGACCGCACGTGAACCTGCTTTTACAGTATGAACGAAAAAGGCAAGCTCATAAATGCTTTGTGAAAGTCGATTTTCTTCTGTTCGAATGTAGCCCCTTGCAATTTTTTCCCAGGATTTGAAACACCTCGAAATTTGACCCGTCCTTTTTAAATTTCGCTAACCACCAACATTTTTTAATTTGAACGACCTGTAAAGCACCAAAAATTTATCAGCTAAAACTGCTGCTTGTGCCAAAAAAGTCGGCGTCTTTTCAACTAACCAACGATGCAGTTCTGTTGGCATTCAATGAATTTTTTTATAGCTTAACTACCACTCGAAGACGTTCAATATAATTGAACGCCACCTCACCATCCAACCAGCTGTTGAACGGAAACGAGAGTCTGAATGCGTAATCAGCATATGTTTCCACATTCATTTTGACCTTGGATAAATTTCTCACACTTAACTTCTCACCTCCAGTTTTGAACTGCTTTCAACCAGCGAGTCTTGCTGAGGTGCGTCAACTTATCTTTTCGTCGCCTAGCAAAAGTTCTCTTCTCGACATTATTCCAACATCCATTCTCAAGCAGTGTTTTGATGTTCTCGGTTCAATTATACCATCAATCATCAACTATTTATTGAATGAATGTACCTTCCCTTGTGTTTTTTAGTGCCATTGTAAAATGTGCATCTTTTATTAAAGAAGCCTTCCCTCGACCTAAGCTACTTCTCCAATTGAGCCAATTTCAACTTTGAATTTTGTATCTAAAATGATTGAAAGGATAGTTTTTGGTTCGCATACTGTCTCACTTGTCTTCTAATTCTAACTGCGGGTGAATCAACGAAGTCCACTTGTCCTTAGGACAGTAATGAATCAACATAGCCTTCTCAAAAGCTTGAAAATAATTGTCCATATCAATTTCAGCAGAACATTTAGGCACGAATTTTGCGGCTGTAGAAATTCGAAACGCATTCTGCAAAGTGAAGGAACTGGTACGTTAAGTTCTAACCGTTTCAGACTCAAATCATAGTGACGCACCTTCTCGCGTTCCTCATTTTCTCTCAGGCGTTCCTTATCACTCTCCTCTCTCGTAATTCTGTCCTTTTCTTCTCATTCGCATTGCGCAAGTCCTCCAAATCAGCTACAAACTCCGCTTGTTATAACTGTAACGCCCTGTCTGCTTCCACACTGTCTGCTATATGTGCTTCTGCCTTTCTCTCTTCAGCGTCAAGCTTGTACTTTCTATTCTGATCTTCAGCTTCTTTCTCCTTTCTTCATCCAAAGTAAGGCTGTCAAAAAATGTTGAAATGACGACCCGGGCGGTCGGGTACCCGGGTATTTTGTTAGGAAATGTAGAAAATTGCGCATTTTTACGGAATTTTGGGCACCCGAGAATCGATTTCTTTGCCTGGGCAGTCAGCAAATATAAATAACGAATGTTTCTGGCATGTGCTCGGGTAAAATCGCGCCTTTTTACGGAATGTCGTTACCCGAAAACCGATTTCCATTGCCCGGGCACTCAGCCAATATGACCAAGGGAATATTTCTGGCATAAGTTAAGGTAAAATCGCGCATTTTTTACGGAATTTCGGGTACCCAAAGCCGATTTAATTACCCGGGTAGTCAGCTTCGGTGGGGTACAGCCTTAATCCAAAGCGCCCGCCTCCAATTTAGTTTTCTTTTCTTCCGTCTCAGTCTCAAGCCGTAATTTAGCTTACTCAAATTTCCTCTTTTAAACACTCTGTATTAAAACGTCCGCCTCAAGTTTAGCTTTTCTTTTTGCCACTATAAACTTAGCTTTCTTTTCTTCCGTCTCAGTCTCAAGCTTTAATTTAGCTAACTCAAACTGCCTTTTTAAACATGGCCACCCTGTTGCACCACAAATGTTGTCTCTTTTTCAAATACTCAAATCCCCGGTATGTGATAGTTTTTTCCCATGTTCGGAACGTCCAAATACAAGCTCAATGCTGATGAATTATGCAATTGAGTGTAACTGACTCGGAACAGATTCTTACAATAGCATAGTCCGTTATGTTGCTTGTTACGTGGTATGAATAGGCACTGGATCAATTGACTTGGGACGAATTCACAGGAACCAGTTGACGGGGATCAATTGACGTGGGAGCAATTGACGCAATACCCGGCACACCATGTATGCGCTAGTCGTGTTACACAGGTCATCACGAAGTGTAACAACTTCGGTCTTTTCGATAGCCAAGTTTGCACCTCGATAGCTCTGCTCTGTTCGCAAGACTTTTCAAGACCCCCCGATATGGTCTCATCGTGAAGCCGATCTTTGGATTCCGTGGACGACCTTGCTGGATTACCTCGTGGTATAGCCTCGTCATTCCGTCCTCGTTCAGTCATCATTGGTAACGCAAGAGATGTTCCTTCTTCTCCGCAGTCACAGTCCGTTACTAAAAGCGTAACGTCAGCTGTCAATAAATCTCCGGAATGTCTCATTTAACTTCCTCGTGGTTCCCGTTCTACAGTGCCATCTTCTTTGAGAGCGTTATTTCTTCTTCTGCGCCTGTTTCATCACCAGCGACATCGACCCCAATCGACCCTCCTTCATCATCCCCATCCGTCAAATTTTCCCAGGGATGCTCAGAGCCGTCAGAACCCAGGATTGTTATCTGCAATGCTCGTTCCCTTGCATATAAATTTGCTTAGACTTCTCAAACTGTTCCGAGGATCAACTTGACATTATGGCAATCACTGAAACCTAGCACTGTGTTATAGATTATCATCCCATACTCCGTGCTGCTTCCACCGACTACGACATCCTCGAAAAGTTTCGCGTCCACCAGGGCCGGTGTGTAGGCATTACCGTCAATTAAATGTTTATTATCGCTTGTAGGGTTCTTTTTGCGAATAAACCATTTGTACAAAGTCCTTCGCACTTCTGTATTGCAGCATTCCAGGGACAAGTAATAAAAAATCCTGGCGCCAACACTATGACAATCGAGAGGATTTCAGATATGAGTCGTGCAGCTTGCTTTCACTGGTGTATTACGGTTATGGCCTGTGCGGGGGTTGCTGTACCAAAGATCGGCAAGGAATGTTGGATCATGACAAGAAACGATGGTGCACCAGTTAAAAACCTTGCTTTGTTGTATTACTTCGTCAATCGCGTCTGCATCCCGGAGGACGGAGGTGAGCAAAGTTGATTTTATTGACGACAAGTTTTACTTTATTATGGCTTGGCCAATATAATGCCTTATGCGTGCGAATTCTACTCTGACAGATTTAGCTACATCTTTTTGTCCGTGCTCGATTAGAAGAACGATTTAATATGACGATGTCTTTTCTCTTATTAAAATATGTCTTGCATCTCTTATTGATGTAATTCCAATTACATTTGCTTTCTGTGGAGTCACAGTGTTTAACTATCGCATGTATACAAACTAACGATGATACTGAATGATAATTTGTGTGCTTTGTTGGTCGTATCGATCGACTTCATTCGGACAAAAGGAGGCCACCATCGACATCACTCTTAGAAGGCCGCCATGGAGAGTTGTAGATTGCGCCTATAAGACTTGCGAGAAACACAAATATTAGTATCATCTGCGAATAATAAAAAGATAACGAGTTTAGAGGCTTTGGAAAGGTCATTGATGAATAGCAAGAACAATAATGGACCGAGAATCGACCCTTGAGGTACACCAAACTTAATGAGTTTAAAGGCTGATGTACAACCATTACATTTTAATTGCTGGTGCTTATTCGTTAAGTATCTATTAATCCTAGGTGTGAGCGATACCTCGAATCCCTAAGTTGTATAATTTAGTTAGGAGAAGATTATGATTGACCGTATCGAAAGCCTTGGCTTGGTCTATGAAGACATCGACAGAATATTTATTACGATCAATAGATGAAGAAAGGCTATCCTGTAGGTTTAATAGTTACGTTACGGTGGAATGGCCTGACTGGAATCCATGCTGAAGCAAATAATGAAGACCCTTTTTGCGAGGTAGTCATACAGACGTACGTACTTTACTTATTCAAGTAACTTAGATAAGCAAGGTAAAATGGATATGGGTCTATAGTTAGCTATATTATCTTTGGAGCCTTGTTTGTGAATGGGAGTAGTTTTAGCTAATTTCAGGCTGCTGGGAACGATGCCAGTTGAGAGTGAGCAAATGATTACAGCAGCAAGTGGTAAGGCAATGAGGTTTAAGACAGGATAAATAAGGCTAGGATTCAGGTCATCAGGACCCGAGCTGTGAATTATTTTAAGCAACTGACCAAGACTGATGAGTTCTTCAGGCGTAGTTGGATAGATAGCAAAAGAAGTGGGCAAGGTGGATTAAGGTAAGTGTTAATTGAGTTGAATGACTGAGGAACTTTGTCTACTAAGTCCAGTGCAATATTAGTAAAATAATTATTTAGCCTATCAGCCATCGATTCCCCATCTACAATATCAATTCCGTTATGCGATATACATTTTTTAATGTGATTATGAGGTTTAACCTTTAAAATAGTTTTAATAACTTTCCAGGATTGTTTTATATTGTTATTATATTTCACAAATTCAAGGGCATAGTGATTTTGCTTTTTTACGTATACTTTTAAACGTATTTCTAAATTTTACAAACTCTCTCTTTTCAAAACTGTGGGCTTTTTGATGAATTTTTTTACACTATTTGGTTTTGGTTTTGCATGATTTCAGAAGGGCTGGAGTCATCCATGCCTGGTGTGGAGTCCGGGTTGAATAACATTTTTTAGTGACAAAAGGAAAAGCATCATCATACACTGTTTTTAGTTTAAATAAGAAAGCGTCATATGCAAGGGTTGGGTCATTATGGTGACCGGACAGTTCGGCGCGGACAATTTGGCGCCGGGACAATTCGGAGCCCGACAATTCAATTCGGCGACGGACAATTCGGCGCCGGATGAGTTTGTAAGTGCATTTAGACCAGATATCGGTATGTAATAACTGACACTTTTACAATATTCAAAATGGGAGCGAAATGATATTCTCCTTATTATCCAGCACATGTTTGGTTATTGTAGAGTCATTTTCAACACCTATGGACTGTGTCACCTTCTAACTAGAGTAGTCCTCCACTGTAGAGAAAACTAAAGAATATTACAAATTTTATCGATTTTTATTTCTGACTCACATAGTATTTACTAACAGCAGTATATAGTAGTTGATAAATCCATGTCTTAATGTTAGTGTTCTCTTTAATCGCAATTACTCAAAGTCAGTATTTTTAGGCTGTTGTCTTCACCAGACATGTGCTGGATAATATGGCGAATACTATTTCGCTCCCATTCTGAATATTTTAAAAATGCCAGTGACTACATACCGATATCTGGTCTAACTACACTTACAAACTCATCCAGCAGCGAATTGTCTGCGCGCCGAATTGTCCGACGCCGAATTATTGTCCGGCGCCGAATTGTCCGGGAACCGTCATTACAGTTGCAATAATCCATCACGTCTGACCAATCAAGGTGACTCACTAAGTCTCAGAAATTTTCTTTGCCATTTATGTCAGTTTGTCGACTAGGTATAAACTGGGAGCTTTTATTCATTTTACAGCAAGTTTCAAAACGCACCATGATCGGCATGTGGTCTGAAATATCATTAATTAATTAAATATCATTAATTAATCTAACTGAATCCTTAACCTTAAAAATTCTATTTGTAAACAAATTGTCAATGAGAGATGTAGTTGTAGGTGCAATCCGGGTGGGCTGAGTTATGACAGGCAAGAATTGAAAGGAGTTCATGAGATCAAGGAAGGAACTGGTCAATTTATGTTCTTGGTTTTTGAGAAGATCGATATTTAAATCACCTAGCATATGGGTGTCCCTATTTTTAGTTTGCAGAATAATTAATAACTGGCTCCATTCCTCAATGAACGGTCCATATCAAGGCCGGGAGGTCTGTAATGGGCTCCAGTTAAGAAATACGAACCATCAGACGATGGGACACTTATGAACAGTGATTCATAAGAGCTGTGGAGTGAGCAGGGTGTGGGAAAAGGAGCAACTGCATAATTAATGTTGTCCTTTATAAATAAAACGTCTCCCCACCTTTACCCTCTTCTCTGCATCTATGCTCAAATTGACACTCTTGAATAAATAATGACTGGCTGATGCAAACTCCAGCGAAGTCTCTGTGACCGCAAGTATTTCAATTTTTAAAAGTAACAGTAAATGTTCTGCGTTTGTTAATTTAGTAGAGATACTGCGACAATTTATATGAGCTAGTTTTGGAGGGTGAGGCCTTACAAGCAACTAAGTCAAAGGAGTTATAGGAGCTGGTATTCGATGCAGAAGTAAAGAAGTTTTCATCGGGGTCCAGATCCTCATTATTGATAAGAAATCTCTTAGCATCATTATCATGAAAGAGGTTAAGTCGAGGACCACCCCTTAATGATTTGGTAATAGACTTCAATGATGCCATCTCATACAAACATTCATTAAATTCATCATTTTCAGATAAGTGGCTAAAGGGAAAGAGTTGAGAAGTGCATTTGGGACAGTACCAGGATAGCATGGAATTCTCTGATATCTGGAAATTAGTTAGATGATAACCATCATTACAAACAGAGCAATATATGCTAAAAGACTGATTAAACAAGGTATGGGTACATAACGTGCACTTAACTAGTTTTACTGACGTAGAGTTCATAGTCAAAAATAATGTGACAAAAATAAACAAAAAAGGAAACAACAGAAAATTAAATTAAAAAGTGTCAAAAACACACACTAGGTCCAAGATACAGTAAGTGAAGAACCAGCAGTGACAACTACGCAGACGACAGTGATGCATGATAGTATAACTATAACATTAATCGTAAAGATGGGATAGTAAGCACATGTAATACAGTAAATCAACAGAGAAGGCTAAAATTTGCAATACTCAAAGAACAGTACCAGAAAGAAACAAAGGCATAACAAAGTAAAGCAAGGGCCGTTTGACCCTCGCTTTCATAGCAACATCTCTTTAAAAATATAAACCAAGAAGTGATAATACAAATGGAGGTCTGTCCCTCGCTGATAAATTGGACTACAATAATAGAGTATCAATCAAAATCAATGAAACAAACGCCAATCTGACCCTCGCTTACATATTAATCACAGAACAAACTTAAATTAAGAAGAAAAAAGTGCCTAACGAAACAAACGCCAATCTAACCCTCACATACAAGGCAATCACAGAATAACATTAAAATCAGAAGAACTTGCTAACAACGACAACGTCTTTATGATAGAACATTGAAACCAAAGGATTTTAATGGCAGAGGCAACGAAACATCAAAACCCTGAGTACAAAGTCGGAAGGCAACTGGAGTGGAAATCCTTCAATTCAGAGAAAGATTGGGTGGTAGGTCTTTTAGTGATGATACTTTCTTGGGTTTGTCATTCGGATCATCGGAACAGCGCTCGTATACTTTGCCAAGCTTTGTCCATGCGTGGCATGCAGCGATTTAATCTTGACAAGCTTTCTCTACGTAGATTGAAGCGTTCAGGCTAGTGAGATGTTCGTTCACGAAGATCGATTTAGTTCCAGCTGAGGCTTTCAAGTGTTTGCGAGCATAGAGCTCAGAATCACGAACTCTGCGGTTCGCGAATCCAACCAGAATGGGCCTGGAATGGTCCTTGGAAGTACGAGAGAGTCGATGCACAAACGAGATGTCAGAGTCCTTTCATGAGAGGCTCAGTCAATTGTTGCAGAGATCCAACACTGTGCGGGCAAGAGTGGTTTCTTCCATGTGCGGAGTTCTCAGCGACATGGAATGATGCCTTAAGGAATCTCTTCGACTCTGCGAATGACTAGATTGATGAGTCTGGCCTGATTATCAGTGTCATCCAGTTTTGCTTTTGGCAATTTGTTTTCATTCCTGAGATTTGACAGTAAAGCAGCTTGCTCCTGGCCATATTTCTGGAAGGGTAACTAAGTTTTCTCCTCTACTTTGACATTCAATTTAGCTGAGAAAGAAACCACTAATTTGTCGAAGACTCAATGAGTGGCAGGAGATCTTTTTCTAGAATACTGCAACTTACGGTATCAGGACCTTGCAAATTAGTGTATTTGTTTACCGCTATAGTTAATTTCAAAAGATGTTGGAAATCACCTTCTCAAACGTCTATTAACAAGAAGCTACGAACGTACTTAGCTGAATCATAAGCCTACTGGTGAATTGCATATAATTCCTTTGCTGGTCTTTATTACTGACCAACTCTCTGTTTGACTCGTTTATTTTGTAATTTAGTTAGCTCAATTAAGACTAACGTATATGATAATGATTTAATTGCTGTATTTCACGCAGTTGTCGTGTTTGTGTTCTTGAATTGTACATATGTGCCCTATTAGCGGGATATTTGATCCCTTCAGGGCCCTACCTTGTGGCCTCTATCAGTCATAACGTGTGACATCATTGTGTTACTTGAAAAGTATTTGATGGATTAGTTATTTTGGTTGGTAACAGAATAAATTAATTGATTTGAATTTGAAGAAATGCTTTTGGTAATAGTGAGGATGAATTCATTAGGCATGCTCTCATTTATGAAAATTTTAATAGTATTCATTTCAGAAATGAGAGTATGATTAATAAATTCATCCTCATTATTGCCAAAATCATGTTTTCAAATTCAAATTAATTTGTCATATTATGATTCGTTAAGATTTTAGATGATTCCAAACATCCACCAACAATAACCAATGCGTTGATTTTGTCCTAAGTTTCTACACAAGTGTAGCGACAGTGGGAGTGGAAAATACATTTACTGCGCAATTGAGCATTCATTTTTCACGTTTATTAGTTCGATATCAATGTCGCAGAGAGATAAAATATTAGGACACTGAGTAAAATACCCAGCACATAAAAGCTCCCGAGGTCGACCGAGCATCACTCATTTACTCGATCCAGCGCGATCCATTTTCAAACCGTCTACCATTTCCAGTTGGGAAGCTTTGCATGGAATCTGTACAGTTTCATCTAGCCAAGCTGTATGTCATTTTACGTTCTAGGGTTTATGAACCTTTTCCCTGTGTAGTTCTCTCCCCGACAATTCCCCGAACACATCCCCTGGGACAATTCTTGAGGATATTCTCCATTTGATCACTTACTCAGCATAAATATCGACGGGAAGGGCAATGTCATGGCTCTTTCAATTAGGTCAAATTATTTTTAATTTTTTTATTTAAAAACCGAACTATGTCCAATATGTTTCCTTACATAACAGTATCCCTCACCGTCCGTGATATGGGAGTTACTCTTGACCCTGAGCTCACTGTTTCTCAGCATGTGAACCTAGTTGCACAGAGCTGCTACTACCAGCTTCGTCAACTTCGAGTGGTATCTCGTTCTCTCACCCGCGAGACATTCGTGGGTCTTGTTAATGCCTTTGTTACTGCTCAAGTTGACCATTGTTCTTCCTTACTTGCTGGCCCTTCTCTTGTGGTACTGGGGCGGTTAGATCGGGCTCTGCGCTCAGCTGCTAGGTTCCTAAATTCCTCTCTGTTTCTGCATAGACCTACATGCGCGATGTTTTGCATTGGCTGCCAGTGTCACAGCGAATCTCATACTGCATTACTGCTCTTACTGCGCGTTGCATTCTTGGTTGTGCTCTATCTTACTTGCGTGATCTCTGCTGCCTAGTGTCTGACGTTGCATCGCGTCGGATGCTTCACTCTGCGACGAGGGGTAAGCTTCTAGTTACACGTGCTCACTTGGCTATTAGACAACGCCGTGCTCTCTCGGTTGTGGCCCTTCACTATGGAATGATCTTCTATATTTGATCCCTTCAGGGCCCTACCTTGTGGCCGCTATCAGTCATAACGTGTGACATCATTTTGTTAATTGAAAAGTATTTGATGGATTAGTTATGTTGGTTGGTAACATAATAAATTAATTGATTTGAATTTGAAGAAATGCTTTTGGTAATAGTGAGGATGAACTCATTAGGCAAGCTCTCATTTCTGAAAATAATAATATTCATTTCAGAAATGAGAGTATGATTAATAAATTCATCTTCATTATTGCTGCGCTCATTGCTCGTGGCCAAACCGTTAAGTTTTTACAAGTCCCTCAAGATTGTTTTATTTAGTCATGACTGAGCTGGGAGCGCCATCTGAGTAGGTTTCTTGTAGAGGCGCTATATAAATGCTCAGAATGAATGAATGAATATAAGTTGAAATTTTCGCTAGCGTCAGGTAGCTGTATGTTGATTATCATTAACCGACCGCAATCTACCTTATTCGACTAGCTTCCATTTTTAGTTGTGTACAACGAGTTATAATATAATTGTCCTTACGCGTCAATTATTACTTAAATATTTCTACCAGATAATAGTAAAATTTTTCTTGTAATTGTCTTGCATCGACAGTTGATAGAATTGTCTTTTATCCTGAATACACTATTCGATTCAACGCTAGATTATTACTGAATGCGTATTTGTTCAGATATTAACGAAGTGTTCATTTTAAGAGATGATACGCCGAATGATATCACCGTCTGAATTTTATTGGAAAATCTTAACAAGGACAAGCAAACGTTAACTTAAAATTTGCAGCTTATTAATGTGTAAACTTGCATTTCAATCACTTACATTAACTTTGCGCCTTTGGAACCTCAACATAAATTCGCAGAAATATAAATTTAATTATAGGCCTATATAAAACCCGCTAATACTGAAGTTGACAATGTCTGTCAAGTTGAAACACACATTCCCTTTCACATTCGACGACACATTCGCCAGGAAAGTGATATCCCCAGGCAATAGCCTTTGCATTTCAAGTTATATCATCACTTCCACAGCTAAATTAACGGACTTACACGGCATACAGGCCAATGCCATTCACACCCCATACACACCACTAACTCCTCTCCTCAATACAACACACCGCTTTTTTGTACAATACATATTAATTCCTATGCATTGGAATAGGGCATAACTTTGACAGCTAAATTAATGGTCTCTGACGGCCAACAGGCCTAAGCCATTCACACCACATACACATCACTAACCCCTCTACTCAATAGGTTAAACCGTTTTTTTTGTACAATACATAATGTACCCTGTACCATCTATCAAATTTTGCTAATTAATACACTATAGTGCTTATGCATTGGAATAGGGCCTAATTTTGACACCTAAATTAACTGTCTCTGACGGCCTACAGGCCTAAGCCATTCACGCCACACACACACCACTAACCACTCTACTCAATACACCAAACCGCTTTTTTTACAATACATAATGTACCTAGTACCATCAACCAAACTTTACTATTAAATACACTAAAATGCCTACTCATAGTAATAGGGCCTAATTTTGACAGTTAAATTAATAGGCTCTGACGGCATACATGCATAAGCCATTCGCACCACATACACACCACTACGACAGGTCTTAGTCCCCAAGAAGTTCAGGAAAGAATACCAGGGGCTTGCTCATACAGGGTTCACCGGTGGTCACTTTCGTATACGTCATACGCGCTGAGAGGTGAGGCGACTTGGCTACTGGGTTGGGTGGTCCCGGAATGTGAGGCGCTTTTGCTGACAATGCGCGCCATGCAAAAGACACCACCGTGGGCATCCGCTCCGACAGAGAGCGCTGCAGCCGATGCAGTGCCAGTAAGTGTACACGTGTTTCTGTCCCTGTAATGTTGAGATAATGTTCGCCCCCGACCTGTCGGCTGACAGCCTAGGACTCTAGGCCCTATTCCAATGCATAGCCATTGCAGTGTATCTGATAGCGAAGTTTGGTTGATAGTACAGGGTACATTATGTATTGTACAAAAAAGCGGTTTGCTGTATTGAGGAGAGGGGTTAGTGGTGTGTGCGTGGTGTGAATTGGTTAAGCCTGTAGGCCGTCAGAGACCATTAATTTAGCTGTCAAAGGCATAGGTATTAGTGTATTTGATAGCAAAGTTTGACTGATGGTACAGGGTAGATTATGTATTGTACGGAAAAGCAGTTTGGTGTAGGCCGTGTAAGACCGTTAATTTAGCTGTGGAAGTGATGACAAAACTTTTGAAATGCAAAGGCTATTGCCTGGGAATATCACTCTCCTGGCGAATGTGTCGTCGAATGTGAAAGGGAATGTGTGTTTCAACCTGACAGACTTAAGTTGACACGTTAATTTTTTGATCAACTTTGTAAATGACATGATGTTAATATTGCCGGTCTAAAGAAGGCCTAGTATTATATTTTAACTATCGGAGCAATAGCGCTAGATTATGACTTAGTGCACATTTCTAGGATATTAACGAAGTCATCATTATAAATGATGATACGCCAAAAGACAGCACCATCTGAATTTTAATGGAAAGCGTTAATAAGGACAAGTGCATGCAAACTTAAATTATTATTCGAGCACGCTCATTGAGGTCTACATAACGCCCTTAGTTAACCTAAAAATGAGGTAGGTTGAAGGTTTCGTTATATAAAAAATTTTTTTCAGCTTATGCTATTTTTCCTGTTTTCCTCTCAATTGGAAATTCCATGTACCTCGGATCTTTATTGTTTAATCGAAGTTCACAAAACGTGGTGAACCAAAACGGGCACCATCAGCTGCCTCCTGGAAAATTGATTTGACGTTCTTACTTATTATTTTTAAATCCACTTTTAACAATTTCCTGTTAACATTTTAACAATTTCCTGTGCATAGCTTCAAACGCTTTAAAATTCATTTCTGTGTGGTTTGTTTTGATTCTGGTTTAAATTAAAATTAATTCACTTGAAATAATTGTTTCAGTAGGTATTATCAAGATGTTTTCATTTTCTATAGTATATGTGTAAATAGTTTATATGTTTGCTTAAATACCCAATTGTAATTGTAGTATACACTCTGTTTCATACATTACTAAATAGGTAGAGTTGTACCGCGAATCTAAATACTTGATACTGCAATACTAAACAAATCGATTTTGTGTGATACTGTAATCCTCATTTCGAGTGCAAAACAGGAGGGAAGCAAAAATGGTGTTTTTAGACAGGATTTGCGTCACTGCCATCAATTATCATGCTGTATTAGTAGGCCTACATGTAGATACATGGTGACAATCGTCGACCACCCAATTAGTTAACGTAATTAATACAAGCGAATTTAGAGCCATTAAAGTCCGATTATTAAGATGCAGAGGAGCTCCATACATCCGGTCTAATCATCATTGGCACGAGAGAGTACACAATTTTAAGATGGCTTTTGTTACATATCTATTTAGGCGTATGATGACGTATTATTTTCACTGCAGTTCTACCATCTAACACTATCTAGTCACTATTAAAGAGCTAGCTGACATTGTAATGTAATAAAAGTTTCAAATTGTGCAATACAGTTATGTCGATTGTATGTCTTTTATTATGCTTATAGACTAGGGTGGGGTACTGGGAAGTTAGCATATCTGTTATATATAATATAGGGATTGGGGGGGGGGGTTCCGGACATCTCCCCCCGGACATTTCCCCCCGGACATCTCCCCCGCCCCGACATCTCCTCCCCGGACATTTCCCCCCGTAGGACAATTCCCCCCGGATTTTTTCCTCTGTGATCAAAAAACGGGTTTGATGTTAAAACACAACGAGCAACCTTAATTCAACTTGTCTCTCTTTGGTACTTAAGGCAAATGTTGAATCAAAAACAAATAGAAGAATAGTTGATCATGGAGGCGTGTACTGCTTAATTAATTGATAGTTAATTGGTGAACAATCAACAACCTTACTTAATCAAATGTGTCTCACTTTGATGCTTTAGGTAAATATTGAACAAAGTTTCTATATTTTAACCTGCCTGTTGCTATATAATCTGTCATTACTCTGTAAGATAAATAATTATTAGACGAGAAATACGATGAGATGGAGGTGGAAACTGTAGCTAGCGTATGTGGAAAGAACAAAGTTGCATTAAACGGCTATATGTTTATGCTAAACAAAAAAATTAACAAATTACGCCGTTAGCCTAGTTATGAGTGCGAACGTCGGAGAGATGCAGGGACAGCTTTAAGTGAATGTAAAGCAAAGGTGAAATATGAAGATCTTTCGGACGTTAGTTTGATTCCTCTTAAATCAAAAAGATAGTTTAAATTAAAATAAATGTTCATTCATTTTTGCTGTCTAAATTTATTTGCATATTTGCACTATTAAAATAGTTTAGCTTGGTCACAGAGGGAAAAGTCCGGGGGGATATGTCCAGGGGGAAGATGTCCGTGGGAAAATGTCCGGGGGGAAATGTCCGGGGGGAAATGCCCTAGACCCGGATTGGGGTCATAACTGCTGTTATATAACGTTATTAGGGGTAGGGGTGGGCCAACAGTTGAGATTTTATGTGCTGTGTAATGTTATGTGAGCGACTGCATACGTAATATATATTAATATTAATGTAAGTCTTTAAGTTGATAGTCTATGTAAAGAAGTAATGTGCCATTAGTCGGTTTCAGAACAGTGAGTAGCAGCAGTCTAGGTGAATTAAAAACTGACGAAGATACGGGTCCTAACTCTCTACATGGACAGAATTTAGGTCAGCTAATGGCGCATAGAGATGGGGCTGAACGGATGAGGCTTCTCCTCCACAACCCCAATTTGAATCCAAGTGTACTTGAGTCTAACCAAAGACTATGGACCAAGGGTCCAGTCCATAGACCCTCACAGATAGCCCGGCTTTGATGAAGTGAATTGCTGTAGTCTAGGTGAATTAAAAAATTTGGTGAATGAATGGGTTGCGAAAACAGGGAAGCGATTTTGTCTTCAGCGCATTGAGAAAATGCAGAGACTTCCAGTGGTCTATGTGATTTCAGATCGGTGGTTGGGTAGGAGGAGAAGACATAAAGAAACGAAGTCTATTTCGGTCGGCCTCCCACGACAAACTACCCAACCACCATGAATTCACATGAACTCACAGAGTAATTCGCTGATAATGTTGCTGTATACATAACTGATTTTCAATTAAATATAAACAAAGGGAAACACTATACCGGGAGAGCAATCACTGTAAAACATGTTTGAACGCGGGAAAAATTAAACAGTACTTTATTCTTGAAGCTGTATAGGTCAATATTGCCTTTAACACGTGGACCGATTACGCATAGGAAGAATGATGGCACCGTGTTGCGTCTGTGGAAGAGGCGTCAGTAACAAATTTTCATTATGTCAAACATGTGGTTACAGCGCAGTATAATATAGAGAGTGGCTATGCGACCCAGACGCCATATTTAGAAAGGAAGCCAGGCGACTGTCAGCTATACATGTGAATTAATTTCGAAGTGAACTAATAAAAATTAAATAGTTCTATATGACAGTATAATGGATGATGCTGTAAGAAATCTTGCAAATCTTTTGAGACAGGGGCTGATCTCATCCCAAGCATATGCAGATGGAATAGCTGCAGACATCTCCATCGGCGGTTGTAGCTACCCCTCCAGCGACAACTGCTCTCCCATCGATTGATCGACTTCATTCGGACAAAAGGAGGCCACCATCGACATCACTCTTAGAAGGCCGCCATGGAGAGCACCAGCGCGAACTCCAAGCAGGTCACCATGGGTAGCCCCGACACTTGCTCTAAGAAGACTAGTGCCCATGCCCACACCAAGAACGACTAAAATTCTAGTTCCCGCACCAAGAAAGATTAAAATTCTGGTGCCGGCCCCAAGAACGAGAGTTGCCATCCCCACGAGTAGAGCTAACTCAAAATTATAAGTTCACAAGGAATTCAGAGGTGGAGACCTACTAGATTATCGTGCATTTACAAAATGGTCACTCCTTGGAGAAAGACCCGCAATAATTCCTGTCGGCTATGGAGGAAAGTACTCGTGAGATCCTGAAAAAGAACATGGCTAAACACAAGAGGATCAAATATTCGCAATGTTTAACTATCGCGTTTGCAACGCCAGGAAAGGATGATAGAATAAAATCATATTTTCGTACAAAAGCTAGGCCTCTGCTATAGTCGGATAACCAAACAGCGGACAGTACAAACATTCGTTGACAGATCGATAGCTTCACACATTTGGGGTCAGAGTGGATTGTGCACAGAATTGCAGCTTTAGATATCGGTACCGCAAAATACCAGCCATTTCGTGGAAATAGTTACTTCATAACCCCGAAAAGCATTCTATCTAGATCATTCATTAACCTAAAGAATGAGGACAATCACCGCTTCAAATGGTCAATTTTATCAGCACTATATCCAGTAAATCAAAAACAAACACAGAACCGTAAAAATCAAGAACACGTAGACGAGTTGATGTTCGATGGACTGGAATTTCCAATTCGAGTCACCGACATGACCAAGTTCGAAAAGATGAATCCAACCATATCGGTGAACGTTTTCGGATATGAGGAGAAGCATATGTACCCGATTCGAATCTCAAAAGAAACCAAAAGAGAAGATAATATAGACCTTCTGCTTCTAGACAATAATGGAATCAAGCACTACATGTGGATATCGGACCTAGCAAGAATGATAAACAGAAATATCAAACACGAGCACAAGGTCTACCCGTGTCGCAGCTGTCTTCATGTATTCTCTACAATATCTGCTTGACAAACATACATCGTATTGTCGTGGAACCGGTCACAAACCACAAAGAAATGAAATGTCAGAAGAAGGTAAAAATGTGTTAAAATTTCAGAACTATCATAAACAGATGCTATCTCCATGCATAATCTATACTGATTTTGAAGCGTGTAGCACGCCGGTCGATGAAGAAGCGGGTGTGAATACTAGAGTCATCGCGGAGCAAAAGTCAGAGTTTCTGCTATGCGGTCGTTTGTAGTGACGGACAATCCGACAATCCAGTCGTATATCGAGGAGAAAAACCGGTTGAGAAATTTCTAGAATGTATGAAAATGTAAGCATGTAAAATCCGGAAATTACTACATAGCGTGGTTAGCATGGAAATGACTGAAAATGACTACACAGGATATATAAATGCAGCTAACTGCCACATCTGTGAAAAAGACCGTCACGAGGATAAGGTTTGAGCCCACGACCACCTCACGGGTAGATACATAGGTGCAGCCCACACCGAGTGCAGTTTGAAACTGAGAATATTCCCAAAACACTGTAAAATCCCAGTCGTCTTCCACAACCTTCCGAATTATGATAGTTATCTGATCATGCAGGCCAACGGAAACTCTCAGGTGAAATTTTAAAAGATATCGTGTATTCCCAACAACTTGGAAAAGTACATGTCCTTCTCTCTGCACAATCTTCAGTTCATCGACAGTCTACAGATCAAGAACTTCTAACTAATGTATCGTAGGGAAGCTTGAAAATCGCTGACAAAACCAACCACAGCGAGAACATCGAACATCTGAGACGTAAAACAGTTTGCCCGTATGATTACGTCAATTATTCATAACGCTTCGAAGTAACGCAACTTCCGTCAAAAGATGCGTTCTACAGTAAGTTGTCAATAGAACATATCTCAGATTCTAACTGCGAACACGCTCAGAGCTTCGGAGATTACTACGAGCTATATCTCAAGTCGGATGTGCTACTTCTAGCAGACGTGTTTAGGGCATTCAGAGAAACATCGATGGAGCACAACAAGTTAGATCCAGCAAACTACCTGTCGGCGCCTGGGTTTGGGTGGGACGCCACGCTAAAAATGACCAATGTCCAATTGGAGCTGTTAACTGACATAGATATGCACCTCTAAGTCGAAAAAGGCATGCGTGGTGGTGTGTCAATGGTGTCCGACAGATTCGCCACGGCCAACAACCCACAATGTCCAGATTATGACCCATCGAGACCTAAGAATTCGATCATGTATATCGACGAGGAACAATCTGCATGGTTGGGCCATGGTGCAATACCTATCATCGTACGGATTCGCGTAGAAGAACGATATCACAATCAAGAAAATCCTATCCACTCCACACGACTCCGACAAAGGATTCACTGCAGAAGTTGACATTGAGTACCCGGAACACCTTTACGACGCTCACAACGATTACTCACTTGCTCCAGAAGCGTTACAAGTCTGAGGAGAATGGTTATCCAACTATCAGCACGATCTACAGAACGAGTTGGGAGGCGTGTTTGTAGAATGTGTGAAACTGGTTAAAAGCTTGTGGAAAAAAGAGCGCTATGTGGTGCACTACAGGACTCTAAAACTGTACGCGTCACTGGGTTTGAAATTCACTCAACTGCATAGGGCTATAGAGTTCAATCAGTCGGCTTGGATGCCACCGCATATCAAGAAGAACACCGTACTGCGTGCGAAACCCATGACTGAATTTGAAAAGGATTTCTCAATTTCATAAACAATGCTGTCTTTGGAAAATCGATGGAGGACGTGAAGCGCGGAATTAGGGTTAACCTAGAAACTGTTGATGGTGATAAGCTTCATAAACTGATTGCAGAAACAGCCTACATATCGCACAAGATATTCTCGAGAGGACTGGTTCGCATACACAGCACCAAAACGAAGCCAACACTGAACAAGCCAATCTACGTAGTAGAAGCGGTGTCGGATCTGTCGAAGCATCGTATGTTCGACTTCTGGCACAACGATATAAAGGCCAACTACGGGTCAAAGCACAACTACTCTATGCTGATACGGATAGTCTGCTCTATCAAGTGGAGACTGAGAATTCATACGAGAACATGTTAGCCAACAAACGCTCGTACGATCTGTCTGAATATCCAGGAGACAGCCCGTATTACGACGAGACGAATAAGAAGGTTGTTGGAAAGTTCAAGGACGAATGTAAGGCAGTGCCAATATCGCAATTTGTGGGACTAAGACCCAAGATGTACTCAATCCTTGTATCGAACAGCACAAATACTCGTAGAGAAAAAGGCGTTCAGAAAGCAGTGGTAAAGAAAGATCTTAAACACGATTTATACAAGGAGTCGCTATTCGAGCGAAAGCAGTTCAAGCAGGAACAGACCCCAATTAGAAGCATTCGTCATGAGATTGGGAAGTACCAGCAGAATAAGATATCTCTATCTCCGATGGATACTAAGAAGTGGATATGTCCCGACGGAATCACGACAAGGGTATACGGACATTATAAGATTCAAGAAGAAAATTGACTTCACCGAAGTATTCGACCAGGAGGGAGCTCAGTTCCCTTAGGCACAATCAGTAGTTCCTCAAGAACAAACCCACGACCAGGTCCAATAGATGATACAACGCTGGTTGGTCGACCTGTCGGATGACATACGATATTGTGTGAATGGTGAGGACAAAGTTAGGATCTATGGCCCTCCCGCTGCCACCCTTGAGTTCACCAGGTGCGAATAAAAAACGCTTTGAGATGGCTCTGGTTAGATTCGAGACATACAACTCGATACCGAATGTTGTTGACAGTAATAACGTCTTTGTCTACAGCTCCTAATCTGGTTTATCATTGAAAATAATTACACTGTCCGAAGGATGTTACGAGATCCCACAGATTAACTCCACGATCCAACGACAGCTGGAAGAAAACGGTGATTGGAATAGAGAGAAACACCAAACTCACAACATCACAGTAGGTGCTAACAGCTCAACTCTGCGTGCCTATCTAGAGATTACGAACGCCACTTTTCGCGTACACATGACTAGATCCACGATCAAATCTATGCTTGGTTTCAAGGATCAGATTATTCATTCAGCTTACAAAGAGAGAGAGAGAGAGAACACTGTTAACATATTCTCGGTCAATGCTATACTCGTCAACTGCGATATAATATCTGGATCCTATATCAAAGGTGCTCAAACGCCGGTGGTGTATAGTTTCTTTCCTGTCTCGCCAGGATGAAAGGTAATAGAATCACCAAATAACCTGGTCAATCTACCCATGGCACATGCCGGCAATGTGCATTATATGCGAGTGTTTCTGACAGATCAAAATGGCAAGCAATTCAACCGTCAAGGTGAAACTATAACAATAAGATTTGATTTTGCACGATGGCGTTTAGAAATATGTTTGTGAATGCAGCTAAACGAGGACGCTTCCGAAATGGGTGGAGGACCATTGTCGGAACGGGAATATTTGAATGGATACCTAAGATTACGAGTGAATTTGGTCGTGTAGGGAATTTTATCTCTGAAAACAAAGAGGCGAAAACGAATGTTGCCAATGTGGCTGGCAATGTCGCCATAGCTTCTGCAGTAAGGCAAATCGTTGATGCTGTGAAGGCAAGACGTGTTGCTGCTGCCTTTGCTGCTGCATAACCTACTGCTACTACTACTGCTGCGGCTCCATCACTATCTATATCTCGTGAGAAGGTGATAAGTGAAAAAAACATTGAATCGTTGAAGCAAATGGCTGCGATTCAACCAGCTGATGCTGCTAACATAAATAGTCGCATAGCGGAGTCTGGATTCAAGACATATTGTCGTCGTAATTAGAAGTAATAAATTCGCCAATGTTAGATAACGTTACACTGGCGACTGTTGATGTGGCAAGCGATATTTTAGACATAGGTTCAGTGATATCAGATGATAATAGCATCGAATTCTATGAATTCCGAGAATATGAGTCCCAAATCCCTGCTGCCACCAATAATGGCCGGGCCATACAGATAGACATCCGAAATCAAGATATGTTCACTCAAGCATCGAAGAGTTGCCTTCCTCTAGAGGGCAGGCTTAAGTTGACGACAAATGACGCATATGTTGCGCCAATGTTGTCTCACTGCTCAACAATGCCATCCAATGCATGTTCTCTCAGATCCGATACCTGGCTAACAACACCGAGATCGAAAACATCATGTCCCCAGGACAAGCCACGACGATGAAGGGTATGTTGATCTACGGTGACGACTTTGCAAAAGGAGAAGGACTGAGCATGTGCTGGCAGAAGCCCACGACCGCAGCAGCCGCTGTAGCAAATATGCGATTTGAAGCGAGGCGACATATGATCATCGCTAAGCCTAATCCGGTTGGTACTTTTTCGTTCGTCGTCTCCCTCGTACACCTATTCGGTTTCTGTGATGATTACCATAAACTCGTGTATGGAATTATGCAGTCTTTATTGCTGAGTCGGTAGACTGATACAGACGCGAAGTGGCTAAGGGGAGTCCAGATAGGGGGGTCCGGAGGCAAATGCTTTCAGTTTCATGTAAAGGTGGGACATTTTTTGGCGTCTTAGGTGGGGATATCTTGCCTTCCTGGCTCTTGGGACCGGGGTTTTTGCCTATATCACTCAGAGGGGATTGACACCCCTGTAGTGACCTAACAGCACCGTTGCTTCCTTCTTGCTGCTGTCGTACGTGCCATCGGCAGTAATAAAACACTTCTTCTTCTACCTTATGTGGCCAAAAATTGCTCTCTTATCAAAACCTTCATGATCGACATGTGTTGCTGTCGGCCTACATATGATGGGCTTAGAAAGTTCATTACCATCTTCTTAACGGTGTAATGTGCATGTTCGATTCTATCAAGCAATTATTCTCGTGAAAGAAGTCCTTTCTTGTAGGTCTTTAGCATCAAGGCTAAATTGTAAATCACTTGAATTGATTAAATTAATTATTTAATTAATAATAACCAAATAAATATAATACCTATTTAAAATGGTTTCCCAAGATCACTGAATATTATTCCCCCAAGGAATTATTGGAAACAGTTTGCTTCCACGGACATAATGTGTAGAAGCCTCTGAGCCCCATCTCCATGCGCCATTAGCTGACTTAAATTCTGTCCATGTAGAAAGTTAGGGCCCGCATGTTCGTCAGTTTGTTTAATTCGCCTAGACTGCTGCTACTCACTGTTCTATAGCGGTTAGTTTCATACTACTAAAGAACATGATCTTTATGTTTCTAGATTAGAATGAGTAGTATTATAGCTTAAATATCCCAGCGATAGAATTCATTGACATGGGAAACATTTCATGCATGCATTCCGTGTGACATGCCGTTGTGATTGTCATTTGCTGACTGTAATCTACCTAATGCGACTAACATCTTTGTCAATTTGAGCGCGCCGAGAAATACCATTGTTTTTTCGCATCTATTGCTTTTTAAATATTTCCAACAGGTAGTAGTATTTGGTAGGTGCCAAATGCCGCTCAAAAACAGCTGTTGAAATTTTCTTATATCTTGATTAAACCATCCTATTCAAAGCTAAATTATGACTTAATGCGTATTAAAGTTTTTATTTTCAGAGACGATACGCTAAGGGATATCACCGTGTATGTTAATTAGTAGAGAACTAACACTGGCAAGTAGATGCAAACTTAAAATTTGCCTCTAGTTAACGTGTATACGTGAATTAATACACGCACATGAATATTGTGCCTTTGGGAACCTCAATAAATATAGTGTTTGCAGAAATATAAATTTAATGATTCATAAAACCAGTTAATAGTGACGATGGCATCTGAAGATGAGCATCGGTGTAAACAACATGATGTTAATATTTTAGGTTTAGTGAGGCGTTGTATTATAATCTGAAGAATAGAATCGATTGACACATGAAACATTTCTTGCATATAGTTTTCACATGCATACATTACATGTTTTGCTGAATAGCCACGGGAAAAACTACAACATGTCTTCCAACAACGCCAGGTAGCTGTTGGGATTAGCAGTTGATTTAATTATCATTAATTGACCGCTATCTACCTTATTCGACTCACTTCAATTTTGTATTTGTGTATAACGAGTTTTAATATCATTGTTCTCTCGCGTTAATTGTTATTTCAATATTTCTAACAAGTAATGATGAGTTAATGTTCTGTTTTATTTGTCTTGTGTTGACAATTGAAGGAATTTTCTTTTTTCTTTAAGAAACTATCCTATTCAACGCTAGATGGTGACTTAATGAACATTTTAAAAGATATTAACAAAGTCTTCATTTGAAAAGATGATACGCCAAAAGATATCAAACTATGAACTTTATTGGAAAGCATTAACAAGGACAACAACATGCAAACATAAATATTACCGCCAATTATTGTGCATCTTAGCATTCGCTTATATTCGATCACGCACATAGCGGAGCCTATTTCTTCAGAGAAAACAAGTTGTTTATGTTTCAGATACGATTACAGTAAAGGGTAATTTATCTGAATTTGTAGCATAACAAGCACAAGGCCAAGTAGATGTAATCTAGAAACTAGAATTTGCCGATAATTATTGTGTAAGCCCTTATACAATATGTGACATACCGTTTTGATGAATAGGCACGGAAGAAACAACACAAAAATCTTTACCACCAACGCCAGGTAGCTGTAGGTTGATTATTACTGGTGTTCTATAAAAACGTCCAAATGAAAAATGTCGCGAATGAAAATTTCGCAATCAAAATATCGCAATTAAGAATATCGCACCTCTATAATGTCGCAAAATAATAATATCGTACATCAAAATGTCGCAAATAAATTATTATCGTGCGACATTATTAACGTTCGACATTTTTTATTGCGACATCTTCATTGCGACATTTCTATTCGCGACATTTTTCATGCGAATTTTTCATCGGTCACCATTATTAGAAACTGACCGTAATCTACCTCATTCTAATGGAGTAGTGGCAAATTGAAGCATCTGGCTCAGTTGACCCCACCAAAGATTAAAATCCGAATAACCACGCAACCTATGTCTAATTTGACCCCACCATAGATCAAACACACTCTCAAATAACCGCGCAACCAACACCATTGGCCAAATTGCCCACCTATAGGTCACCACAACATTGCCAATGAGTCGCCATTCGTGCACAGCCCCATGCCATTGGTCAAATCTCCGACCTATAGGTTACCGCAAATCCACGAATCCGCCCTCCTTCGTGCACAAGCCTAGGCCCTTGGTCGAAATACGCGGGGTTTTCAATACTTTCGATATTGGGAATTACCCGTAGTTTCGCCGATGAATCACGTGTTCACCAAGGCCTCATTATCTACCTAAGAATTAAATGACTCGGGATAACTCGACTATTTGACCAACAATTTGTTTTAACGTTTCCTGATTATCTGTCTTATTTTAAGTATTTCTTGAGTTGTCTTCTGTAGCTCCTGTTCATTGAATGATTCCTGTATTTCTTCACCATTAAAATCGGTAATCTTATAAGTTGTACTGAATCAGAGATACTGTCAAAACCTCCTCCATCCATCTCGGTGTATGATCCTTTACAAGGATGTTCTTCTTTTTCGTTATTCTAACTTTATCGCCTACCGAGAACTTATGTATAATGGATTCCGAGATCTCGTCACCGTTCAAATTCATGCATACTGTCTTCTATTCGCTTTCACACTAGCGTTAGATGGCGCCATTTTAATAAAGCTATGCCTAGTCTCATTATAATTACTATCCATTTCCAAAACACTTCGATATATATTCTGGTTGAATTAGCAGTAAAGTATTTAAACATTTTTTCTCTCATCGTTCTAATCGCGATTTTTCTTCATTCTCCAAGAATACAACTCAGCCGATTTCTTAAAAATTTCTATTGTAAAATTCCTTGCCTTTATCCACCCACACCTTATCCGGTCTTCTACCACTACTCTCGAGTATCTTCGCGAAATCAGTAGCCGTAGATTTTAACCTCTTATCATTTAACGGAACGATCCATCCGTACTTGGAAAATATGCTATCACCGTTAAGAAATATCTCGCGCCATCGTTAGCTTTAGCAAAAGCCTATATATCGACTGTGTCGGCAGCCCAGATTTAATCGATGCCACCAACGTACACCTTCCTTTTTCGAGAACGGCTTTCAACAGGCTTGTGTAATTCTTCAGCCAGTTTTAAAATCGGCTTAGCCTAACCCGAGACTCGCTTTAGTCGACGATATTGGCTTGACTAAAGATCTCTATACGCTCCCGTAAGCTAGAATTAGGGATATTATTCAATTCGTTTATCATCGCTTTATCGGCAACATTCCTGGAAGCCGTATCCGCATGCCGGTCGTATGCCAAATCGTGCCGATACGCGGCGTTGTCGACTCTATCGACAGGTTTCGACCAATTCTTTGGTGTCCCATCGGGATTCAACCGCAAATCTAGGCTAGTACTGGGGTCACTAAACGAATGTCCATGAAAGTGCACCTCGCCCGGATATTTTGCCCACGACAACTTAATACCGCTCGTAATTAAATTTAGAGACCCGACTAAATCACCACCATCGGAAGATTTCACGAATTGTGTCTTAGTTTTTCCGCAAACACCGCACACGCCTCTAAGCATTGGCCTTCCATTCTTCGTCAAGACATTCCGAACATTTTTAGTTTCAGTATTAATACAATATATTTAATATGGATATTAAAGATTTATCGTGGAATGACGTTTTATCGAACAGATTCAAAAGTCCTCTTTTACCCAGTTGTATAAGGGGGTTAATCATAGGAGAGGCGGGATGCGGGAAGACGACTCTATTGTTGAACTTACTTCTAAGGCCGGGTGGCTAGATTACGATAATCTGCAAGTATCTGGAAGATCTCTCTTTCAACCAGAGTATAAATTCTCAAGAAAGCATTTAAGAAAAAATACCGAAAAAATCCATCATAGGGTTGTTCGATTGCCAAGACACTAAATGTTTCACCGGCATTCGTAGTTGAAAAAATGGCGAGACACTCGGATAGAAAATCTGATATATCTTCCAAATTCTTTGAATCATCGGAAGACGTGCCAGAACCGAGAGATTTGAGCCGGGATAAGAAGGACATAACGATTTTCGATTACTTACAGTTAGAACGACAAACCAAATGCGAGACTTACTACATCCAAGTCGACTGTTTTTACCTTGCACATAGTTATTTCAAACTACCGAGACAGACTATCGTAGAGAACGCAAACTTTATATGCCTGTTTCCCCAAGACCTGAAAAATATTGATCACAACTACAACGACCACGTAGATATAGACATGCCTAAGAAGGAGTTTAGAAAACTATGCAAAACGGCGTCGAAGCCAACCCACCGATTTCTTGTAATTGATCAAATGAACAATAAGAACCATGGCCGGTCTAGACGCGAATTCGACGAATTCTACATTCCGCCGTAAAAGATCTCTTTACGCATTTTAAAATGGAATCACTCCTCGATAAGAACGCGACGAACACGGAAAGGATGGCATGAAACACTTGGCCAAAGTCGTCGTTTTACGTCTTACTGGATGAAAAGAGTTCGCGAAAAAACACGCGATCAATCCGTTGTTGCATTTCGACAAAGATAAAAAGTATGAAATGGCTCTAGTCAATCTCGAGACGTACTTTTCATTTTCGAATATCACCGCCATAAACAACATCTTTACATATTCGCCAAATAATTGCCAGATGTGGGCTACTATAACCATCCCCGAAGGTTGCTACGAAATAACCGACATTGACAAATACGTGCAGATAATCATGAAAGAAAACGAGCATTATGACATGGAAAACAACGAATGCAATATTAAGATCGAACCAAACAGCAATACGTTGAATACTGTTGTACAAATGGCGAAGAATTACATGGTTGATTTTATGGCGTTGAACTCTATTGGCCGAGTTCTCGGTTTCGACAGGTGACGCTATACACACGCCTCGACAACGCAATTGCAGTTGCAGAGCAATGGTGCAAAAGGTCCGCAAAAAGGACCCCGCCATCATGAATCCGAGACTATAGTCGATATAATGAGTATTGGCAGTCTGAGGGTAACAAGCGATATCATCGGAGCATCCTATAGCAATGGAACGACGGATAACATAATTTATTCCTTTTTCCCGAATGTTGGGTGTGGTATTGTGGCTGAGCGGTTAGAGCGGTCAGCCCATAGCGTTCAATGTGTGCTCAGCGTGCGGGTTCGAGCCTCGTCCGGCGCGCCAGTCACTGTGTAAGGACCTTTTGCACCATTGCTCTGCAGTACAACTGCAATTGCGCCGTCGAGGCGTGTGTATGCACTTCTGAGCAAGAAATATTTGAAGAAGGGCGGTATCAAATTTCGGTAATAGTACAAGATTATCGAAACGCCGCGAAATTTGATATATCTCCCTATCGCCCTATCTACGCTTTCGGCTATGAAAACCGCTTTCACGGATCAAAATGGAAAACAAGTCAATCTACGAGGATAGGAACTGTCGATGAGGTTTCACATAGGAGAAGCTTAAGAAATTTGTTAAGTTGTATATTAAAATGAGCCGAATATAAAAGGTAATATTTCGGAAGGGCAAAATGACGAAATCGAAGATCGCTACAGGCGAGGATCGGCGAAAACTTCAGACAAAGTCACGAAGATTTAAACGGAGAGCATGTGTTAGCTGTTACCCAGGCGCAACTCAATAAACAAGCCAAACGTACCAGGGCGGCTCGGGTATGACTATAAAAGTGCGTAAAACGCAACTAATACATAACGTTAAGGTCGGAAGAGGTTATATCGGCGCCGTTTACCGTTACTAGCAACTGCGGGCAAATTCCTGTTGTCGAGCGTATTGCCGAGCCTGGCAACGGGGGCATTAACCCGGCATTGGCGCGGCGGCCGGCTCAAGTCATAGACAAAGTCACCGGAACTGATGGTGCGATATACTTGAAATGTGGTGGCAAGAACTATACAAGATAATGCCACAATGGCAGGGCCTGTACTTGAAGCCATGGCAAGGTTCGAGATTGAAAGGCAAAGGAGAAGGCCTATATCTGAAAACGTGTTACGGGTTGATAAGCCGCGAAAGACTTATCCTAGGACCAGATTCGCCGTTTAAAATATTCCGCTTCTCGGATTGTTACTGTAATTAAAAAATATCCTTCGATATGATATTAAAAATGGAATTGAATCAAAAGGCAATGGCATATCGTCTTCAGCAGATAGCTGAAATTCAACAGGAAATCTTACGAGAACGAGAAAAGAGAAGTAATATGCAGAAAATATCAAAAGAGCGTCAAAGTAGTCGAAGCGTTGGAAAGTTTGTTGGCCATTACATCTTCGGGATTCTGTGTATTACGCGTAACTTTTCTAAGTACCGTGGTAGGCGCGCCAGCCGCCACAATAGCGGTTTCATCGTTGTCAGCGGGTGCACGGGCAATATGTCTGCTAGGAAACCGAATCTCCCAAGTGCTGTCGCCGTGGCTAGAAAAGCACGAGACAGTCAAGACAATAGCGGAATGGAAGCTCAATTCGATCAGCGACCTCGTTTCGAAAGCCTTGGATGATGAGAACATCTCGGACGCGGAATATTCGCCTATTCAGGCGGAATTCGAGAAATTCAACGAGATGAGAGAACGAGTTAGAAGTGAGGCCAAAACCAACATAGACGACGCGACGAAACATGGGAAAAAGAGGCGATCGAGACATTTCAAAACGCTTTGAATACAAAGTGAACGTAGATTTACGTTTCATGTTTTGACGTTTTTACGTTAAAACATTATCCCACCATTTTAAAATGTCGTTTCGTAACAATCGAGGATCCAGAGAAAGGAGAATTTAGTGTCAGTAGCTGTCTCAAGACGAAGAATAATGTCAGACAGGACTCGTTGTCAGAGAAATTAGGGCACATTGGTCTGCAGCGTGAATTGACAAAGGCGTACAAACCGATGATCGACTCTCAGTCCAGAATTTCGAGAGAATTAGGCACGATTAAAGAAAGCACTACGGCGACTATTGCGGCGCTTCGAGCATTACCAGCCTCGCTAACGACAACGTTGAAGGCGATCCAATTTCTGCAACATCCGTCGATAGACGTGTTCGAGGATGATCCCGTTTCCGATATTAAAATCTTAGAACAAGGCGACATCGCGGCAAAATATCTAAAACAATACGCATCGAACAAAACGACGACGAATACGACCTTCGGAAAAAGCTCTAGGGATAAGCAGTTTTTCATCGGCAACTACCCAATTTCGATCGAAGGAGATGATATATCTGTCGGCAATACCACCTACAAGGGAACTCCGGGGCTCTGAGAGTTGTTAACGATGAGAACCAGACAAGTCTATATACGACATAAACGATCTCAAGGATTTCAGTGAGATTATGTATGTGACAAACGCAATCTTTCGTCCTGATAATCCGAACAAACCCAAGACAGCAGCAAATATATGGAAATTATTAAGCTGATATGGGAAGCGAGGCACTCGTCGTTCTTCCGCAAGATCCTAATGCGTTGGTGGATATGTTGTTTCTACGAATGGCTAGATTCAAAGAAGGAAATGCGAGCCTAAGAAACGACGCATTATTACGATAAAGTGCGATATCTGCCTTAGAGTATAAAACATAATGGTGCTATTATAAACTGATTGTCGTTACTACAAGAAGACACATCCACAAATACGTCGTAGGAGGCGCCGGAATATTCGAACCGATCGCGGGACGCGCCAAAAGAATGTTATCGTCGAAAGCCGCGAGATCGGTGGCCTCGACGTTGGCAAAGACGCCGCAACGGAGATTGGAAAGGCCATCGATGTTGGTTAGACCGTTGCAATCAACGCGGGAAAGCGATTCGTGGATAAAGCCGCGGCTAAGATGTTTAGTCCGTCACCGCGAACAGCCGTACCTAGCCAACGGAGCAAGGATTCGTTAAAGAGTCTAATAGGTGACGACGACGGAAATACGGCATTTAGTCGAGACAGCGAGGCAACGTTAAAGAGTTTAATAGGCGATGATGGGAAGACGAATATAAATAATTTGCTGTCCAGTTACGGTGGTGCCATATCGATACAAGATTACGTACGTGGGTCGGGATTGAAGTTTGCTTAAAATATTTTGCTACTATGGTAAAAAGATGCAGTCGGATATTTTAAGATTTACCGAAAATTTCATAACGGACGAGGGATTCGAGAGATACTAGTGGCACAAGTGCGAACCGGTAGCGAGAACAAATCTAAACAGCGTTGGGGACATTCGCGTGAGTATCGAACTTCAAGATCTGTTTAGCCATCCCTCTGATTCGTACCTGCTATTCGAAGGCAGATTTACCAAAGCCGATTGAACCGCGTACGCCGAGGCTGATGCTGCGGCCATTAACAACAACGGGTTGATGACCTCTTCAGCCAAATGTCGTATTCCCTGTCGAATCAAGAAATCGAAAGCGTTTTTCATCCGGGACAGTCGATAACGATGTTGGGGTTGCTGAAATTTCCCAAAGACTACGCTGTCGCGCAAGGTCTTAACCAGTTGTGAATTAAAGACACTGGCGCGACTACCCTCATAGCCGATAACTCTGGATTCGCGATCAGACAGGCGTATCTCATTCGAAAACCAACGGCTAAGGGCACATTTAGCTTCATCGTGTCTATGAAGCACATTTTTGGATTCTACGAAGATTACGATAGGGTCATCTACGGTGTGAACCACACTTTAACGCTCGTTCGCAAGTCCGACGACGATGACTTCGCCTTTGTCGCAGACACCCGGGAAAGTCAACATAGGCAAAATATCGTGGTTTATGCCGCATGTGATTCCGAGCGACATGGAACGAATGCAGCTGTTCAAAGCCATCGAATCAAAGGCGACTCTGCCAGTGGATTTTCGCGCTCACCTCTGCGATGCCTTATCAGTTCCTCAATCGACTACGTTCAGTTGGCGACTGTGCGTAAGGACATTGCCCGAGAAACCGAGGTACATCATTGTCGGATTTCGAAAGAACCGAAGCGGCAATCAGGAGGCTAATCCGTCGATTTTCGATCATTGCGATCTGAAAACTATGTACGTGATGTTGAATCAGTAAAGATACCCGGCAGTCGAATACAATCTGTCATTCCTGAATCAACAGTTTTTGGGAGCTTAACGAGACGCGGCCACGTTTAGCGCGAAATTCTATGGAATGGGTCAGCTCGTAATTCATAGCAAAATTTCGCCGGCAGATTACAAAGATTTACAGCCGATATTCGTTTTTGCTGTATCCAAACAATCCGAACGACTGAAGTCATTGGTCGTGGATATCCAGATGAAGGCTACTTTCAATGCCGCGGACCCAGCTGGCACGGAAATCTATGCCGTCGTCATTTCGGACAAGTTGCTAAACTTCCAATCGAACGACCAGAAGATGAGCGTGGTTTAATCATTCGGCTTAAATAAATTATCTTGTCGTATAAAATAAAACTCCAGGAACTGAAATCGCTGATGAAAGAACACGGACTCGAGGGTGGTAGCTTTATGAACAAACCCGAGATTATACGTTTACTAGTCGAGAGAGGAATAATACCGGAAATCGTGCCGACGGAGTAATAACAAAAGGAGTCCGACCCGAGGTGGTTGTACATCAGAGGAATACGAACGAGTCCAAGAGCAGTCGAAATTTTTGACTCGGAAACTGGAGAAGCCGTGGAATAGTCGCTGTACAAGTCGGCAAAGGCGCATAAAACATTGGTTACAACGATGAGGCAGTTTGACGGAAGAGTGTGAATAAAAAGATATAAGATAAAGGTCCTGCCGTAAGGCTGAAATTTCAATAATGATGCCGTCATTGAAAATTATTAATCCTGTTTCGACTTCTTGGGGGGAGCTGCCGACATCGCGGCTAAGACACCCTCGACGAATAAGCGCCACTCTCGGTTTAGCACTTCAATTTTTTCTACTAGTACAACTTTACTTTCTTTTAATTGTACGGACGGTTTATTTTCGAGATAAATACTAGGGGCAATAGCTAGACAACGCTACATGGAGTGGATACTAGTGTTAGGGGGTCGATTGGATTACCGTCTAAATAGTAGACTCCGGTTGTTATTTTCGCGTCTTCCCCATACGTAGTAAACAATTTCGGGTATATCTTTGGCGGTTCGTCTCCTTGTTGGTATAAAATACTCTCTCGTTCAACATCTGAATCGCTATAATTCTTCAATAGCTCTTTCGTAGGGGGATAGAGCAGATACTCTTGAATGCTTTCTAAAATACTTTGTTCTTCCTCGGACGGTTCTGAATACTTTTCGTACATCGTCAATGTAGCGATGTTCCTATTAAAACCCACATTTCTTATGTATTATTAACATTATAATATGCAGTCAATGTTAATTAGTTTAAATTAATTCAGAGTTAATTAATGCCAGCCTATAAATATAATGTAAAGGCGCTATAAGATTAAATTAGAGTCCTTAGTAACAGTGTTGTTGGGGAGAACTGGTCGTTGGCAATTTGACATTCAGGAGGCAATGTTAAAAGGTCTGATTTTGGCCATCGGTCGTCTGCTGGGGACTGTACGGCGGAAATGCGTCATCAGGGCTGCGTGAGTTTGCAATAAAATGTTCAGTATTGCTGGTGTCTAGAAAAAGTCAACACGTAATTCTCAAGTTGCGAACTCTCAAAGAAGTTTTAGGAGTTCGGATAGTTATTTGACCCTGATTCGTCTAGAACTGCTGAGGTGTGCGAATGTTGGGGTGCATAAGTTAGATTAGTTCATAATCAATCTATATCTTAGAATTCTATTTAAATATTTTGCTGATTTTGACTGTTTTTGCAATATAATTGACGATGAAAGTTTGCAGTAGTTATTGATTAATTGATACTCAATTGAACTCATGAATATGTATATGAAGAGGCGGAATGGCCAAACCAAGGCAGAGTATGTTGAAATGTGTATATGCATCGTTACAGTCAACGGGACACTATAACCAACAATGGGACCGCCGGTTCGGAATTCTGGCAACAGAATCTATACTCCTCATATTTTCCAACGGAATCGAATAAAAATTCTCGGTAAATATTTCCTGAAGGAGGATTACGTGGTGTGTGTAAAATATACCACTGTCCGGATCGGCTGCATGCTTCTATTCGCCATTCACGTATCCTGTCGGCGTATTTATTCCTTCCTTTTCAAACCGATCTTCGAGATTCTCACTGCGGCCAGACATGTGATATTAATCCAGGATTCAGCGTCGGTGCTATCAGTCATCCATTCTCCTTCGTCTTTGAACGCATGGCAGCTTTGTTATTTTGTAATTCGTAAGAGGCGCTCGTATGAAAACCGTAATTACTACTATTCGACGACAGTCTACGTACGTTGCATTCTTTGCATTTTCTTCCAAGTGTGATATCCATGAGAGTAGGAATCTATTGTAACATATCGACACCCGTCCATTCCGCATCGGATCTCGTTGACACGAAATGAAATCGCCAATAGGCGTGAATGTTCGAAGCGGGGAATGTAAATTTATTCAAGACAAATGAAACGAGTTCTTCTGCCTTGGAACTTAGAATATCGATGAGTACGCTTCCATCGTTACTAGCTTACAACTTTCCAACTAATAATACGCTTATCCTTGTATGGCACGGCACACACAATGATGTAAAATCCTGACATAGACATAGGAATCGGGTATTTCATCTGAACCCAAACATCGAGGACCCAACAATCTTGGAAAATAGAGGCATTTTGAAACGCTTTCCAGGGCTCGAATTGCGCATCAACCACGGTACGATGCTCGCTCGCACTAGCTTCGTAAGTAAATCCGTTTATCGTCGTTACATTCGAAGTCATGGTAGGAGCCGCAGTCACGTGAAATCTAGCGTTATCGGCAGTACTGTTGTTAGTTATCACTTAGCTAACTAATCTCTCGACTTGGCCAAAGCTTGCGGCTTTGCTAGAGATAACCGGCGGATGAATCTCAGTCGGTAGACCTTTCATCGAATTACCGTTCATGTCCAAATTACCATCTATGGCGTTCATTCCATCTCGTTTTAGAAAGGTATTACTCGCTTGAGATAGAGTAACGCCGCCAAACACTACTCTTTGCGTTGACCCATTATCGGTTCTTCCAAATTTGTCTACGGACATGTTTTTTTATATCGGCGAAATTATTATTTAATGCAAATCGTTTATAACTTCTTCTAATTTACGGCCATCGTTGCTCGTCTTCTTCATTACGAACAGACACATATGTCAGCAGCACATTTGGCCGTCGCGCTGGTTTCTTTCGCTGTCGTAGATACTGGTCTTTGCAAATACTCAGTCAACTTCGTAGGCGGGGGTTGTCCGTAGCTGTCGAAATAGATCGTATCGCCGGTGCGCTTGATCTTACACGTCCAATGCGTTCCTCTGCCGCTAGAATCGTCCAGATTAAGGTTGCCGCACTCATTCGCTCTCGGCTTCATTGCAAGTCGTCTCTTAGAAATACTCCTCTTAAATTATTCAGGTCCAACGACTTCGCGGCTTCGAACAGCTGTACATTGGATAAAGGAATATTAGGCAGCTTAATGCCTTCAACGTTTAATATTGTTTCGCTCATTTTGTAGTTAGGGAATAATGTCCGTATGCCAAAGTGTGAATTTCATCCGCCAGAATTGCACGTTTTTCATCATCAGTCGAGAGGGCCACTTTATTGACCTCTTCGCTGTAGATATCGTGTAGGTGGGACCGAAGGACGTTAGTTTTCCTCGATTGCTCTCTCTTGATGAATAAGCACTCTTTGTAATCTTCATGCGTAATGGATTTCTTGACGAAAATCTTCTTTTCGCTTTTGCATTTCTTTTGGCCTTGGCCAGCCATCTTGTACGAATACAGTTTCGATCTCAAACCTACAAACAGTTCGATCTGTTTTCCAACGGCCTCGTCTTTGAACATGCCGATAACCTTTTTTTCGACGCCAATTTCGATGCCTGACGGATGGTCCTTGTGATAGTCGCTAGTGTCGAACATGCTTCTAATGTCAGGGGCGATATCCGCGTAAAAGTCCTCTGTCTTAATTTAATAAAGTAGCGAATCTGTGTCGGTGAAAAGTTACTTGGCTCTGTCGTTGTATTTTTTCTTTATGTAATTGTTATGAAAATCGTACATCAGAGTTTTACTTAGATCTAAAATACACATTCCGGGATATATCGTTTTGTTGTAACACAGTTTCGTTCGTTTCATGTGAACGGCGAAAAGTTTTTCGTCGAATATAGTTCAAGTGTCGTAATTCGTTCTCGCCGCCAACTTTATGGCCGCCTTCTCGTTAGTTACCAATTTTATGTCAACGCGATTCTCGATATTTTCGCAAGTTTTCATCAGTTTAAAAAAGTCTTCTTCAAAGTCGTGTTTGGCCTTCGTCGTCAAGGCGGTATTTAGGTCGATGTACTTTTTCAGCCAAGAACTTTCTGCGAATGTAATTCCATGATGAATATTGGTTATCTTCAAACCTAGGCATTCGTACAACTTTAAATTTTCGTAATGGACTATGTTATTTATTTTGTCGTTCAGGTTTGGTATAAGTTTAGGAACGGACGATGTTTTCACACTCTCGGGGGCTAGTGGATAGTCGTTTTGCGCGTCGTGCAACTCCTTCGGATATTCCAAGTCCACTTGCAATATACACGGCTTCGCTCTCCAATTCTCTAGCTCGCGGGCGCCCATCCAACGGAAGCCCTAAGTCGGCAAATTCTTACACATTGCTCAACCGTACAGGTTGTTCTCGTCTAATTAGGTAAAGAACAATGAAGGCTTATTGTCGTCAAATTCGGATGCCATGTACTTATTGTTCGCTCGCCCGTAACGAATCGAAATGGTGCTGACGCCTTCTCTTATCTCGTATTTAACCATCAGTATCATATCATAATCGCTCAACAACTCCAGCTCGACTCCGATCAACTTAAAAGAGGTGTCATATGCAAGGCCCGGTGATGTGTAATACCACACAGGATCTGGGTCGTAGTGCTGGCTGCAAACGTCTCTGAAATTCTCGAATACGTTGGCTAGCAGTAGAACGTCGGACAAGTTGTACAAGTCGTGGTATTGCCTCGGCAATCAATTCGTCGATTTTTGCCGCTGCAGCTTTTCTTCGATTTTTTGCCACTGCTTTTCGCTGGTTCGTAACCAAAGCAACTTGTCACCACAGATGTAGCAATTGGTTGCAGTTTTGCGTGGGTCCCAAGATTCCCCGCTGTACGCCGCTTTCCCTGGAACTTTGAACTCGTTATATATTCGTTTTATATTATCTGTAGGAGCGTCTACGAGTATCTGAACAAAATCATCGTCCTCGCCCTCCGCTGTAAAAGTCACGTGGCCTTGCGAGTATACACTATTGTTGAAACATTTCACGTAAAAGCAAATGGAGCTAGGCGTGTGTTTTTGGTACTTGTTGGTGTAAGACCGGCTAGGATCTGGTTGATTTGTGTCTATGGGCTCGATGAAAGATTCGAAATCGGTGTACACCACAAAAGGAACACTTATGTTTTTGAAATGATCTCTAGGCATCAGCATGATCCCCGGTTTTTCGCGGCGTGTTGAGAACAGTACTCGGTATGCTTATTTAACGAATTTATATCTCTGTAGTTGATTAAGCATCTTTTACAATAGTGCATCGAATTATGGGATTTTTCCGTTAGTACCGCCATCAGTCTGTTAAAGTTCTTTATCCAATAGTAGTGCTTCTTCCGTTCGTCGGAAATGAGTGACAGGTCCACGCACTTGTCGCCCTCGTGCTTCGATAAATATTGCGGAAATAGCCCTACATCGTGCTCGTAACCAAATACATTGATACTAATATTATTATTTCTCTCAAGTTTACTTATCACATTGGCCGCTGCAGCTACGGGGAATTCAACGCCGGACCAATCAAGTTCCTCAGTCTGTTTTATTCATGCTTTCGTAATTCTTTCACAATTTTTCTCGGCGGAGTTTAGGGCTCTCGTTGCACACCACTTGAAACATTCTTTGTCTGCGTTCTTCATATTGATGATAGCCTTCTTACTCTATAAACCATTTCGGTAATGGAATGTAAGAACTGCCATTCAGCGGTTTATAAACAACCGTGTTAATGTCCAACTTTTTAACAGCCCTGAATCTCCAGTTACTACTTCGCATCTGGAAGAAAGTCATTGATTCTTTGATTTTATCTTTCGCGTTGTTGTAAATTTCGCTCGTTTCGGTAGAGGCCAAAACCACCTCAGTCCTTGAAACGAAATGAGCATCCAAAAAATATAATTTCCCGGATTTCATGTCAACACGCTCCATTGTGCAAGTGAGGACAAAATGAACCTTAGTCTGACGGTTTCTAGACAATAGGTCTTCAACCTGTGGTTGAGCAGCTTTGAGATGTAACGTCGATTCTGGTAGGCCCGTCGATCGAATATTATTTAGTGAAATCCTTGATAGCCGATGCCGTTTCTCTCATCTCTAGTTTCCTTTTTAAGGTTGTTTCGTTCACCATTTTCTTTAAAAATATTGTGTTGAATATTGTTTTCACTGTGGCTTTGAGTGCTTCTAGTTTCTCGTTCACCATTTTCTTTGGTTCTTCTGTGCGCTCGTCAACCCAACTTGCAAATGTATTAATCGCAGATCTCGTCTTTTCGTAGACTTTTCGTACTGCCGAGACCAGGACGAGTATTGGAGTACCGGTGTCGGGAACAGGTGCATCAAGCAAACTGTTCTTCGCAACATTGGATTTGGTTGGTTTCGGGGCAAAATATGAGGTGATGAGTGCTTGGGTCCGTTTATGGGTCCGTGCATGGGATTCAATTTTAGCAATCAAATCCGCTTTTCGTAGTCGTGTATAACCTACCATACTTTTCTGTTTCGCAATACTTCGTAATTCTTTCACAGTCTTTGTGTATCCCATTTTATATATGAAAGATAATTTTTTTGTGATAATCAATTTTCAAATGTGAGATTTTTCTTTTTTACGTGCCAAGTGGTAGCGATGTGATTCATCGGCGAAACTGCGGGTAATTCCCAATATCGAAAGGATTGGAAATTCCCGTGCATTTCGACCAAGGGCCTAGGCTTATGCACGAATGAGGGCGGATTCGTGATTTTGCGGTGACCTATAGGTCGGCGATTTGACTAATGGCCTAGACTTGTGCACGAATGGCGACTCATTGGCAATGTTGTGGTGACCTATAGGTGGGCAATTTGGCCAATGGTGTTGGTTGCGTGATTATTGGAGAGTGTTTTTGACCTATGGTGGGGTCAAATGAGCCATAGGTTGCGTGGTTATTCGGATTTTGACCTATGGTGGGGTCAAATAAACCAGATGCTTTTATTTGCTCCTACTGAATGGCTTCGTTATTTATCTGTGTACAACGAGCTTTTTTTATAATTGTCCTCTGGCGTCAATTGTTATTTCAATATTTCTAACAACCAATGGGCCCAAATGACTGTTTGTTTTAATTGCCTTGTATCAACAATTGATGGAATTTTCGTTTATCTTGAAGAAACTATCCAATTCAACGCTGGGTTGTGACTTAATTCATATTTTAAAGATATAAACGAATTCTTCATTTTAAAGGATGGCACAAATAAGATATCACCATCTATGTGTTATTGGGAAGCCTTAACAAAGACAAGCGCATGAAAACTTAATTTGTGCCGCTAGTTAATATGAATCCTAGGATTCGATCACGCACAGCACATGGCGCCCTTACAGAACACACAAATGGAGTGCTAGGAGAACTCTAAATGATAAGTAATGCCTGTTAATATTGAAGGGTGGGTCCTTAAGTTGATCATGTATGTAAACGACATGATTTTTATGTTTCAGGATTAGAGCGCGTAATACTATAGTTAAATAATCCAGCTATAGAATTCATTGACATGAAAAACATTTCATACATCACGTGTGAGGTATCGCTTTTTATTAGACACGGGAAACACAACACAAGAATCTTCTCGATCAGCGCCAGGTAGCTGTAGAGTGTAACAGTTGATAATCACTAAAACACCGTAGTCTAGGTATGGCATTCGTAGTATTATATTGTTAATTTGTGTACAATAAGTTTCAATCTTATTGTTTTTCTGCATCCATTGTTATTTAGATGTCTATTTCAGGTAATACTGGTTGGTATGCCCCAAATGTCTCGCAGCAGCAATTGTTTTAATTTCCTTTTATGTTGAAGAAACAATCCTATTCAGCGTTAGGGGCTGTTCACATATTATATAACGCTCAAGGGGCAGGTGGGGATCCTGTTTTGTTAGCGGTATATTGTGTATGGTGGGGGTAGGTTGAAGGTTTCGTTATATAACAAACTTTTTCAGCTTATGCTATTTATCCTGTTTACCTGCAAATTGGAAATTCCATGTACCACGGACCGTAGGTTGCGCACCATTAGCTGCCACCTGGCGAATTGATTTGACGTTCTTACTTATTATTTATAAATCCATTTTTAAGAATTTCATGTTTACAGTTATAGCAATTTCCTGTGCATAGCTTTAAACGTTCTTCAATTCAATTCGGTGAGGAGCTCCATAAATGCGGTCTAATCATCATTGGCACGAGAGAGAGTACACAATTTTAAGATGTTTTTATTACATAGCTAATTGGGCGTATGATAATTTTCTTGCTGCAGATCTTCCAACTAGCATAATCTAGTCTGTATTAAAGTGCTGACATAGTATTGTTATAAAAGTTTCAAATTGTACAATACAATTAAGTCGATTGTATGTCTTTAATGTGCAAATAGACTGGGGTAGAGAAGGTAGCATATGTTATACAATATTGGGGTAGGGTCATAGCTGTTGTTATATAAGGTTATTAGGGGTACGGTTGGGCCGAACATTTAGATTTTATGCGTTATATAATATGTGAATGACCCCTTGTTGTATGAATAAACACGTATTAAATAAGTAATGCCTGTTAATGTTCAAGGGTGGGTCCTTAAGTTGATATGTAAACAATATGATTTTTATGTTTCAGGATTAGAACGCGTAGTATTAAAGTTTAAGTATCCCAGCGATAGAATTCATTGACATGAGAAACATCAGATATCACGCTTTTAATAGACACGGGAAACACTTGTGGTGTGTCTCCCGTGTCTATTAAAAAACCGATACCACACGCTTTTTTAATAGATACGGGAGATACAACACAATTTCATACGCATTAAACACGCATTAAATTTTCTTAAGAGATAATAAAGTGTTTAACTTCAAAGATGATACGCCAAAAGCTAATACCATCTGTAGGCCTACTTTTTCTAAAGAATTAACAAGGGCAAGAAGATGTTAAATCAAAATTTTCCGACAATTATTGTGTTTACTTGCATTTAGTCTCGCACATGTAAATAGCGCCTTCGAAAAGAGTAAGTGATACGTTATTATAGGTATTACTGTTACCATGGAAGGCCAAACCTTAAATTGATCATCTATTGTAAACAACATGATTTTAATATTTTAGGTTGAGAACACGTAGTAGCCTATTATATTTGAAAAATCCCAGCGATAGGATCCATTGACATAAAAAATATTTCATGTATGTACATGGGCTGCATACATTCTTGTTACACATCGTTTTGTTGAATAGACACGGAAGAAAAGAAGCGAAAATATTCTCCTCCAGCAGGGGGTAAGAAAGCCCTTCTGATGATGATCATTTATTGTTTTTATGTGTATTCAACGTATTATTATATAATTGTCCTTTCGTATTAATTGTTGCTTCAATATCTTAACAGATGATAATGATAGGTAGCAACCAAATATCTCGTTTCGACAACTGATGGAATTTTCTTTTATCTTAAAGGAACTGTCCTATTCAACGCCAAATTATGACTGAATGTATATTGCTTACGAAATAACAAAGTGTTTATTTTCAATAACGATTGCGCCAACATATACGAATATAATTGGATAACATTAACAAGGGCAAGTAGATGCAAACTTATAATTTGTCGGTAATTAAATGTGTATGCCAGAATTCGAGCACGCAAATCAATAAAAAAATCAATCAATCAATAGAACTTGATATAGCGCCCCTTCATGTTATATATTCAGAGGCGCTCCAGATGTTTATATCGCCTTCAAAACAGCTCAAAGTAGAATGTTAGAAGAAATATAAATTATGCGGTACATTTTTATGCCTATCAAATATCCAAAGCGAAGATATATGTAAACAACATGATTTTAATATTTTTGGTTGAGAACTCACAGTATTAAATTTTTAAAAAGCCCAGCCATAGCGTCCATTGACAGAGAAAATATTTCATGCATGTACGTGATGTACATAGGCCTACATTTCGTGTTACACATCGTTTTGTTGAATAGAGACGGAAGAAAAGAAACGAGAAGATTTTCCTCCAGGTAGATGTGAAGCCTAAGTTGCTAACTGTTGATAATCATTAGCTGACTGTAATCTACCTTATGCGAATGTTTCCTCGTTGATAATTGGTGTAGGTCTACAGCGAGTTATTATAATAATTATTATTATCCTTTCGCATCAAATGTGAATTATTTATTTCTAGCAGGTAATACTGGTTGGTAGGCTAAATGTCACTCAGCGAAAATTATTGGAATTATCTTTTATGATTAAGAAGCTATCATATACAACACTAAATTATGACTGAATGCGTATTTCTTTAGAGAAAACAAGTTGTTTATTTTTCAGAGACGATTTCGCCAAAGGATAATGATCTGAATTTTATAGCAAAAACATTAGGGCTGCGCGAGTGTCAAAAGTTGTCACCCCGCCTTCCTGTCGATCGTATAAAATACTCATTGATCAACCTGTGAATTTTCGTATTTATTATCCACAGCCGCTCTCGTGACGGGATCGTGCAGATACTTCTGATTGCGTTCCAAAATACTATAAAACATATCGATAGTGGTGAAATGTTCCTCAGTCGACTCGGTATACTTATCATGCAATGTTACCGGTATACTGTAGCAATCAGTCTTTGCCGTTCCAAATGCACGATATGGTGATATTCTCCAGCTTTTTAATAATGGAGGTTGGATATAAAAATCACCTTCGACACCGCTTGGGTATTCGCATTTTATCTTATTACGTTGACCAAAGTTGCCCACCTTTTTCGCGAATTAAAATATTATTTTATTTGGATTAAACTTTTAGTGTGTGACAGGCATTTCTATTTTTATAAAGAAAATATTTTCTTTAAGCCAAAATAGAAAAAATTCTAATCATCCTAAACAAATAACCGGTTCAGAACTGTGGCAATGAAAGTTATAAAACTGATATTGTCTAACGGAATCGATTTGATATTCTTGGCAAGTATTTGTGGCGAACAGGCCACAATGCTTGAATTAAAGAATTTGTTCGTAATTAATCGGCTTGCCATAGCGCTTAATTTACGTACATTTTCTTACAGTGTTGGTATTGGAGGGAAGACCGATCGGCGGTTTGTAGTTCTGTGCATAGCGTGCAGACGCATGAATCGGGTTGAGTATAGCCTGACATGCGGTGCGTCGCTTATATTGTAGAGTGGTGACGACTGCTCTGCATATACGGTGCATTGAATTCTTTGGTTAGCGATTAATACCGCACACCCGTTTGGTCGGTGAGCGTTCGTTCAAAGCCTGGTTCACGGCAAGTTGCGAAAAAAATATAGTTGCGGACGAGAGGGCGTCCAAAAACTAGTCCGAGCTACAGCCGAGCGTCTGGTGTTGAGACCGACTCTGCCGATCTGATAGGGCTGGGGCCCCACCCTGTTATCGATCGCGAGAAAGTCTGCAGGTGATCGTGAGGTTGCTTCCTCTGGAAGGTCCGACAGTGAAATAAATAAATCACAGGTCTGTGTAAAGACCGGGTAAAGCCCGGGTTAGCCGTTCGCATATACCAAGAGAGGCCTCGGCGGCCGACAGTGAGACAGACTGGGTGAATCCCAGAAGGGACCGACCGCATATACCGAGAGAGGCCTCGGCGGCCGAGTGACAGATAGACTGGGAAAAATCCCCGACCGCGCAGACCGTGAGAAAGTTTTGGTAACCAAGAAATATAAATGTTGGCTACCTAGAACGGTCATAGTTAATCCTCGCGTTTTCCAGCAGGTTGTCGGATACGCAAAAGTTTCGGGTGGCCGAGTCTGAAAAAGTTTTGGTAAGCAAGAAATATAAATGTTGACTACCTAGAACGGTCATAGTTAATCCTCGCGTTTTCCAGCAGGTTGTCGGATACGGAAAAATTCCGGGTGGCCGAGACTGAGAAAATTAGGGTGGCCGCTAGAAATACAAGCCGGCTAGATTCCCGTAGTAGCAACCGTACAGACCGAAAGAGAGGCCGGTTAAACGTTCGATAAATACGGGGAAAGTTTCCCATTGAATACGTTCGATAAATACGGGGAAAGTTTCCCATTGAATACGTTCGATAAATACGGGGAGGGTGACCTCATTGGTGCTTACGACAATTACAAGAAACGGTCGTGACTGGTGCGAAGACCTCAATAATTGCGGCTGTTTCCTCATCTTCTTTTCCCTGTAATATATATACTTGGCTACCTAACGTGGTCATACTTACTCCCGCGGTCTTCCGCGATATCTTTAGTTGCGTGTCTAATCGCAATATCTTTACTCGCGGTTTCCCCGCGATATCTTCACTTGCGCGTCTGATTCGAAATATCTTTATTCGCGGTTTCCCCGTGATACCTCTTCTTGATTGTCTTACGGTCTTTCGATAAATATTCTTGTTGGCTACCTAACGTGGTCATACTTACTCCTGCGGTCTTCCGTGGTTTCTTGACTTGCGTATCTGATCGCAACAATATCTTTACTCGCGGTTTCCCCGCGATATCTTTACTTGTGTATCTGAACGCAGTATCTTTAATAGCGGTTTCCCCGCGATATCTCTTCTTGATTGTATTACAGTTTTTCGATACATATTCTTCTTGGCTACCTAACGTGGTCATAGATACTCCCCGGGTTTTCCCGAAGTCTCAGTATATATTACGGTGTTGGTGGACAACTGCAAAACGCAGAGGACGGTCAATCGTGGTGCATTATAATTTATACGTGTGAGGCCGGTATGCCACACACGGGCATGGAGCGAGAGGTACATGAAGAGTGGAAGGTTCGATTTCCGGTGGATAAGTGTCTGGGAAAAGGCGACGTTAAGATCAGTGGCCAGTATTGCCTGCGGCAAAGTGACGAAGGGACTTGTTACAAATATTTCTGCTCTCCGGAACAGGGAGAACGTTTGAACGTTTGATGCCCCCTGTTGGCGATTGTTTAAGAGTCACGAGATGTAGACTGATACGACGAAGCTCAGGTCAGGTAGAGAGAAAGAGGAAAACCGTCTCTAAACGAGTAAACAAGAAAGGGAAGACTCCGGTCGGTAAAAGAGCGAACCCTGTTCTGAATTAAGGCCATCCTCAGGACGTTGCCCATCCGGCGACCGCGGAAGTGATAGAGTCTGATCCCGAGACAGAGTCATATACTGTTGCCTCTTTTAGAGAAACGGTCAACCCCGATTCTCCTCTGACAGTCACTGGTACGAAAGGCATAGATGGAGAACGGTCAGGCTATGCTAAAAATCGACTTAGAAGTGACTCGAGTGGCTCCAGACACAGAAGAGGGTTGGAGCCGGCACCGTTGCGCGACCTGGTAGCGTCCGAACGGTGGACGCCACATATTTCCTAAATAAGCGGGATTTGGTGCCTTGTAAAAAAATCTCCTGGTTTATTGTATGCTTTTATCCACCATTCGAATATCTTTTCTGTGTTTTTATTCCTTGCTTTCATGCCGATCTTCCAGACTTTCACTGCGGTTGGACACTTGATAATTAACCACGTGACAGCGCCAGCGCTTTCACTAGACACCCATTCTCCTTCATCTCTGAACGCATTGGAGGCTTTGTTATTTGGAAGTGCAGCGCCGGCGCGAGCTACAAAACCGTAATTACTTGTATCTGGAATTTATTAATCTTGGGATATAACCGAAGTTACATTTTTTCTCAAGTGTGATATCGGCAAGCGATGGAATCCACTGTAGCATGCTGATACCTGCGTAAAGGGCACCGGGGCTCATGGATATATTAAATCTCCAATGCATGTAGTTAGACGAAGCTGAAAACGCAATTTTGTTCAAAACGTTATTATCCAGAGCATCCGTTTGGGTGTTAGAATGTCTGTCAATACTATTCCATCGTTACTAGCATGAACTTTCCAACTTGTAATACACTCACCCTGTTTTATGTCAGCAATGATGTAAAATCCCGACATTGACAGAGGAATGGGTACTAAATTTTTATCTGAATCCAAACATTAGTTACCGAACTAGAGACCCAACTATCGAGGAATCAAGAAGCGCACTGAAAAGCTCGCCAAGCTTCGGATTGGTAGTTAAATTCACCCGCACTAGCTTCGTAAGTTAAACCGTTGATTGTCGTTATATTAGAAGTCATGGTTGGAGCTGCAGTCACGTGTGGTCTCATGTTTTTAGTGGCAGCATTATTCGTTATCGCTTGGTTAATTAAGGTTTCGACTTGACAAAAGCTAACAGCCACACTGGCGATAACTGGTGGATGAATGTCAGTCGTAAGGCCTTTCATCGAATTACCATTCATTTTCAAATCGCCATCCATAGCGTTGGTTCTATCTCGTTTTAGTAAGCTAGTACTCGCTTGAGAAAGAGTAACACCTCCAGACATTACTCTTTGACTTATAGAGTATCAGTTCGTCCAAAGTTATTGTCAGGCAGGTTTTTTGTATATCTGATATTATTTAATGTAATTCGTTTATGACTTCTTGAAATTTACAACCATCGTTGCTCGTCTACTTCAATACGTACAAACATAAATGACCGCAAACACTTCACCGTTGGGCTGTATTCGTTCGCTGCTGTAGAACAGCGGTCTTCGTAGACAGTTTTTCAATTCCGTAGTAGGAGGCAGTCGGTAGCTGTCGAAATAAATCTTATCATTGGCACGCTTGATCCACCACGCCCAATGTGTTCCTCTGCCGTCAGAATCGTCAAGATTGAGTATGCCACACTCGTTCGCTTTGGCATCTTCGGTAACTCGTCTCTAAGAAATACTCCTCTGAAATCATTTATATTTAGTTTCTTTGCCGCATCCATTAGATCTACGTTAGACAAAGCGAAATTTGGTAGCGTTACTCCTTCGACATCGATTAGTTTAGCGCTCATTTTGTAATTATAGAATTATGCCCACATGCAAAAGTGTGAATTCTATCTTCCAAAATTACTCGTTTGTCGTCATTCGCTGAGAGGGCTACCTTGTTGATTTCTTCGGTATAGATATCGTGAATATGCGAACGAATAACATTCATCTTTCTCGATTGTTCTCTATGGTGAACAGGCAGTCTTTGTAATATTCGTGAGTAATAACTTTCTTGACGACATATATTGATTCGTGAAACCCTTGATAGCTGTGGCTGTCTCTCTTACTTCACGTTTTTTCATAAGAATTTTACCAAATATAGAATTCACTGTAGCTTTCAATGCTCCTATCTTCTCGTTCACCTTTCTCTTTGGTTCTTCTGGTATATACCCTTCAATCCACTATGTGAATGTATTAATCGCTGATTTAGTCTTATTGAATATTTTTCGTACTGTCGTGGCTGGTATTGGAACTAGTGTTGGGATCCCAATGTCGGGAGCGGGTGCGTTCAGCAAAATATTTTTGCGAGCATCGGATAAGATTGGGGTAAAATGTGAGGGGGATGAGTGTTTGAACTCGTGAATGGGATTCAATTTTAGCAGTCAAATCCTCTTTTCGTAGGCGTGTAAAACCTAACATACCTTTCTGTTTTGAATATTTCTTAATTCTTTCGCAGTCTTCTTTGAGTATTCCATTTTATATTGTGTAGGCATTCCGTTAAGTCGGGGTGAGAAAATAAAAACTGTTCATTTTACATAAGAGATCATTTTTTGCCGATTAATCGAAACTGCAGACTAGGTGAAGCTTTTGGAAATTCCCAATATCGAAACTATTGATAATTCCCGGCATTTTGAGCTATAGGTTGCTGTTTGACCTAGGTCCTAGGTTTGTGCATGAATTTTGACCTAGGGCTTTGGTTGTTGTCGTTTTGTTAATTTTTTGACGTAGGGTAGGATACTAATATGCATAGTAACCTATTACTTGGACGATTTGACCAATGTTCAGGTTAATGCGCCAGCTTATCCAATTTCCTTTTTATGCAATTTGACACAAAGTCGATATCTTTCTGAGCAACGGCAGCTAACATGTCTACGGTGGGATTTGGGCAAGTAACAGACAACATTAGTGAATTGGATGATGGTGGATAATATCCAATGGTGGTGCATCTGTGGCGCGGAGAGTCGGTCGTATCCCTAGTTTTTCAGTCCAACCAAATAATCGATGTTTTTGCATATTTGTTTCTCCATTTTGTTTGAGATAGCCTCCAATATTCGGATGCCAGTCAACCATCATTAGCATTTATACTATTCAATCCTCGCCTTTGAATTATGTATATATCTGAATTGGCTCTACCAGTTTAAAAGCAGAAATTGCAGTGTAGTTGTTGAGTTCTAAACTAGCAGTAATGATAAGACCTTTATAGTTATTTGTAAGTGGCAATGAAGGTTTGTGAGCAGAGGCGGTCTGTAAAGTTAGACAGCGATATCTAGCTGCTGTTAGCAAAAGATTCTGTCACGAGTTAGAGACCAGTGTACTGGTAACTGTGTAGATGTCTCGAGTAAATAGTCCGTTGATACAAAATCGATATGTTCTTGTGAAACTGCGGCCAGCCTATCTGTCGTAGGGTTCGGAATATCGCATCCCTAGTTGGTTAGCACAACTGAATGATCGAGAGTAGTTATATTTGTTGCTACCTAGTGCATTTAATCTATATACACCTATAATCACATCAAATCAACCAATAATTTGGTTATAGTCGCCTCGTACTAAACAGGCAAAAAACCCTAGCCACATGTAGATATTTTTCCCTGGGTCAAGCTGGTATCAAATAAACTGTTAAGATCCAGCGTTGCAAAAGCCACCCACCGTGCACAAGCCTAGGCTTTGATTAGAACATCCATATACAGGTTAAATGAATAATCAAAAATGAACCATGAACGCACCTTTTAAAATGTAATCCATGTACTATCTCTCACATCCAAATATCATGTGATGGGAACATACAAACAACCTTGACGTATGAAAAACGATAGAACAATGAACCTCTGTTTTAACGGACGATGAGGCCTGCACTAATTGAACACATCCGTCTTGATGTCTCTCCATCCGCCTCTATCCCTGTCTGTCCCTCTTTCTCTCTGTCTCTCCATGTTCCGTTTACAAGATTATTGAAACGCCTTAACAACGATTGCGGAATTAAATGTTCACAGCCTGATCTGACAAGTCCGTCACGCTTCTGACAAACTTGTCCTGTGTGTGACGAAAAACGCTCCAACTTTCTGGTCACAGGGCGTTCTTATACACCCAACGACGCCCCCGCCATTCTAGAATGTTCTTTAAGCTGACGAAATATAACGCGATGGGTACATTCATACGGCTGCTGCTAACAGTATGGCCCTTTGGCGTTCCGTACACGCTGCTAACATATGAAAAAACAAAAGGCTATGAATGGACAGCGATTTCATTTGTGTCGTGTAAACCGAATGAGTCTGTTGCAGAGATGATTACATGATCACCAAGTCTTCATTATCTGCCCACGAATTATGTGATTCAGGGTAACCGAGCCATTTTACCAGCGATTTCTTCCAACGTTTCCTGATAATCTTTTCTATTCTAAATATCTCTTGAGTACTTTTTGTAGCTCCTGTTCATAAAATGAACCCTGTATTTCCTCTCCATTATAATCAGTAATCGTATAAGTCGGAGGATCCGTGTATTGAATCTGGGATACTGTAAAAACTTCCGTCCATCTAGGTGTGCACCCCTTTTCAAATATGTTCCTTTTCTTAGTTATTCTAACTTTATCACCAATTGAAAACCTAGGCACAATAGGCTCTGGAATGTGACTTCCATTGAAGTTCATAAATACAGTCTTTTCATTCACTTTCATCCTAGCCTTAGGTGGTGTCATTTTAATGGAAGAATGCCTAGTCTCATTATAATTACTAACCATTTCACCCAACACATCTATATATCAACTTGTTGAATTAGCTGTAAAGTACTTAAACATTTTCTCTCTCTTTGTCCGATTCCAACGCTCAATAATGCACGATTTTTCCTCGTTCTCAGTAAAATATAACTCGACTAATTCCCGGACATTTTTATTATAGAATGCTTTATCTTTATCCGCCCAGAGTTTGCCAGGACTTCTTCCGCTCTCTAATATTTTCAAGAAACCACTAGCTGTAGATTTTTCACTCTTATCATTGAATGGCACGATCCAACCATATTTTGAAAACACATCTATCACGGTTAACAGGTATTTCACACCATCGTTATCTTTAGCGAAAGCCTGCATATCGACCAAATCAGCAGCCCATATCTCATCTATCCCACTAACATACATCTTTCTCTTTCTAAAATGCCTTACTACAGGTTTATGCAATTCATTCGCTAATTGATTGGTCCATTTCAGATCGGGTTGTAGTTTTAGGCTTTTTTAACCCTAACCCCAGGCTCGCTTTAGTGGATAATATAGGTTTGACTATAGCTCTCTCTATTCTCTCTCGTAAGCTAGGACTAGGTATATTATTCAGTTCATTAATCATTGCTCTGTCGGCGACATTCCTAGAAGCCGTATCAGAGTGCTGGTTGTAAGCTAAATCATGACAATATGCAGCGTTATCGAGTCTATCAACTGGTTTAAACCTCTTTTGGAGTTCCATCGGGATTCAATCTCAAATCCAGTTTAGTTCCTGGTCCTGTAAACTGATGTCTCGGCAAGTGCATCTCACCTGGAAATTTAGCCCATGGTAACTTAATGCCGCTAGTTACTGAATTTAGAGACCCAGCTAGATCCCCACCTTCTACTGCTTTCACGAATTGAGTCTTTGTTTTTCCACAAACATCACACGTGCCTCTAAGCAGCGGCCTTCCACTCTTCTTTATAACAGACTACATTTTTCGTTTCAGTATGAGTTTTACACTTTACGCAATACATTTTAAATACAATTAGATATATTTAAAATGAAGTCATATTTTTTTATCGTGGAACGACATATTATCCAAGAGATTCAATAACCCTCTTTTACCTAGAAGTATAAGAGGGTTAATCGTAGGAAAGTCTAATTCTCAAATACATCAGCAAGCAGGAGAACATCACTCACGTTATATAAATCCTGGTATTCTCTAAACGTTTTGAATCCGAATTCATTCCATACCATCTGTGCATGGTTGTAGTCTTTGTCACTAATGTCCGATTCGTTAAGTCTCGAATAAAATGCTGGCTTTGGTGGTAGTTCTGTTTCGTTCAGTCGATCGATGGAATTATTATAGTCGTAAGGGTAGACACCTTTTCTAAGCAAGAGATCGAGCTGATTACTAGAGTAGTATTTGCTTAGATTCTTACACTGATCTTTCCTTAGATTTCTCGATAAAGCATCGAGACTCGATGCCATGAATCTAAAACTATTGATGAAACGTAATTCACGTTTGACCTCTACTTCCTTATTTTCTTTATTTACAAACTTATCAACCACGACTTCTCTGCTAAATGAGATGTACTTTTCTTCGTTGCAGGGAATGCAGTTAATCTTTTCGTTATCATCACCTCGCAATTTCTTTACGAATAGATGACTGTCATAACCGGATAGATTATGGAACAATACTGGGAAAAACTTTGGGACTATATTTTAGATTACAGATTGTATGAGCGGCGTTTCTAAATTTACCGGTGAGATGGCTATGGTCTCTAACTCAATCATCACCCAGTTTGCCTTCCCATATGTGGCAAACTGTAGTCGAGTCGTACAGAGCCTGATTTTTTTTCCGAATATCATTTTCTTTGGAAATTTAAACTGATTACAAAAATCACTTATCTATAAGAGTGTCTATAAATATCTGAGCTACATCACCGTCTTCACTCTTCGCTGTAAACGTTACGGAAGCGAGCGAATATAGGTCATCGTCAAAACATTTTATATAATAGCAAATGGAACTAGGGACGTGTTTTTGATATCTGTTGGTGTAAGACATGATGGGATCTGGTTGACAAGGGTCTATTGGTTTTATTAATGACTCAAAATCGGCAAATACGCCAAATGGGACTCTCATCTTTCTATAATAATTTTGTATTCCGACATTTATTTAACAAGGAGCTGAATTATTAGATGAAAAGAATGTGTGAAGCTGGAAGCTGGATTGATCTGAAAAAAATAATGCCTAAATGGAAGCTGGATGAATGAATAGCATGATGCAATGCAGCTTCTCGCCAAACATAATTCATTTAATCAATCCATCTACCATCAGAACCGCAATCTTAGCACCTCTCGATCGAACAACATGTATGCAATCGTCGGACTATCGAACCTACGGACTATCGAGCCTTCGGACTTCAGACTCAGAGACATCTACCCTGGCATTTTATTACGTACGTGAATACATCGTCTTTCGCGACCTTCAAATTGAGTTTTGCTCTAAAATGTAAATCGTGTTATACATGCAACCTGCAAATATTGATGGTTAAATGTTGTGGTGACCATCATTCTGTATAAATAACATGATTTTGATCTATTAGAATGAGAAGGATTAGTATTATAATTATTTTACATATTCTTGCCATAGGATTCATTGACATAGGATTCATTTATTGCTATTCTATTTCATGAAATGACAATATCATTTTGTTGAATAGCTAAGGAAACACCAGCGAATACAACAGGTACCTGTGGACCAAACTGTTGGTTATCATTAACTTATCGCGATGTACCCATGCGACTTGCTTCTTTATCAATTGGTTTACAATGAGTTATCATATTGAGATAGGACGACATAGCGAGAGCTCGTAAGCAGGCAGTCAGACGAGCGTGCGTCGGTAGTCAATGCGTTTCGAGTGTCGATAGGTCGTACGTGAAAGAGCGTCACACCATGAGTGCAGGGATATTTTTCTTAGTTTTGTTTTTGGATATTTAATGTGGATTAATTCTGTTTACTTCCGTTGATGTTAATGTATCGCCGAATAGAGATGAGATACCCAGATAATTTGTAATTGATGACAATCATAAGATAGAACTGCTAATTAGGTTTCTTTGACTGTATTACTATTGCACGATGTTTGTTTGATGATAATAGTTAAACTGCAATATGGCAAGGCAGTTTCAGTGATCGATTGTGGTTGAATTTATTAGGTAAAGAATGGCGGGAAGGGATAGTGGCAGTCAGTCAGAAGACATTGACACTGATTTAGCGAGCCAGTCAAATGTTGAGCTTCCTTTGCATGACACCACTTATAGAACACTGGGTAAGATAGGCGGTAGGGGGTTCGAATCTTCCACTGAAGAAGTCGATGACGACGAGATGGCGGCAATTCGAGGTCGTACAGATTGTGGTTATCAAGCGCTAGAAAGAAGAACTAAGGCGGGTAAGAAACTAGCGGAAACAGACCCAGGTGTCCGATTTGGCGCCACTGTGATGCCAAAGGAAGTCGCGTATATATGCCACGGCCTGTTACGAGTATAAATCCTGGATGATAGGCGATGATTGGCGAACAATGCCTATCGCGGCTAAAGAAGCGCCGCCACTGCGAAGCAGTAGAATGTGCAATCGTCGGACTATCGAGCCTTCGGACTTTAAACAAAGAGCCATCTACCCTGGCATTTTATTACGTACGTGAATACATCGTCTTTCGCGACCTTCAAATTGAGTTTTGCTCTAAAATGTAAATCGTGTTATACATGCAACCTGCAAATATTGATGGTTAAATGTTGTGGTGACCATCATTCTGTATAAATAACATGATTTTGATCTATTAGAATGAGAAGGATTAGTATTATAATTATTTTACATATTCTTGCCATAGGATTCATTGACATAGGATTCATTTATTGCTATTCTATTTCATGAAATGACAATATCATTTTGTTGAATAGCTAAGGAAACACCAGCGAATACAACAGGTACCTGTGGACCAAACTGTTGGTTATCATTAACTTATCGCGATGTACCCATGCGACTTGCTTCTTTATCAATTGGTACTATTCTTATTCATGTTTTTGGATGTTTAATGTGGATAAATTCTGTTGTCTTCTGTTGATGTTAATCTATCGCCGAATAGAGGTGAGATACCCAGATAATTTGTAATTGATGACGATCATAAGATAGAACTGCTAATTAGGTTTCTTTGACTGTACTACTATTGCAAGATGTTTGTTTGATGACAATAGTTAAACTACAATATGGCAAGGCAGTTTCAGTGATCGATTGTGGTTGTATTTATTAGGTAAAGGATGGCGGGAAGGGATAGTGGCAGTCAGTCAGAAGACATTGACACTGATTTAGCGAGCCAGTCAAATGTTGAGCTTCCTTTGCATGACACCACTTATAGAACACTGGGTAAGATAGGCGGTAGCGGGTTCGAATCTTCCACTGAAGAAGTCGATGACGACGAGATGGCGGCAATTCGAGGTCGTACAGATTGTGGTTATCAAGCGCTAGAAGGAAGAACTAAGGCGGGTAAGAAACTAGCGGAAACAGACCCAGGTGTCTGATTTGGCGCCACTGTGATGCCAAAGGAAGTCGCGTATATATGCCACGGCCTGTTAAGAGTAGAAATCCTGGATGATAGGCGATGATTGGCGAACAATGCCTATCGCGGCTAAAGAAGCGCCGCCACGGCGAAGCAGTAGAATGTGCAATCGTCGGACTATCGAGCCTTCGGACTTTAAACAAAGAGCCATCTACCCTGGCATTTTATTACGTACGTGAATACATCGTCTTTCGCGACCTTCAAATTGAGTTTTGCTCTAAAATGTAAATCGTGTTATACATGCAACCTGCAAATATTGATGGTTAAATGTTGTGGTGACCATCATTCTGTATAAATAACATGATTTTGATCTATTAGAATGAGAAGGATTAGTATTATAATTATTTTACATATTCTTGCCATAGGATTCATTGACATAGGATTCATTTATTGCTATTCTATTTCATGAAATGACAATATCATTTTGTTGAATAGCTAAGGAAACACCAGCGAATACAACAGGTACCTGTGGACCAAACTGTTGGTTATCATTAACTTATCGCGATGTACCCATGCGACTTGCTTCTTTATCAATTGGTTTACAATGAGTTATCATATTGAGATAGGACGACATAGCGAGAGCTCGTAAGCAGGCAGTCAGACGAGCGTGCGTCGGTAGTCAATGCGTTTCGAGTGTCGATAGGTCGTACGTGAAAGAGCGTCACACCATGAGTGCAGGGATATTTTTCTTAGTTTTGTTTTTGGATATTTAATGTGGATTAATTCTGTTTACTTCCGTTGATGTTAATGTATCGCCGAATAGAGATGAGATACCCAGATAATTTGTAATTGATGACAATCATAAGATAGAACTGCTAATTAGGTTTCTTTGACTGTATTACTATTGCACGATGTTTGTTTGATGATAATAGTTAAACTGCAATATGGCAAGGCAGTTTCAGTGATCGATTGTGGTTGAATTTATTAGGTAAAGAATGGCGGGAAGGGATAGTGGCAGTCAGTCAGAAGACATTGACACTGATTTAGCGAGCCAGTCAAATGTTGAGCTTCCTTTGCATGACACCACTTATAGAACACTGGGTAAGATAGGCGGTAGGGGGTTCGAATCTTCCACTGAAGAAGTCGATGACGACGAGATGGCGGCAATTCGAGGTCGTACAGATTGTGGTTATCAAGCGCTAGAAAGAAGAACTAAGGCGGGTAAGAAACTAGCGGAAACAGACCCAGGTGTCCGATTTGGCGCCACTGTGATGCCAAAGGAAGTCGCGTATATATGCCACGGCCTGTTACGAGTAGAAATCCTGGATGATAGGCGATGATTGGCGAACAATGCCTATCGCGGCTAAAGAAGCGCCGCCACTGCGAAGCAGTAGAATGTGCAATCGTCGGACTATCGAGCCTTCGGACTTTAAACAAAGAGCCATCTACCCTGGCATTTTATTACGTACGTGAATACATCGTCTTTCGCGACCTTCAAATTGAGTTTTGCTCTAAAATGTAAATCGTGTTATACATGCAACCTGCAAATATTGATGGTTAAATGTTGTGGTGACCATCATTCTGTATAAATAACATGATTTTGATCTATTAGAATGAGAAGGATTAGTATTATAATTATTTTACATATTCTTGCCATAGGATTCATTGACATAGGATTCATTTATTGCTATTCTATTTCATGAAATGACAATATCATTTTGTTGAATAGCTAAGGAAACACCAGCGAATACAACAGGTACCTGTGGACCAAACTGTTGGTTATCATTAACTTATCGCGATGTACCCATGCGACTTGCTTCTTTATCAATTGGTACTATTCTTATTCATGTTTTTGGATGTTTAATGTGGATAAATTCTGTTGTCTTCTGTTGATGTTAATCTATCGCCGAATAGAGGTGAGATACCCAGATAATTTGTAATTGATGACGATCATAAGATAGAACTGCTAATTAGGTTTCTTTGACTGTACTACTATTGCAAGATGTTTGTTTGATGACAATAGTTAAACTACAATATGGCAAGGCAGTTTCAGTGATCGATTGTGGTTGTATTTATTAGGTAAAGGATGGCGGGAAGGGATAGTGGCAGTCAGTCAGAAGACATTGACACTGATTTAGCGAGCCAGTCAAATGTTGAGCTTCCTTTGCATGACACCACTTATAGAACACTGGGTAAGATAGGCGGTAGCGGGTTCGAATCTTCCACTGAAGAAGTCGATGACGACGAGATGGCGGCAATTCGAGGTCGTACAGATTGTGGTTATCAAGCGCTTGAAGGAAGAACTAAGGCGGGTAAGAAACTAGCGGAAACAGACCCAGGTGTCTGATTTGGCGCCACTGTGATGCCAAAGGAAGTCGCGTATATATGCCACGGCCTGTTAAGAGTAGAAATCCTGGATGATAGGCGATGATTGGCGAACAATGCCTATCGCGGCTAAAGAAGCGCCGCCACGGCGAAGCAGTAGAATGTGCAATCGTCGGACTATCGAGCCTTCGGACTTTAAACAAAGAGCCATCTACCCTGGCATTTTATTACGTACGTGAATACATCGTCTTTCGCGACCTTCAAATTGAGTTTTGCTCTAAAATGTAAATCGTGTTATACATGCAACCTGCAAATATTGATGGTTAAATGTTGTGGTGACCATCATTCTGTATAAATAACATGATTTTGATCTATTAGAATGAGAAGGATTAGTATTATAATTATTTTACATATTCTTGCCATAGGATTCATTGACATAGGATTCATTTATTGCTATTCTATTTCATGAAATGACAATATCATTTTGTTGAATAGCTAAGGAAACACCAGCGAATACAACAGGTACCTGTGGACCAAACTGTTGGTTATCATTAACTTATCGCGATGTACCCATGCGACTTGCTTCTTTATCAATTGGTACTATTCTTATTCATGTTTTTGGATGTTTAATGTGGATAAATTCTGTTGTCTTCTGTTGATGTTAATCTATCGCCGAATGGAGGTGAGATACCCAGATAATTTGTAATTGATGACGATCATAAGATAGAACTGCTAATTAGGTTTCTTTGACTGTACTACTATTGCAAGATGTTTGTTTGATGACAATAGTTAAACTACAATATGGCAAGGCAGTTTCAGTGATCGATTGTGGTTGTATTTATTAGGTAAAGGATGGCGGGAAGGGATAGTGGCAGTCAGTCAGAAGACATTGACACTGATTTAGCGAGCCAGTCAAATGTTGAGCTTCCTTTGCATGACACCACTTATAGAACACTGGGTACGATAGGTGGTAGCGGGTTCGAATCTCCCACTGAAGAAGTCGATGACGACGAGATGGCGGCAATTCGAGGTCGTACAGATTGCGGTAATCAAGCGCTAGAAGGAAGAACTAAGGCGGGTAAGAAACTAGCGGAAACAGACCCAGGTGTCCGATTTGGCGCCCTGTGATGCCAAAGGAAGTCGCGTATATATGCCACGGCCTGTTAAGAGTAGAAATCCTGGATGATAGGCGAACAATGCCTATCGCGGCTAATGAAGCGCCGCCACGGCGAAGCAGTAGAATGTGCCAACGGACGATGATTGACTACGGTCACTTCGGCTCTACTAGACATCATCGCGGGAATACCTCTCCTCTTCTAGGGTGGGAAGTCGCAATCGTCAGCCTCTGTCGATGGATCATTGCCAGCCAGAGTTCCCATAGCCGATGCTCCCCCCTTCGCGTTTTCCAGCCATAGAATATGAGATGAAGAGCGCGCCGAACCGCGGGAGCGCGAAATAGCCAAAAGCACAGAGACGGGGTTTGGCCCCAAGGCGGAGACGCGACGCGAGCGGCGCACGCGGAGCGGACGCGATCGGCTCAGTATTTGGCTTGACAAGTGTTGATCTATGCAGTATAAATGTCAGAACATGGTTATTTACCATATAGCAACATATTTTTTCCACAGTTATGATAGTTAGTTAGTGTGGAACTCATGAAACAGTTGTCATAGATAGTTAGCATGGAACTCAGTGGAACAATTAGGTTGGTTTACTTTGACACAGTGAATTATAGACTCTTAATTTAGAAATCAGAACACTATTGGGTAAATGGCATGTGTCTAGCATGAATTTTGGGGATCACTTAAAAACATAAAGCAATAATATCCCGAATTTGTCACATTTTGCCTAAAACTGTACTTCTACACTTATAGAAATCACTAACCTATCCTTATCTCTCTTATTGTTACCTATTTGGGCATCGACGTGTTATACTAGATTAATCTGTCTGATAGCTCCCCAGATATGCACTCATCGCATTACATGTAAACTAAATTACAGAGCCACACATCAAATATATTGATAAGTCTGCGAATATTACCATTTTTTTAATTTGCTTAATAGATTACTAGCGTGTTGATCTACACTGTGTCCGCTCGATAATTCGAAGGTCCGATAGTCCGAAAATTCTGTATTCCGACATTTATTTAACAAGGAGCTGAATTATATGATGAAAAGAATGTGTGAAGCTGGAAGCTGGATTGATCTGAAAAAAATAATGCCTAAATGGAAGCTGGATGAATGAATAGCATGATGCAATGCAGCTTCTCGCCAAACAGAATTCATTTCATCAATCCATCAACCATCAAAACCGCAATCTTAGCACCTCTCGATCGAACAACATGTATACAATCGTCGGACTATCGAGCTTTCGGACCATCGAGCCTTCGGACTTCAGACTCAGAGCCATCTACCCTGGCATTTTATTACGTACGTGAATACAGCGTCCTTTGTGACCTTCAAATTGAGTTTTGCTCTGAAATGTAAATCGTGTTATACATGCAACCTGTAAATATTGATGGTTAAATGTTGTGGTGACCATCATTCTGTATAAATAACATGATTTTGATCTATTAGAATGAGAAGGATTAGTATTATGATTATTTTACATATTCTTGCCATAGGATTCATTGACATAGGATTCATTTATTGCTTTTCTATTTCATGAAATGACAATATCATTTTTTTGAATAGCTAAGGAAACACCAGCGAATACAACAGGTACCTGTGGACCAAACTGTTGGTTATCATTAACTTATCGCGATGTACCCATGCGACTTGCTTCTTTATCAATTGGTTTGCAATGAGTTATCATATTCAGAGAGGACGACGAAGCGAGAGCTCGTAAGCAGGCAGTCAGACGAGCGTGCGTCGGTAGTCAATGCGCTTCGAGTGTCGATAGGTCGTACGTGAAAGGGCGTCACACGATGAGTGCACGGGTACTATTCTTATTCATGTTTTTGGATGTTTAATGTGGATAAATTCTGTTGTCATCTGTTGATGTTAATCTATCGCCGAATAGAGGTGAGATACCCAGATAATTTGTAATTGATGACAATCATAAGATAGAACTGCTAATTAAAATTCTTTGACTGTATTCTATTTCATGAAATGACAATATCATTTTGTTGAATAGCTAAGGAAACACCAGCGAATACAACAGGTACCTGTTGACCAAACTGTTGATTATCATTAACTTATCGCGATGTACCCATGCGACTTGCTTCTTTATCAATTGGTTTACAATGAGTTATCATCTTGATCTGAGAAAGATAATGCCTAAATGGAAGCTGGATGAATGAAAAGCATGATGCAATCCAGCTTCTAGCCAAACATATTTCATTTCATCAATCCATCTACCATTAAAACCGCAATCTTAGCACCTCTCGATCGAGCAAGCAATCGTCGGACTATCGAACGTTCGGACTATCGAGCCTTCGGACTTTAAACACAGAGCCATCTACCCTGGCATTTTATTACGTACGTGAATACAGCGTCCTTTGCGACTTTCAAATTGAGTTTTGCTCATAAATGTAAAACGTGTTAAACATTCAACCTGCAAATATTGATGGTTAAATGTTGTGGTGACCATCATTCTGTATAAATAACATGATTTTGATCTATTAGAATGAGAAGGATTAGTATTATAATTATTTTACATATTCTTGCCATAGGATTCATTGACATAGGATTCATTTATTGCTATTCTATTTCATGAAATGACAATATCATTTTGTTGAATAGCCATGGAAACATCAGCGAATGCAACAGGTACCTGTTGACCAAACTGTTGATTAGGATAGTGGCTGTCAGATAAAAGACATTGACACTGATATAGCGCGCCGGTTAAATGTTGAGCGTTCTTTGTACGAACCCACTTATATGTCACGGCCTGGTAGGAGTAGAAATCCTGGATGATAGGCGAACAATGCCTATCGCCGCTACTGAAGCGCCACCATGGCGAAGCAGCAGAATGTGCCAACGAGCGATGATTGACTACGGTCACTTCGGCTCTACTAGACATCTTTGCTGAAATACCTCTTTCCTTCTAGGGTGGGAAGTCGCAATCGTCAGCCTCTGTCGATGAGGCATTGCCAGTCAGAGTTCCCAATGTCGATGCTCTCCACCTTTAATGATAATGAATTATCCGCCGGTTGATAGTACGATGTGGTCTGTCGGCTATATAGGGCCCGATTCGCCAAAATTGTAGCTTTTCAGCCACGGAATATGAGATGAAGAGGGCGTGCGCAGAACCGCGGGAGCGCAAAATAACCAGAACAACAGGGACGGGGTTGGGCCCCCGGGGAGACGTGGCGCGACGCGAGCGGCGCGCGCGGGGCGGACGCGATCGGCGCAGTATTTGTCTTGACAAGTGTTGATCTATGCAGTATAAATGTCAGAATATGGTTATTTACCATATAGCAACACAGTTACCTACACAGTTACGATAGTTAGCATGGAACTCAGTGAAACAGTTATGTTAGTTTACTTTGACACAGTGAATTATGAACTCTTAATTTAAAAATTACGACATTATAAGATAAGAGTCATGTGTCTGGCATGGATTAGAAGGAAGAATAAGGCGGGAAACAAACTAGCAGAAACCGACCCAAGTGTCAGATTTGGTGCCACTGCGATCCCAACGGAAGTCGCTGACATATGTCACGGCCTCGTAGGAGTAGAAATCCTGGATGATAGGCGAACAATGTCTATCGCCGCTAATGAAGCGCCGCCACGGCGAAGCAGCAGCATTCGCCAACGAGCGATGATTGACTACGGTCACTTCGGCTCTCCTAGACATCTTCGCGGGAATATGCTCCCGCCTTCGCGTTTTCCAGCCATGGAATATGAGATGAAGAGGACGCGGGCAGAACCGCCGGAGCGCGAAATAGCCAAATGCACGAAGACGGGGTTTGGCCCCAAGGCGGAGACGCGGCGCGACGCGGTCGGCACAGTATTTGTCTTGACAAATGTTGAACTATGCCGTTTAAATGTCAGAATATGGTCATTCCCCATATAGCGACACATCTACTTGCACAGCTATGTCACATTTTACATATCCCGACTCCGTCACATTTTACCTAAAACTGTACTTCTACACCAATAGAAATCACTAGCCTATCCATATCTCTCTTATTGTATTTAGGCATCGACGTATGGTACTAGATTAGTCTGTCTGATAACTCTCCAGAAATGCATTCTTCGCATTATATGTAACGTTTTTTTTAAATTAATAAACTTCCGGCATTCATATTCATGTAGAAGTGTCAAATCTGCCTATTTCCCAGCGACTTCGACAGATGGTTTAGTAAAAACATAGAAGTCCATAGTCACCATACGCGTTCTTCAAACAAGTTTCATCAAATTGGTACCCACACTACGATGAGGCAGTACATCGTCAGTATAATAATGGTCATATCTTGTGGAATATGTTACTTAGTGATTTAATTAACGGGTTTAATTTTAAAGTATAAGGTATTGACTGATCTGAATCCTTTGATATTAATTATGCGTTACTATATAAATAAATTTGGCCTGCGACATTAACTTGGACAAAGGGCGGGCAATGTTTAAAGGTTTGTAAAGAAGACTGAAGTTCGATTTTATAAGACCAAAGGACACATTTTTCTAAAGCATCCGCTTCTATTTTATCTTTTAATTGTGCGCTTTTCAAAAGATTCAACAATCACGATGATGGCAGCTATTGGTGGTTGTGGAATCGCTATATTGGCAGCCAATGGATTTGCCTACTATAAATTCGTGTAAGTCTAAAAATGTAATGGCTCAATTCTCCATTCAAACTATCTCTGATTATTCTTGTTCTTTTCTGTGACTCAGTTCCTGATCTTATAAAGCTCACCCATTCTCATTTAGGTACTACAACAGCGTCGTTTTATTTAAGTGACTTTTGCATTATTGCGGAATTCACTCAGTAGCTTCAAGGCTACATTGGAGACAACATGGCACTTAAAGACAAAAACAATCGGCCACAGAAGGCTTACGCAGCTGCACGGCGAGACTCGACCGGGTATATCAGAAGGTATAATGTTCTGATGTGGTTACATCGTCTAGGCAACTTGCGAGCAAAATGCATCTTAAACTTTCAAAATCCTTGTCAAAACCGACGGATACTCCGGTACAAAAACTTTGCTCTAGAGAGCTCCCACATACTAGAAGCTGCTGAGTGAATTCCGCAATTAGATGTAAATCTGCAAATCAACAGTCGATAAGATCGACGAAGATGGCCGGATGACATGCCCAGAAGTTATTCGGCCATTTCTATGATTTTGGTCATTGTACAATAATTTTTACCCTTGATCCTTACATGCCCTTGTGTAACCAATGGTCATTCTCATGCCGAAACATGAAAAAATAATTAGCACCGACATGCTTCAGGCTCACCCATATAAAATATTAGGCGGCAAAGACATAGATATTTCTATTTAGTTTGACCTTTGACCCTGACTTGACCGGGAAAATAATATTCCTTGAATCATGTTTGAATTTGAGGGCGGGAACTCGCAATCGTCAGCCTCTATCCATGGAGTCTTCTCGAAGTAGCATGTAAACGTATTTTGGACATTGCATAGTTTAAGTCGTTTGATTCGATATCATATATATATATATCAGTCAGGATATCTTTAGTGCAAGGCGTGAGCGCTGCGCCGATCGATTTGTAGGCGTTACCCGTAGCTGCTGTATTCGACTGTGCTGATGTCAGATTGCGCGCGAATTTTGTAGAGTGCTGCTGACTAGTAGTTTTTAGTTGTCGTGCGTTTGGTTTAGACCTTATTGAGTTCTAGCGTTGTGTGCTGCACTCGTTGATAATTGCCATTTGTGTTGGATGATATTTTTGGTTGAAAGTAATAGGAAAAGTTAAAAGAAATCGCAGTTGCTTCTCTAGATTAGATATACAGTTTAAACAGTCGATCGATAATTAGGGAACGCGGCGAAATCTGAATGTTGGTCCGTTTGCTGGAGCGAGAGAAAACGGGTTGACATTTATTTGGTGGCAGCGGCGGGATACAAATTCATTGTATCCGAAGAGACAGTTGGAGATTTACTGTTGGAGATTTGCAGTTGGAGATTGATTGTTGGAGATTTACTGTCGGAGATTGACTGCTGGAGATTTACTGTCGGAGATTAACTGTTGGAGATTAACTGTTGAAGATTTACGGTTGGAGATTGACTGTTGAAGATTTACGGTTGGAGATTGACTGTCAGAGTTTTGCTGTAAAGAGTTTTGCTGGATATTTTCAAGGAGTTTTGACTTGAGATTACTTTCACCAGTATTTTCAGTTGATCTACGAATGAGAGACACTGGCGATTTTCAAGGAGATTTGGTGAATATTTTTCAGAAATTTTGCTGGATATTTTCAAGGAGTTTTGACTTGAGATTACTTTCACCAGTATTTTCAGTTGATCTACGAATGAGAGACACTTTCTTCTCCACTCGCTGTGAATCGACGACGGACAATCCGAAGGCTAAGACATTCAAGAGGAGAGGTATAAAAATTGTTTGTTCGGCACCAAACAAAATCACCGCCCAAGTTTTACTTTGACAAAGAAAGTATATAAGTAAAATGGAGAAATTAAGTGAAGAGAGGCAGGCAGACATTAAGAAAATGTCTACAGACAGCATAAAGCGTCAGTTGGTAAAGGCTGGACGTCAAGAAGAACAATTAGCCGGCATGTCACGTGCTGATTTAATGCAAGCCATAGCTGAGATCTGGGTTAAATAAGAAGTAGAAGAAGGTGCTGTGGAAGGTGTGAAACCTATAGAAAGCCTGTAGAAAAGATAATGACGATGGAGATGTTTATGCAATGGATGATGATGCAAAGACAAGAAGATGAACGTAGAAGGCAAGACGAGGAACGTAGAAGGCAAGACGAAGAGGGTAAGAGACAGACAAGAATAGAAACAAGAGGAAGAGCGTAAGAGACAGGAAGAGAAACAAGAAGCTGAAAAGAGACGTCAAGATGAACTTGAGACACAGAGGCAACAGTTTGTATTACAGTTGGCCCAAATAAAACAAGACAGGGATGAAGCTGAGGCAAGGCGTACGAGTCAGATGAGTGAGATAGAGGCTGCACGCAAAAAGGAAGATGAAGCACGAAAACAAGAACTGATAGATAGAAATTAAGAACAAGAGGAAAAGGAAGCAATTTGTAAAGACAAGTTGGGAAAGCCGAGGAAGCCAGACAAGCACAGGAGAAAAAGGAAGAAGCAATTAGGCAAGAAAAGTTGACATTGCAAAAGGAGAAAGATGTAAAAGAAGGGGCTGAAAGAAAGGAACGTCTTAAATTGAACAGAGAAAGTTAGAATTAAAGCAATTGCAATTGGATGAAGAAAAATAGAACAGGGAAGCAGAAGAAATTAGAAGGCAAGAAGAACGTGAGATAGAGAAGAGAAAACTCCAAGAAAGTGAAACGTTGGTGGATAAAATTAAGAAGAAATTCCAATTGAAAAGTGCAGAGTCAATTGAAGAAAACCATTTGAATTTCGATCCAGAACAACTTCATCATTTAACATTGCTTCAAAAAAACAACAGTTGGATGTGTTGAACAAATATTGTGATAGATTTTCAGATAAACCTGGATTATGTGGACTGGTAGAACATGTAATTGAACTGAAACCAGATTTTCAAGAAAAGGAGTTTGCAGCTTATCGAATTCCTTTGATATACCGACCTGAAGTTGAAAGGCAAATCAAAGAAATGTTACAAGAAGGGATAATTAAGTCTTCTTCAAGTCGTATGGCGAGTCCGTTGGTAATTGTCAAAAAGAAAGATGGATCATTACGACTGGCTTGTGATTATTGTTACATCAACTCTTTCACGGTTGATTGTAAATATCCGATGCCTATGATGAAAGGCGTTTTGCACAAAGTTGGAAAGTCAAACTTTATTTCCATTTTGGACTGTCGTAGTGCCTATTGGACATGTTCGGTGAAACAATCTGATCAATGGAAAACTACTTTTGTAACACACAATGGATTATATGAATTTACACGTGTACCTTTTGGATTAATCAATTCGGGAAGGACATTTATGAAGGCAGTTAACCTTGTTTTACAACCGATTCAGAACTTTGCAGAGCCTTATGTTGATGACATTGCAGTGCATTCATGTTATTGGGACATTCATTTAGAACATTTAGAATCATTTTTTGACAAATGCAATTATATAATGTAACTCTAAACCTCAGAAAATGTATCTTTGGAAAGTAAGAAGTAAGTTTCATCGGTTATGTGATTGGATCAGGTAGAATTCAGATGAATCCCGATAGGATTGAGGTCATGATGAATCTTACAATTCCTGGGACGAAGAAGCAAGTGAAACAAATTTTAGGTTTATTTGGATATTATAGACAATTTGTGTTGAATTTTGCAAAGATAGCTAAACCATTAACTGATTTGACAGGCAAACAAGTACCTGACAAGATAATTTGGACAGATGAGCATCAAAACGCTTTTGATTTGTTGAAAGATGCTATTTGATCTAATGTTGTTTTATACGTGTTTGATGTTGGACAGCCCCTTAACTTGTATTGTGATAGTAGCGATTTTGCTGTCGGTGCTGAGTTGACGTAATTGGATGATAAAGGAGTTGAACGTCCTGTGTCGTTTATCAGCCAGAAATTGACTGATACCCAGAAGCGATGGGCTACCATTGAAAAAGAAACCTATGCTATTATTTGGGCTTTGAACAAATAGAAAGAAATTATTATTGGATCTAAAATTCACATTTATACCGACCGTATACCCTTAATCTATTTGACGGAATCGATGTCTAAATCTGCAAAACCTGTGCGATGGTCATTAGCATTACCGGCATTTGATGTTGAAGTTAAAGATAAGAAAGGACGCTTAAATGTTGTAGCGGATTGTTTATCTCGATTATGATTTGTATGTTTTCATGCGTCAGTAGGAATTTGCAATTTATTTTATATAATAATTTGCTCATGTTAAAAAGAAATAATATAGATAATGTAAACGTATTTTGGACATTGCATACTTTAAGTAGTTTTATTCGTTATTATATATATGTCAGTCAGGATATCTTTAGCGCAAGGCGTGATCGCTGCGCCGATCGATTTGTAGGCGCTAGCCGCAGCTGCTGTATTCGACTGTATCGCACCTGTGCTGATGTCAGATTGCGCGCGAATTTTGTAGAGTGCTGCTGACTAGTAGTTTTTAGTTGTCGTGCGTTCGATTTAGACCTTACGGAGTTCCAGCATTGTGTGCTGCTCTCGTTGATAATTGCAATTTGTGTTGGATGGTATATTTGGTTGAAACTAATAAGAAAAGTTGAAAGAAATCGCAGTTGCTTCTATAGATTAGATATACAGTTTAAACAGTTGATCGATAGTTAGGGAAGGCGGCGAAATCTGGATGTTGGTCCGTTTGCTGGAGCGAGAGAAAGCGGGTTGACAAAGTAATTGAATTATTATTAATTTTTCCAGGACAAAGAGGCAAAGTAATCACGGAGCAGGACGTTTCGGCGCAGTCGGCGTCGCCTAATCGCAAACATATAAGCATATAAACTATTTACACAAACTGTTTTGGCGCAGCCGTTTTGAAACAGGACGCTTAGGCGCAGATATTTAATACAATATATAAACGTAACACAGAGCATGATCGACGACAATAATTAGGCTAGTCTGGGAACTGGAATGACGACAAAATTTATTCTTAAATAGAAGCTGGATGGATATGAGAAGTCTTACTGGTCGTGGAACCTCTTTAGCCGCAATTTTTTATCAATCTCGCTTCCAATTAAACGGAATTATCTTTCATCAATCCAGCTTCCATTTAAGCATGATTATTTTCATCAATCCAACATCCATTTAAGCACGATTCTTTTCGTCAATCCAACTCCCAGTTTAACAGTATCCTTTTCGCTGATCCGGCATCTAGTTAAACATGATTCTTTTCATCGATCCATCTTCTACTACCGACGCTCCCTAGGCTAAGCCTGATTTGCCATGTGGAATAATTTACGACATTAAGGAGTAGATTGCCATAGAATATGATTATATAAATACATAATATACAATAATATTGTATCAGAGATCGGCGCTAAATCGTCCTGTGATAAAACGTCCTGCGCCAAAACGTCACGTACCGAAGGAATGATTATTAAATATTTGCATTTCAGGGTAAAGAAGCAAATGAATATTTGTATTTGAATTTTAGAGCAAAAAGGCAAAAGAATCGTTTCTAAGTATTTGACTCAATAATGATCATTTTCACTTGATTTTGACCTTTTGACCTTGAAGTGTTTTAGGAATGTGTTAAATTTTAGTACAGTGTTTTCTCTAACGTAATCCTTATCGCCCCGGGCTCATGGATAATTAAAATAACCCTTGTCGAATAATATTTGTTTAATTTGTGGCCATTTCCATAGAATTTACTCTATATTGACATTTTCACCTTAAGTTAGCCTTGGATAGTCGTTCATCATTTTATGTAAGTGGTAAATGAGAATTGACCAATATTCCAAAATCGGAACATGCTGGCCTGCAGCGCTGGTGTGTCTACGGGTTTCTGATGCAAATTGACACACCACGGTAAAACTAGAAGTCATTGTACGAATGGATGAGTGCATGTTATTACAGGAGTCGTAATCAGTTAATTGGCAGCCAGTTAGGCGCGCCAACACGTCTTACTGAAGCTGATTTTACAGCTCTGGTAATTTCCGTTCTATTTTCGCGTGTGAGACAGTCAGTGAAAATTGGAAAAAATATTTCAAACAATGAGAGGTCCTGCTGGTCAGCATACTGCCTACCAGCACCTGTCTGTTGAACTGTATACAACCTGACAGACACATCTGGCGTTGTATCCATCTCTATTAAGCGATCAATATTAATATTAATCTGATCGACTATATAATTTCTAAGAACGAGGAATTGGGCATCTACATATCGCTTGTTTTTTTTATTTTATTAAAGCTTGTCGGGGCGTCGCCGACCAGCTTCGTCACATGTGCGATACTGAGAGCAGCGCTTCTAAATGATGGCGCATCTTGTGGGGAGGACAGTCACTTCATTACCACTCATAATCAAATCATCAGTCATGGTATCACCGGCTTTGAGCACATGAGCGCTTCTAACAACAGCATTGTGTGAGTTTGTATCATTTCATAGAGCGGAAAGTTGTTCGTTGAAATATTGCTTTGCAGTATTTGTTTTTTCATCCGCCTATCATCTGGCAGTCGCAACCTTCTGATCCGTAAGTTATATACAGCCTGACCGCCGTGTTCAATATTGCATTCGTCTGGTCCTCAAATTCTTTAACCCAAGCATCTTGCTCGATTGCGTACCGTATTGTGGCAGCGGCCATGGCATCAACATATCGGTTGTTGTATGCGTGTAACTGAACAGTGGGCGTTCGATCAACGTTTGTCATGGTGTCTTCAACCACCTTTGCTAGTCACTCTTCTTGCAGCCATGTCATTGCCTACATTACCAGCCATGGTATCACCAGCTACGTGCACGTGAATACCTCTGGAGATAATGTCCCGGTGGTCGACGTAGTGCTTTATTGCTGCAGTCTTTTCATTCGTACACTGCCTGACGGCGGCTGTCTTTTGGTCTGTATACGACCTAACAGCCACGTTGAACACACTGTCTTTCTTGTGTATAATATGCATATGGGCACACATTATATCATAATGTCCTACCGTGGGTGTCCAACGGCGACGGAAAGTCCCTTTTGTTCTCTTTTGAAGGCCAAACTTCTTGTTCCTCGCTCTCAGGCTTTCACAATTCAGTGCCGAACCTTCTCTGTTCCTGGCCGTGCATCCTGGAATGGGCTTCCTGTCGCTCTAGGCCTTTTGCCAAGAGGCCACTCCTCCGTGTTCTGTGCCAACCTTAAAACAGTTACTCTCCTGAGTAGGTGTTATTGAAGGGGCGCTAGACTAGTCCTACTATATTTCTAGGGCCGTATCGAATATTCGCTTCGTATTCGCCTCAGAGCCGAATAGTGGGCCAAATGGCTATTGGGTATTAACCCAATAGTAGCGGTTGGACCGAATACGGATAGTAGTCACGTAACATCTGTTTCTGCAAATGTGGCTGCTACATCGAGTGGACGGAAGTAAAGATCTCATCCGCATTATATGTGCTGTGGTTGCACTCAGACGTTACCTTAGCCTGGGCCTCTGCATTGCAGTGTCAGCCGTCTACTTCTAAGTTTAGTTAAATTAGTTCCATTCCTTAGCGTTACACAAACTTGCAGAAGAATACAAAAAGTACGTGCTGTTAACTGCTTACTTTTAGTTATTATTGTAGGGAAGACCGAGGCTGTATGAAATAATTTACGCATGTAGATATTTTACGACCGAACTTCTGCCCAATTACAGTTCGCAATAAATAATTTAGAGCCGTAAAAAATGCATTTTAATTCTATGCAACGTTTCAGACGTGCAGCTCATTTAATTATGAAAAGAAGCGCAATAAAATAATTCTTTTCAAGTGTTACAACTTGCTCCGGCTTTTGGTAAGTTGAAGCAATACATGGGGTAAAGTGTACCACCCGTTTGAACAATGGGGTAGGTTGTAACACCGTAAATGTCACTCTGCCGATAATCCGAGTCGCCGGAATCACAATTATGACCGATATCACTCAGTCTGTCATCAGTGCAATCCACACACGACCACTTCTTACAAACCATGCATTTGAATCCGCTCCTCTATTTTGTTTCTTACGACACTGTCAAACCGCTTTCTCCATTTCCATAAAACGGACCAACATTCAAAGTTCGCCTCCTTCCCTATCTCTCGACTGACTTTCATTGTAAGATCTAGCTACATAAAAAAACTCAGAATTTTAATTAAAACTTTCTTCTCTTTTCAAAAAGAAAAAATACCAACTACAAATCGCAAATATCAACGAAGCAGCACTCAATGCTAAAGCTCCTTAAGGTTTAAATCGAACACACCACTCCTAAATTTGCTTTTCCGCGCGTATCTTAAAGTTCGCGCGCGCTGACATCATCACGTGCACAGCCGATGCAGCGATATGGCCTATCGCCTGAAAATCGATCGTCGCTTAGCAACTTAAAATTCGCGCGCAGAGCCCAAATTTTGCATTAATATATTTTGACTGATATGTATATACTAACAATTTATACGATCTAAACTAAAGAGTGTTAAACATATTCACATTTTCTCTACTCATTCTTTCGACTGAGCAAATTATCAAAATATAAACTTACAATTCATAATTATACATCAAAACATACAAATCATAACTTTGATAACCAATCTGCTACAAAATTTTAGCGTCAATTTTTGTATTTCACTTAAACGTCAAATATTTGTAAAGACAACGCCCATCGCATAAGTTAAGTAGATTTAGACATAGATCCAGTCAAGTAAGGGAAAGGATTATGGTCGGTATAAATGTGGATTTTATATCCAATCATAATTTCTTTCAATTCGCTTAAAGCCCAAACAATAGCATAGGCTCCTTTTTCAACGGTAGCCCATCGTTTCTGCTAACGCTTATCAGTCATTTTCTGGCTAATAAATGACAAAGGGCGTTTAATTCCTTTATCGTCCAATTGTATCAACACAGCAGATTGTTTCACCGGACATGTCCAATAGGCACTACGACAGTCCAAAATGGAAATAAAGTTTGACTTTCCAACTTTGTGCAAAACGCCTTTCATCATAGGCATCGGATATTTACAATCAACCGTGAAAGAGTTGATGTAACAATAATCACAAGCCAGTCGTAATGATCCATCTTTCTTTTTGACAATTACCAACGGACTCGCCATACGACTTGAAGAAGACTTAATTATCCCTTCTTGTAACATTTCTTTGATTTGCCTTTCAACTTCAGGTCGGTATATCAAAGGAATTCGATAAGCTGCAAACTCCTTTTCTTGAAAATCTGGTTTCAGTTCAATTACATGTTCTACCAGTCCACATAATCCAGGTTTATCTGAAAATCTATCACAATATTTGTTCAACACATCCAACTGTTGTTTTTTTTGAAGCAGCGTTAAATGATGAAGTTGTTCTGGATCGAAATTTAAATGGTTTTCTTCAATTGGCTTTGCACTTTTCAATTGGAATTTCAACCACTGAACCAAAATCTCCATCTTCTTCAACAATCAGTCCACAACTCAATGCTCTTGCAATATATTTTTGATTTTATTTGCATGTACAATCTTTCTTTCATCGTTTCCCATATCCACCAAATAAGAATACTTTGATTTTCGCTCAATAGTTGTACATGGACCATGCCAATGAGATAATAATTTGCTTGTTCACGTTGGATACAATACAATGACCTGTTCACCAACTGTAAATTCTTTATGCTTTGCTCTCTTGTTGTACTGATTCGTATATTGAAGTTGTTTCTCTCTTGCATGAGTTTGGGCATATTATAGGGCTTTTCCAAGTTATCTTTAATCTTTTGGGATCTTTCTCTGGCTTAATTCCAACGTGAGGTGGTAAATCAATTTTTCTTGTCCAACTTTCCTTTACAATGGCCCAGAGGACTACGTGGAATTTTTCTGTACACCATCATTTAGGGTGCCACTAATGTTGTCGCATTTGGCAATTCACGTATTGCCCATATAGTAAAAGGAATTATCTTATGCCATCTTCTTCGGTTGTCCACGATAACATGATGAATCATCTTTTTGAAAGTTTGATTCCATCTCATGACTAATCCAGCAGCCTCAGGATGACCTGGCGTGTCAAATACTGGACTACATCCAAACAATGGCAAAAATTATCTTGTCAAACTTGCTGTAAAATTTGTTCCTTGGTCGCTTGTTATGATTGACGGTACTCCAACATTTGAGAATAACTCCGTCAACGCTTCACATACAGCCTTTGCAGTTAGTGTTTTCAACAAGAACGCTGCGGGACATCGCGTGCAACAATACACAAACAATACTTAAATACTTATGACCTTCCGATGACGCAGGCACGATCGGACCACTCACAACCATTGTCATTTTTCGGAAAGCCACTTCTTCTCTTGGAACTGCAACAATTGGAACCCTGTCCATCACCAAACTTCTTTTCTTTAATTGACCTTTCTCACATGACTTACAGAATTTTTCAATGTCTCTTCGCATCTTTGGCCATGCAAACGACCATTCAATTCTTTCTCTTGTCTTTTCTTCTCCTAGATGACCACCAAATGCTGATTCATGAGATAACTCCATCACGTTAATTCTCCTCTCATTCGGTAACACTAGCTGGTATATTACCTGATCCAAAATCTTGTGTTCACGATGTAACATGTCGTTCGTCACTTTGAACTTTGACTCTCTCTCTCCTGTGCTATATGCCGCCATGATTTCAACGATTCAGCATCCTTCTGTTGACTCTCAAACTTCTGTGCATCTTTCATCTGAAACTTTTGCTCTTCCTGCATCCCTTCTTCTCGCCACATGTCCATGTCGTCTTAATAAAACATATCTTCATCCTCATCGCTTTCCTCTGTATCACTAATTTCTTCAATCTCACATGCATCCATCGCTTGTGTATTCTTTTCTTCTGGTGTTATTCCATCGGACGGTATTACTTGTGATTCTTCATCTTCGATTTCTCTTTCACTTTCACTTTCCGTTTCCTTCTCTTCTTCGATCTCTGCAACTGTCTGCTTCTTACTCTGTTGTCTTGTCATCATCTTCACTTTCACCATGGTTTCCCCTGGCAAGTCTTTCAACTTTACCTGCGGAATTGCTCTCAATTCTGCTATTATTTCTGGATGTAACAGAAACTTCTCTGTACTCCCCATGTTTGATATACTTGTACACATCAAAGTAATATATGGTGTTAACGAACACTTGCTTCCTTCTATCGAGTTTTCATTTTCCAATTGATTATCGTGCAACTTCACATCAACTTTGACCAACTTCGCTGGAATGGCATCCTCTGACACACACTGTAAATTCACTTTACCCATTTCTTCGACTTCCGTTCCTAACAACAATTTCTCACTGATTACTGGAACTTCTGTACCAGAATCAATCAATGCCTTCACCTTAATCGGTTGCTTTCCTATTGCTCCACGCAATTCAACTTCAACATACTTGAGATATGACTTTTTCAGTCTTCTCTTTTCTCCAGTTTATCCAATTTCTTCTTGACTTTGTGGTGTTGCCATCAAAATTTCTTTTTGAATTCCACATTTTATTAACGACTTTACTTCTGTTTCTTATCCTTCTTTTGAACTTCCACCTGACTATCCAAATCTTCAGCTATTTGGATTTAATTTACTTTTGTATCATTGCGTACTTTTGGAATTGGACTTTGGCAAAACTTCGCCACGTGTTTGGTCGATCCGTAGTTGCAATGCTTCACTATTGGACCTCCTTGTTCATTCACTTTCGGTCTTCTATACTGATTCGGTGATATATTTTTCTCTTGTCTCCCAGTTGTTCCTTCTGTTCTCTTTTTTTTTACTGCAGATGGGTTATATCGGTTCTCTGCATTCCATGGTCTAAACTGGTTCTGAGCTCCTGAGTATCTGGAAGATAACTTTTCCCTTTTCCAAATTGTCCCGACTTTTGATTTCCAGAGAAAGTACTTCCTCTCTCAAAATACACCGTATTTGTAAACGACATCCCAATTCTGTTATTTACATGGATATCCGCTAGATCACACTAGATTTTAAATATTGTGTTTCTTCCTTAGACAACACAAACTGAAGTGGACCTGGTGATAATTTTTCCTTCAGTTTGTCCGCTATCAATGACTCGAACAACTTGTCCTAAGGCTGATTCACTTTACGACTTCTCACATAATAATTCAACAGATTCTTCATCTTGGCCGTAAACATTGTGTACTTTTCTTCAGTCGTTTTCCTGGCTTCAGAAAATTTCGCTCTATATTCTCTCGGCGTTAATTTAAATTCTCTCAACAAATGCTTTTTCACTTTCTCATAATTATCGAGATCAGCCAAAGACAATCTGTTCAGTACAGCTCTAGCTTTCGGAGTCATCAGTGGTAATAACAATTTCACCCATATCTGCTGATCCACTTTGATGATATAATATGCGTTCTCAACCATTTCAAAATAACGGTACTACTATATACTTTGTTGGCATTCTTGGCAATACATGCTTCATCGCATCTCCAATCTTTATTTTTGCCACCAACGTTTCACTTTCTTGAAGTTTTCTCTTCTCTATCTCTCGTTCTTCTTGCCTTTTAATTTCGTCTGCTTCCCTGTTCTTTTTTCATTCGTTCAATTGAATTGCTTTAATTCTAACTTTTTCGTAGAAATTTTAAAACGTTCTTGTCTTTCGGCTTCCTCTTTTACATAAATCTCCTTTTCTTTTGCCTCCGACGCTCGTCTTTCTGTTTCTCTTCTTGTTTAAGTATTCCTGCGGCTTTCAACTCTTCTTGCCTGGCTGCTTCTGCTGCTTTCAATTCACTTCGACGAATGGCTTCTTTTTCCTCTTCTTCTTTCCTCTTCTCTTTCAGTTCTGTTTCCGTGTTTCGTCTTCCTTTTTGCGTGCCGCCTCCGATTCAACCATCTGATTCAAACGTCTTTGTTCAGCATCATCTCTATTTCTCTTTACCTGGTCCAACTGTAATTCAAAATGTTGCCTCTGTATTTCAAGTTCAGCCTGACGTCTCTTTTCAGCTTCTTGTCTCTCTTCTAGATGTATTTTTTCAACTTCTTGTCTCTTACGCTCCTTTTCTTGTTTCTCTTGCTTCTCTTCCTTTCTTCTCTATTCTTTATTCTCTTTCTCCTCTTTTCTCCGACGTTCTTCTTTCTCTTCTTTCTTTTTTCTCTCTTCCTGTCTTCGCGTTCCTCTTCTTTTCTTCTGCGTTCATCCTTTGTCTTTGCATCATCTTCCATTGCATAAACATATCCATCGTAGTTGCCTTTTCTACATACTTATTTTTAGGTTTGATCCTTCCAAACGCACCTTCTTCTTCTTGTTCTTTGACCCAGATCTGAGCTAAGGCTTGCATTAAATCAGCACGTGACATGCCGGCTAATTGTTCTTCATTTCGTCCAGCTTTTACCAACTGACGCTTTATGTTGTCTGTAGACATTTTCTTAATGTCTGCTTGCCTCTCTGCCCTTAATTTCTCCATTTGACTTACTTACTTTCTTTGCCAAAGTAAAACTTGGGCGGTGATTTTGTTTGGTGCCGAACAAACAATTTTTATACCTCTCCTCTTGGATGTCTTTGCTTTCGGGTTGTCTGTCGTCGATTCACAGCGAGAGGTGAAGAAAGTGTCTCTCGTTCGTAGATCAACTAAAAATACTGATAAAAATGATGCGGTGAATATAATTTCCAACTAAAACTCCTTGAAAAAATATTCTACTAAACTCCTCCAGTCAATCTCCCACAGTAAATCTCCAATAGTTAAAAGAGCAATTAAATAACATGTTGATGGAAAGGGATCAGATGTCGTCAGTAAAGCACGAAGTAGTCGGCCAAACCTGTATGTTCGAGCTGGTTTGAACATAGCATGCATAGATAACGACATTCAAAATTACAACTGACTCCATTTTTGCGTTATTTTGAAAATGAGAAATATAACATTTCAATTTAAATTGAAATTCTTGAAATTTGATATCGCCCTTCTACCAGCATATTTTTGCTCAGAAGTGCACACGCCTCGACGGGTCAATTGCAGTTGCACTGCAGATCAATTGTGCACGAAGGATTTGCTCAAAGTCCCTACACAGTGACTGATGCCTCGGACGAGGGTTGAACACGCTCACTCTGCGCACACTGAGTGTTACGGGCCGACCGCTCTAACCTATCAACCACCGTGCCACACAATAGGTGGACATAATATGTCATATGTCAATGGACATAATATGTTTTGTGAAGTTATCAGGAATTGTTAAATATCGTGTCAAATTAGGAGTCTGAGAGTATACCTGCGCCGACCCGTACCCGACCCGTACCCGACCCGTACCCGCAGATACTGGTAGGGTGCGAGCGGGTCGAGTCGGGTCGGGTACGGGTAGACTAATCACGGGTAGGGTAATACCCGGTTTTGCCCGTTTCAACGTCAAGTTTTAGGGCTAAATTGTCAACGTTAAATATTTAGGTGAATGTTGCATCATCAAAGACTTCGATATTATTATAGATAAACGAGCACATTCAAAATCCAAGTATTATATACCTGAATGTAATGCAATCGCTCCTTCTTGTATGTATGATTATCGTTGTTTTTCTCATTCCACTTCCTTCTCCTTTTCTTGCTGCTCCACCTGCTGATCCTCTTCGTATACCTTTTCTCCTCCTTCACTTTTTCCTCTCCCTACACCTAATTTCTGCTCCAGCTTCTCCGCCTGCTCCTACATTTCTTTCCCTTTCCCTCCTCCTATTTTTCTCCTCCATTTCGTCCTCGCCTTCACCCCCAGCTTCATCCTCATACTCCAGATTATCCTTCTGCTTCTGGCCGTCTGCTGCTTCTCCTCCTCCTTTTTTCCTGATCCTCATCCTTCTCTTCTTCCTCTCCTCCTCAAGTTCCGTACTCCTCTTTTATACCTCTTCTTCCTTTTCTTCATCCTTCTCTTTATACTTCTCTTCCCATTTCTCCGCCTCTTGCCTTTGTTCTTCTGCTGCTCCTTCTCTCTAATCTTCCACTTAGTCCTCCTCCTCTTCCGTCCTCCTCCTCTTCCACTTCTTCCTTTCCCTTCTCCTCATTCACGTACTCCTTCTTCTCCTGCTTCCGCCGCCATCGCTGTCACTGACGCTGGTGTCGTTTTTGGCGTTACTACTTCGACAACAGCATAATGCTTAGTACATGTACGTTGGAATCTATTAGCCCGGCAGGCAGCTACGAGGGCATGCTAAAAATGATGTCACGGGTATGGGTATACCCGCTGGGACGGGTCAGGTCGGAGTTTTTAGTACGGGACGGGTACGGGTAACGGTCTTGTTACGAGTATGGGTATGGGTCGGGTACCAAAATGCTCTACCCGCAGACCTCTAGTCCATTTTAATCCTGAAAGTAATCGTGGCAGAAAAATCTGGCTGCGATTAAATTGCAGTTTGTAGGCCTATATCTTTTTTGACCTTATGTGCATGCGTATTATGAGCAGTTATTCGGGTACGCATGAATAAGATAGTGCACGTCTGACGCGTACATTTATGAATGCACTTAGTTTCAATAATTAATTGTTGCTATATTACATTAACATTAAATTTTATTCGTTTTAGCATTTGATTGGTTCTTCAATTGTTCTTCAATCCAAACTTTAGAGAATACAAATTAATGAAGCTCCCCCAGATCTGTACTTAATGTATCGTTCCGTACATGTGCTTTTGCCAGTAAGCTTTTCAGAATACTTCGAAACTGGCAATATGTTCCATTCCTATGGTATGAGAACCGCTTCTAAACCCCGAACACTAATACTCGTAAGTTTGCAATAAGATGCACTGGACCAAAGATTTGGAACGACATCCCGTATGATATTCAAAATACTGCAACTTTGCAATCATTTCAAAATAAGATGAGAAATTATTTGCTGAATTGTCCATTCATCTGATTTGAGTAAGCTTATTATCATCCACCCCTCGCAGATTGATTCTTTAAGTTAGGCTTAAAAGAATTAGTTAAGTTTAGTTAGATGTACGACTACAACTTGAATATTACCCGATGTTACTTTATACAAGTGTTTTGTTTGCTGCACATTTGAGTTTATTATGTCTGTGCTCACAACAATTTATATAGCAAAATACGTCAGTGGGTGGCCCTGTTAGCTGGAGGAAATCCTGTCGGGCCTCCCTTTGTAACCCAAATGAGCAACTAAATATTATGTGTACACTCTTGATGATTTTGTTTTGATTCATTACAATAAAATATTTTCGTTCGTTCGTTCGTTTCGTTCGTAGCGTGTTGATCAACCCTCGTTGCCGGACAGTTCTCTCACAACTCAGGGCAGATCATGCTTAACAAATGGGCAGATCATGCCTAACAAATCTACTGAACTTCCTAGAAGAGGTTTATGGAAAACTGGATGAAGCAAGGCGGTGGATATAGTGTACTTGGACTTTGCGAAAGCTTTCCACAAAGTTCCACCTAGAAGGTTGGAAAGAAAACTGGAGGCAGGAGGAATAGGAGGAAATTTGCTCAAATGGAGAGCAAATTGGTTGAAAGACAGAAGGCAAAATGAAGGGATTAGAGGAATATTCTCTGGATGGCTGAGAGTAATGAGTGGAGTGCCACAAGGGTCGGTTTTTAGGACCGCTGCTCTTTATATTATTTATTAATGATATCGACATTAGAATCATCTCGAAAATCTCAAGATTTGCTGACGATACGAAACTATGTGGAAAGGTAAACAAATGGAAAGATGCAGAGATCCAGAGAAAAGACTTGCAGAGACTGTACCAATGGTCAGAAGCATGACAGATGCTGTTCAACACAGAAACATTTTCTGTTGTACGCATGGGAAAGTAAATGAAAAATGTCAATATGCTTTAGGAGGATTGAACAGAGGAGAGTCAGAGGAAGAAGGAGACCTGGGGTAGTCATACACAATAGTGCAGAGCCATCAAAGCAATGTTCAGAGGCTGCAAAAAAGGCCACCAAGGTGTTAGGAATGATCAAAAGAACAATAGCAAGCATGGAAAAAGAAATAATTCTCGAGTTGTATAAAACACTGGTCAGACCAAACCTTGAGTGCTGTGTAGAAGCATGGAATCCATACTTGAAACAAGATATCGATAAATTAGAAAGGATACAGAGGAGAGCAACGAAAATGATAAAAGGATACGCAAATCTAAAATACGAGGAGAGATTGAATAGATGTGGATTGACAACAATGGAGAGAAGAAAACAAGAGGAGACTTGATTGAAACATACAAAATAATGACAGGGAAAGACACACTACCAGTACAACAGTTTTTTAACATCTACCATGGACAATAAAACCAGAGGATACCGATGCAAGATTTATAAAAAACGAGCTGGTATATGAATGCAAAGATTTTATAGTTCAAGGGTGGTAAATGCATGGGATGAGTTAGATGAAGAGACCGTTGCAGTACATTCAATAAAGGCATTCAAAGAGAAACTGAAGAAATTTGGGTATTAGAAAGAAATAATGAGTAAGCAAAGGAAGAGAAATCAGTGGTTCGTACACAGATACGATCTTCTGAACCACTACAAAACATGTTATGTTACCTAAACTCATTTTTGAGTTGGCAGTCTACGTAAACATATATTGGTGTACGTGTGTGCAATGCGTAGGCCTACACATTGAAGAGAGGCTGATGGACAGATAGTGATACAGATGGAGAATCGGAGGAATATTACCCGAAAGAGAGGAATCAGCAACCCATACTTACCGTAGAATGGGGGTCGTAGAGTAGTGGTGAACACATTGGGACGCAGCGCTGAGGAACCGAAATCAAGACCCGTATGTCACCTAAGGTTGAATTTTTTTCTTCTTTCGCTAGGCGGAGGCGTATGTTAAAAAGGAAGATGTATATATGTATGTACATGGCTGCCGACGGACAAATTCGACTCATGTAATAACTTGTCAATATTCACTTATACTGTGTTTGCAATCACACTGCGGTTTGTCAGTTTGAAATTAAACAAAGATTTTTATTATTATTTTTCCCCGAGGTACATATGAACCCTCGGGATTCAAAACTTAGGGGGGGGGGGTTAATTATTAAATAATAATAATAAATAATAAATAATAATAGTTATAATTATTATTATCGTTATTTTTGCCCTGAGGTACTTCATTCCCCAGGAACTTAGAGATTATTATATGATGCAAAATTGTCTGGAGCCTCAGGCCCCGTCATCAGGGCTTGAAGAGAAGGTATCATTAAAAAATTTATTATTATTATTAGTAGTAGTAGTATTACTACTACTATTATTATTATTATTTTTCGCCCGAGGTAGAAATGATCCCTCAGGCTCGATAAAACTAAAGCCAAAAACTGTGTTATACATGTAGGTTTTCGTCCCCAACGTGCTGCTCAAAGGACCCCACCCCTAAATGCCACGTGTGCTGATCGACAAGCGCTGGAATAGATAGATGGACTCTCGGGATCGGACGTTGCCTGAGTCATGCGACGACCCAACTCCTGCAAAAACTCAAGCCCCGTTTGATTGATGGGGTCAAGTGATTCCATGGCCACCGTAATGAATTCGTGCGTAGCGAGGAGTGACGCGTGGATGGCTGTTGAGTTCCATGCAATGAATTTTCCTCTTGTCCATGGAACCAACAGAGGTCCATCTGGCCTCTTGCCGGCGGTGCGACTCAGGCCAAACGGTTCCTTCGAGCCCGGAACATCTGCCTTCGAGAGGGCTCTCCAGATTATATCGTTTATAGCTCAGTGTCGCACTGCCCTTCCCATCGATTTTCTGCGGACCAGTCCGCGATGTCCACCCTGGTCTGCCATCTCTCCACACTGGCACCGATGTGGTGCACAGAGTGTTAGTCCAAGGCGGAATCCTGCAGTCAAACTCACTGCCTCGTTGCTCAAGCATAGGCCGCACGCGGCCAGGGGCAAGTCTCCGAGCCATGCAGCGCCAGGCGTGTGGAGTCAACAACGCTGAGTCTTGCCTGGCTGAGAGGGTCGTTTGCTTGCTGTTCAGATCTTCATTTTGTCGCTGTATGTCAGAGGCTTGCCTATCCCAGTTTATCTACTGCATCGGGACCGGTTCCATCACTGCTGGATGTGAGTCTTTGCGAGCCTCCAACATTTCTTCGCGATACTCATCGCTCCACTCCTCCGCGACCAGGATGGCACCCACGAATCCGGCGGTTGACGCAAATGACGCCAAATAGGCTGATGATGTCATCGATACTCGCCTGGTCCCGAGTCCTCCATCTTTGATAGGGAGCTACACTTGGAGTCATTGCCTGTCACTTCTCCAGTCCCGTCCTCATCTGGTGGTCCATTATGTCAAGTAACGGATGATTCCAACACGGAGATGTTCGAAACATATATGTCATCTATGGTGCTCCTAAGCACGATCTAAGCAGCAAGAGTGCTGCTTGTGCCTGGATGTCCACTAGATCCTTCAGTACTCAGTGCAAGGTCTCATTGTGCCCTCGAAGAGCCTCGTCTAGGGTCTTCCCTCTGAAGAGCGGGTCGCCGAGTAGAGTCAATTCGTCCCGTTTTCGTTCTCTGAGGACCTTGAATTCAACGTCCTTCAGCTCTGTCTTCGAAAAGATTTTGCATTTCCGTCTGTTTAGAGAAACTCCGAGTGTGGACTCCAGCTCTGCACTCATAAGGAGAGGTCGTCCAGATATACCAATTTGAATTGGGACTGCTGCGTCCGCAGGGTCGTCTGTAGTGGTAATAAAAACAGCAAGGGCCCTAGCGGGTCACCCTACTGCAGTTCCATCTGAGATCGCACCACGAATCTACCAAACTGTAGCGTCGATTTTGTTGAGTAAGCTTGATGGACGAAGGCATATATCTCTGGTATGGTGTCATGGACCGTCCTCTTAGCATAACATCTCTCCTCATTGAATTGAAAGCATTTGCAAAGTCCATTTTCATTAAAATTTTGTTCTTCGTGCATTCTGGAGACGAAACTTCTAGTTGCGTGTACAGCCGTTTCTTCTCCTCTTGGAGTGGCACTGCCTACTTGGTGTGGAGCGAAAAACTGTCCCAGTCTACTCACAGCATACTCGTTGGCGCATTTGGACGCCATCCTTCGCCACACATAACCGATGACTATTGGTCTAAGTCCGCCGATCTGTTTGGATAAGTGATCAGAGTTCCCCCAAAATAATATCTAGTATCCTCAATGGGCATTCGCCTCGGAGCATCAGGTCAGTGAAATCCGTCATGGCCTGGAGTAATGTACTCGCCGACTCTGTTGTTTATTAAGTCGAGCAGATGCGGGGGTGTAGTCCATTCGGCCCTCTGATTACCCAGCTGAAAGCGATCGTATTGCACTCTCGATTTCTCTCACAGAGATTTGAAACAGACCAGTGGATGCCATATTCGGTAGGTCTGCCATTTGGGCTTTCTAGCATTTCGGGTGATGTTTCTCTTGTAAAGGTCTGAGGGATTCTATGGTGGCTTCGATTGGGCGTTCTTGGCAGCAGTGAATGCGCGATGCGGCCCGTACGTTGCCCTCCTCCACATTGGCGTTCGACGCTGCCAAAAACAGCTCCCTAGCGTCTGCCTTTCAACGTTTTCCGAACTCAAAATCCGCTTCCAGTTCCTCCATTCTCATTAAGTCCTTACTCTGGATTCGTTTCTTGATCACATTCGCCATGTTATGTCTGCGGCTTGCTCACGATGGTTGGGCCAGGACACTGGAGGCGAAGCGCAGCAGCCGGTTCCAGGAGTCTACATCACTTGGGTTGCAGCTTACAGATTTCAGGATATCCTTTAGGGATTTTGCGCAGACGAAACACGCACCGTTAGGAACATGTTTATTCGCTGTTGTGCAGGTGCAACAAGTGCAACAAGTGCGTCGTTCGATGATTTACTGGCCCGTGATTAGCTGGAAAGTCTTAGCGTACCTCTAACTCTTGCTATCGCCCGTCCAAAATGAACCTTCAAAGCTGATGAAAAACTCACCTAAAGATTTAAATTCTGGACTGGCCATCCAGCTCCAGCGCGGGACTAACACCTGTGCCTTGCTCTATGCCAAAACTCGTGCGTCTGGTCCCAGCAACAATATTTAAAATCAGTCAAACTAACGTCATCAAAATAAACAACGACCATCCGCGGCGAACGAGAACCACACATTTGTGGTTACTATTATTATTATTAGTATTTTTTCACTTAGGTAGGCCTACATTCATTATTATTATCATTTATATATTGCTATTATTATTATTATTATTACTATTATTTTTATTATTATTATTATTATTATTATTATTATTACATTAATGTCATTGTCATTATTGTATTATTATTATTACTGTTATAGGTTTTCGTCCCCATCGGGCTGAACGAAAGAGCTCCTGAATGCCACTGCATTAAAGCGTTGTGTACAAATAGACCGACGCATTAAAGCGTTGTGTACAAATAGATAGACGCTGAAAAAGATGAGTTGTTTCGCGTGAGTCTCCCGTTGCCTGTGTCATACGGCGGCCCAGCTCTTGTAGCAACTCCATTCAGGTGCGGTTTATGGGTGGGGCCCAGTTATTCGATGGCAACTGGTACAAGATCATGAGTGGTGGGGAGGGATGAGTATTTGATGCACTTTCGTTCTGCGGCATGTTCTGCTGCACCACCGCTGTTGATGCTGTCAGATGTACACAAGAGGATGCGTATGTGTGAATGGTTGTTGCGCCCCATGCTAGGTGTCTGCTTCTCGTCCATGGGATTAATGTGGCGCCATCTGGTCTCTTGCCATCGGTGCGGATCAGTCCCGATGGTTCTCTTGAGCTCGGAATGTCCGCTTTTAAGAGAGCTCTCCAGATTATGTCATTCATGGCAGAGTGTCGTGCTGCTCTTCCCATTGATCTTCTGCAGACCAGATCGTGATGTCCACGTGGATCGACGCTCTCCCCGCATTGGCATGGATCGGCGCACAGAGCACTAGTCCTAGGCAAAGTCCTGCCGCAACCCTGACCGCCTGATTGTTTAATCGCAATCCACAGGACGCCAAAGGGATAATCCAAAGCCAGTCTCCGGCGTGCGGGGAAAATAATGCTCTCATTCTGGCTTGACTAAGTGGGTTGTCGCATCCGGACCAGACTTTCGCTTTATCGTCGTTTATCAAAGATCTGTCTCAGGTCTTCTGTTGGATCGGGACCGGTATCATCGTCACTGGAAGGGAATCCTTACTAACGTTGAACATTTCCTCCAGGTACACGTCGCTTCACTCTTCAACGGCTAGGATGGCGCCCACGGTCGAGACGGTCGACGCAGCTGACGAAAAATAGGCTGAAGTTGCCAGCATCGATAGTAGTTATATTCATTGCTACCTGGTGCATTTAATCTATATACACCTATAATCACATCAAATCAACCAATAATTTGGTTATAGTTGCCTCGTACTTAGGTTATAATATTAACCTAACTCATAAACAGGCAAAAAAACCTAGCCACATGTGGATGTGTTGCCTCCAAGCAAGCTGGTATCAAATAAACTAACGATCTAGCGTTGCAAAAGCCACCTACCATGCACAGGGCTAGGCTTTGATTAGAAGATCCACCAATAGGTCAAATGTCACGGGAATTTCCAAAAGTTTCGATGACTCATCAGTTTCGATGATGAATCATTGTTCACAAAAAGGAAAAATATTTTCTTGCGTATATAAAATGAATGAAAATATTTTTCCCTTTTTTCCCTTAAAAAAATGCCACTACAATATAAAATGGAATACTCGAAGAAAACTGTTATTGAATTAAGAAAAATTGAAAACAGAGCGGTTTGGTTGGTCATACACGACTACGAAAAGCGGATTTGATTAGTAAAATTGAAGCCCACAGCGTACCCTTAATCTCAACCAATGCTGGTTTGCTTGATGCACCAGTTCCCGACATTGGAATCACAACACTCGAACCCGTACCAGCCACGACAGTATGAGAAATATTCGTTAAGACTAAATCAGCGATTAATAAATTCGCAAGGTGGATTGAAAATTATATACCTAAAGAACCAAAGAAAATAGTGAATGAGAAGTTAGAAGCACTGAAAGCCAAAGTGAATTCTATATTCGGTAAAATTCCTGTGAAAACACGCGAAATAAAAGAGACGGCTACAGCTATCAAGGGCTTCACGAAGCAATACACGGTCCAAGGCGCAAGCGGAATTGACGCCACATCTTTTCTCAAAGCAGCTCAACCACAACTGGAAGACCTTTTGCTATTATATAAAATGTTTTGACGATGACCTATATTCGCTAGCTCCCGTAACGTTTACAGCGAAGAGTGAAGACGGTGATGTAGCTCAGATATTTATAGACACTCTTATAGATAATATAAATGATATATATAATCGATTTAAATTTCCAAAGAAAATGATATTCGGAAAGAAAGATCAGGCCCTGTACGACTCGACTACAGTTTGCCACATATGCGAAGGCGAACTGGGTGATGATCGAGTTAGAGACCATTGCCACCTCACCGGTAAATTTAGAGGCGTCGCTCATACAATCTGTAATCTAAAATATAGTCCCCAAGTTTTTCCCAGTATTGTTCCATAATCTATCCGGTTATGACAGTCATCTATTCGTAAAGAAATTACGAGGTGATGATAACGAAAAGATTAACTGCATTCCCTGCAGCGAAGAAAAGTACATCTCATTTAGCAGAGAAGTCGTGGTTGATAAGTTTGTAAATGAAGAAAATAAGGAAGTAGAGGTCAAACGTGAATGACGTTTCATCGATAGTTTTAGATTCCTGGCATCGAGTCTCGATGCTTTATCGAGAAATCTAAGGAAAGATCAGTGTAAGAATCTAAGCAAATACTACTCTAATAATCAGCTCGATCTCTTGCTTAGAAAAAGTGTCTACCCTTACGACTATATTAATTCCATCGATCGACTGAACGAAACAGAACTACAATCATGCACAGATGGTATGGAATGAATTCGGATTCAAAACGTTTAGAGAATACCACGATTTATATAACGTGAGTGATGTTCTCCTGCTTGCTGATGTATTTGAGAATTTTAGAGATGTGTGGAGTGAGAACTATGGTCTAGATCCCGCTTGGTATTATACTTCTCCAGGTCTTGCTTGGCATGCCGCATTAAAGTTGACTTGAGTAGAGTTGGAGTTGTTGAGCGATTATGATATGATACTACTGGTTTAGCAAGGAATAAGAGGCGGTGTTACCACCATTTCACATCGTTATGGACAGGCAAACAATAAGTTTATGCCATCGTTTGACGATAGCAAGTCTTGAACATTTATAACCTATTTAGACGCGAACAACCTGTACGAATGGGCAATGTGTAAGAATCTACCAACTCACGGGTTCCAGTGGATGGGTAATGATAAGCTAAACGATTGGAGATCAATGCCGTGTATATTAGAAGTCGACTTGGAATATCCTTGAGATTTACACGATCTCCACAACGACTATCCTCTTGCCCCTGAGAATATTACACCTGAATCTTCAACTGTACCTAAACTCATTCCGAACTTGAACGATAAAGTAAAATACATAGTCCATTACGAAAATTTAAAGCTATATGAAAGCCTAGGCTTGAAGATTACCAAAATTCATCGCGGAATTTAATTTGAAGAAAGTGCCTGGCTGAAAAAGTATATCGATCTAAATACCAACCTAAGGCCCAGAGCCACCAACGATTTCGAGAAAGACTTTTTCAAACTAATGAACAATAGTGTGTTTGGGAAGACGTTCGAGAACATAGAGGCTCACGTAGATATAAAACTGGTTTCTAGCGAGAAGCCAGCCATAAAACTAGCAGTGAGCACGAGTTACGATACTCAAACTATTTTTGATGAAAACCTAATTTCCATTCATATGAAACGAACGAAGTTATATTACAACAAGCCTATATATCTTGGCATGTGTATTTTAGGCTTGAGTAAGACTATAATGTACGATTTTCATTACAATTACATCAAGAAAAAGTATGAAGATAGAGCAAAGTTACTTTTTACAGATACAGATTCTCTGGCTTATGAAATTAAGACCGAAAACTTCTACTCCGATACAGCTCCCGACATTAGAAGTAGGTTCGACACTAGCGACTATCCTAAAGACCACTCATCTGGCATAGAAACAGGCATCAATGAAAAGATCATTGGCATGTTCAAAGATGAAGCAGCTGGTAAACAGATCGAAGAGTTTGTAGGTTTAAGATCGACACTGTATTCGTACAAGATGGCTGGAGTAGACCACAAGAAATGTAAAGGCGTGAAGAAGAATGTCGTCAAGAAATCTATCACTCACGAAGACTACAAGGACTGCCTATTCACCAAGAGAGAACAATCGAGAAAGATCAATGTCATTCGATCCCACCTACACGATATCTACACCGAAGAAGTCAACAAGGTGGCTCTCTCAGCGGAAGATGGTATCCACACTTTAGCATATGGACATTATTCTCTAATATAAAATGAGTGTTAAACAAATCGATGTCGAAGGTGTAACGCTACCTAATATTGCTTTGTCGAATGTGGATCTAATTGAAGCAGCGAGGAAACTAAATATAAATAATTTCAGAGGAGTATTTCTAAGAGACGAGCTGCCGAAGAAACCAAGAGCGAACGAGTGTGGTATCCTTAATCTGGACGATTCGGATGGCAAAGGAACGCATTGGACATGTTGGATCAAGCGCGCTAATGATAACATTTATTTTGACAGCTATGGACTGCCTCCTCCTACGGAATTGATAAAATATCTACAAAGACCGCTGTTTTACAACAGTGAGCGAATACAACCAGACGGTCAAGTGTATTGTGGTCATTTATGTCTGTTTCTATTGAAGAAGACGATCAACGATGGTTGTAAATTTCAAGAAGTCATAAACGAATTGCATTAAATAATATCACCTATTTAAAAAATATGCCTGTTGATAAATTTGGACGAACTGATACCGCATCAATTGAAAGAATAGTTTCTGGAGCTGTTACTCTATCTCAAGCGAGTAATACCTTTCTAAAACGAGATGGAACGAACGAAATGGATGGTGATTTAAATATGAGCGTTAACTGGATAAAAGGTCTACCGACTGACATTCATCCGCCAGTCTTAGCTAGCCAGGCCGCGAGTTTTGGTCAAGTCGAAACTCTAGTCAGCCAAATTAAAACGAATAATACTACCATTGATAACTCGAGACTATACGTGACTGCAGCACCTACCATGACTTCGAATGTAACGACGATAAACGGTTTTACTTACGAAGCTAGTGCTAGCGAATATCGCATAGCGGCTGGGTATGACATTGAACTGTGGAAAGCGCTTCAAAATTCTTGTCATGTCCCCGAATGTTGAATAGCCGATACAGTAACTGATGTTTGGTTACAGATTAAATATCCCGTTCCTTTGTCTATGTCGGGTTTCTACATCATTGCTAGCACAGTATTAAACACACGTATTACTAGATGGAAAGTTCAAGCGAGTAATGATGGAATAATATTTACAGATATTCTAAGTCCTAAAACGGATGTCCTCGATGCAGGAGTTTTGAACAAATTTACATTTCCAGCATCGTCTAATTACGTTTACTGGCGATTTCATATTATATCCACGAGCGATGGGGCCGAATGGACGGGTATTGGGTTGTTACAGTGGATTCCTACTCTTACTGATATCACACTCGGAAGAAAATGTCATGACAGTTACGTTCCTAGATTAACTTTGAATACTAGTAATTATGGTTTTGAAGCGAGCGCCACTTTTGAATATCAAAATAACAAAGCCTTCAATGCGTTCAAAGACGAAGGCGAATTGGTGTCTAACGTCAACAGTCAATTTTTTTTAACTATCAAGTGTCCAACACCTGTAAGAATCTGGAAGATTGGATTGAAAGGAAGGAATAAATCCTCCGAAAGGATTTATGATTGGAGGATAGAAGGAGCCAACAACTCAGGAAGTTGGAATATTTTATACACTGCACCTAATCCTACTTAGGAAATACTTATCAAGAATTTTGAATCGATTCCGCAGGAAAATACACATCTTACATGTTGTATTGTAAACAAGCTGAACCGGGCAGGCCTGTATTAAGCGTGATGCAGTTATTCGCGTACGATGACTAAGATTTTCAATGACTATTCTCATTGAAAATTTAAACCTCAAGTTCACCAACATCGTTATCTCCAGATACTACGATCAACGAGGGGATCCATCCCGGCTCCGTTTCTATCCTCGTTTTTGTAAAAGTAAATGTCTTGTTCGTTTGCAACTTGCTGAGCAGGGGCTCCCCGTATACGCTCATGTCGTGCTCTGTCTCATTCGGCGCCACTACCGTTATCAGGTAAAAATATCCTTCTGTGCCATATACATATTGCTTCGTTTTAACAGTAAAAACTACGTCTTCTTCCAAAGTTTCAAAATCTAAAAATGTACGAGTTTCCATTTTAAGTAGCTGGATAAAACTTTATGTTAGTATATTATTTTCATATCGATTTCTCCAGACTTTACCATTATAAGCCTTCAGCGTGTTCATACTGGTTTTTAAAGTCATACTCACCTTATACAACGATGAGTACGTGACGGCTTCGTTAGTGTCTTTGTCTATGATTTCAACGCTTATAGGATTATTTCTAATAGTTTTTAAATACTCGTACTTGGGTAATGCTTGCCTTTTCTCCTTCACTGGTTCAGGCAATTCTGATTCCGGTAAAACACTCTTCTCAACGAGTATTCTTAACATTTCTGGTTTGTTCATACAACTAGACTTTATTCCATGTTCCTTCATTAACGATTTCAGTTGTGAGAGTTTCATGTTCTTTTTATAATAGAAAATATTTTCTTTAATATACTACGTTCATCTTCTGAACGTCTGATTGGAAATTTAACAATTTATCAGAAATGACGACTGCATAAGCTTCCGTTCCAGCAGGGATCGCTGCATTGAAAGTAGCCTTGATCTGGATGTCTACGACAGACGACTTTAACCGTTCAGATTGCCTACACACATCAAAAACGAAAAGCGGGTATAAGTCTTTGTAGTCAGCCGGAGTGATGCTGCTCTGAGTTACCAACTGGTCCATCCGTAGAATTTTTCGCTAAAGGTCGCCGCGTCTCTGTAAGCTTAAGAAAATTGCTGATTTGGGAATGAGAGGTTGTATTCGACAGCCGGATATCTGTCCTGGTTCATCATCACATACATGTTCTTGATATCGCAATGATCGAAAATTGATGGATTAGCCTCTTGATTGCCGCTTCGATTCGTTTGAAATCCAACTATGATGTACCTGGGTTTTTCTGGCGCTGTCTTTACACTAAGTCGCCAACTAAACGTGGTAGATACAGGAACCGTTATAGTATCGCAAAGATGGGCTTGGTAGGCAACTGGTAGCATTGCCTTTGATTCGATCGTTTTATACAGCTGCATTCTTTCCATGTCAGACGCTTGAACGTGCGGCATAAACCATGAAATTTTACTGAGGTTGACTTTGTCAGCCGCTACTGCATTTGCCCTCAAAATAGCATCGCTGTCAGGTTTGCGAACGAGAGTTAAAGTCTGTTTCATACCGTAGACTATCTTTTCGTAATCCTCACAGAATCCAAAATTGTGCTTCAGCGGCACAAAAGAGCTGAATGTACCCTTTCCAGTTGGTTTCCGAATGAGATACGCTTGTCTTATCGCGAATCCTGTGTTATCGTTTATAACAGCAGTCGCGGCTGTATCTTTAGTACATAATTGGTTAAGTCCCTGATCAAGAGCAAAGTCATTGGGATATTTCAATAGACCTAGCATAGTTGTGGCTTGTCCGGGATGAAACACGCTTTCTATTTCTTGATTAGACAAGGAATACGACATTTGGCTGAAGAGATGCATCAGCCCGTTGTTGACTAAAGCTGCAGCGTCGGCATCAACGTAAAAGGTTCCATCCGCTTTAGTCAGTCTGCCTTCGAAAAGCAGGTATGACTCGGATGGGTGGCTGAAAATATCTTGAAGTTTGATATTTATGCGAATTTTCCCAGTGTTAAGATTCGCCCTCGCCACTGGTTCGTATTCATGAAATTCATATCTTTCAATTCTCTCGTCCATAATAGTATTTTCAGTAAATCTTAGAGTATCTGACTGCATTTTTAATATAACAAGACTTTATTTTAAGCAAACTTCATTCCAGATCCACGCACCAAATCTCGGATCGATATGGCATCGCCGTTACCAGACAGTAAATTATTTATATTCACCGAATGGTGGGGGGATATTAAATTCTGTAACGTTTCCTTACTCTTTTGACTAAGTGTCGTATTTTCATTCGGAGTTAACAAATCCTCGCTCCGTTGTGGTGCAAACATTTTTGCCGCTGCTTTATCAACCAATCGCTTTCCAGCATTGATAGCAACGGTCTTACCTACGTCTATAGCCTTTTTTACAATCTCCGTTGCAGCTTCTTTCCCGGCACTTAATGCAGTTGATGCTACCTGTTTTGCAGCATTCGAGGATCACATTCTTTTGAAAAGAACTACAACCCCCTCGCCCGTCGAGATCCTCCCTTTCCGCTTTCGTTCGAGCAATGGCTTAATGATTTTATTATATTTTAGACCTTTAGACGATTTGGGTTTATTCGGATTATTAGGTACATACAAGGCACTCGTTTGGTTCCTTCATCGTCATCAATTCCCATAGCCCTGGAGTTCCCATGTAGGTGTTATTACCAATAGATATATCGTCTCCTTCGATTGAAATTGGATAGTTTCCGATGAAAAAACCCTCATCTCTAGAGTATATTCCGAAGGTCGTGTCCGTCAACTTTTTATTCGCAGCGTATTCTTTTAAATATTTTGTGGCAATATAACCTAATTCCAAGGTTCTAATATCTGAAACGGGATCGACCGCAAACACATCTATTGAGGGATATTGTAGGAATTGAATCGCTTTCAACGATGTCGATAGCGATGCCGCAATGCTCGAAGAGCTGTAGAAGTCGCGGTAGTGCTTTCCTCAATCGCGCCTAATTTTCTAGATAGTCCAAACTGCGAGTCGATTGTGGGTTTGTACGCCTTTATCAATTCCCGATGAAGTCCAATGTCCCCTAATTTCTCAGATAACGAGTCTTGTCTAATATTTTGTTTCATCATAAGAAAATTCTCAACGATAATGTCTCGTTTGGCCGGGTCCTGAATTTTTAGAAACGACATTTTTAAGTTGGAAACATAATATTTAAACGTAAAAACCTAAAACGTAAAACGTAAATAAACGTTCACTTTGTATTCAATTCGTTGTGCCTAAGTGTTTCGTCGCTTCATCTATGTTGATATTGGTTTCACTCCTAACCTCTTCCTTCATCTGAATAAATTTCTTGAATTCACTTAGAATAACGGAATATTCCAAGTCTGAGATATTATTATCATCTAGGGCTTTTGAAACGAGGTCGCTGATCGAATTAAGTTTCCCTTCGGCTATAGTCCTAATCTTTGCATGCTTTTCTTGCCGCAGCGAAAATATTCGGCGGACTTGGATGGATATCACAGATAGTGCTCCAGCTCCAGCGGATAAAGATACCACGATAGTAGCGGTGGATGCGGCTACGACGGATCTTAGAAAAGTTACACCTAATACGCTGAGTCCCGAAGACGCAAGGGTTAACAAACCTACCAACGCTTCAAGAACTTTAACACCCTTTTGATATTTTTTACAGATTATTTCTCTCTTTTCACGTTCTCGTAAGATTTCCTGTTGAATTTCAGATATTTTCTGAAGGCGATAAGTGTCTGCTTTATTCATTTCCATTTTATAATATCAAAGAATATTTTTTAATGGAATTCAATTTTATTTGTGTATCACATAACATAACGAGCCTCCTTTGTTTATGGTGACAGTCCCAAGATCTCTAAAATTCTTAATATCGAGTAAAATGTCTTCCATGAATCCAGTAACGGTATCGCTCAGCAGGCGATAAACCGCTTCTATCAATACCGGATGGAGCGAAACTTTACACGATCCTTTCGTCATTCGGACACCCAAGCCTAACAGTAAAACAACCATCTCTTGTGAAGGAATAGTTATCGCTTCTTGAGCAAACAATTCCCACCTTAGACCGCCCATTTGTCTTTGCGGTCTATACTTGACATCCCACATACCTTCACACGCGTGCCACGTGACGGATCTCTGTTGAGTTCTTACTTTTGGAACAATTTTTCGTTTCGTCCACCCCATTTTATGAATTGGAAATAGAGACATTTTATATATATATAATATTTTTTAAAGTAACAATCCGAGAAGCGGAATGTTTTTAAATGGTGAATCTGGTCCTAAGATAAGTCCTTCCCCATTTATAAACCCATTACCTCTTTTCAGATACAGACCTTCTCCCGCGCCGTTTAATCCAGATCCTTGGTATGGCTTCACGTATAGCCCTGCCCTTGTTGCACTATCTTGTAGATTTTACCTCGACTATTGACATTTATAGCCCCACCCGTTCGGGTGACTTTATCAATGACTTTAGAACCAGCCGCCGCACCTATTCCAGTTAATGCACCCGTTACTAAGCTCGGTAATACGCTAGATAGTAGGAATTTACCCGCAGTTGCTAGAAACGGTAAAATGGCGCCGATAAAGTAACCTTCGACTTTAGCGTTATGTATTAAATGCGTTTTACTCATTTTTATAGTCACGCCTTTCCCATCCTGATACGCTTTAGCTAGTTAATTGAGTTGTGTTTGGGTATGAGCTAACTCGTGCTCTCTGTTTAAATCGCTATGCTTTTATTCCAATACTAACACCTGTTCCCGCTTGTAGCGATCTTTTAATTTTATCTTTTTGTCCTTCTGAAATATTGACTCTGACGTTCGTGTATCGACTCATTTTATACAAAACTATAAAAACTTTTAAGCTTCTCTAATATGAAACCGTATCGATAATTCCTCACCTCGCAGATTAATTAGTTTACCATTCTGATCGGTGAGAGTCGTTTCCATTGTCGAAATCGTGGATAGGGTGATTGGAAGATAGATCAAATTTCTCGGCGTTTCAATAATCTTGTAACCAGACTCTACATTCGGGAAAAAGAATAGATAATGTTATCTGCAGTTCCATTGCCACAGGATGCTCCGATGATATCGCTCGTAATCATCAGATTAGTAACACTCATTATGTCTACTATATTCTCTGATTCTTGGTATCTCTCGGTATATCGTCTCCTATTGAAACCGATGACTTTTCCGATAGAGTTATACGCATAAAAATCAACTATGTAATTCTCCGCTATATGCAAAACTGTCTTCAACGTATTGCTGTTTGCTTCTATCTTAATACTGTATGCTTCGTTAACCAAATCATAATGCTCCTCTTCTTTCATGCTTCTCTGCACGTATTCGTTAATGTCTGTAATTTCATAACAGCCTTCAGGGATGGTTATAGTAACCCACATACCTCCACGATTAGGCGAATACGAAAAGCTATTATTAGTCGCGTGGGGAATGAAAAATATGTTTCCAGATTGACAAGAGCCATTTCATACTTTTTATCTTTATCGAACTGTATCAGCGGATTGAACCGCGTCTTTATTTGCGAAGTCTTGTCACTTAATAATATGTAAAACGATGACTTTGGCTCTGTGTAACGAGCAATCCTCTCGGTGTTGTCTGCTATCTTTTGTAGAATCGATTCCATTTTTAAATTAGCAAAGATTTATTTATAATGGAATATAAAATGTATCAAAACCGCATCTATACTTTCAGTTAATCTTATTACTGGTGTGATCTATCACTACAAAGCCGTGAGGTTGCTTCCAGGCTCTTTGACATAGTTTTCTAAACTCCTCCTTAGGCATGTCTATACTCGCGTGGTCGTTGTAGATATGATCAATATTTTTCAGGTCTTGGGGAAACAAACAGATAAAGTTTGCATTCTCTCTAATTGTCTGTCTTGGTAGTTTGAAATAAATCTGTGCTAGATAGAAACAGTCGACGTTGCTGTGCCTCCCTCGGATGTAATAAGTCTCGCATTTATTCTGCTTTTCTAACTGTAAATCGTCGAAAATCATCAAGTTCTTCTTATCGCGGTTCAATTCTTTCGGGTCTGGCATGTCTTCTGCTGTTTCGAAGAACTTGGAAGAAATATTAGATTTTTTAACCAATTCTCTAGCCATTTCCTCAACTACAACTGCTGGTGAAAATTTTTTCCTCATGATCTCGTCTTGAATATCGAATAACCCGATGAAGGATTCTTTAAGTAGTTTTTCTTCAAATGCTTTTTCAGAATTTTATACTATGGTTGAAAGAGAAACCTCCCGAATACTTGCAGATTATCGTAATTTAACCCTCCGGGTCTTAGAAGTAGGTTCAACAGTAGAGTCGTCTTACCACATCCAGACTTTCCTGCGATTAACCCTCTTATACTTCTAGGTAAAAGACGATTATTGAATCTCTTAGATAATATGTCGTTCCACGATAAACCTTTGACTTCCATTTTATATAAATATATATAATTTTAAATAAAAAGGATGTATTGCGTAAAGTGTAATACTCAGACTGAAACTAAAAATGTACAGACTGTTATAACGAAGAATGGATGGTCAATGCTTAGAGGCACCTCTGATGTTTGTGGAAAAACAAATATTCAATTCGTGAAAGCTGTAGAAGGTGGGGATCTAGTTGGGTCTCTAAATTCAGTAACTAGCGGTATTAAGTTACCATGGGCTAAATTTCCAGGTGATATGCACTTGCCAGGTCATCAGTTTACTGGTCCTGGTACTAGACTAGATTTTCGGCTGAATCCTGATGGAACTCCTAAAGATTGGTCGAGGCCATTTGACAGGGTCGATAACGCTGCATATTATCATGATTTAGCTTACAACCAGCACGCGGATACGGCTTCTAGAAATATCGCCGACAGAGCAATGATTAATGAATTGAATAATATACCTAATCGTAGCTTACGGGAACTTATAGAGAGGGCTATAGTCAAACTTATATTATCTACTAAATCTAGTCTCGGGTTAGGTTTAAAAAAAGCCCAAAATTACAACCCGATCTGAAATGGACCAATCATTTAGCGAATGGATTGCATAGACCAGTAGTAAGGCATTTTAGAAAGAGAAAGGTGTACGTTAGTGGAATAGATGAGATTTGGGCTGCTGATCTGGTCGATATGCAGGCCTTCGCTAAAGATAACGATGGTGTGAAATACTTACTTACTGTGATAGATTTGTTTTCCAAGTACGGGTGGATCATACCATTGAATGACAAGAGTGGAAAATCTACAGCTAGTGGCTTCGTGAAAATTTTCGAGAGCGGTAGAAGACCTGGTAAACTATGGGTGGACAAAGCAAAAGAATTTTATTATAAAAATGTCCGGGAATTAGTTGAGTTATATTCTACTGAAAATGAGGAAAAATCCTGCGTGGTTGAGAGATGGAACCGGACAATGAGAGAGAAAAAGTTTAAGTACTTTACAGCTAATTCAACTAGAAGATATATCGATGTGTTGGATGATATGGTTAGTAGTTATAATGAGACTAAACATTCTTCCGTTAAAATGACGCCCGCTAAGACTAGTATGAAAGTGAATGAAAAGACCGTATTTATGAATTTATACGGCGAAGAGGTCTTAGAGCCTATTGTGCCTAGGTTTTCAATCGGTGATAAAGTTAGAATAACTAAGAAAAAGAATATATTTGAAACGAGATACACGCCTAGATGGGCGGAAGAGATTTTTACAGTAGCTCAGATTCGATACACGGATCCTCCAACTTATAAAATTACTGATCAAAGTGGAGAAGAAACAGGGCTCATTTTATGAACAGGAGCTACAGAAGACAACTCAAGAGATATTTAGAATTGAAAGATTATTAGGAAACGTTGGAAGAAATCGCTGGTAAAATGACTCGGTTACCCTGATTCACATAATTCGTGGGTAGATAATGAAGATTTGGTGATCGTGTGATAATGATTGATATAGAAAGTATTGTATATTCCTAACAGACTTGCGTCATAGTTCCTCCTACGACCTACGTTGTTCCATCTCGTGACGATGAGTCTACCTGCGTTGGCGTCAAACAAGCGTTCTCATTATATCGATAACTCGTGGTCGTGATTGTGCGCCAGATTCTAGATCCTTCTGGAATATTCTAGAACAGCCATGACTATAAAATAATTGGTGTGACCGGTAGTTTCATCGTCACGCTTTTACTTTTTCGGGTGCATTGTAACCAAATTCTCCTCTCAGACTGCGAATATGGGCGATGAGCTTCAGCCAACGTTGGGAGAAAGGAACGCGCGTTAGTGAAGATTCGTGGAAGGATTCGAAAGATGAAAGTGAAAGATCGGAAACAAAAACAGCGAATGAGAAAATTGATGGCTTGCCTTCGCGAGACGGCTAACGAACTGGCTTTTCTCAAGAACGAAGCTGCACAGGTTCGAACAGAGCTGTCAACCCTTGTCGACGACGCTGCTGAGTGAAACCGGCGATTACGAGGTGGCTTTTCCTGACGAACAAATGTCTACGAGTACGTCAGGAAGATTCGAACCCTGGTCGATGTTCTCGATAACGCCTATCGATTAGAATTAGAGTTCACGTGGGTTAGAGACGCTCGAAGAGGCAACGAATAAGCTGATTATGACATAAGTGCTCTTATTATAAAGAACTTACTCACTATATCACTTAACCTAACACTAAAAGCGGAACAATGATCCAACACAGTGGAAATCACTTGTTCGTACCCATCGCCGTCAAATGGATGACAGCAACAACGAATACTTGCAGAGAAATATGAAATAGACATAGACAGACATAGACAGATGAACTGATAATATTCTTCTTGCTTGGGGCTAATATAGCGTCTTCGTTGCATGGATAAATGTGTCATTGTCTGGCTTTTGAAACGCTAGATGGTTAGTTTATTTGATACCAGCTTGCTTGGAGGCAGCACATCCACATGTGGCTAGGGTTTTTTGCCTGTTTATGAGTTAGGTTAATATTATAACCTAAATGCGATGTGATTATATGTGTATATAGATTAAATGCACCAGGTAGCAATGAATATAACTACTCTCGATACCCACCTGGTCCCGAGTTCTCCATCTATAATCGGCAGCGAAGCTTGCAACCGCTGAATGTCACTGAGCTCCGTGTTGAGGATCTTCTCCAGTCCTGTTTTAGTCTGATGGTCTATTGTTTCCAGTAACTGGAAATTAGTAGTGTAATCCTCTTATGTACATGTAGTGTGCATATTATTATTATGCACACTACATGGCTCTAAGGACCCGTAGGTGGTAATGCAATCATGATCTTTATACCTAGAGTTTTCTGTCAGTCTTGTATTGGATTTCTGTCGTCTTGTTTCTCTATGGCCGACGACGTATCTGCGCCAATTCGGCCGACCTTCCTCTTCTTTTCAGGCTGACGACTGACTTTGATGTTGTGTAGTATCAGAGGCTGCGTTTGACATAAGAGTTTTCCTTATCTACCCCTACTCATCTCCTGAGGAACCCCATACGCAGTGGAGGGCTGGATTTGTTCTGATAGCGACCTAATATCACCATGCCACAACTAAGTCAATCGTAACTGATACTCAGTGGCAATAATCAGAGTTTCGCCTAAGAAACAAAAGTAAACTGTTAGACATCCTAAAAGATTCAACGCATAGGTTTGCCAAGTGTGAGCCATCTCACAATTTCTTATAGAGCCGATTGAAGAGAGCTAACCTGAAACGATCAGTTGATCCTGATTCTAATGTTATCCATGAGATAAGCGAGTCTTTGATTTTCGGACATGACGTATGCAACGTCATGCAATGTATTACGCGATCTGTCTAGCAACTGCTGACATCCTCACACGTCTCAATGAAGTGTTGATGTACGTGTAATGGCCTTCATGCATATACTTTATGCCCAGGCCTACCCGTTTCGCTTTTATTTGGTTTCATATTTTTTGAATAACTTTCTTTATAGATACCTAAAAGGCAAGAAAAAAGACAAAGGCAAGAAAAAAGACAAAGGCAAGAAAAAAGACAAAGGCAAGAAAAAAGACAAAGGCAAGAAAAAAGACAAAGGCAAGAAAAAAGACAAAGGCAAGAAAAAAGGCAAAGGCAAGAAAACAGGCAAAGGCAAGAAAAAAGGTAAAAAGGAAATAGGGTAAAGTACCCAAAGGTGAGCACTGACCAAATGTGAGCACCTTTCATTATTTAACTTAATCTGCATAGGCGGTGGCGCCACTCAGTGAATATACGTAGTAGTACCAGCAAGCATGTCAGAGAATGTTAAAAGAGTTTCTAAAATCGTTATTTCACAGAATGCCAGTACTTTAGAATAAAACCCTATAAAACACTCATTTTTCTCTTTTCGTAAATGATCGATAACTTGGTTTAATTTGTGGCCATGATACAACTACAATTATTGTTAAAATGTGTATTATGTCCACTTTATGAGTGAGCAATGATAAGATCTTTATCTTGTTCCGTTTAATTGTAACGATTTTTTGCGCCGACTGCATGTTTCGAAATGAATGAATTTCCAAGGACCGGATTGTGAACATGGTGCTCACATTGCGGCAGCATTGTGAGCATTTTGCTCAATTAATTTTTTACATTTTAAATGGCAATTGCTTTATCAGAGATTCTGCGGTCTATTAATGGCATCATTATTAGACTAGGCTTCATACCGTTTGTAGAACCTGCCTGAAATACGAGTGAGCAATCATGCATGCTCACATTACTAACCAAGATGTGCTCACGTTTAATCCGGGTGCCCAAATGTAAGCACCTTTTACAACATTTCATTTGTTTATTTTAAAATATCATGTCAATGATTTACAAATAGAATGCATATATAATTGTATAGACATTCATACGATTTACACTTCTTGCACATATAAAAAGCTTGGTGCACTCGATCATTTTTCCATAATTTCAAATTTTCATAAAGGTGCTCACATTTGGGTATTTCACCCTCAATAATTCTCAACACAAAGATAAGCAAAAATGTTAGACATGCTTGATGTTTTGCTTGTTAATGGTCGTGAATAAGAACACTTGCCTTGGTCGAATTGTGCAAAGAAATGTCGTAGAATACTCGAAGTTATAATCGACTGAAAAAAATGGCTCTGGCCGTGAATTGATATCAACATATTGTAAGAGTAGGGGCTAATATTATTAGTTCAGCTTCTACATAGACTAATGCTGCGTTCATATTTATATTCTTGACTATCTGTTAACCCATGAAGAATGACGGGGTCGCAAAATGTAATAGCCCAAGATTCAACACGTTTCCTCTCATTGCGCATAAATGCTACAACTTGCGCCCCAAAGGCAACAAAATTCAGCGGCCGTCGCGCTGTTTACCCGTGAAACGGCCTCTAAACAATGTTGCTTATAGCCGTATTTAAGTAACGGCTATTTAAAATCGAGTTTCATCCAATAAGTGTGCATTTCATGTAAATAACTGCAAATATAGGGGCCTATTTACAATATACGATGCATTTAATTTTGGCAACTGCAAATATAGTTTCACAGACGTGAATAAAACGTTTTTGAAACTCGAATCTGACATACTCCGACAGGTTTGCGCGCTGTCCAATCACGCGCCGTGAATATGACAGACATACAAACACGTGACTTAGACAATTATTAATTCAGGATGGCATTATACTGTCCGGCGTCAAAATGTAGGCCAATCTGTCCCTATGAGGGAGCACGCAAACAGAAGGAACAAACATGTTTTCCTCGTTATCCGAGCATTCTATGCAGCATAACAAAACAAATTCAGGTAAAGATCGAGTCGAGCATCACTCTATGACTTCCGCTCTCTATTATTTTTATTTTTTATGCCCTAAAGTACTTCGTTCCCACATGGGCTTAGGAAATTATTAATATAGAGATTAAATTGTCCGGATGGTCAGTCCGCGTCTTCTGGGGTCAACGGAAAGGTATCCATTAAAGCGACCAGATTGTAGCGTTGGATACAAGCAGAAGGGCGCTGAAAGAGAAAGGTTGTCTCACGTCTGTCGCCACTTATCAGAGAAATCCGGCTACCGACATAGCTGATGAAATCCAACGCTCAATCTGTTCTATCATCGAGCGGCAGGAAATCATAGGAGGCGGGCAGTCCCCTGGATTTGAGAGTTTTGCGTTCTACCGCCTGAACCGAAGCAGGTCCCATCGCAGTATTGCTGTTTTGTTGAATAGGAACGGCAAAAGAATCGGAGGCACAGAAAGAATCATCTCAGTCAAAAAAAGAACCAGATGAGGCTCCACCAGGTAACTGTAGTGCCCAACATTTGATGGTCATTTGCTGCCAGTTATATGCCTTTTGCGTCGAGAGTCATTGCAAATTTGCTTATAGAGAGTTATTATAAGATTATTATTCTTCTTCCACATCCATTGTTATTTCAGGATTATTAACGGATAATTAAGATTGGTAGGCCCAAATTGTCATCAGCGAAAATTGTTGAAATTTTATTTCATTTTGAAGAATCGATCCGATTCAACGCTAAATTATGACTGAAAGCCATGTCATGTCATAACGCCGTCGTCATTTGCGACGGTTGGCTACATAAATGGATCAATGTGAGAGACTAGCCCGGCATCGCCTATCACGTACTCCGCTCTTGAGACTTGTTTCCTTTAGCCCACTCCACATAAACATGTTGTCAATCCAGGGCATTGTAGGCCTTCCACGGGCTTTGCAACCATACGTTGCTACTGTCCACACCAGAACTTTGTTCAGTCATAATTTAGTCCTATTGGTCACGCACTTGTTCTTCCATCTTTTCGTCAACTTGAACATTCATAATCGCCGTCCCAGTGGCCAGCCTTGATTTCACCTCGCTCGCGCAGTCCGCAATTTTCGTCACTGCAGCCCAAATACACGAATGAGTTTACTTGCTCCAGTCTTCCGGTGCCTACTTCGATTTTAAGTATGTCCTCTGTTTTAGTAATTGTTTTGGTTCATCAGGCGGTAATCGCCATGTTATATTCTCCTGCAGCACTTTCAACACGATTCACAAGCGCTTGTAGTTCTTCCGCTGACGAGGCTAACAGGACGATGTCATCGGCTACCTTAGATTGTTATTGGTCCGTCCACCAATCCTGAATTCTCCGGGAAAGTCATCTAATGCCTTTCGCATCACTTGCTCTGCCAAAATATAGAACAGGCATGGGGAGAACACATTTATTGACATTGAACCATGCCGAAGTATGGCCATCCGTCCTGACATTGACCCTTCGTTGTCTGTATAATTTCCGCAGTAGTTGGACCAGCTGTGTCAGGAAACCCCTATCGAGCATAATTAACAATAGTTGGTCGTGTCGGAACAAGTCAACAAAGCAGAGGTACAGCGGTTCGTTTTTTCCCTTGCTTTCCTTAGTATGATTCTGAGGTTTACAATCTGATCACCTGTTCCTCTTTTTGGTCTAATCCCAACTGGTTCTTTTGCAATTTCTTCTTCGAGTTTAGACTGCATGCGCTCTAGTATGACACGCATTAGAATGTTGCTTGCGTGCGAACCCAGTGCAATAGTCCTGTAATTGCTACACTGGAGCGAATCGTCTATCTTGGGAAGCGGAATGAATGTTGATTGTGTACATTCTTTCGGACACTCGCCTGTCTCCCACACTTCCACACATAGCTCATGTAATTTGGTCATTGACATTTACCCACCAAAACCAAAGTAGTCCGGCGGCTACGTCATCCGGTCCTGGAGACTTTCGTTCAGCAGACTTCATTACTGCTCGCCTGATCTCTTATTTCAGCGGAGGTAGCCTCCTTTTCTGAATATCAATGTCTATGTTTTCATCGTCTTCATTGTATAGTTTCTTGCAGTATTCTCACCATCTCTGATTGACACTCTCTGGTTCGACAATTTTCTTGACGAAAGCATCGTTAAATTCCGTGTTACGGGTTGTGAACGATCCTGTGCGCCGCTTTACTGGTTGGAAGACTTGTCTGATATTAAATTTCCTCGCGTTTTCTTCTAATTCGCTATGAAAAATCTGGAGTTCTACCTGTTTATCCTTCCGATGTTTTTTATGTACCTAGTTTCGAAGTTTTCTTTAGGCCTATGCTGTGGAGGATTTTTGCTATGGCTTAACGTCTCTTTTCTATCCATTAGAGAGTGTCTCTGGATATCCAGTCCTTCAGCCTATGGTGATTCTTCGGTATTGTTGCCTTTGAAGCACCCGAGGTGATTCCTTCAGTTGCCGACATAGTTCGTCTGTTGTTCTCGGTTCTTCTAATCATTCAGGCTCTTTGGATCTGTTTTTTTTCAATTCCAGTTGGAATTGATGCTCGAACTGGCAATTTTTGAGGTGTTCAAGATCAAAAAGAGGAACAGGTGATCAGATTGTAAACCTCAGAATCATTCTAAGGAAAGCAAGGGAAAAAACCAACCGCTGTACCTCTGCTTTGTTGACTTTGTTGGTTTGTTACTAGCTACTGCTAAAATTTTAGTTTCATTGTAGGTATCACCAGGTTGCTGTCTGAATCGCAATCTGCGTTGAGGCATACGCATGCGATATTGATCGATTGTTTACGCTGCTTACTTATCAGTATGTAATCGATTTGCGCTCTAGTGAATCCATTTGGACTCTTCCAAGAATATCTGCGCCCATTTCGAAGACGGAAGAGAGTATAGGTGAATGCGCAATACTTTTTATAAATAAAATGACACATAAACCATATTGAAGGGCAACCCTGAAGTTGATCGTCTATTATATCGAAACTATTTTAAGCGTCGTAATTTTAATATTTTAGGATGATAACCTGTGGTATTATATTTTAAAATCCTACCGGCAGTTGGATTCTTTGACAACGTAACTAATCTCTGCATATTCATATGCACATAATCCGTGTGACGTAGTATTGCTGTTTTGTTGAATAGGAACGGCAAAAAAAACGGAGGCGCATATAGAATCATCTGAGTCAAAAAAGAAACCAGACGAAACTCCACGAGGTAGCTGTAGGACCCAACATTTGATGATCGTTTGCTGCCAGTAGTATGCCCTATGCGACCAGATTCATTGCTAATATGTGTACAGCGAGTTAATATAAAATTATTATTATTCTTCCGCATCCATTGTTATTTCAAGTTTATTAACAGATAATTAAGATTTTAGGGCCCAGATTGTCACCAGCGACAATTGTTGAAATTTTCTTTGATTTTGAAGAATCAATCTGCTTCAACGCTAGCTTATGACTGCATGCCATGTCATGTCATAACGCCGTCGTCATTTGCGACGTTTGGCTACATAAATGGATCAATGTGAGAGACTAGCCCGGCATCGTCTATCACGTACTCCGCTCTTGAGACTTGTTTCCTTTAGCCCACTCCACATAAACATGTTGTCAATCCAGGGCATTGTAGGCCTTCCACGATTCTTTTACCCTTCGTCAAGACCTGTCATCGAACTGACCTCAACGTTGTCCCATGGTAGTCTCATAATAATGTCCGAAGTAGCGCAGTTTTCGTGCCTGGACGTGTTGCAACAGTTCATTTCTGGCCTCTGCCAATTCGTATACCCGCTTGTTGGTCGTCATTTGAATCCAAGAAATTCTCATCATTTTTCTGATGCATGTGTTTTCAAACGCTTGAATGCGTTTCTCTTCCCGTTTCTTTACCGTCTAGACTTCGCAATCATACGTTGCTACTGGCCACACCAGAACTTTGTTCAGTCGTAATTTAGTCCTATTGGTCACGCACTTGTTCTTCCATCTTTTCGTCAACTTGAACATACATAATCGCCGTCCCAGTGGCCTGCCTTGATTTCACCTCGCTCGCGCAGTCCGCATTTTTCGTCACTGCAGCCCAAATACACGAATGAGTTTACTTGCCCCAGTCTTCCGGCGCCTACTTCGATTTTCAGTATGTCCTTTGTGTTAGTAATTGTTTTTGTTTATCAGGCGGTAATCGCCATGTTATATTCTTCTGCAGCACTTTCAACACGATTCACAAGCGCTTGTAGTTCTTCCGCTGACGAGGCTAACAGGACGATGTCATCGGCTACCTTAGATTGTTACTGGTCCGTCCACCAATCCTGAATCCTCCGGGAAAGTCATCTAAGGCTTTTCGCATCACTTGCTCTGCCAAAATATAGAACAGACACGGGGAGAACACATTTATTGACATTGAACCATTCCGAAGTATGGCCATCCGTCCTGACATTGACCCTTCGTTGTCTGTATAATTTCCGCAGTAGTTGGACCAGCTGTGTCAGGAAACCCCGATCGAGCATAATTAACAATAGTTGGTCGTGTCGGAACAAGTCAACAAAGCAGAGGTACAGCGGTTCGTTTTTTCCCTCGCTTTCCTTAGAATTATTCTGAGGTTTACAATCTGATCACCTGTTCCTCTTTTTGGTCTAATCCCAACTGGTTCTTTTCAATTTCTTCTTCGAGTTTAGACTGCATGCGCTCTAGTATGACACGCATTAGAATGTTGCTTGCGTGCGAGACCAGTGCAATAGTCCTGTAATTGCTACACTGGAGCGAATCGTCTATCTTGGGAAGAGGAATGAATGTCGATTGTGTACAATCTTCCGGCCACTCTCCGGTCCCCCACACTTCCACACATGGCTCATGTAATTTGGTCATTGACATTTACACACAAACCTCGGTAGTTCGGCGGCCACGTCATCCGGTCCTGGAGGCTTTCGTGCTACAGACTTCATTACTGCTCGCCTGATCTCTTCCTTCAGCGTAGGTAGATCAAAGTTGTTCCTTCAGTGTGCCGACATAGTTCGTCTGGTGTTTTCGGTTCTTGTAATCATCCGATTTCAAGCTCTCTGGATCTGTTTTTCACTTCCAGTTGGAATGGTTGCTCGACTTGACAATTTTTGAGTTGTTCAAGGTCAAAGATCAACGGTTTGTTCACTCGCTTCTTCTTAAATCTTAGTTTCATCGTAAGCGTCTCCAGGTTGTGGATTGTATCGCAATCTGGGTTGAGGCACACGCATGCCATATTGGTCGATTGTTTACGCTGCTTACTTATCATTATGTAATCGATTTGCGCTCTAGTGAATCCATTTGGACTCTTCCAAGAATATCTGCGCCCATTTTGAAAACGGAAGAGAGTATTGGAGAATGCGCATTACTTTATATAAATTAAATGACACATAAACCATATTGAAGGGCAACCCTTAAGTTGATCGTCTATTACATCGAAACTATTTTAAGCTTCATAATTTTAATATTTTGGGATGATAACCTGTGGTATTATATTTTAAAATTCTACCGGCAGTAGGATTCTTTGATAAAGTAACCAATCCCTGCATGTTCATATGCACATAATCCGTGTGACGTAGTATTGCTGTTTTGTTGAAAAGGAACGGCAAAAGAATCGGAGGCACAGAAAGAATCATCTCAGTCAAAAAAAGAACCAGATGAGGCTGCACCAGGTAACTGTAGTACCCAACATTTGATGGTCATTTGTTGCCAGTAATATGCCTTTTGCGTCCAGACTCATTGCTAACTTGCGTATGGAGAGTTATTATAAGATTATTCTTCTTCTTCCACATCCGTTGCTATTTCAAGATTGTTAACAGATAATTAAGATTGGTAGTCCTAAATTCTCGCCAGCTACAATTGTCAAAATATTTCTTATATTTTGAAGAACCAATCCGATTCAACGCTAAATTATGACTGAATGGCATGCCATGTCATAACGCCGTCGTCATTTGCGACGTTTGGCTACATAAAATAATCTATATGAAAGACTAGCCCAGCATCGTCTATCACGTACTCCTCTCATGAGGCTAGTTTCCTTCAGCCTACTCCACATAAATATGTTGTCAATCTAGGGCATTGTAGGCCTTCCACGATTTTTTTACCCTTCGTCAAGACCTGTCATCGAACTGACCTCAATGTTGTCCCATGGTCGTCTCATAATAATGTCCGAAGTAGCGCAGTTTTCGTGCCTGGACGTGTTGCAACAGTTCATTTCTGGCCTCTGCCAATTCGTATACCCGCTTGTTGGTCGTCATTTGAATCCAAGAAATTCTCATCATTTTTCTGATGCATGTGTTTTCAAACGCTTGAATGCGTTTCTCTTCCCGTTTCTTTAACGTCTAGGCTTCGCAACCATACGTTGCTACTGGCCACGCCAGAACACCAGTCAGTCAAATAATTTAGTGCTTTTGCTCACAGACTTGTTCTTCCATATTTTCGTCAACTTGAACATAATCGCCGTCCCAATGGCCAGCCTTGATTTCACCTCACTCGCGCAGTCCGCATTTTTCGTCACCCTGCAGCCCAAATACACGAATGAGTTTACTTGCTCCAGTCTTCCGGTGCCTATTTCGATTTTGAGTATGTCCTTTTTTAGTAATTGTTTTTGTTTATCAGCCGGTAATCGCCATGTTATATTCTCCTGCAGCTCTTTCAACATGATTCACAAGCACTTCTGGGGTCAACGGAAAGGTATCCATAAAAGCGAGGAGATTGTAGCGTTGGATGTAAACAGAAGGGCGCTTAAAGAGAAAGGTTGTCTTACGTCCGTCGCGACTTATCAGGGAAATCCAGCTACCGACTTAGCTGATGAAATCCAACGCTCAATCTATTCTATTATCGAGCGGCAGGAAATCATAGGAGGCGGGCAGTCCTTCGTATTTGAAAGTTTTGCGTTCTGCCGCCTGAACCGAAGCAGGTACCATCGCACCAGGCTAGTGGGTTATGTACAAGGCGGCACATGTGTGAACAATTGTAGCATCCCATACCAGATACACCCCCCTCGACCAAATAATGAGCGTTGCTCCGTCGGGCGTCTTGCCATCGGATTTAAATAAGTCGAAAGGTACATTGGTGCTCGGAATCTGAGCTCTGAGAAGGGTTGGCCAAACGATGTCATTTATGACGCGGTGGCACACGAGGCCAATGTGGCCCTCCGTGTCAACCGCTTCTCCACAGTGGCGTATGTGAAGGCCACAAAGTTCAAGGCCCGACCTCAGGCCTACGGCCACCGGAACCGCGGTCTTGTTCTTGTCTACAGACTTATTATTTTAAATCTGTTGCACTTAAACCGTAATCGTAATCGTGATCTGCAAACTTCTAAAGGGCCACTTGAAAGCCAAGCGCAGGACACCAGCTTATTCACGAGCGTTGCATCGATCGAATCAGAGGGGTTGTCAAATAATCATCGCGGGAGGCCAGTGTCCAGTGTCAAGAACGTCAGCGGAGGCAGATTAGCTCTTAGGAAGGTGTCGTCTTCGTCAAAGATTGCCAGGTGGAACAAGCAAGGAGTCTGGGTTAGAGTTCTTGAAAAGGTGATACCTAAGTTTAGAATGGAAAGCCCGAGGGTTGATGGATAGAGAAACTTAAGACAGATGATGTTGGATGGTCTAATAAATAGTGTGAACAAATCTTTGAGTTTGCCAAACTTAGATTATACCAAATTTGTGTATATTATATTGAGACCATATTCCACTTTAAGTACGCGAAGGATAATATTGCACTTGAGCTGGAAACGTCTATGACTATATAAGAAATTGACGTCTGGTTAAGCAAAACATTCCGAAGCTTTTAGTGATCAATGATTCTCACTGATGCCCGGGGTTCCAAAATCACGTTTGACAAGCTGTTTATAATGAGGATATTTTGGGGCGTCAATATTAAATCTTATTAACCTAGTTCGGATAAGTTAGTTTTCATCAAAATAAACAAATATTAAAAGCTTTAATTCTCACTATGGCGCCCCTTAAATTGGCGCCTAACATTATAGATGTCATTTTATCATGAGTATTACGTCATTATGGACCCTTAATAAACATGGATCAGTGGGACCTGGGGCGCCAAAATCATGCCTGACAACCTGTTTGTAATGAGGATATTCTGTTTGTAATGAGGATATTTTGGGCGCCAAAATTAAACTGTACTAACTTGGTTCGGACAAATTATAATCCATAAAAATAAAAAAGTAATAATTTTGATCCTCATTTTGGCTCTCCCTCTACCCCTAGCTACGCCTCTGTCCAATCGAATTAGCTGATATGATTTTTGGCTGACCAATATGCGCACTTCTCTTTTGTGCTTGGCAGCACCTGAGTAGTAGATGCTTATTCATTCAGACGCAATAAAATTATTGCCACTGAAGGTCCATCGCATCTCACTCTAGCCAAATATTGCAAGTTTGTATTCTTACATCTGTCTCGCCACCTGCGCCAACTACGCTTTATCATATTGTTCCTAAATTCCAGTATCCAATTTTTGTCTTGGCTTTGGTCGCTATGGCTTGAGACTTCTGAGTCTTGGCTTCCTTTTGGCTTTTACCAAGACACTTCATAGATGTGTCCATAATCCTCTCATCTCCCAACCGAACTGCCACGACAATGAGTTTGAGTTATTCATGTATTTTATGCTGCGGGGTATGGTTTTGACTGGTAGGCCCGAAGGCTTGACGCATAACCCTCCTCCTTTTTCCAGGCTTGGGATTGGCACTGCTGAATTGCAAGGCATTGTAGTAGTTAATGACCGGGAGGTAACTTGAAATCAATGTCAAGTTACCGTGCGCAGCCTGAAGCTGATTTCATAATTACTACCCCTGGAGGCAATCCGAGATCGTAGTACTAACTTGAAATTGTGGGGTGAGTAATTTTAAATCGCAACCCGGAATGACAGAAGAAAAAATTTTAAATGTGGACACACCACACCAGCAATAGGTTTCTTTGACAGTGTAACCAATCCCTACATGTTTATATGCACATAGTCCATGTAACATACTATTACTGCTTTTTTTGAATAGAGACTGCAAAAGAATCAGAGGTACAAAAAGAATCGGAGTCACAACAAGATCCAGATGAGGCGCCACCAGGTAGGGCCCAACATTTGATGGTCATTTGATGCCAGTAATATGCCTTATGCGACCAGATTCATTGCGAATTTGTGTACAGCGAGTTCTTATAACATTATCATTCTTCATCCGCATCCATTGTTATTTCAAGGTTATTAACAGATAATTAAGATTTTAAGGCCCAAATTGTCATCAGCGAAAATCGTTGAAATTTTCTTTGATTTTGAAGAATCGATCCGATTCAACGCTAAATTATGACTGAAAGCCATGTCATGTCATAACGCCGTCGTCATTTGCGACGTTTGGCTACATAAAATAATCTATGTGAAAGACTAGCCCAGCATCATCTATCACGTACTCCTCTCATGAGGCTAGTTTCCTTTAGCCCACTCCACATAAACATGTTGTCAATCCAGGGCATTGTAGGCCTTCCACGATTCTTTTACCCTTCGTCAAGACCTGTCATCGAACTGATCTCAATGTTGTCCCATGGTCGTCTCATAATAATGTCCGAAGTAGCGCAATTTTCGTGCCTGGACGTGTTGCAACAGTTCATTTCTGGCCTCTGCCAATTCGTATACCCGCTTGTTGGTCGTCATTTGAATCCAAGAAATTCTCATCATTTTTCTGATGCATGTGTTTTCAAACGCCGTTTCTCTTCCCGTTTCTTTAACGTCCAGGCTTTGCAACCATACGTTGCTACTGTCCACGCCAGAACACCAGTCAGTCGTAATTTAGTGCATTTGCTCACAGACTTGTTCTTCCACATTTTCGTCAACTTGAACATAATCGCCGTCCCAATGGTCAGCCTTGATTTCACCTCACTCGCGCAGTCCGCATTTTTTGGTCGCCCTGCAGCCCAAATACACGAATGAGTTTACTTGCTCCAGTCTTCCGGTGCCTACTTCGATTTTAAGTATATCGTCTGTGTTAGTAATTGTTTTTGTTTATCAGGGGGTAATCGTCATGTTATATTCTCCTGCAGCACTTTCAACACGATTCACAAGCACTTGTAGTTCTTCCGCTGACGAGGCTAACAGGACGATGTCATCGGCGTAACTCAGATTGTTATTGGTCCGTCCACCAATCCTGAATTCTCCGGGAAAGTCATCTAATGCCTTTCGCATCACTTGCTCTGCCAAAATATAGAACAGGCATGGGGAGAACACATTTATTGACATTGAACCATTCCGAAGTATGGCCATCCGTCCTGACATTGGCCCTTTGTTGTCTGTATAATTTCCGCAGTAGTTGGACCAGCTGTGGCAGGAAACCCCTATCGAGCATATTTTACAATAGTTGGTCGTGTCGGAACAAGTCAACAAAGCAGAGGTACAGCGGTTCGTTTTTTCCCTTGCTTTCCTTAGTATGATTCTGAGGTTTACAATCTGATCACCTGTTCCTCTTTTTGGTCTAATCCCAACTGGTTCTTTTGCAATTTCTTCTTCGAGTTTAGACTGCATGCGCTCTAGTATGACACGCATTAGAATGTTGCTTGCGTGCGAGCCCAGTGCAATAGTCCTGTAATTGCTCCACTGGAGCGAATCGTCTATCTTGGGAAGCGGAATGAATGTTGATTGTGTACATTCTACCGGACACTCGCCTGTCTCCCACACTTCCACACATAGCTCATGTAATTTGGTCATTGACATTTACACACAACCTCAGTAGTTCGGCGGCCACGTCATCCGGTCTTGGAGGCTTTCGTACTACAGACTTCATTACTGCTCGCCTAATCTCTTCCTTCAGCGGAGGTAGCTCACTTTTCTGAATATCAATTTCTATGTTTTCATCGTCTTCATTGTATAGTTTCTTGCAGTATTCTCTCCATTTCTGATTGACACTCTCTGGTTCGACAATTTTCTTGCCGAAAGTATCGTTAAAGGCCGTGCTACTGGGTGTGAACGATCCTGTGCGACGCGTTACTGGTTGGAAGACTAGTCTTCTATTAACTTTTCTCGCGTTTTCTTCTAATTCGCTATGAAAAATCTGGAGTTCTACCTGTTTATCCCTCCGATGTCTTTTCTGTACCTGGTTTCGATGTTTATTGTAGGCCTATGCTGTGGAGGATTTTGCTTTGGCTTCACGTTTCTTTTCTATCCATTCGAAAGTGTCTCTGGATATCCAGTCCTTGAGCCTATGGTGATTCTTCGGCATTGTTGCCTTTGAAGCACCCGAGGTGGTTCCTTCAGTTGCCGACATAGTTCGTCTGTTGTTCTCGGTTCTTCTAATCATTCAGGCTCTTTGGATCTGTTTTTTTCCAATTCCAGTTGGAATTGTTGCTCGAATTGGCAATTTTTGAGTTGTTCAAGATCAAAGATCAACGGTTTGTTACTAGCTACTGCTAAAATTTTAGGTTCATCGTAGGTATCACCAGGTTGCTGTCTGAATCGCAATTTGCGTTGAGACACAAACGTGCAATAATGATCGATTGTTTACGCTGCTTACTTATCAGTATGTAATCGATTTGCGCCCGAGTGAATCCATTTGGACTCTTTCAATTATATCTGCGCCCATTTTCAACAGGGAAGAGAGTTTTGGTGAATGCACATTACTCTACATAAATAAAATGACACATAAACCATATTGAAAAGCAACCCATAAGTTGATCGTCTATTATATCGAAACTATTTTAAGCGTCATAATTTTAATATTTTAGGATGATAACCTGTGGAATTATATTTTAAAATCCTACCGGCAGTTGGATTCTTTGACAACGTAACTAATCTCTGCATATTCATATGCACATAATCCGTGTGACGTAGTATTGCTGTTTTGTTGAATAGGAACGGCAAAAAAAACGGAGGCGCATATAGAATCATCTGAGTCAAAAAAGAAACCAGACGAGACTCCACGAGGTAGCTGTAGAACCCAACATTTGATGATCGTTTGCTGCCAGTAGAATGCCTTATGCGACCAGATTCATTGCTAATATGTGTACAGCGAGTTAATATAAAATTATTATTATTCTTCCGCATCCATTGTTATTTCAAGTTTATTAACAGATAATTAAGATTTTAGGGCCCAAATTGTCACCAGCGATAATTGTTGAAATTTTATTTCATTTTGAAGAATCGATCCGATTCAACGCTAAATTATGACTGAAAGCCATGTCATGTCATAACGCCGTCGTCATTTGCGACGGTTGGCTACATAAATGGATCAATGTGAGAGACTAGCCCGGCATCGTCTATCACGTACTCCGCTCTTGAGACTTGTTTCCTTTAGCCCACTCCGCATAAACATGTTGTCAATCCAGGGCATTGTAGGCCTTCCACGATTCTTTTACCCTTCGTCAAGACCTGTCATCGAACTGATCTCAACGTTTTCCCATGGTCGACTCATAATAATGTCCGAAGTAGCGCAATTTTCGTGCCTGGACGTGTTGCAACAGTTCATTTCTGGCCTCTGCCAATTCGTATACCCGCTTGTTGGTCGTCATTTGAATCCAAGAAATTCTCATCATTTTTCTAATGCATGTGTTTTCAAACGGCGTTTCTCTTCCCGTTTCTTTAACGTCCAGGCTTTGCAACCATACGTTGCTACTGTCCACGCCAGAACACCAGTCAGTCGTAATTTAGTGCTTTTGCTCACAGACTTGTTCTTCCACATTTTCGTCAACTTGAACATAATCGCCGTCCCAATGGCCAGCCTTGATTTCACCTCGCTCGCGCAGTCCGCATTTTTCGTCACCCTGCAGCCCAAATACACGAATGAGTTTACTTGCTCCAGTCTTCCGGTGCCTACTTCGATTTTAAGTATATCGTCTGTGTTAGTAATTGTTTTTGTTTATCAGGGGGTAATCGTCATGTTATATTCTCCTGCAGCACTTTCAACACGATTCACAGCACTTGTAGTTCTTCCGCTGACGAGGCTAACAGGACGATGTCATCGGCGTAACTCAGATTGTTATTGGTCCGTCCACCAATCCTGAATTCCAGTTGGAATTGTTGCTCGAATTGGCAATTTTTGAGTTGTTCAAGATCAAAGATCAACGGTTTGTTACTAGCTACTGCTAAAATTTTAGGTTCATCGTAGGTATCACCAGGTTGCTGTCTGAATCGCAATCTGCGTTGAGGCACAAGCGTGCAATATTGATCGATTGTTTTACGCTGCTTACTTATCAGTATGTAATCGATTTGCGCCCTAGTGAATCCATTTGGACTCTTTCAATTATATCTGCGCCCATTTTCAACAGGGAAGAGAGTTTTGGTGAATGCACATTACTCTACATAAATAAAATGACACATAAACCATATTGAAAAGCAACCCTTAAGTTGATCGTCTATTATATCGAAACTATTTTAAGCGTCATAATTTTAGTCTTGGATTTGCTACACTGAAGCGGATCGACTATCTTGGGAAGCGGAATGAATGTTGACTGTGTACATTCATCCGGTCACTCCACCGTCTACCACACTTCCATACATAGCTCATGTTATTTGATCTTCGACATTTACCCACCAGACCTCAGTAGTTCGGCGGCAACGTCATCCGGCCCTAGAGCCTTTCCTTCTGCCGATTTCATTACTACTCGCCTGATATCTTTTTCAGCGGAGGTAGTTAATTTTCTTGAAGGTCAATCTCTATGTTTTTATCTTCTTCATTATGTAGTTCTCGCCGTATTCCCTCCATCACTGATTGACACTCTCTGGTTGGACATTTTTCTTCTTTAAAGTATAGTTAAAGGCCGTTCTACGGGGTGTGAACAATCCAGTGAGCCGCTTTTCCGTTCTGGAAGACTTGTCTGCTATTACCTTTTTTCATGCTTTCTTCTAACTCGATGCAAAATGTCACCACTTCCACCTGTACCTCGGTCGAAGTTTTCTGTAGGCCTATGCTGTGAAGGATTTTGCTTTCGCTTCACGTTTCTTTTCTATCCTTTCGAAAGTGTCGCTGGATATCCAGTTCTTGAGCCCATGTTGAATCATCTATAATGTTACCTTTGAAAGACCCAAGGTGGTTCCTTCGGTTGCCGACATAGTTCGTATGATGTTTTCGGTTCTTCTAATCATTCAAGCTCTTTGGATCTGTTTTTTCACTTCCAGTTGGAATTGTTGCTCAACTTGACAATTTTTGAGTTGTTCAAGATCAAAGATCAACGGGTTGTTCACTCGCTTCTCCTTAAATCTTAGTTTCATCGTAAGCATCACCAGGTTGTGGTGTGAATCGCAATCTGCGTTGAGACACAAGAGTTCATTATTGATCGATTGTTTACGCTGCTTACTTATCACTACGTAATCGATTTGCGCCCGAGTGAATTTATTTGGGCTCTTCCATGTATATATGTGCCCATTTTGAAGACGGAAGAAAGAATTGGTGAATGCGCATTAGTTTATAAAAATTATATGACACATAAACCATACTGAAGGCCAAACTCTAAGTTGATCGTCTGTGTATTGTGTAAGCGTCTTTACTTTAATTATTTCGAATGATAATGCATGGTGTTATAGTTTAGAATCCCACCAGCAATAGGATATCTTTGACAAAGTAACCAATCCCTGCATGTTCATATGCACATAATCCGTGTGACATGGAATTGTTGTTTTGTTGAATAGAGACTGCAAAAAAAGAATCGGAGTCAGAAACAGAATCATCTGAGTCACAAGAAGAACCAGATGAGGCTCCACCAGGTAGCTGTAGGGCCGGACATTTGATGGTCATTTGCTGCTCGTTATATGCCTTATGCGACCAGATTCATTGGTGTTTTGCTGGCATAAATGACCATCTGAATTTTATTAGAAACTTTAACAAATGCAAATAGCCTAATGAACTTAATATTTGCAATAATTAAAACGGGTGATATCAACCCGCTTTCTCCCTATCCACAGAACAGACCAACATTCAAAGTCCCCCTTCTTTCGTGCATATCTACGGAATTTTCAATGTTCGCAATGGCTGCATAAAAGACTAGAATTTAAATTTACACTTGCTTATTAACTCAAGCAGAAAGAATATCAACTCAAATCGCAAATATCGACAAGACATCGCATAACGTTAATCTGCCATTTCAATATCTTATTAGTTAATAACTTTCATTTTCAACGCCAAATGTGACAGAATGCGTATTTCTCAAGTGGTGTTAAGGTGTATACATTTTCAAAGAGGTTTATGCCTAAACATATGACCGTCTGTGTCGGCTTTGATGCCTTGTCAGAGTCATGCGCACGGTCGACAGATTTGTAAGCCGCATTTCTAAGTGAGATCCCTTCCTGACAGAAGTTTGTTCTCCCACTGTGACGGTTTCACGCTGTGGCTCGTTGCGCTCTACTACGCAAGCGTAGTTAGGGCCTACTTGTTACGAGTAAGCGGAGTGCCATCCTACAGCATCGTGGTTTCTCATTGTCTGGTCCGGCTACCTGGAAAATCTCTTCTCTACTTTTAAGACACTTATGTTACTTATGTTTGACCGACAATAGATTATGAGCGCTTCTGAGTAGATGAGTCGTAGTAGCCCTGTAACGCTGCAGTACTAATAATAAAAATCCAATTTTATTGGAAAATATTAACAATGGCAAGTAGGCTGGATGTAAAGTTAAATTAGTTGATACTAGGGGTTGGTGGTCGCGCATCAAACGAGATCCTATAATTTATCATAAAGAATCCAATACAACTTGAGCGCCTTTTTCGATTTGCGCGCTAGTGAATCTACTTTTACTCTTCCATGTATATCTGTGCCCATTGTGAAGACGGAGGAGAGTATTGGCGAATGCGCATTACTTTATATAAATTAAATGACACATAAACCATATTGAAGGGCAAACCCTAAGTTGATCGTCAGTGCATTGTGTAAGCGTCTTTACTTTAATTGTTTCGAATGATAATGCATGGTGTTATATTTTAGAATCCCACCAGCAATAGGATTCTTTGACAAAGTAATCAATCCATGCATGTTCATATGCACATAATCCATGTGACATAGGATTGCTGTTTTGTTGAATAGGGACTGCAAAAAAAGATTCGGAGTCAGAAAAAAAATTATCTGAGTCACAAGAAGAACCAGATGAGGCTCTAACAGGTAGCTGTAGGGCCGGACATTTGATGGTCATTTGCGGCTCGTTATATGCCCTATGCGACCAGATTCATTGGTGATTTGCTGGCATAAATGACCATCTGAATTTTATTGGAAACTTTAACAAATGCAAATAGCCCTATGAACTTAAAATTTGCAATCATTAAAAAGGGTGATGTCAACCCGCTTTCTCCCTATACACAGAACAGACCAACATTCAAAGTCCCCCTTCTTTCGTGTCTATCTGCGGAATTTTCAATGTTCGCAATGGCTACGTAAAAGACTAGATTTTAAATTTACACTTTCTTATTAACTCAAGCAGAAAGAATATCAACTCAAATCGCAAATATCGACAAAACATCGCATAACGTCAATCTGCCATTTCAATATCTTATTAGTTGATAACTTTCATTTTCAACGCCAAATGTGACAGAATGCGTATTTCTCAAGTGGTGATAAGGTGTATACATTTTCAAAGAGGTTTATGCCTAAACATATGACCATCTGTGTCGGCTTTGATGCCTTGTCAGAGTCATGCGCACGGTCGCCAGATTTGCGCGCTAGTGAATCCACTTTTTCTCTTCCATGTATATCTGTGCCCATTATGAAGACGGAGGAGAGTATTGGTGAATGCTCATTACTTCATATAAATTAAATGACACATAAACCATTTGATATTAAATGGCAAATATTATATTGACCGTCTCTGTAACTTTCCATTCCATCCAACAATTTCTCTCTGATTGCTGGAACTTCTGTGCCAAAATCGATGAACGCCTTCTTCTTAACCGGTTTCTTTCCCATTGCTCCACGCAATTCAACGTCAACATACTGAAGACATAACTTCTTCAGTATTTCCCTGTCTTCTGTTTTCCCATTTTCTCCGTGACTTTGTGGTGTTGTAATCAAAATTATTTTTTGAGTCCCACATTCCTTACTGACTTCACTTCTGATGCTTGTCCTTCTCGAGTTTCCACTTGATTAACCAGATCTCTAGCTATTTGGATTTGTTTTACCTTCGTATTATGGCGTACCTTTTACCTCGTTGTTCTTTCACTTCCGTTTTTCTATTCGGAATCGATGATTTATTATTTTCTTGTCTCCCCATTGGTCCTTGTGTTTTCTCTTTGACTGCAGATGGGTTATATCGGTTCTCTGCGTTCCATGGTCTAAACTGGTTCTGAGCTCCTGAGTATCGGGAAGATTCTGGATAACCGTTCAATTTTCCACAATGCGCCGACTTTTGATTACCAGAGAAAACACTTCCTCTATCAAAATTCACCCCATTTTGTAAACGGCATCGCAATTTTGTTTTGTTTTCATGGATATCCGTTAGATCTGCAATTACACAGCTTTTAAACACTGTGTTTCTTCCTTAGACAACACAAACTGAAGAGGACCTGGTGGTAATATTTATTTCAATTTTCCTGCTGTCAACAAATCGAACAACTTGTCGTAGTCCTGAACCACTTTACGACTTCGTACATTATAATTCAACAGATTCTTCAACCTGGCTGTAAGCATTGTATGCGTTTCTTCGGTCGTCATCCTGGCTTCAGAGATTTTCTGAACAAATTTCTGAATTCTCGCAACGAATAAATTAATGATGTTTCACTTTTTCATTATTGTCGAGATCAGCTAAACACAATCTGCTCAGTACAGTAATAGCTTTCGTGGTCATCAGTGGAAACAACAATTTCATCCATAACTGTTGATCAACCTTGAAGCTATCAAAATCCGTTCTTAATCATTTAAAAAATGTGTCGGTATACCATATATTCAGTTGGCATTCTCGGCAACACATGCTTCATACAGTTTGTAAGACTTATCTGCTATTACCTTTTCTCGTGTTTTCTTCTAACTCGGTGCAAGATGTCACCACTTCCACCTGTACCTCGTTCGAAGTTTTCTGTAGGCCTATGCTGTGGAGGATTTTTCTTTGTCTTCACGTTTCTTTTCTATCCTTTCGAAAGTGTCGCTGGATATCCAGTTCTTGAGCCCATGTTGAATCATCTATAATGTTACCTTTGAAAGACCCAAGGTGGTTCCTTCGGTTGCCGACATAGTTCGTATGATGTTTTCGGTTCTTCTAATCATTCAAGCTCTTTGGATCTGTTTTTTCACTTCCAGTTGGAATTGTTGCTCAACTTGACAATTTTTGAGTTGTTCAAGATCAAAGATCAACGGGTTGTTCACTCGCTTCTCCTTAAATCTTAGTTTCATCGTAAGCATCACCAGGTTGTGGTGTGAATCGCAATCTGCGTTGAGACACAAGAGTTCATTATTGATCGATTGTTTACGCTGCTTACTTATCACTACGTAATCGATTTGCGCCCGAGTGAATTTATTTGGGCTCTTCCATGTATATATGTGCCCATTTTGAAGACGGAAGGAAGAATTGGTGAATGCGCATTAGTTTATAAAAATTATATGACACATAAACCATACTGAAGGCCAAACTCTAAGTTGATCGTCTGTGTATTGTGTAAGCGTCTTTACTTTAATTATTTCGAATGATAATGCATGGTGTTATAGTTTAGAATCCCACCAGCAATAGGATATCTTTGACAAAGTAACCAATCCCTGCATGTTCATATGCACATAATCCGTGTGACATGGAATTGTTGTTTTGTTGAATAGAGACTGCAAAAAAAGAATCGGAGTCAGAAACAGAATCATCTGAGTCACAAGAAGAACCAGATGAGGCTCCACCAGGTAGCTGTAGGGCCGGACATTTGATGGTCATTTGCTGCTCGTTATATGCCTTATGCGACCAGATTCATTGGTGTTTTGCTGGCATAAATGACCATCTGAATTTTATTAGAAACTTTAACAAATGCAAATAGCCTAATGAACTTAAAATTTGCAATCATTAAAAAGGGTGATGTCAACTCGCATTCTCCCTATCCACAGAACAGACCAACATTCAAAGTCCCCCTTCTTTCGTGCATATCTACGGAATTTTCAATGTTCGCAATGGCTGCATAAAAGACTAGAATTTAAATTTACACTTGCTTATTAACTCAAGCAGAAAGAATATCAACTCAAATCGCAAATATCGACAAAACATCGCATAACGTTAATCTGCCATTTCAATATCTTATTAGTTAATAACTGTCATTTTCAACGCCAAATGTGACTGAATGCGTATTTCTCAAGTGCTGTTAAGGTGTATACATTTTCAAAGAGGTTTATGCCTAAACATATGACCATCTGTGTCGGCTTTGATGCCTTGTCAGAGTCATGCGCACGGTCGACAGATTTGTAAGCCGCATTTCTAAGTTTGATCCATTCCTTACAGAAGTTTGTTCTCCCACTGTGACGGTTTCACGCTGTGGCTCGTTGCGCCCTACTGCGCTAGCGTAGTTAGGGCCTACTTGTTACGCGTAAGCGGAGTGCCAACCTACAGACTCGTGGTTTCTCATTGTCTGGTCCGGCTACCTGGAAAATCTCTTCTCTACTTTTAAGACGCTTATGTTTGACCGACAATAGATTATGAGCGCTTCTGAGTAGATGGCCTTGAAGGGTCGTAGTAGGCCTATAACGCTGCAGTAATAATAATAAAAATCCAATTTAATGGAAAATATTAACAATGGCAAGTAGGCTGGATGTAAAGTTAAATTAGTTGATACTAGGGGTTGGTGGTCGCGCATCAAACGAGATCCTATAATTTATCATAAAGAATCCAACACAACTTGTGCACCTTTTTCGATCTGCGCGCTAGTGAATCCACTTTTACTCTTCCATGTATATCTGTGCCCATTGTGAAGACGGAGGAGAGTATTGGTGAATGCTCATTACTTTATATAAATTAAATGACACATAAACCATTTGATATTAAATGGCAAATATTATATTGACCGTCTCTGTAACTTTCCATTCCATCCAACAATTTCTCTCTGACTGCTGGAACTTCTGTGCCAAAATCGATGAACGCCTTCTTCTTAACCGGTTTCTTTCCCATTGCTCCACGCAATTCAACGTCAACATACTGAAGACATAACTTCTTCAGTATTTCCCTTTCTTCTGTTTTCCCATTTTCTCCGTGACTTTGTGGTGTTGTAATCAAAATTATTTTTTGAGTCCCACATTCCTTACTGACTTCACTTCTGATGCTTGTCCTTCTCGAGTTTCCACTTGATTAACCAGATCTCTAGCTATTTGGATTTGTTTTACCTTCGTATTATGGCGTACCTTTTACCTCGTTGTTCTTTCACTTCCGTTTTTCTATTCGGAATCGATGATTTATTATTTTCTTGTCTCCCCATTGGTCCTTGTGTTTTCTCTTTGACTGCAGATGGGTTATATCGGTTCTCTGCGTTCCATGGTCTAAACTGGTTCTGAGCTCCTGAGTATCGGGAAGATTCTGGATAACCGTTCAATTTTCCACAATGCGCCGACTTTTGATTACCAGAGAAAACACTTCCTCTATCAAAATTCACCCCATTTTGTAAACGGCATCGCAATTTTGTTTTGTTTTCATGGATATCCGTTAGATCTGCAATTACACAGCTTTTAAACACTGTGTTTCTTCCTTAGACAACACAAACTGAAGAGGACCTGGTGGTAATATTTATTTCAATTTTCCTGCTGTCAACAAATCGAACAACTTGTCGTAGTCCTGAACCACTTTACGACTTCGTACATTATAATTCAACAGATTCTTCAACCTGGCTGTAAGCATTGTATGCGTTTCTTCGGTCGTCATCCTGGCTTCAGAGATTTTCTGAACAAATTTCTGAATTCTCGCAACGAATAAATTAATGATGTTTCACTTTTTCATTATTGTCGAGATCAGCTAAACACAATCTGCTCAGTACAGTAATAGCTTTCGTGGTCATCAGTGGAAACAACAATTTCATCCATAACTGTTGATCAACCTTGAAGCTATCAAAATCCGTTCTTAATCATTTAAAAAATGTGTCGGTATACCATATATTCAGTTGGCATTCTCGGCAACACATGCTTCATACAGTTTGTAAGACTTATCTGCTATTACCTTTTCTCGTGTTTTCTTCTAACTCGGTGCAAGATGTCACCACTTCCACCTGTACCTCGTTCGAAGTTTTCTGTAGGCCTATGCTGTGGAGGATTTTTCTTTGTCTTCACGTTTCTTTTCTATCCTTTCGAAAGTGTCGCTGGATATCCAGTTCTTGAGCCCATGTTGAATCATCTATAATGTTACCTTTGAAAGACCCAAGGTGGTTCCTTCGGTTGCCGACATAGTTCGTATGATGTTTTCGGTTCTTCTAATCATTCAAGCTCTTTGGATCTGTTTTTTCACTTCCAGTTGGAATTGTTGCTCAACTTGACAATTTTTGAGTTGTTCAAGATCAAAGATCAACGGGTTGTTCACTCGCTTCTCCTTAAATCTTAGTTTCATCGTAAGCATCACCAGGTTGTGGTGTGAATCGCAATCTGCGTTGAGACACAAGAGTTCATTATTGATCGATTGTTTACGCTGCTTACTTATCACTACGTAATCGATTTGCGCCCGAGTGAATTTATTTGGGCTCTTCCATGTATATATGTGCCCATTTTGAAGACGGAAGGAAGAATTGGTGAATGCGCATTAGTTTATAAAAATTATATGACACATAAACCATACTGAAGGCCAAACTCTAAGTTGATCGTCTGTGTATTGTGTAAGCGTCTTTACTTTAATTATTTCGAATGATAATGCATGGTGTTATAGTTTAGAATCCCACCAGCAATAGGATATCTTTGACAAAGTAACCAATCCCTGCATGTTCATATGCACATAATCCGTGTGACATGGAATTGTTGTTTTGTTGAATAGAGACTGCAAAAAAAGAATCGGAGTCAGAAACAGAATCATCTGAGTCACAAGAAGAACCAGATGAGGCTCCACCAGGTAGCTGTAGGGCCGGACATTTGATGGTCATTTGCTGCTCGTTATATGCCTTATGCGACCAGATTCATTGGTGTTTTGCTGGCATAAATGACCATCTGAATTTTATTAGAAACTTTAACAAATGCAAATAGCCTAATGAACTTAAAATTTGCAATCATTAAAAAGGGTGATGTCAACTCGCATTCTCCCTATCCACAGAACAGACCAACATTCAAAGTCCCCCTTCTTTCGTGCATATCTACGGAATTTTCAATGTTCGCAATGGCTGCATAAAAGACTAGAATTTAAATTTACACTTGCTTATTAACTCAAGCAGAAAGAATATCAACTCAAATCGCAAATATCGACAAAACATCGCATAACGTTAATCTGCCATTTCAATATCTTATTAGTTAATAACTGTCATTTTCAACGCCAAATGTGACTGAATGCGTATTTCTCAAGTGCTGTTAAGGTGTATACATTTTCAAAGAGGTTTATGCCTAAACATATGACCATCTGTGTCGGCTTTGATGCCTTGTCAGAGTCATGCGCACGGTCGACAGATTTGTAAGCCGCATTTCTAAGTTTGATCCATTCCTTACAGAAGTTTGTTCTCCCACTGTGACGGTTTCACGCTGTGGCTCGTTGCGCCCTACTGCGCTAGCGTAGTTAGGGCCTACTTGTTACGCGTAAGCGGAGTGCCAACCTACAGACTCGTGGTTTCTCATTGTCTGGTCCGGCTACCTGGAAAATCTCTTCTCTACTTTTAAGACGCTTATGTTTGACCGACAATAGATTATGAGCGCTTCTGAGTAGATGGCCTTGAAGGGTCGTAGTAGGCCTATAACGCTGCAGTAATAATAATAAAAATCCAATTTAATGGAAAATATTAACAATGGCAAGTAGGCTGGATGTAAAGTTAAATTAGTTGATACTAGGGGTTGGTGGTCGCGCATCAAACGAGATCCTATAATTTATCATAAAGAATCCAACACAACTTGTGCACCTTTTTCGATCTGCGCGCTAGTGAATCCACTTTTACTCTTCCATGTATATCTGTGCCCATTGTGAAGACGGAGGAGAGTATTGGTGAATGCTCATTACTTTATATAAATTAAATGACACATAAACCATTTGATATTAAATGGCAAATATTATATTGACCGTCTCTGTAACTTTCCATTCCATCCAACAATTTCTCTCTGACTGCTGGAACTTCTGTGCCAAAATCGATGAACGCCTTCTTCTTAACCGGTTTCTTTCCCATTGCTCCACGCAATTCAACGTCAACATACTGAAGACATAACTTCTTCAGTATTTCCCTTTCTTCTGTTTTCCCATTTTCTCCGTGACTTTGTGGTGTTGTAATCAAAATTATTTTTTGAGTCCCACATTCCTTACTGACTTCACTTCTGATGCTTGTCCTTCTCGAGTTTCCACTTGATTAACCAGATCTCTAGCTATTTGGATTTGTTTTACCTTCGTATTATGGCGTACCTTTTACCTCGTTGTTCTTTCACTTCCGTTTTTCTATTCGGAATCGATGATTTATTATTTTCTTGTCTCCCCATTGGTCCTTGTGTTTTCTCTTTGACTGCAGATGGGTTATATCGGTTCTCTGCGTTCCATGGTCTAAACTGGTTCTGAGCTCCTGAGTATCGGGAAGATTCTGGATAACCGTTCAATTTTCCACAATGCGCCGACTTTTGATTACCAGAGAAAACACTTCCTCTATCAAAATTCACCCCATTTTGTAAACGGCATCGCAATTTTGTTTTGTTTTCATGGATATCCGTTAGATCTGCAATTACACAGCTTTTAAACACTGTGTTTCTTCCTTAGACAACACAAACTGAAGAGGACCTGGTGGTAATATTTATTTCAATTTTCCTGCTGTCAACAAATCGAACAACTTGTCGTAGTCCTGAACCACTTTACGACTTCGTACATTATAATTCAACAGATTCTTCAACCTGGCTGTAAGCATTGTATGCGTTTCTTCGGTCGTCATCCTGGCTTCAGAGATTTTCTGAACAAATTTCTGAATTCTCGCAACGAATAAATTAATGATGTTTCACTTTTTCATTATTGTCGAGATCAGCTAAACACAATCTGCTCAGTACAGTAATAGCTTTCGTGGTCATCAGTGGAAACAACAATTTCATCCATAACTGTTGATCAACCTTGAAGCTATCAAAATCCGTTCTTAATCATTTAAAAAATGTGTCGGTATACCATATATTCAGTTGGCATTCTCGGCAACACATGCTTCATACAGTTTGTAAGACTTATCTGCTATTACCTTTTCTCGTGTTTTCTTCTAACTCGGTGCAAGATGTCACCACTTCCACCTGTACCTCGTTCGAAGTTTTCTGTAGGCCTATGCTGTGGAGGATTTTTCTTTGTCTTCACGTTTCTTTTCTATCCTTTCGAAAGTGTCGCTGGATATCCAGTTCTTGAGCCCATGTTGAATCATCTATAATGTTACCTTTGAAAGACCCAAGGTGGTTCCTTCGGTTGCCGACATAGTTCGTATGATGTTTTCGGTTCTTCTAATCATTCAAGCTCTTTGGATCTGTTTTTTCACTTCCAGTTGGAATTGTTGCTCAACTTGACAATTTTTGAGTTGTTCAAGATCAAAGATCAACGGGTTGTTCACTCGCTTCTCCTTAAATCTTAGTTTCATCGTAAGCATCACCAGGTTGTGGTGTGAATCGCAATCTGCGTTGAGACACAAGAGTTCATTATTGATCGATTGTTTACGCTGCTTACTTATCACTACGTAATCGATTTGCGCCCGAGTGAATTTATTTGGGCTCTTCCATGTATATATGTGCCCATTTTGAAGACGGAAGGAAGAATTGGTGAATGCGCATTAGTTTATAAAAATTATATGACACATAAACCATACTGAAGGCCAAACTCTAAGTTGATCGTCTGTGTATTGTGTAAGCGTCTTTACTTTAATTATTTCGAATGATAATGCATGGTGTTATAGTTTAGAATCCCACCAGCAATAGGATATCTTTGACAAAGTAACCAATCCCTGCATGTTCATATGCACATAATCCGTGTGACATGGAATTGTTGTTTTGTTGAATAGAGACTGCAAAAAAAGAATCGGAGTCAGAAACAGAATCATCTGAGTCACAAGAAGAACCAGATGAGGCTCCACCAGGTAGCTGTAGGGCCGGACATTTGATGGTCATTTGCTGCTCGTTATATGCCTTATGCGACCAGATTCATTGGTGTTTTGCTGGCATAAATGACCATCTGAATTTTATTAGAAACTTTAACAAATGCAAATAGCCTAATGAACTTAAAATTTGCAATCATTAAAAAGGGTGATGTCAACTCGCATTCTCCCTATCCACAGAACAGACCAACATTCAAAGTCCCCCTTCTTTCGTGCATATCTACGGAATTTTCAATGTTCGCAATGGCTGCATAAAAGACTAGAATTTAAATTTACACTTGCTTATTAACTCAAGCAGAAAGAATATCAACTCAAATCGCAAATATCGACAAAACATCGCATAACGTTAATCTGCCATTTCAATATCTTATTAGTTAATAACTGTCATTTTCAACGCCAAATGTGACTGAATGCGTATTTCTCAAGTGCTGTTAAGGTGTATACATTTTCAAAGAGGTTTATGCCTAAACATATGACCATCTGTGTCGGCTTTGATGCCTTGTCAGAGTCATGCGCACGGTCGACAGATTTGTAAGCCGCATTTCTAAGTTTGATCCATTCCTTACAGAAGTTTGTTCTCCCACTGTGACGGTTTCACGCTGTGGCTCGTTGCGCCCTACTGCGCTAGCGTAGTTAGGGCCTACTTGTTACGCGTAAGCGGAGTGCCAACCTACAGACTCGTGGTTTCTCATTGTCTGGTCCGGCTACCTGGAAAATCTCTTCTCTACTTTTAAGACGCTTATGTTTGACCGACAATAGATTATGAGCGCTTCTGAGTAGATGGCCTTGAAGGGTCGTAGTAGGCCTATAACGCTGCAGTAATAATAATAAAAATCCAATTTAATGGAAAATATTAACAATGGCAAGTAGGCTGGATGTAAAGTTAAATTAGTTGATACTAGGGGTTGGTGGTCGCGCATCAAACGAGATCCTATAATTTATCATAAAGAATCCAACACAACTTGTGCACCTTTTTCGATCTGCGCGCTAGTGAATCCACTTTTACTCTTCCATGTATATCTGTGCCCATTGTGAAGACGGAGGAGAGTATTGGTGAATGCTCATTACTTTATATAAATTAAATGACACATAAACCATTTGATATTAAATGGCAAATATTATATTGACCGTCTCTGTAACTTTCCATTCCATCCAACAATTTCTCTCTGACTGCTGGAACTTCTGTGCCAAAATCGATGAACGCCTTCTTCTTAACCGGTTTCTTTCCCATTGCTCCACGCAATTCAACGTCAACATACTGAAGACATAACTTCTTCAGTATTTCCCTTTCTTCTGTTTTCCCATTTTCTCCGTGACTTTGTGGTGTTGTAATCAAAATTATTTTTTGAGTCCCACATTCCTTACTGACTTCACTTCTGATGCTTGTCCTTCTCGAGTTTCCACTTGATTAACCAGATCTCTAGCTATTTGGATTTGTTTTACCTTCGTATTATGGCGTACCTTTTACCTCGTTGTTCTTTCACTTCCGTTTTTCTATTCGGAATCGATGATTTATTATTTTCTTGTCTCCCCATTGGTCCTTGTGTTTTCTCTTTGACTGCAGATGGGTTATATCGGTTCTCTGCGTTCCATGGTCTAAACTGGTTCTGAGCTCCTGAGTATCGGGAAGATTCTGGATAACCGTTCAATTTTCCACAATGCGCCGACTTTTGATTACCAGAGAAAACACTTCCTCTATCAAAATTCACCCCATTTTGTAAACGGCATCGCAATTTTGTTTTGTTTTCATGGATATCCGTTAGATCTGCAATTACACAGCTTTTAAACACTGTGTTTCTTCCTTAGACAACACAAACTGAAGAGGACCTGGTGGTAATATTTATTTCAATTTTCCTGCTGTCAACAAATCGAACAACTTGTCGTAGTCCTGAACCACTTTACGACTTCGTACATTATAATTCAACAGATTCTTCAACCTGGCTGTAAGCATTGTATGCGTTTCTTCGGTCGTCATCCTGGCTTCAGAGATTTTCTGAACAAATTTCTGAATTCTCGCAACGAATAAATTAATGATGTTTCACTTTTTCATTATTGTCGAGATCAGCTAAACACAATCTGCTCAGTACAGTAATAGCTTTCGTGGTCATCAGTGGAAACAACAATTTCATCCATAACTGTTGATCAACCTTGAAGCTATCAAAATCCGTTCTTAACCATTTAAAAAATGTGTCGGTATACCATATATTCAGTTGGCATTCTCGGCAACACATGCTTCATACAGTTTGTAAGACTTATCTGCTATTACCTTTTCTCGTGTTTTCTTCTAACTCGGTGCAAGATGTCACCACTTCCACCTGTACCTCGTTCGAAGTTTTCTGTAGGCCTATGCTGTGGAGGATTTTTCTTTGTCTTCACGTTTCTTTTCTATCCTTTCGAAAGTGTCGCTGGATATCCAGTTCTTGAGCCCATGTTGAATCATCTATAATGTTACCTTTGAAAGACCCAAGGTGGTTCCTTCGGTTGCCGACATAGTTCGTATGATGTTTTCGGTTCTTCTAATCATTCAAGCTCTTTGGATCTGTTTTTTCACTTCCAGTTGGAATTGTTGCTCAACTTGACAATTTTTGAGTTGTTCAAGATCAAAGATCAACGGGTTGTTCACTCGCTTCTCCCTAAATCTTAGTTTCATCGTAAGCATCACCAGGTTGTGGTGTGAATCGCAATCTGCGTTGAGACACAAGAGTTCATTATTGATCGATTGTTTACGCTGCTTACTTATCACTACGTAATCGATTTGCGCCCGAGTGAATTTATTTGGGCTCTTCCATGTATATATGTGCCCATTTTGAAGACGGAAGCAAGAATTGGTGAATGCGCATTAGTTTATAAAAATTATATGACACATAAACCATATTGAAAGCCAAACTCTAAGTTGATCGTCTGTGTATTGTGTAAGAGTCTTTACTTTATTTTTTTGAATGATAATGCATGGTGTTTTATTTTAGAATCCCACCAGCAATAGGATTCTTTGACAAAGTAATCAATCCCTGCATGTTCATATGCACATAATACGTGTGACAACGAATTTTTGTTTTGTTGAATAGAGACTGCAAAAAAAGAATCGGAGTCAGAAACAGAATCATCTGAGTCACAAGAAGAACCAGATGAGGCTCCACCAGGTAGCTGTAGGGCCGGACATTTGATGGTCATTTGCTGCTCGTTATATGCCTTATGCGACCAGATTCATTGGTGTTTTGCCGGCATAAATGACCATCTGAATTTTATTAGAAACTTTAACAAATGCAAATAGCCTAATGAACTTAAAATTTGCAATCAATAAAAAGGGTGATCTCAACCCGCTTTCTCCCTATCCACAGAACAGACCAACATTCAAAGTCCCCCTTCTTTCGTGTCTATCTGCGGAATTTTCAATGTTCGCATTGGCTACGTAAAAAACTCAGATTTTAAATTTACACTTTCTTATTAAATCAAGCAGAAAGAATATCAACTCAAATCGCAAATATCAACGAAACATCGCATAACGTTAATCTGCCATTTCAATATCTTATTAGTTAATAACTTTCATTTTCAACGCCAAATGTGACTGAATGCGTATTTCTCAAGTGCTGTTAAGGTGTATACATTTTCAAAGAGGTTTATGCCTAAAACATATGACCCTCTGTGTCGGCTTTGATGCCTTGTCAGAGTCACGCGCACGGTCGACAGATTTGTAAGCCGCATTTCTAAGTTTGATCCATTCCTTACAGAAGTTTGTTCTCCCACTGTGACGGTTTCACGCTGTGGCTCGTTGCGCTCTACTACGCAAGCGTAGTTAGGGCCTACTTGTTACGAGTAAGCGGAGTGCCATCCTACAGCATCGTGGTTTCTCACTGTCTGGTCCGGTTACCTGGAAAATCTCTCCTCTACTTTTAAGACGCTTATGTTTGACCGACGATAGATTATGAGCGCTTCTGAGTAGATGGCCTTGAAGGGTCGTAGTAGGCCTATAAAGCTGCAGTAATAATAATAAAAATCCAATTTTATTGGAAAATATTAACAATGGCAAGTAGGCTAGAGGTAAATTTAAATGAGTTGATACTAGGGGCTGGTGATCGCGCATCAAACGAGATCCTATAATTTATCATAAAGAATCCAACACAACTTGTGCACCTTTTTTGATTTGCGCGCTAGTGAATCCACTTTTACTCTTCCATCATATATCTGTGCCCATTGTGAAGACGGAGGAGAGTATTGGTGAATGCGCATTACTTTATATAAATTAAATGACAGAAAAACCATACTGAACGGCAAACTCTAAGTTGATCGTCTGTGTATTGTGAAAGCGTCTTAACTTTAATTTTTTCGAATGATAATGCATGGTGTTATATTTTAGAATCCCACCAGCAATAGGATTCTTTGACAAAGTAATCAATCCCTGCATGTTCATAAGCACATAATCCGTGTGACAACGAATTGTTGTTTTGTTGAATAGGGACTGCAAAAAAAGATTCGGAGTCAGAAAAAGAATCATCTGAGTCACAAGAAGAACCAGATGAGGCTCCACCAGGTAGCTGTAGGGCCGAACATTTGATGGTCATTTGCTGCTCGTTATATGACTTATGCGACCAGATTCATTGGTGATTTGCAGGCATAAATGACCATCTGAATTTTATTGGAAACTTTAACAAATGCAGAAAGCTTTATGAACTTAAATTTTGCAATAATTAAAACGGGTGATGTCAACCCGCATTCTCCCTATCCACAGAACAGACCAACATTCAAAGTCCTCCTTCTTTCGTGTCTATCTGCTGAATTTTCAATGTTCGCATTGGCTACGTAAAAGACTCAGATTTTAAATTTACACTTTCTTATTAACTCAAGCAGAAAGAATATCAACTCAAATCGCAAATATCAACGAAACATCGCATAACGTTAATCTGCCATTTCAATATCTTATTAGTTAATAACAGCATCGTGGTTTCTCACTGGCTGGTCCGGCTACCTGGAAAATACCTAGAAGGAAAGAATTATTGAAAGCGCATTAGTTTATAAAAATCATATGACACATAAACCCTATTGAAGGCCAAACTCTAAGTTGATCGTCTGTGTATTGTGTAAGCGTCTTTACTTAAATTTTTTCGAATGATAATGCATGGTGTTTTATTTTAGAATCCCACCAGCAATAGGATTCTTTGACAAAGTAATCACTCCCTGCATGTTCATAAGCACATAATCCGTGTGACAACGAATTGTTGTTTTGTTGAATAGGGACTGCAAAAAAAGATTCGGAGTCAGAAAAAGAATCATCTGAGTCACAAGAAGAACCAGATGAGACTCCACCAGGTAGCTGTAGGGCCGGACATTTGATGGTCATTTGCTGCTCGTTATATGCCTTATGCGACCAGATTCATTGGTGATTTGCCGGCATAAATGACAATCTGAATTTTATTGGAAACTTTAACAAATGCAAATAGCGTAATGAACTTAATATTTGCAATAATTAAAACGGGTGATATCAACCCGCTTTCTCCCTATCCACAGAACAGACCAACATTCAAAGTCCTCCTTTCGTGTCTATCTGCTGAATTTTCAATGTTAGCAATGGCTGCATAAAAGACTCAGATTTTAAATATACACTTGCTTATTGACTCAAGCAGAAAGAATATCAACTCAAAACGCAAATATCGACAAAGCATCGCATAACGTTAATATGAATTTCAATATCCTATTAGTTAATAACTTTCATTTGCAACCCCAATTGTGACAGAATGCGTATTTCTCAAGTGGTGTTAAGGTGTATACATTTTCAAAGAGGTTTATGCCTAAACATATGACCGTCTGTGTCGGCTTTGATGCCTTGTCAGAGTCATGCGCACGGTCGACAGATTTGTTAGCCGCATTTCTAAGTGTGATCCCTTCCTGACAGAAGTTTGTTCTCCCACTGTGACGGTTTCACGCTGTGGCTCGTTGCGCTCTGTTGCGCAAGCGTAGTTAGGGCCTACGTGTTACGCGTGAGCTGAGTGCCATCCTACAGCATCGGGGTTTCTCATTGTCTGGTCCGGCTATCTGGAAAATCTCTCCTCTACTTTTAACACGTTTCTGTTTGACCGACGCTAGATTATGAGCGCTTCTGAGTAGATGGCCTTGAAGGGTCGTAGTAGGCCTGTAAAGCTGCAGTAATAATAATAAAAATCCAATTTTATTGGAAAATATTATCAATAGCAAGTAGGCTGGATGTAAAGTTAAATTAGTTGATACTAAGGGTTGGTGATCGCGCATCAAATGAGATCCTATAATTTATCATAAAGAATCCAACACAACTGTGGCACCTTTTTCGATTTGCGCGCTAGTGAATCCACTTTTACTCTTCCATGTATATCTGTGCCCATTGTGAAGACGGAGGAGAGTATTGGTGAATGCGCATTACTTTATATAAATTAAATGACCCATAAACCATTTGATATTAAATGGCAAATATTATATTGACCGTCTCTGTAACTTTCCATTCCATCCAACAATTTCTCTCTGATTGCTGGAACATCTGTGCCAAAATCGATGAACGCCTTCTTCTTAACCGGTTTCTTTCCCACTGCTCCACGCAATTCAACTTCAACATACTGAAGACATGACTACTTCAGTATTTCCCTGTCTTCTGTTTTCCCATTTTCTCCGTGACTTTGTGGTGTTGTAATCAAAATTGTTTTTTGAGTACCACATTCCTTACTGACTTCACTTCTGATGCTTGTCCTTTTCGAGTTTCCACTTGATTAACCAGATCTCTAGCTATTTGCATTTGTTTAACCTACGTATTATGGCGTACCTTTTACCTCGTTGTTCATTCACTTCCGTTTCTCTAGACGGAATCGATGACTTATGATTCTTTTGTTTCCCAGTTGGTTCTTGTGTTTTCTCTTTGACTGCAGATGGGTTATATCGGTTCTCCGCGTTCCATGGTCTAAACTGGTTCTGAGCTCCTGAGTATCGGGAAGATTCTGGATAACCTTTCTTTTTTCCACAATGCGCCGACTTTTGATTACCAGAGAAAACACTTCCTCTATCAAAATTCACCCCATTTTGTAAACGGCATCGCATTTTTGTTTTGTTTACATGGATATCCGTTATATCTGCAATTACACAGCTTCTAAACACTGTGTTTCTTCCTTAGACAACACAAACTGAAGTGGACCTCTTGGTAATATTTATTTCAATTTGCCTGCTGTCAACAAATCGAACAACTTGTCGTAGTCCTGAACCACTTTACGACTTCGTACCTTATAGTTCAACAGATTCTTCAACCTTGCCGTAAGCATTGTATGCGTTTCTTCGGTCGTCATCCTGGCTTCAGAGAATTTCTGAACAAATTTCTGAATTCTCGCAACAATTCCAACTGGAAGTGAAAAAACAGATCCAAAGAGCTTGAATGATTAGAAGAACCGAAAACACCATACGAACTATGTCGGCAACTGAAGGAACCACCTTGGGTGCTGCAAAGGCAACAATAGAGAAGAATCCACATGGGCTCATGGACTTTTTATTTCCAGCGACACACAGGATTGCAGAGGATAGAAAAGAAAGGTTCTTCTTTCTCTTTCTCCTCCTTTCCTCTCTCCTTCTCCTATTCTTTTTCTGCCTGTCTTCGTCTTCTTGTTTTCTGATTTCTTTTTTGCGTTCTTCTTCTTAGATTTTTTGTTTTTTTCTGCGTTCTTCCTGGTGTTTTTGCATCATCATCCATTGCATAAACATTTCCATCGTCCTTGGCTTCTCTACCGGCTTTTCTACGGGTTTAACACCGGCTGTAGGATGTATTCTTCTATCAGTATTGACAGACTTGGATGACAGGAAGTCACTAGACAACAAGTAATAACAAGAATGGTCAAAAACTGAAATTACATAGGCAGCGATCAAGCAATTCAGAAAATCTGTATGTGTTTTCAACAATTTCGGTTAAAATATTAATTGTTTCTTTTAGCACAAGATGCAGCGTGTAGCGGAGAAAAAAGCAGAAGGATGGCAAGAGGACAAAGTGTTCAGATAGGGAAGAAGGAAATATGGAGGAATCGCAGCATGAAGTTAACCACCAAAGTGAGACCAATTAAAGCATTGGTATGGTCGGTGGTTACATATGGCTGCGAAAGTTTGACCATTAAGAAAAGAGATGAAAGAATTGAAGCTTTAGAGATAAAATGCACAAGACAGATTCTAAGGGTATCATGTACTCAAAAAGAAACCCAAACGAGTGGGTATTGGAGAAAGCAGACATGGAACGAGAGCTACTTAATCTGATAAAAGGGAGGAATTTAACATACTTTGGACATGTGATGAGAAAAGAGGGATACTGCCTAGAAAAATAAATCATGCAAGGCACTACACCGGGAGCAAGAAAACGAGGAAGACCAAAGACATGATGGATAGACAATGTGGAAAAATGGACCGGTAGACCGCTGGACAACTTCATAATCGAGAGACAGGAAGAGATGGAGTAGACTTGTCCATGAAGCGACCAACCGTCGGATCGAGGATGGTTAAGACAAGACAAGACAAAGTAGGATGCATAACAGCATCTTCTTCTTCTTCTTTCACCCAGATTTAAAATCAGCACGTGACATGCTGGTTAATTGTTCTTCTTGACGTCCAGCCTTTACCAACTGACGCCTGATGCTGTCTGTAGCCATTTTCTTAATGTCTGCCTGCTTCTTTTCGCTTAATTTCTCCATTTTGCTTATTTGCTTTCTTTGTCAAAGTTACACTTGGACTGTGGTTTTGTTTGGTGCCGAACAAACAACTTTTTGTACCTATAGAAGATAGGTTTAAGTCTTCGGGTTTCATGTAGTGAAAGTACACATGAAAATTGATGCAGGGGTCACTCGCAACCAATCAAACGTTTTCTTATCCTCTCGCCAGACGTGATAAGCTTGCGAGTTCTCGAACGATTGTCAACAAGTAGTTTTTTCACGTGTAGAGCTCAATTTAGAGTAGGATTACTGCAATCAAATCAATAAATGGTGTAATGAAAATTTTTTATGAAGCGGCTAAGACCTAAAAGTTATTTTTGGAAGGTTTACTTGCATTGTTTGATACGATATAGTTTGCATTTCACGGATTACTCAGCGTACCATTGATGGTATACGCGCGAAGACTTGCATGAAGGATCGGTTTTTAATTACTTTCCACGTCAGAGTAGTCTAGTCGCCAGTGAACTCCGGTAGCTTATAATGTGCAATCGGCAAGTAATGTTTTAATGTAATCCGCCATTTCGCACAATTTCAGTTCGATATAATTATTTTATTTATTTATTACAATAATTTGATACCGCCCATCTTCCAACATTATTTGCTTAGGAGTGCACACACACGCCTCGACGGCACAATTGCAATTGTACTGCAAAACAATTGTGTGCAAAGGACTTGCTGAAGGTCCCTACACAGTGACTCCCCGGACGAGGGTCGAACTCGCTCGTTCAGCGCACACTGAACGGTACGGGCTGACCACTCTAACCGATCGGCCACTGAGCTACACGTGTTTGGATTAGATTACTAGATTGTTTGTGGCCAATGTAATCGACGCGCGTGGACATGATGAATATTTAACACGCATATCATTGTGAAATGGTGATTTCTGATTGGTTGCAAGGTGTTCTTGAATCAATTTCCATGTGTACTTTCATAATATGCCTTCGGGCTGTCTGTCGTCGATTCCCCAATCGCCTTCGTCAGTAACCTCGTCTGCAGATCGACTGAATATACTGGTGAATATAATCTACAGCTAAAACTCTTTGAAAATCCCCAATAAAACTCCTTTGAAAATCTCCATCAAAGCTTCTTTTAAAAATCTCCAATAAAACTCCTTTGAAAATCGCCAGCAAAACTCGTTGATAAATCGACCACAAAACAAACTCCTTGAAAATCTCCAGCAAAGACTCCTTGAAAATCTCCAGCTAAGACTCCTTGAAAATCTTCAGCAAAACTCCACCAGTAAAACTCCAACAGCAATTCTCCAACAATAAATCTCATACATTAAATCTCCAACAATTTCTTCTGATGCAATGAATTTGTAACCCACCGCTTCCACCAAAAAATTTTAATCCGCTTTCTCTCTCTCCATATAATGGACCAATATTCAAAGTTCTCCTGCTTTCCTATCTATCTACTGACTTCTCAATATAGGCCTACGCATTGGCTACGTAAAAGACTAGATTTTAAATTGACACTTTCTCATTAACTCAAACAGAAAGATAATCAACTCCAATCGCAAATATCGACGAAACACCACACAATATTAATCTGCCATTTCAATATCTTGTGATGAAACTGGGTGTTGAGCTTTCTGGTCACTAGGACCACCAGTACCTCAGGGCTGACTTGACCAGGAGACCCTCCCATAGGCACTAATGAAATACGCCTATGTGTAAGACTTATGGGTTATTACGGAAGAGTTTAACACTGATCCGTCGTTCTCAACTTGTATTGCAAGGAACACTCGGCTACCCGCCGACAATTTAATAAGACATCAGTGATCTATGTCCCGTACTACCTGGCTAAGCGTACAGAGTTCAGACGACAACAATCAGACGACAGAGTCCCTGGCAAGCGACGCAGGACCGGCGATTAGACGACGCCGACTGCGTATCGACGATGAGAGGCTAGAAGACTGTTTCTCTTCAACTGAGCTTTGACTGCGCCCTCGACCATTCTAATCTTCGAATTGACTGTCGATTCAAACTGCTTCCTCTCGATTGATTCGGAAATGATCTCTGAACTGATTCGAACTGAACTGATTGACTGACAGCTTCGAACTGACCTGTCAGATTGACTGACTGCATGGACTCCAGTGTTGTATGCAAGACTTGAAACTTCAAAACCGAGACCGAGCCAGTGACTTGCCGAGACCAAGACCGAGACAGTGAGGTACCAAGACCGAGCCCGAGACACTAGGCTCAAGACAGTACGAGACAGTATGAGACAGTAAAAGACAAGTGATTCTATATAAAATGCTGTAAAATACTATTGTGTCAGTTTTCAGGAATAAGGTTCAGTTGCAGTTTTAATTTGAAACCTATAATGTATATAGTAGCAAATCCTGAGAACAGTTTTTATATTGCCGCGTTGTTATCTTTTTCGGTATCTCTTCGTTGGCCTATCTTCTGAATAGTGTAAAGAAAGCCTTTTAAATCATCTAGACGATTTTAAGCAAGTAAATTTGTTACCGAATACCAAACGAAATTAAAAACTTCCGCATATCCCTACTCTCCCTTGGAAACTCGAAGTTGTTCCCATCGTTTCAATTATGGTGGTTTCTCATCAATGACAAACGGCACGCTGTTTGTTTGTTAATAACTTCAAATTGCGTAAAAGGAAACTTCACAATTTCAGGTTCTCTCTCAGACATTTTTCCACTTTAAGATAATTCAATTGACTTCAGTGTCATGTGACTCGCGCGTTAACCAGAATTACCATTTCTCGTAGATTCCGGTTTGAGTTTCTACCGCAAGATTTTAAGACCGTTAACGCGAAACTTATCGAGACCGCTTGCTCGAGACAGAGCAAGACTTTCACTTCAAGACAGTTTACAAAAGTTCGAGACACTACCTGGAAACCGAGACCGAGACACTAAAAATCTGTCTGGAGACGTCTCTAGACCGAGACACTGTCGCGAGACCATACAACTCTGCTGGACTCAACTGACTCTTCAACTAACTGTTCAACTGTGTGTCGATCAGCCCCGGCTATTTATACTTGTTGCAGGCTAATGGACTCGACTGTTGACTAGTGCGTCGTGTGCAGCGTCGTGGGTTAGTGCGTCGTGTGCGGCGTCGTGGTTTGGTGCGTCGTGTGCAGCGTCGTGAGCTAGCGTGCTGCACTCTACCCAAAGGCATTAACAATGCATACGCAGGTCAATACGCCGCTTCTACTGTATTGCAGCCAACAGGACAATTAATTATCATGCGCGGCGAGCATACAGCCAATTTAAAAATAAAACGAATAAATCTGGCAGGGCTGGTCCTTCACAATCTTATCAGATAATAACTTTCATTTTCAATTCCAAATTGTGACTGAATGCGTATTTCTCAAGAGGTGTAAAGGGTATACAATTTAGAAGACGTTTATCCCTAAATATATGACCATCTGCGTCGGCTTTGATGCCTTGTTAGAGTCATGCGCACTGTCGCCCGACTTGTAAGCCGCATTTCTAAGCTTAACCCCAACCTGACAGAACTTTGTTCTCCCACTGTAACGGTTTCACGCTCTGGCTCGCTGCGCTCAGCTGCACAAGCGTAGTTACTTGTAATGCGTGCGCGGACTGCCATCCTACAGCGACGTGCCTTCTCACTGTCAAGGTCCGGTTACCTGGAAAGTCCCTCAACAGGTACTACGTCTAACGCTAACAGGTCAATCTATCCTGGTCCTCTCTGATTTTAAGACTCTTATGTTTGACCGACGTCAGATTATGAGAGCTTCTGAGTAGATGGCCTTTTGAAGGGTCGTTGTATAAAGCTGTAGCAATAGTAGGCCTATTAGCAATCTAAATTCTATTGGAAAACATTTACAATGGCAAGCAGGCTAGATGCAGAGTGAAATTAGTCGATTTTAGGGATTAGTGGCCGCGCATCAAACGAGATCCTATATGGATCCCAAAGAATCCGACACAATTTGTGCGCCTTAAGAGATATTATTAAAAATTGAATCGAGCCATAAGGCTCGAGCTGCTCACTATGACTGGTGCTTCAATCACATATACAAATTTTTTTATATACGCAACAGTCAAGTACAAAGAATATTTTTAGTGATATCTTGTTTTACGGCTAATGGTGAAATTTCGCTATTTATCGTTTGCAGTGAAAAAAGTTCCATAAACTTCCATCGACAGAATTTTCCGCTCCAGCTCGAAATATGAGCACTTGTTCTAGTCAGTTCCGATCGTCGGTGATTGGCCTAATAGGAAATGTGACAGATTTTGCGCAGTTGCAACTCCGAAACCTTATCACGTTCCCAAATTTCTACTAGGGCAGGATAGGCAAGGAAACCGACTAATTACAGTGTTTCTACTCGTGATTGGTCTTGTAGCGCAATATGTGCTCGGTTTCTGTGGTGGTTGTAGGCAGCATTAGGCCGTTTGCATTTTACAAAAGGAAAGAGATCCCAAAGAATCCGATACAATTTTAAAAAATTCAATCAGAGTCATAAGGCTCGAGCTGCGCACTATGGTCTTTTGTGCAGTTTTTCTGAGCGGAGATAGGCTATATTGGCCTTATACCATCATTCCGTTTTAAATCGCATATATACATTTTTAAAATAATGTAACAGTCTACTAAATATAAAAATTTTAAGTGTTACGGTTCGAGATCTCCCGTAATTTATTTCTATTTGGTATAGACGCTCCATAATTAGATTCTTATTGGATGTGATTTAGCCATAGGCAGTATAGGCTTTGACCCAAATTGGACTCCCGCTCTCTAAGTTACAGACATAGGACTCCCGCCTGTTTAACTATAGGTTTTATAGGCCCAAATTGGACTCCCGCCTTTAAGTTGCAGACACGACCGGACTGGACTTCCGAGCCAGAACCGTATAAAGAGCATCGATCGACGACACAAGAGAACAGTTTGGGAAGAAGAAGGGAGACAGATGAGCAGTTGGGAAGGACAGTTACAAGGCTATAAACAGCGTCGTTAAGTATATGCGGTGATCTGGGTCTTTTGGATTATCTCAGCGATCGTCTATCTCGATCTGTTGGATTACTAACGATCTATGATATTTAGTTACCAAGTTCAGTCGTTGTTTAATAAAGGATTAAGAGGATTCAGTTCTTCTCTTCGTAGACTTACGTAGGCTCATGCGTCTTAGCCACTCGAAGTAGTCAGACAGGGTTAGTTATTCTGGTCCACAAGCCAGTGAGAGGAAACTCCAGTAGAAGACAGGTCCGTCACAAAACCATATCTTGTTTTACGGCTAATGGTAAAATTTCGCTTTTTATCGAAAGCAGTGGTGAAAGTTCCATTGACAGAAGTCTCTGAATCAGCTCAATAAATGAACACGGGTTCTAGTAATTCCCGATCGTCGGTGATTAGCTTAATAGGAAATGTGAAATCGAAGCCAAATGACTGGAACATGTAGGCCCTATCTCGACGTCAGCAACCACTATGTATATATGAATAGTTGTAATTGAAAACTTATATAGCGCCACTCGTAATGAGAGGCGCTCACCACTCAACACAAAGCTAAGAGGAGAACAAGAAAGTCTTAAGGCGCTTGCTACAGGCGGCAGAGGTAAAAGAGACCAGCTATTCCCAAGAGAAGGGAGAGGCTGTTCCAGCTGGTGGGACACATATAGAGCGCATGCGGGGTAGCACCAGAAGTGTGGGATATACCTCGGTTGGAGAATTTGAGATTAGAAATGACCGGGAATCTTGAAAGGCTGAGACAGGAGGATGATCGGGTAGAACGAGTTGACTGGATGGTAAAGAGTTCACGAGTCCATTTGAACTTGCAGTATGGATTTGTAGGTTGGTGTTAGGACTTGGTTGACGAATTCATTAATTTTTAGCCAATGCAGTTATCTTAGGATTGGGGTGACATAATGCTGCTCGGGCATTCTGGTAGAAGCTTGGACTAGGGAGTTTTACATTGGGCCCAAGTTGCAGTCGCTTGAGGTGTGTGGATTCAAGATCTAGGATTCTAGGTCATATTTGGATCATCGCCATAGTGCTGCACTCTGTCATTATTATGGTTTAAATTTGCAAAATGATTAACTTACAAGGGGGCCATTAAAAAATGGACCCCTCAGGTTGTCTGCAATACTTTCGCCCACACCTAGAGATTAATAAATGAAATTTCACTTGTGCAAATTCATATTTACATATAATAGCCAATTTTGAAAAAAATAATTCACACAGAACAAAAGTTACATCACTTTTAGTGAGTGCAACCACTGATTTTTGATAGTAAAAAATACATTTTACGCAGCAAAAAGTTACAAAAAACGATTTTACGAGGTCACATCTCAAGTAATGTTATAAAACAGATAACATATTGTTTCACAACCTGTGTCTACCACCAGTAGCGACACATATACTGAGTCTATTCAGCAAGTTTTGATGACCTTGTTGGGGTACCCTATATTTCCGGCGCCCCAATTTGTCGGCACCCCAACTTGCCTGCGCCCTCGGGCTGTGCCCGACCTCGCCACCCCCATAGGCCGGCTCTGTATCCACTTGATGTCAACAACTTGAGATTCTACCACACCGCACACCAATTCTGAATTCTCCAACGCAACAATTCTTAAAAGTTTCACCTCCTCGCATGACTTGTCGGTATTTCCAGTGCTCCGAATTGTCAAGAAACTGACTGTTCACGCGTTCCACACTGATTTCATTTAAACCACTTGATATGTTCCAGCAACGCACGTTAATTGTCAACCTCTGGAATGCAACAAAACCTTCAGTTTTCTGCTTCTCACATGGTTTGTCGGCATCTTCAATGCTCCGAAATGCTAAGAAACCAACGTTTCACATCCACTTTATTCTAAAATACACCCTCGCAAACTCATTCTCAGTTCTTCATTGCAATAAATACTAAAATTTTCACCTCCTTGCATGAATTTTCATCATTTTCAATGCTCCAAAATGCAAATAAACCAACTTTTCACCCGTTTCACAAGCCTTCATATCAGAAACTTGACCTGTTCCAACATCGCACCCCAATTCTCAGCCCCTCCAGCGTAAGAAAACCTTCAGTTTTCTGCTTCTCACACATCTTGTCTGCATTTTCAATGCTCCACATTGCTAAATAATCAACTTTAACACATTTCACACCCTTTTCATATCAACACTTTTAATTGTTCGAGCATCGTACGCCAATTCTCAGTCTTTCAGATGCAACAAATTTTTTCGTTATTCTGCTAATCAAACACCGTGGTAGCATTTTCAATGCCCTGCAACGCATAGAAATCAACTTTCCTGCATTTCACATCATCATCTGTCTATAATTCAGCATCACACACTAAATTTCATCCTCTACAACACGTCGAACCTGCATTCTTTTCACCTCCTCATATGACTTTGCAACATTTTCAATGTTCCAAAATATCAAGAAACCAACTATCGTGCATTTCACGCCCTCTCCGACCAACAACTTCATAGGTTTGAACTCCTCACACGACTTCGCACCCGCAAATTTGTCCCAAAACTGTAAGTATTGAACTCTTCGCACACCTTCGCACCCGCAACATTCATCAAAAATACACATTTTTAACTCCTCACACGATCTCGCAATATTCACTCAAAACTTAAAGTCTTCAGCTCCTCTCACTCCTTTGCAAGCGCATTATTTACCAAAACTAAACGTTTTCAAGTCCTCCCGAGACTTGATACCCGCAGCATTAACACAAAAATGCAAGTTTGACCCCCAAAACTGCAAGTATTGAACTGCTCACACACCTTCGCACCCCCAACATTCATCCAAACTACACGTTTCATCCCCTCACACAACTTCGCACCCACAATATTCAGAGTTGTATGGTCTCAAAAACAGTTTATTAGTGTATCGGTCTCGGTCTCTGAAGTCTGCTGTCTCGCTCTCGATATCAGTCTCGAGGTAGTGTCTCGAACTTTTAGAATCTGTCTTGAAGCGAAAGTCATGTTCTATCTCGAACAAGCGGTCTCGATAAGTTTCGCGTTAACGGTCTTAAAATCTTGCGGTAGAAACTCAAACCGGAATCTACGAGAAACGGTAATTCTGGTTAACGCGCGAGTCACATGATACTGAAATCAATTCAATTATCTTAAAGTGGATAAAGTTTGAGAGAGAACCTGAAATTGTGAAATTTCCTTTTGCGCAATTAGAAGTTATTGACAAACAAACAACTTGCCGTTTGTCATTGATGAGAAACCACCATAACTGAAACGATCGGAACAACTTCGAGTTTCCAAGGGTGAGTAGGGATATGCGCAACTTTGTAATTTCGTTTGGCATTTGGTAACGAATTTGCTTGCTTGAAATCGTCTAGATGATTTCAGACGTGTCTTAAAAGGCTTTCTTTACACTATTCAGAAGATCGGCTAACGAAGAGATCTCGAAGAAGGAAAAAACGCGGAAATTTAAAAACTGTTGGCAGGAATTCGTACTATATTCATTATAGGTTTCAAATTGAAATTACACATGAACCTTATTGCCGAAAACTGATACATCAGTATTTTAAAGCATTTTTTATAGAATCACTTGTCTTTCACTGTCTCGTACTGCCTTGAGAATTGTGTCTCGGTCTCGGTCTTGGTACCTCACTGTCTCGGTCTCGTCACGTGTCAGTCTCGTCTTGGTCTTGAAGTTTCAAGTCTCGCATACAACACTGACAATATTGTCCACACCACTAGACACCCGCAACCTTCACTCAAAACTGCAAGTTTTGAAAACCTTTTACAAGGACTGCTGTTGGAAATACTGCGCGATTATTGGTTTAGAGATTTGTGTAACCAACCGCTTTCACCCGGAATGCAACGCTTTGATTGGTTAAGAGGTTAGGGTGACAAATCGCTTTCAACTTGAATGCGGGCGCTCTGATTGGTTGAGACTCATCAGGCCGGGCATTCAAAATTACCTCCTGACAAGAGAAACCGGTTTGAATTGGTTTTGAGTAGCATGTGCATTGACCTGTGACGATGCACTCGATGACCTGTTGACACACTTGCATCGTGTCAACAGAAGCCGCTTTGAACCGGTTTTGAGAGGTATGTGCTGGAATGCGTTGATGTATTCATTCCAGGTAACTTCAAAGAATCCTTTAATGTACACGCTGTATTGTGACCGGGCTATTTGATTGCACCAGTTAAAGTTGCCTACTTGTTTTAACACCCCGTTTCGCAAACAATAGGTCTCTATGATCAAAGGAATGCGTTGGGAAGTATCAACACCTTGGGCGTTGAGCTCGTAGGTGTGAGCGAGGTCGAGGTACCTTAGCCTAGACCGACCCGTCGAGGTGTTAAGAAGGTAAACATTCAGGTGGAGACTGCGAGCAATAGAAGACATTCTAGAAGGTGCTACGCATGGCCACACATATGGCCACACATACATACACAAATACATGCAAACATAGATATACATATGCTTACTCACATACTATTTTAAATAAATATGCACTACATATATAAAAACAGGAGAAGATCTGTTAGCTTGCATATGAAACATATAAAGCGGGTAACCAACGTAGGTGAACCCCTCTTTTGCCTCTGTCACGCGATTCCTCCTACCTTGTGACGTCACTTTTTTGCGGTGTCCTCTCTCTACTAACTACTCATTAGAATTTGATTTAGATTTTAGCAATTGTGGTGTCCCGGTGTAAAAACTTCGAGTTGCCCCGATTTCAAGATATCCCCCAGTAATCTGAAATCTATATCACAGGAGTGATATGAAATCGATTTAAGATTACATTTTCCTCCGCCGTTTTCACATTATCACCTCTCTGAATGAGAAATGAGACAAAATGTTAAAGTGTTATGCTTACAAGTTAGTCACAACTAATGATAATATGTATATTGAAATATAACACTTGAGAAGATACAAACGGAAAGCTCTTTTAGTATGTGAAAAATATATAAAAGTTAAATTGTATGAAATCAGTAATACACTAGATTAATCTGCATCACACATTACATTAAAACATAAGATATAATAGATTAACTGTGAAGGTTGAAGAAATTAGTGCAATAACAGCAATAATTACACCAATTAAGGATACATGACTTCTGACTTGATAATACAATACTCAACGGATCTCGTTAAAAGTAACAAAAAGACTTAACAAATTGCAAGTTCAAAGTGATGTGACAGATTGCTCATCATAAGAACTTCGTAATCTTTTATATCTGTCTGGATTTATTTATACTCAAACAACTTATTGTCAAAACCACTTATTGTCATTTCCAAATTTACTGTTTACATAGATCCGATTGCCAAGCATTGTTGCTCTAATCCTTCAAGCTGCTGGGCTAAGTTGAAATCGATTTCAAGTTACCCCCTGTAAGTTGAAATCGATTTTACGTTACTCGGGACCTTAGACCTTACCTTAATCCGTCCTCGTGATGCCAGCGCATTAGGCGACACAGATCCTCTACACTCCTCTGTCCCTGTCAGCCTCACTGGCCTCCTCCCATGTGATTCTTCCGTTGCTGAGATCCCTCGAGACCGTGTCCTTCCAATACTTTCTTGGTCTTCCTCGTTTTCTTCTTCATCCATTTGTGACCCAATTCATTGCATGTTTCAGGATTCTTTATTCGTCCATGCGATGTTTATGACCCAGCCATTGTAGTCGTGTCCTTATCATTACCTCCATTTTCTCCATACCCATTCTTCTCATTCCTTATATTATCTTCCCATGTGATTCCTAGGATCTTTCTCTGCCATCTCTGATGTGCTGCCTTCAGTCTCTTAAAATTTGAAGCAGTCATAGGCCGTGTCCCAGAGCTGTAGAGTAACGTCGTCAATACCATTTCCTCGTTTAGCCTTAATTTGATGGAGAGGATACGCGTATGTTTCGCCATGAAATTATGCTGTTAAGCCTTCCAACTGTCGAACTGGCCCTTCCAAGGATCTTGATTTGTTTGTCACAGCTGCCGTCATTTGCAATTACACTCCCCAGGTATCAAAAATCCTCAACTTCACAAACCGGTCCTCGCCGGTATTTACATCTTGTGCTGTCACCCGTTGTCCAACTTTCAGAAGTTTTGTTGTGACCGCATTGATCTGTAGTCCAGTAACTCCAGCCTCTGCCTCTCGGCCTGCTCTATTAGTAAGTTCAACCATACCATTGCACGTAATTTTAAGGAGTGCAATGCAGTACGTGACGTTTTGGCGCAGCCGTTTTGGCGCAGGACGTTTTTGGCGGAGCGCCGTTTTGGCGCAGGACGTTTTGACGCTGGACGGTTTGACGCAGATCTCTGATACAATAATATTGTATATTATGCATTATATAAATATATTATACGGAAATCTAAATTATAGTGTCGTAGATTATATCACATGGCAAATCAGGTTAAGTCTCGGAAGCGTCGGTAGTAGAAGAGGCATCGGTGAAAAGAATCATGTGTAACTTGAAGCCGGATCAATGAAAAGGATACTGTTAAGCTGGGAGATGGATGGACAAAAAGAATCGTGCTTAAATGGAAGTTGGATTGATGAAAATAATTATGCTTAAATGGAAACTGGAGTGATGAAGAGAATCATGCTTAAATGGAAGCTGAATTGATGAAAATAATCATGCTTAAATGGAAATCGGATTGAAATCTATAAAGTTCACAAAAAACCTTGGATTTTTGCTACACGTGTCTCAAAAATCTATTGTAGTGTACAAAATTGATCGCAGTAGGATATATTCTTTCTAAATCACCCTGTTGTTGTCGTAGAATGCTTCCAGCAGCCTCCCGAACTTGATCAAAATGTATGACGGCCATTACTTTCCCTGGCACAGAGAGCAGAGTAATTTCCCTCCAGTTTGTGCAATTTGTCGCCTTTTGGAATTGGTATGGTGATTTCATCCTGCCGGTCTCTCGGTACTTCTCCGGTGCTCCATATCATATTGCACAAATTGGTAATTCAAGTGACTGTTTCCTTTCCACCACTCCTCAGCAATTCTGCTTGTATGCCATCTATGTCGGCGGCTTTAAAATTTCTCAATCTTTTCATTGTTCGTTCTACTTCTTTCTCTGTGATAGCATGTAGATCTGCATTCATTGTTTGTCTAAACTGAATTTTTTTTAATTATTGGTCCTGGGTAATTAAGGACACTATTATAATGTTCCATTCATCTCACTGCTTGTTCTTGGAAGTTTGTTTCCGCTCCTATCTCTAACATGCACTTTCTGCGTCCCCTTACAAGACAGGTTCTTCGCTATTTTATTTAACGTTTTGGAGTCACCTCTCCCTGTTGCCTCTTCTCCGTCACCTAGGCCCGTTTCTGTCCATGTCTTTTTGTACGTCCTACATCGTTTCTTGACCTCTTTATCCTTCATTTTGTATTCTGTAGTAATTAGCAGCCCCTATATCTGTGCCCGTATTCAAGCCCTGCTTTTATTTTCTTCAGCATTTTACGTTCATCGATTGCTTTCCATGTGTTACCACTAATTCGTCTTTCCTTCCTCGTGTTCTCCGCCTGGTCCGATTGACAGCTTGCGTCGCGCCCATAACTGCATCTATAATTTCCATTCAGTTCTTCTCTGCTGTCTCGCATTCCTGTTCTTCCAGCATACTGAATCGGTTTTTAGCTGTAGTGTGAGCTACTCCTTGATATCTTTTTTATTCAGCTATTGCAATGTCCATAGTCTTGCACTCAATTCTATACCTGATTTTTCAATTTCAGTCTTATTGTTGCAATAGCCAGCGATGTCAGCTCCTCTGTATACACGTACGCGTACATCTTGTAGTGGTGATGCCCATCTTCTGGAGAAACATATAAATGTTTGATCTATTTGGTGTGTGATTCCACCATCTGGAGATCTCTGGGTATGCATGTTCATATGCACATAATCCGTGTGACATAGTATTATCGTTTTGTTGTATAGAGACGGAAAAAGAATCGGAGGCACAAGAAGAATCATCTGAGTCAAAAGAAGAACCAGATAAGACTCCACCAGGTAGGCCTAATATAGTCTAATCTCGAACACACGAGTACTAAATTTGCTGTGCTGTGTAGCATCAATCTTATAAAACTTGCGCGCGCCGACAACAGCACGTGCGCAGCCAATTCATCAGTGGCCCAAGGCCTGAAAATCTATCGTCGCTTAGCAACTTAAAATCTGCGCACAGTGCCTACAACTAGCATTAATATATTTCGACTGATTATATAATTTATATAGTCTAAATTAGGCCTAAACAGTGTCCATCATACGTTGACATGATCTCTTCCCATTCTCTCAATTGAGCAAATTATCATAAAATAAATTGCGAATTCGTAATTATGCATCAAAACATACAAATCCTAATCTACATTGAACATTTGAAAGACGTGATTCTTTGCTGCTGGGCTGAGATAACCCAAGCACTTGTGGACTTAGCCTTCGGTCAGTGGTCGACTCGTGTTAATGCAGTCAATGAAGCACGTGGTGGACATATTGAGTATTTGTTTGACTGATAGTAAATTATTTATACTAAATGATTGTTTAGAATTGACAACTTAGGTTTCAGACTTTTGTTTTTTCTAGCAGTTTTATGGAAAGAAAATGGCGCATCAAATTTTAATAGCATTATTTCAAAACATCGTAATAGCATCTCGTAGATATTTTGCAGAATGATAAAATGGATAATTATCTTCAATCTCATATATTGAACAGGACGCTGAGATAAAAAATATTCAAGTTATACGGCGTCAAAGTTGATGCATTCCTACTGACCCATCCTGTAGATAAGCAATCTGCTACAATAACTAAACGTTCTTCTTTGTATTAAACTTCGACATCAAATGTTTGTAAAACTAGCGCCCATGACACAAGTTTAGCAGATTAGGCATGGATTCAGTTAAGTAGGTCAAAGGATTATGATCGGTAAAAATGTGAATTTTAGATCCAATAATAATCTCTTTTAATTTATTTAAAGCCCAAAAAATCTCAAAGTCCTCTTTTTCAATGGTAGCCCATCACTTCTGGGTATCAGTCAATTTCTGGCTGACAAATGACACATGACATTCCACTCCTTTGACATCCAACTGTGTTACCTGTGTCAACACAGCACCTATCGCAAAATCGCTGCTATCACAATACAAGTTAACTGTGCAACATTCGAAACATACGACACAAGATTAGATCTAAGTCCTTTAACAAAGCAAAAGCTTTCTGATTTTCATATGTCCAAATTATTTTATCTGGTACTTGTTTACCTGTTAAATCAGTTAATGGTTTAACAATGTCTGCAAAAACCAACACAAATTCTCTATAATAACCGAAGAAACCTAAACTTTGTGTCAATTGCTTCTTCGTCCCAGTAATCGTAAGATTCATCATGCTCTCAAACCTGTCAAATGATTCTAAATGCTGTAAATGAATTCACTGTAATGGCATCAACATAAGCTTACTTGCCTTCATAAATGTCCTTCCCGAGTTGACTACGCCAAAAGACACTCGTGTAAATTCGTATAATCCATTGTGCGTAACAGAAGAAGTTTCCATTGATCGGATTGTTTGACAGGACATGTCCAATAGGCACTTCGACAGTCCATGAGTAGTGGAGAATGTGACAATCTGACGCATTAGCCAAACATAGCTCAATTCGCCAATCTAATAGGTTACTTAGCGTACCCTAGGTCATAAAATTACCAAAACATCAACAACCAAAACCATAGGTCAAAAACACCTACCTTTAACCTACCACTCACCACAATATGGTCAATGAGTCATAATTCATGCATAAACCTAAATATTAGGTTCCAACACCCACCATTACGTCAAAACGCCTGGAATTTCCAAAAGCTTCGCTGAGTCAGTTGTTTTGATGACGAGTCATCACATGGTCATCAGGTCTTCATTTTCAATTCATGAATTAAAAGACTCAGGAGTACCAAGCCATTTCATCAGCGACTTGTTCCCTTGTGTCCTGCTTATCTTTTCTATTCTAAATATTTCTTGAGTAGTCTTCTGTAGCTCCTGATCATAGAATGAGCCTTGTATATCATTACCATTATAATCAGTACTCTTATAAGTTGGCGGATATGTGTATTGAATTTAAGTAATTGCAAAAACTTCCTTCGTCATAGGGTGCATATCCCTTTTCAAAGATAATATTTTTGCTTTGTGATTCTAATCTTATTGCCTATCGAGAACTTTAGTACAATGGGTTCCGAAATTTTACATCCGTTTCAATTCATCCACACTACCTTTTCGTTTACTTTCATACTAGTTCTAGAGGGTGTCATTTTAATGGAAGAATGCCTAGTTTCATTATAGCTATTAACCATATCGTTCAACACATCCATATATCTTCCTGTTGAATTAGCTGTAGAGTACTTAAACATTCTCTCTCTCATTGTTCTCTTCCAACGCTCAACAACGCAAGATTTTTCTTCATTCTCGGTAGAATATAATTCAACCAATTCTTTGACATTTTATTGTAATTTTTTTACTTTTATCAACCCAACCCAATTTTTTACCTTTATCAACCCATACTTTACCCGGGCTTCTGCCGCTACTCTAGAATTTTTCACGAAGCCACTAGCTGTAGATTTCCCACTCTTGTCATTTAATGGCACAATCCAACTGTACTTGGAAAACACGTCTATTACGGTTACTAAATATTTCACACTTTCGTTATCTCTAGCGAAAGACTGCATGTCGGCTAAATCAGCAGCCCTTATTTCATCTATTTCACCAACGTACACTTTCCTTTTCCTAAAACGCCTTACTACGGGTCTATGTAATTCATCCGCTAGTTGATGGATCCATTTCAGAGTTCCAGGACCCGTAAATTGATGTCCCGGAAAATGCGTCTCACCCTTAAATTTAGTCCGCGGCAACTTAAGGTTACAGGTAACTGAACTAAGAAACCTGACTAGATCGCCACAATTTATCTATATTTAAAATTGAAGTCAAATGTTTGTCGTGGAACGACACATTATCAAAGAGATTCGATAATCATCTTTTACCGAAAAGTATAAGAGGGTTGATCGTTGGAAAGTCTGGATGCGGTAAGACGACTCTATTGTTGAACTTACTTCTAAGACCCGAATGGTTAGATTACGTCAACTTACAAGTATTTGGAAGATCACTCTTTCAGCCAGAGTATAAAATACTCAAGAATGCATTCGAAAAAAAGATACCGAAATAATCTATCATCGGGTTATTTGGTTGCCAAGACGAGATCGCGAGGCTTAATGTTTCCCCAGCGTTCGTCGTTGAAAAAATAGCAAAACTTTTGGATAAAAAATTTGATATGGATTGCAAGTTCTTTGAATCATCGGAAGTTGTGCCAGATCCGAGAGCCTTGAATCGTGAAAAGAAAAACTTTATATTTTTTCGATGATTTACAGATAGAAAAACAGAATCAATGCTAGGCTTGCTACATCCGAGGAAGACACAGAAACGTCGAATGCTTCTACTTCGGACAAAATTATTTCAAACTACCAAAACAGAATGCAAACGTTATCTGTTGGTTTTCTCAGGACAAATATTAGTCACAAATACAACGATCACGTGAGTACAGACATGCCATCGGAGGAGTTTGACAAACTAAGCGAAACAGTCTGGGAGCAACCTCATTGATTTGTAGTGATTGACCAAACTAGTAACAAGAACAAGGGCAAGTACAGATGCGGTTTCGATGAATTCTACATTCCATCATAAATAAATCTTACATATTTAGTAATGGAATCACTTCTACAAAAGATCACAGACAGCACCGTAAGGACCGCTCGTTACACAGTACCAAAGTCATTGTTCTATATATTACATAGTCAAAAGAATTTGCGATACAGTTCAATAAAGATAAAAAGTATGAAATGGCTCTAGTCAATCTCGAAATATATTTTTTCTTTTCCGTACATCAGCGCGACGAACAGCAACTTTACGTATTCGCCGAATAATGGACAGATGTGGCGTACTATAGTCATCCCCGAAGTTGCTACGAAATAACTTATATTAACGAATACGTGCAGAGAATCATGAAAGAAAACGAGCATTATGATATGGTTAACGATGAATACAATATTAAGATTGAGCCAAACACCAAAATGTTGACGACCGTTGTTTATATAGCGGAGAATTATATGGCTAATTTTTATGGGCCGAGCTCTATCGGAAAAGTTCTCGGTTAAAGGGCCACGTTATACAGCGAGGTACCAAGAATTAGGGGACATAATGAGTGTCAGCACACTGAGGGTAACGAGGGTAACGAGCGATATCATCGAGCACCCTGTAGCAACGGAACGACCGATAACGTAATTTATTCCTTCTTCCCGAATGTGGGGCCCGGGTTCAAGATTATAGAAACGCCGCGGAATTTGATATATCTTCCAATCACCCTATCCACGATATCGACAATGGAAACGACTCTCACCGATCGAAATGGTCAACATATTAATCTACGAGGTGAGGAATTATCGATAACGTTTCATATAAGAGAGGCTTAAAACTTTTTAATGTTTTAAATAAAATGAATCGATATACGAATGTCAAAGTTAATATTATAAAGGGACAAAAGGACAAAATCAAAAGATCGCTACAAGCAGGAACCGGTGTTAGCACAACGATTTAAATGGAGAACACGTTTTAACTCTTGCACAATGACAGGTCAATAAATTAGCTAAAGCGTATCAGGGCGGAACGGATGCGACTAGAATAATGAGTAAAACGCAATTAATACGTAACGCCAAAGTTGAAGGTGGATTTATCGGTGCTATAATCCAGCAACTGTCGGCAAATTTCTGCTATCGGGCGTATTACCGAGCCTAGCAACTGGTGCATTAACAGGAATATGTGCGGCTACTACATCAAAAGTCATAAATGAAATAAACGGATCAGGTGGAGCGATATACCTCAATAGTCTAGGAAAAAACTATAAGATAGTGCAATAATGGCAGGTCTTTACTTGAGGCCATGGCAAGATTCTGGATTAGACGGTGCAGGAGAAGGTCTGTATCTGAAAACATGTTCTGGATTCGTAAACGGTGAAGGACTTACCCTAGATTCGTCGTTTCGCCAGATTCGCCGTTAAAAAACATTCCGCTTCTCGGATTGTTAATATATAAATAATAATCTTTTTTAATATGTCTCTATTTCCAATTCGCAAAATGGGGTGGATGAAACAAAAAATTGTTCCACTAAAGGAAAGAACACAACCGAGATCGGTTCGTTGGACATTGAGTAAGAAAGGGGTGGTTTAGGATGGTCTTTTTTGCCCAACGAGTAATAACTATTCAACCGAGTGACATGATTACTGTACCGTTAAGCTTCGGTGTACGAATGACTAAAGGAAAGTGTGAAGTTTCCGCAGTTGGGAATTGGGATGTCTCCTGCTAAATCGTACCATTACCGGATTTATTGAAGACAGCGTATCGAGTATTCAGAATTTAAGTGAAACCGTAGTTACCATCGACGAAGGAGATTCGCTATGTTCTATCGATTGCAACACCAACGATTATACTTGATTTCCCTTTTTAAAATATTCTTCAGTACTAAATAATGGAAATAAATCACGCGGCCACTTATCGCCTTCTGAAAATATCAGAAATTCAACAGGAAATCTTACGAGAACACGAAAAGACATAAATATAATTTGTAAAAAATATCAAAAGAAAGTTAAATTAGTCGATGGGCTGGGAAATCTGTTTGCCTTTATATCTTTAGGACTCGGTGTATTCGGCTTAACTTTTCTAAGTACCCTCGTAGCCGAACAAGCCGCAACAATCCTTATCTACAGGAGCCGGAACTTTATGTTTGATAGGATGCCAAAGCTGCCGAATGTTATCGCTGCGGCAAGAAAAACATGATCTGATCAAGATCATAACCAAAGGGAAACTTAATTCGATCAGCGACCTTGTTTCGATAGCCTTAGACGATGATAATATTTCAGCCTTGGAATATTCTGTTATTCTAAGCGAATTCGAGAAATTTAAGGAAATGAAGGAGGAAGTTAGAAGTAAAACCAAAGCCGCCATAGACAAAGCGACGAAACAATCGTTCACTGGAAAAAGGGCATTCAGAAACGTATTGAATACAAAGTGAACGTAAATTTACGTTTTATGTTCATGTTTTTACGTTTTACGTTCATGTTTTTACGTTTTACGTTAAGACATTATCCCAATAAATAAAAATGTCGTTTCTAAAAATGACCCAGCAAAAAGAGATTTCATCGCTAAAATGCATCGCGATGTTTCTGTAGATGATGGAGAATATTAAACAAGACTTATGTTCAGAGAAATTGGGAGATATAGGTCTGCAGTGGGAATTGACAAAGGCTTACAAACCAATCATCGACTCACATTACGGAATATCCAGAGAATTAGGCACTTTAAAAGAGAACTCTAGGGCAACAGCTGAAGCACTCCGAGCATTCCAGCATCGATATTGACATCGTTGAAAGCCATTCAATTCCCGCAGTATCCATCGATCGATGCTTATGACGACGAACCCGTGACATCGCGAAAACTTATTTAAAAGAATACGCCTCAAACAATAAGCCGACGGATACAACCTTCGGAATAAATTAATTTTAGAAATAGTCATTTTTTAATCGAAAATAGCCAAATCTCGATTGAAGGAGCCGATATCACGTTGGGCGATCGCAAACACAAGGGAAAGCCTGGGCTTTGGGAGTTACTGACTATGAAGAAAGCGGAATTCGCGAATTTTATTACTAGCGATCGGGAGGACTATACTGAGATTCTTGTTATGACGAACGCCATCAGACAGTCCGTAAAGACCTAAATCGTCCAAAGGCACAAAATATAGAAATATAGGTGAACCGATTTGGCATGAGTACGAACCGATAGCGAGAACGAATCTAAACAGCGGTGGTGAAATTCGAATAAATATCGAACTTCAAGAACTTCTCAGCCATCCATCTGAGTAATTCCTGCTATTCGAAGGCAGACTGAATAAAGCAGTTACGCTTTACCGATCACGCCAATGCCGATGCTGCGGCCATTACCAACAATGGACTCGTGCACCTTCTCAGTTATATGCCGTATTCGCTATCGAATCAAGAAATCGAAAGCGTGTTTCATCCGGGACAATCCACAACAATAATGGGTACATTTAGTTTTATCGTGCCTCTGAAGCACGTTTTTGGGATTCTGTGAAGATTACGACAAGGTAGTCTACGGAATGAAGCAGACTTTAACGCTTGTTCGAAAATCCGACGACGATGCTATTTTTAGGACTAATTCCTCAGCGGCGGATAAAGTCAACATCGGAAAAATCTTGTGGTTTATGCCGCATGTGATTCCGTCTGATATGCAATGAATGCAACTGTACAAAACGATCGAAGCAAAGGTAACATTACCAGTAGCCTGTCGGTCTCATCATTGCGATACCATACCTGTTCCTCAATCTGTCACGTTTAGTTGGCGACTTAGCGTAAAGACATTGCCGGAAAGAACGAGGTATATTATCGTCGGATTTCAGACGAATCGAAGCGGCAATCAAGAAGCTAATCCATCAATTTTTGATCATTGCAATCTCTAAAACATGTACGTGATCATGAGCCAAGAAAGATACCCGGCAGTTGACTACAACCTCTCATTCTTGAATCAACAGAGATGCGGCTACTTTTAGCGAAAACAATTCTACGGAACGGATCAACTCGTAACTCAGAGCAACATCACGCCGGTCGACTACAAAAATTTACATCCGCTATTCCTTTTCAATGTAAGCAAGCAATCTGATTGGTTAACGTCGTCCGTCGTAGACATCCAGATCAAGGTTACTTTCAATGCCGCGGTGCCAGCTGGAACGGAAGCTTACGCAGTTGTCATTTCTGAGAAATTGTTAAACTTTCAATTGGACGGTCAGAAAATGAGCTTAGTATATTTAAAAAAATATTTTTTATATAAAAACATGAAACTCTCTAAACTGAAATCGCTATTGAAGAAACACGGTATAAAAGACACGAGATTTTTGAACAAACCGGATATGTTAAGAGTACTCGTCGAGAATGGTATTTTACCAGAATCAGAACTGCCAGCCGAGAAGGCGCGGGTGAAGGAGAAAAAGGAAGTAATACCCAGATAAGAATATTATCTAAAAGCAAATCGTAATAATCCTATAAGCGTTGAAGTCTTTGACAGAGAAACGAACGAAACCGTCACCTACCCGTCGTTGTACAAGGCAAGTATGGCGTTAAAAACCACTACGAATACGTTACAGGCTAACAACGGTAAAGTGTGGAAAAATATATACGAGATCCGCGTTATGTCATAAAGTTTTATCATGACTACTTAAAATGAAAATTCATAAGTTTTTAGATTTCGCTACTTTGGAAGATGACGTGGTTTACTCATTTATGGCGAAGCAGCGTCTGTACGGCTCGATAGGCTATTTCTACCTGATTACGGTAGAGGCACTAGATGGGATAGAGTATTACATGAGCGTGTTCGAGGGGCGTCTGCATGACAAGCTGGAAACGAACAAGACATTTACGAAAACAGTGATAGAAACGGAACCGGAATATATCATGCCATATATCGTGATATCGGGAAAGAGTGAAGCTGTTGAACTTGTAGTTTAGATTTTCAATGAGAATCGTCATTGAAAATTATCAATCAATGCTTAGTCCTGTTTCTGCTTCTTGCGGGATAGGACGGTGAGATTCTTAGCAAATAAAAGTCTTTCTCGCTTTCGTACTTCAGTTCTTTCTGCTAATATAACATCCTCTACTTTAAATTGTATGTACCGTTTATTTCCGATGAATACACTGCATGTCATATCTATCACAACACTACACGGAGTGGATATCAGTATCAGAGGGTCGATCGAATTATCGTGTAAATCGTTAAATCCGGTTGTTACATCCGCTGTTCCATAGGCAGTTAACAATTTCGGGTACATCTTTGGCGTTTCATCTTCCGGGTTTTGTTTTTTAAAATAGACATTTATTCCACATTCGCATCTTCGTATTTCTTAGTCGAGGCCGCTTTTATAACGGGATCGTGCAGATACTTTGTAATTCGTTCCAAATACTTGCAAACATACAGAGAGTCCTCAATTCTTCCTCGGTCGGTTCGGAGTACCTAGCATACATCGTAACCGGTGTACTATAACCTACAATAATTGGGCATCGGTTTTACCAAATTCACGATCGGGAGATATACCATAACTATTTAATACCGGAGTTTGAATATGAAAATTACCTTCGTCGTCGTTCGGGGAATCGTATTTTATTTTAATGCGTTGGCCAAACTTGCCCGCCTTATTCGCAAATTTAAATATTATTTTATCTGGATCAAACGTTTCGTGTGTGATAAGCATTTTCCCTTTTATATAGAAAATGTTTTCTTTAAGTCGAAATAGACAATTATTTAATCATCACAAACGAATAACTGCATCACACATAATCCAAAATTTCCAGGTTCAGCACTGAGGCAATGTAGCTCATAAGACGTATATTTTCCAACGGAGTCGATTATAATTCTTGGTAGGTATTTCCTAAGTAAGTAGGATTCGGTGCTAAGTATAATTTAACCCATTGTCCTGAATGAGTGTACCATATGTCCACCATTCATATATTCTTTCTGTGTTTTATTCCTTCCTTTCAAGCCGATCTTTCAGAATCTCCTGCGGATGGACACCTGATACATATCCACGCGACAGCCCCAGCGTTAACACCAGACACCTATTCTTTGAACGCATTGAAGGCTTTGTTATTTTGAAATTCAGAACCGGTGGCATGTAAATCGTAATTACTAGTATTTGACATTAATCTCGACACGTAACCGACGTTACATTTTCTTCCCATATTTATTACCTTCCTCTCTTCTACTGTCGGCTGTCTGCTTAATCTCTCCTTCTCTGTCGCTGTCTTCTGCCCCTGCGCCTGTCCCATTCTAGCTCCTTTCCTACATTCTATCCCCATATCACAGTCCATCGGACCTCTCCTCTCACCGAGTTATCTGCCGTCACTCCCTCGCTTTCTCCGAGATGCTCTTACTCATAATCTCCCATGATATGTCTGTCTATGTCGCCGTTCTGTCATTACTGTCAGATGCGCGAGTCTGGTAATGCACCTGGTGCCGTATTAATTAAGGCAATTACCGACGTAGTTATCGCCGCGATTACACATGAGCTTAAGCAACGGCTACTGTTCTGCCACGTAGAGTTCATTCGGTACATGTATAACCGATCCAAATATTCTATAGCCCAGCCAGTATGTAATTAAAATGTTCGCTTTGTACTTTTGAGTCATACAGACAATCACAACCACAGCATTCTCCACGGCTAGCGCCATTGCCTCCAGAACCGATCCAGCTAAGTGAAACAAATATATCCAGTGGCAATGCGGACATATTTTACTTTAATATGCGCTTCTGATTGCAAACGTGTCAGGCTTTTAGGAGGTTCCAGCAAAGATGGCAATACATTGACGTGGCAACGTATGCAGTGGCGTCCGATATTTCATCGGAAGCCACATCTTATGTCACCAAGTCCATGTATTGCCATCCTTTGACTCACACACTTCTGCTCTTTGAGAAGAAAATAATGGTGAAATTCTGCAAGGTAGCTCTGGAAGCGTCACATCCAAGAGAAGACTACAAGTAGTTCTTGAATCTCAGCCTGATCTCCACATGTGTTGAAAATGAAACAGCGGTTTTCTTTCGGGCACCACGAGAATTCCATCATGCACATTGGATGGCAAAAGCCATCTGTAGTATTTAAAATTTTTTTCTATCAGCAGATCTCTCTGACTGTTAAAGAAAGGCACAGTGTAAAATAACTGGCAATGTTTATGAGCCTGGTCTATGCTCGCTTCTGGCAAGACATCCCTCTGCCCATACGAGCACCGAGGAGCTCAGTAAATATCCCAACATGACAGTGGCAAAGGCTGCCTCGACTGCGTTTGACAGGCATCTATGGCACGTTTAAGAAATTTTGGTTGGCTTGTCTTTGTTAGATGATAGAATTGGAGCAGATGTGGAAAAACTTATGGTAATAAACCTTCACCTTCCACAGTCTATCAATTCTGTGAAAGACATCAGTCATCCCCCGAACCCCTCAGCTCCGTTGGCTTTGCATCTTGCTTCACAGGACGTACTCGCAATGTCATATTCGTCATAGAATACAAATGTCGTCTTTGACATTCTGCTCCTGAATGGTAAGGAGAAGGCTCAAATCTTACTGGGAAAGGATCATAAAGAATTGTGCAACTATCTCTCCTACCAGCATCGATATTGACAGTTGTGAATTACTCTGCTGAGAGATAATTTAGTTTTAGTTCAATGGTGTGCCATCTGAATTTCCAAAAATCTCATATGTATCTTGGCGCCAAAAAGGTTGAGAGCCACTGCTCTAAGCATTTCTGTCCATCAGGTGGAAAACAAGGGGACGGTCGCGTCCAAATTTTCAGATAGAGAAGCTTATAATCGTCAAATATAAATTAAAGCTTCATAAATATTAGTACTATAAATTTCTTAAGTGTTTATCACTTTCATCCTTGTTTGCTTCATCCATCATGTTTAGGAAATGAAATTTTTCAGACTTATCTCTCTCCCTTCCCAAAGCCCATTTTTGTCAATCTGTCACCTCCAAACATAGGTCCAAGTCTCCGCTTATGCTGTCCATGTACGCGTTAATACAGTCCTATGTACACATAATGTAAATGACCGGAAAACACAATATCTGTCGTCTGCTACTATTCAGGCAATGGATTATTAAATCAATGACACGTCATAGAATTTCGTGCAGGGATTCGATTTTGTCAAAACCGCTCGATCTGGTCATGCTGCATTTGTGTGTGTGATTAGTATCTGTGATGCATTTATTTCGGAGATCTGTATCTGTAGCATTTAAAATGCACTCATGGCAGAATTGTTAATAATGATTTATGAATTGAGGAACCTGCCAATACATGAATTTTATTTATATTATTATTGTAGCAAGAAATGACTTTCTTGGAAATAGAGAATCACTACTAATGAAGATTGTCTTTGCATTATAGGCCTATTTTAAATAGCGGACTTACATAGACTCTGGGGATAAGATTCTCTCACCTAGGCATACCTATTCTGTGTTTGCATATTCATACGTTCTGCGCTTTATGTCAATTCACTTAATAGGTTCAGACGATTCATTAGTGGAAAAATCAAATTCATCGCGATCTTCTAAATCAACACGATCTTCAAAATCAACACGATCTTCAAGATCAAAACGATATTCAAAATCAAAACGATCTTCAAAATCATCAGAATCATCAAAATCACCAGAGTATTCAAAGTCTGCACCTACACCTCCACGACCAACAGGAAAGAACCATGACGATTCATCATCATCATCATCATCATATTCGGCAAATTCTCCACCTTTATCACCGCTACGCGTTACTGTCGATGTAGGAAGTGGTCGGAAATGAACGGTACCTATACACTTACCTGTTGATTGTGATTTACTGACCATAATAATAATTCTGACTTGTGCGACTGGCATCAATGTTAATTAGTAGGCCTATATAGCGGGTCATGATGGTCTGATTCAATTGTCATTTCAATTTCATTTATAAGTAAACTTAATAACGCTTGGTAGATATTTTCCAGCAGACGAATATTGTCATACTTTTCTCATATTGTCCTATAAGAAATTATCCTAACTAGCGTCAAATTACGCATTCTTCACGCATGCATTCTTAAAGGTAACAGTGGTTTTTTTTAAAAGAATTTGACACTAATCTGCATTTTATTAAAGAATGCCCAAGGATAATCGATTTCCCAGCAGTCGATTTCCATAACAGACGAAAGCAAAGAAAATGATGATTTCAAATTGAATAAACTAGTCATGCTGATTCCATAGTCGTTGCATCGTATTGAGGATTTTGAAAGAAGAGATTATATAAGAGGACGATTCTGTCTGTCTATTTGTCTGTCTGTGTGGCCTTGGCAGTCGATGCATTTGCACAGTTTTGGAGCCGACACCGTTGGCTCGGGGAACACTTGATACACACAGTCCAGTGGTTCCTAAAATCCGCTCACGCCGTCTTCCACGTCTCCCGGGGCAAAAACCGACGGCGCACCCTGACACACCCATAAAAGCAGTTTCCTTCGTGCACGTAGCCTACCAGCCATACAATATCGTTTAGCTGCCACCAGCAGCTGCCTGTCTGCTTGTCTGCCTGCATCTCTGCCTTGTATAGGAGTATTATTATACGTGAACAATAGAGTACCCTAATCTGACACTGTGCTCGCAACATCAGGACTAGGAAAAGGCGGTTACCTGATCAAAGCTTGACTCCCCGGATTCGACCTGGCACCGGAAATAAACGAGAGGATTGGCAATTGCGGACTTGATTTGAGATAGCGCCGGTGATTAAGCTGGTTTCTCTGACGTGGCTTTTGTGGGCGCCGAGAAATTTTCGAGGATTTACATTACATTACATTACAAAGACTTTCAAAAAAGGGTCCATCTGAACAAGCTAAGGTGAAGTCAAGTTTGCACAATCGGTTTGTAGTATAAACACTATTTATTTACTTGTATATCTAGATTCTGTGTGTGTCTCTCCGTTTACAATTTTACAGCTATTCACTCGATCGATCGTTCGGGGAATATCTCGGACATCCAGTAGAGGGATTGGTGGATTGTTGAGGAGGAAGAGGAGCAAGTCGTAGGGAAGGATTATGGAGAAGAGGAAAGGACAAGGGTGACGATGAGAATAGAGTGAGAAGTGTGAAAAGGAGGATGGGGTTTGAGAAGGAAGCGGTTAGAGTAGGGTGAGAGGTTGAAGAAGAGGAGAAAGTTGGGAAAAGGTGAGTGAGAACAAAGAGTGAATAAAAATTAGAGAAGACAGAGAAAGAGAAGAGGAAGTAGAGATGAGGAGGGATTAGAATGAGGAAAGGTGAATTCTGCCGGCATGCAGCCTCCTGAAGGGCTGCAGAGTCCCTTCAGGCTAGTCAGGAACGACAGGCTGCATATGCTGCAAGAACAGAAATCCCTCCCCACAACTTCGTCCTCAATCAAGGTGCCCCCATAATCTTCCTCACCCAGACGAACGCCGGGTACCCCAGATTGTAGTATATATGCCTACACCCTACAGTCTATACAGAGGCGCTCCAGATCAGACGCTTCGAGAAGGAACCATTAAAGGTAGGCAAGCCTGGCGTGATAATAAAAGAAACTCTTAACACGTTGTCTCAATTCTGATATCGAAGCAACACGACGCATGCCTCGTCTTGCCTCGTCTTGAGATCTAAGCCGAGGCAATTGCCTCGTATTGCCTCCAAGTAGTTACGGGCCTGGGCTGGTAGTTATGAAGAATGGAATAATCTACTACCGTGTATGTCCTATTCGTGAATACGTTCTCCGAGAATAAAGATACACCTTGTATGGTATTCGCAAAGGTTGGAGTAGGCTACGCCATGGAATAACTTCGCCAGCAGACAGAATGGCGCCGGGGATATTCCTGCAGACGTCATTATTAAAGTGGTTATAGGTTAAGCGCATGCGCAGAATTATCTATGGTCTACGTCTAAGAGTGGTCTACGCGGTCAACTTGGTAGCGAATGAAAACAATAATAATAATGGAGTTTCAGTGCCGTGATTCGTACAAATTCAGAGCGAATATGACAAAAAGCAGTTGGCTTGATAGAATAGTAAATTATAACAGATAAATAAATATTTGGCATAAAAGAAAAGTGATTTATAACAGCTAAATAACTATTTCTCGGAATATGGGAGTTTCGCTATCGGTAGGCGAATTTGTCCGACACTGGTAGGCACTTTCGATGTTAATCTTCGGCAATACAAACTAAAAAGGAAAAGTACGCTCACAAATGAACAAAGAAGGCTGAAGGATGAGGACATGGAAAGTGTAATAAAGATTATGAGAGTGTATGATACTTGGACGGAGTTTAAGGAAGTTATGAAAGACAGTATTAAGAAGATCATATAAAAACACAAAGCACAAATAAGAGGAGACATTTGGTAACACGAAAGGTTCAATGAAAGAGGAGGGCAAGGAATTAAACTTGGGATTAATTGTCAGAAGTTGAAGAAAGAATCAAAGAACGGGATTGTGACAGTGTAGAAAGACTCGAGAAAAAAAATATATATAAGCAAGAGTTTGTAGAACTATGTTAGAAACAAGCAGAAAAGGAAAGAAAGGGTAGGGTCGTTGGAAAAGAGCGAGAGTAGAGAGAAGTTATTTGAAGTGGACGCTTCTGAAGTATTCAATATACACTTAAGATCATTGTTTTTGTAGGAAGAGCAAGGAAACATCTCTGAGCCCTTTCAAGCATTTCTGACGTCGCAGGTAAAGGATTAATACAGTTAATACGCCCTATTCTAAGGAAATTGTGGTAGAACAGCTGAAACGGTTTAAACTGACAAAGTCCATGAGTAAGTTAGCTACAACCTTAACTCTTACTTGGATAGAGGGAAGAAATTGGAGTGGTCTTAGCATAGAACTTCAATAAATCCTTACTTGTTGGAGTGTGCCTTCGTAGTACCAGTGCTTAAAAATGGAAGCTTAAGCGAACCACATAGCCCAACTGTAGATCAGTCGAACCGGCATAGGTAACAAGTTGTCTGGCTGGATGACAGTGTTAAGTGGAGTGCCTCAAGGAATAGTCTTGGGCCATTGCTAGTCATACTTTCTTAGTAATGACATAGTTGATAGAATTTTATCGACAATTTGTAAGTTTGCACATGCAAAACTATTTAGAGCAGTGGGTGGTGAAACAGAAGTGTACTGTAGGATATTCTTAGAAGAATGCTCAGAAGGTCACATGACTGTCAGGTGCTGTTTAACTGGGAGAAGAGCTCAGTGATTCATATGGGAAGATAAACAGTGAGTTTTCATTAAATAGGGTAAGGCATTGAAAGTGAGCGAGGAAGAAAGGAACTTGGGAGTGATTATGCACAAGAGTACAAAACATTCAAGACTGAAGCAGCAAAGAAGGCTGACAAAGTTAGGCATGATTAGAAGGGTAATAAGTCACCAAAGACTGAGGTTGTATGCATCACTGAATAGGCCACAGTTTCAATAATCCATAGCTAGAGCTAGACATGACAAAGTTGGAGAAAGTGGAAAGATGAGCTACAAAAATTATATGGGGCTACAAGCCACAATGAAAGGCTGAATAGGTGTGCACTAACAACATTGGAGATTACAATGAGTAACGGAGTCTTAACTGAAGAATACAAGATTGTTACTGGGAAGGGGCCGTGCGCTAGTGCAGTAATATAGGTGTTTGGAATTAGGAAGGCGTCTAGGGGATATTGGCATGAATTATTTACGAAATCGAAAGGAGCTTAGGCATACATTCTCAGTTCAAGAGTTGTAGAATGATGGAATAGTTTGGATGATAGTGCTGTCACTGCTTTTAAGAGTAAGCTTGGAAAATTGGGCTATTATTCTAGTTATGTTCCAGGTCAAGTGCTGCAGTGGTTCTAGCACAGACTAAAAGTCTTTTGAACCACTTTGAACCCTTAATTGTTGTTCTATACCTAGCCTTTAAATAAGCCCTCTATGGTTTCTATTGACACTGTTTGCCTACTTTAAATTTATGACCTATACTCAATTCATTAAATTAATTTTCCCAGCCTGAAACTAAATCCTATAAATAATGGTGACATTTCTAGTTGTATTGCCTGTAGACAATTCGAAAACGCATCAATGAGCTTATGAGCACATCTCTATCCTTGACAATTCCATAAGAGCTTTGAGCTTTATTTTGTTGCCACGTGTTATAGTCTCACAGGCAACTGGTTTAATTTGAGGCTGGACTGGATAAAACGGTTGGAGAAGAAACCAATTAAACAAAATAAACGGTAGGGAGGCCTAACTGCCTTATCCATGCTATATACAGCATACAGGCGCGACTGTTCGAATGCAATATCGTCGGGTGTCGCGTGAAATTTTAACATCTTTGACGGCGAAAATGAGGCGTAGTATAAATTTCGCAGTCGGTGAAGGCGACGGATTAATTATATAACCTCCTAAGCAGTTTTTGACGTCTAAACCGTCGTCGAATGCGACGAATCACAAGCGCTGCCATCTTTGTTTACATCGCCGGTACGCTAGACGTAGAGGACTTACTCCTACCTCAGAATCGGAGTAGACCTACACCTAGCGTAGAGGTCTGCGCTGCTCTTATAATTACCAACATAACCCACTACACCGGCGTAGGCCATTTTACGTTGGTAGTAGAAGATACGCCAACCAACATAATTACGGACCGTGGACATGAGAGCTGTTTATAGATAGTCAGGTCAATATATGACTCAACCCTCAAAAATGCGAACCAAAGGTTTCTCAACGGATTCTGATGCTATTTTTCATGCTTATTAACATAGTAAAAGTCGCCTCAAATCTGACCATCGGAAAAGGGTAATTTTCAAGATGGCGTCCAATATGGCCGCCGATAGCTACAATTATCGATATCTAAAGAACCATTCAACATATAAAGGTGTTTTGGTGTCAACCCGTAGGTTTAATTGCATTTTCATTACTAGATGACCTATTAGGACCATGAAGTCAGAGTCACTTTCAAAATGGCTGCCGAAAGCTCAAATTATCAATATCTATAGAACCATTAAACATAGAAAGGTGTGTTTAGTATCGAACTGTAGGCAATCTTATATGCTAATTAACAAAGTAGCGGTCTACTCTAACTCGACAATAATAAAAGAGTTACTTTCAAAATGACGTCCAACATGGCCACCGAAGGCAATAATGTCAATATCTAACGAACCATTCAACCCAGAAGGGTGTGTTTGGCGTCAAACTGTAGGTTGTATTGTCCAGCGCTCAGTTAATTACTTGGTAAACGTTTACTATAATTATAGTTTAGAGACAAATCTAAGGGTCATGAGTTTACAGTTGTGTATATGAAACATTCAATTAGTCATCGTCCAGGAGGAACTTATTATGTAAATTGTCACAGTTGGTAACTTGGCTTTCCACATGCAGAACAGCACGGTAGTCTATTTCTTCTACAACAGCAGCGGGGTGTTTTAGAAGAAAAGGCTGCAGAGTAATCAACAGACAAATAATAACTGGGAACACGTGTCATTTCCGATGATCATCTTTAGACTGTTTACTTTGCCATCACCTTTTGTCTTGTCATATTAAAAAGACTCTTACAATGTGGCATTAAATAGTAAAGGAGTAAGATAAGTAGATGTATTCTCCAATCAGAGTAGTTGTGTGTTAAACAGATGGTCTCCACTGCAGCCTGTGTCTACGTCAGCATCCCCAGGTACGTTGATTACGCTGCAGCCTTTTCTTCTGAGCGCATCACTCACCAACCATATCATTTTCTCCTTCTTGACAGCTCTTGGCAAGAACTCTTCCTACTTGCCAGAGAACTCTGTTTCGGCAGAAAAGTTGAAGGCAGGATAAGTATTCTGTCCTCTTCTCAGATGCGTGCTGTCTTTAATGGCTAAGGTTTCTCCAAGAGTACTTGCTTTATCCTTTCTTCTAGACGGGAATGTAAACGCATGTTTTCCGACCATGTTATGCATAATCATGCGTCCTACCTTCCTACCTCCGCGTATTCATGAACATTTACAAATTCGTCAGCTACAACTTCACCGACAATGTTCCTTAAGGAAGGGTCTGGTGAAAACGACGAGTCCCCAATAAGTTTGGAACTGATATCCAAATCAATTAGGTCGCTGCCCATTCTTGCTTCCGTCAATACCTTATGCTATTCTGATGTAGAGTATGACAGGTTGACTAACTCCTGCAGTGCAGAATTGTACTCTACTTATATCGGGCTTGACATGGTACAACAGGCTATCTCCTCTCGAGACATTCCACTGCGTCAGACCTCAATGTCTGCTCAGTGACAAGATCGAAGGTGAGACCAGCAAACAACTGATCACGACAACGAAAAACATGAAAACCATTTTCAAATTTTCTGAAAACGTCCTGGTGTTTGATGTCAAGTTGACCCATCTGTTGAACATAAAAGTACACGGATTTCAAGTAGTTTTAATGCCCCGCTGCAGCAAATATTGGAATACAGTAAGAAACAGCCCGTAGATGCATCATCCAGGAACCCGTTCGATCTGCAATTACTAGTGACCTAGCAACTTTTAACATACTTTGGTAATTCAGCCACAGTCTACTTCTTTTCTACTTAACACTCAGTTCCATCTTCCTTTTTCGTAGCAATTCATTTATTTCAGTAAGATTCTCAGATGACTAATTGAACGTGTCAGCTACACAACTGTAAACTCATGACCATTAGATTTGTCTCTAAACTATATTGTAAACGTATATCAAGTAATAAACTGAGCGCTTGACAATACAACCTACAGTTTCACACCAAACACACCCTTTTTGGTTGAATGGTCCTTTAGATATTGATATTTTTTGCTTTCGACGGCATGTTGGACGCCATTTTGAAAGTGATTCTTCTACCATTGTCAAATTATAGTAGACTGCTACTTGTTAATTAGCATAAAATGCCGCCTACAATCCACGTCTTTTATAATGGGCTTAAACACTTTTGAAACTTACTTAGCAATGGACAAGTAAGTTAAGCCTCAAAAACATTCGCGTCTTTTACAATGGGCTTAAAGACGAAGGTTTCTGGGCGGGCAGTTTGTCGATAAACTGCTCTGTACCCCACCCACCTGTGACCAATGATAGCTGAGACTCTGAGCATCCATGCCATCTGTCAGCTGTCGACGGGAATCCGCTTGTAAAACTGCTTGTCAATCAAACCTGAACTCATTGAGTGGGGCTACAGTCAAGAAGTGCCATGTTCAAGTCCACCGCCGGTCAATTCCTTTCAATTGAAATGACTGCATGCCTCTGGGTCGTTCTCTGTCTGTCTGTCTCTGTACATACATCTACTTATAATATATATACACATATATATATACATAAAGCCATCAAGGATATCAGCCCACGTTTGACGAGTGGCTGTCCACGAGCAGCTTGCAAGATGGTCGTACTGGCTAAAGCTGCGCACGCACACACACACGCTGTTTATATTTGTATCTCTGAGCTGAAGGACTACCTGTGAATTTCTATCTCACCGCATGGGCCATTATAAATAATATATATATATACAGACACAAGCACGCACATACATAAATATTGCTATGCATATCACATAAAAGCACAGGGGAAGGGAAGCATTTCGACCTGTATAGCATCAATCATAAATGCACACGCGCGCAAGAGAGTCAATTGGAGGAACTGCGCTGACCGATGTGTTGACCTGCAAAGGAAGAACTAAGTGCTTAGTATCTCAATAGACAGCTGTACGCGAACAAGTCAACCCTCTTCCTTGATTTTTCATTCACCGAAACCTGAGCTGCTGACCCTCCTTTCCACAACCTAGACAGGATCTTCACCAAATGCATTGCTTCTCCGAACGTTTCATATGAATCATCCAATATTCTTTTCATCCTCACATTATGATTCACAAGGGCTTGAATTCAGGCTGATTTTACGTGATGATGACCGATGCGAGTGTAATTGAGGAATAGACTGAAAAGAATACTGGATGAATGCTATCAAATGCTGCATGTATATATAAGTGTGCGTATATATGTATATATATACATACACATATATGTATATATACATAGATTCATTGCATTGAATGGCATTACAATTAGTCATCTATTTACATTATGTCACAATATCTCAGTCTTGCAACTCAGGGTTGTGTGCCCTATTCTCAACGCGTCCCTGAGAACCATATGAAATAAATATAGCTGGCGAAAAGGCGCTTACTATAATGAGTGAATGCTAAGACAAAACTGTGAGATAGAAATTCATAGGTCGTCCTTCAGCTCAGAGATATAAATATAAACAGCGTGTGTGTGCGTGTGTGTGTGCGGATCAGCTCACAGAGAAACAAACGCAAACAACAGTGACCACAGGCAATCGCCAAGATTTGGCTCATGGCTTCATCCCTTGAAGTCGCGATTTACAACACTGCAGCAAACTTCCCGCATGGGTTTGGTTGCACTTTTTACACGATTGACGGGAGGCTGTCCACGTGCAGCTTGCAAGATGGCCGTACTGGCAAAAGCTGCGCACGCACACACACACGCACACACACGAATGCAGGCACGAAGGCATATGAGTGGCATATCAAGTACAGGTGTGTAGATGCATATAATTATAAGGACTATGATGCGAGACCATTGTTTCAATTGTTATTTCCAGTGCATTTCCCTCAGCTGTCTACCTGACCCATTTGAGCCTATTCAGATAGACTGACCACAGCGGTCCATTTGGTTAAGATTGTACCCCAGGCGGATGGGATGCTTTGGAGAGATCTGATCGGTAGCCAGTAGGCGGCAGGTATTCATTAGGCCACGCCCTAAAAACTTGGCCTTTAAACGCTTTTAAAACTTAGGTGAATGTTTTGAGGTTTAACTTATTTATCAATTACAAAGTAGGCTTAAGTTTAAATTGTGTTTAAGCCCATTGTAAAGACGTGAATTTTTCTGGGTTTTATTTACTTGTCCATTACTAGGTAAGTTTTTAAAAATGCTTAGGCCCAATGTAAAGGACTTGAATGGCTAAGCTTATTTGTCCATTGCTAAGTAAGTTTTAAAAGTGCTTAAGCCTGTTGTAAAAGCCGTGAATGTTATGAGGCTTAACTTATTTTTTCATTGTTATGTAAGTTTTAAAAGGGTTTAAGCCCATTGTAAATTACTTGAATGTTTTGTGCCTTTACTTATTGTCCATTACTGTTAGTTGTTGACCTGCTGCTATTTAATACGTTGTGTAAAGGTATGCCAGGCCAGCGCGATCCTTTGAATCCCTTAGGGTTCGTTTTTTACTGTTCCGTCTTGAGTGCATAACTCTGTTAATTAAGCTATAATGTCTTACTTTACTGCGCTCTGTTTCCTTGTTTATGATGTAATTTTATGATGTTCATCTACTTTGGGGACCAATAGAATATTTAGTTATGGTTATGAATTTTACAGTGCAGCCAGTGCTACAGTATGCGCGTAAGCGCATGAATCTCGCGCTTATCTCGCAAGAATCGCGCGTAAATGACGCATGATTGACGCCCGAAAAACGCGTCTTTCGTGCCGCTACAACGCTGGATTAGCTCTGTCGCGGCTTCGCCCACATGTCGCTACTGGATCACGCCATGCTGTGGGTGTCTCTATGAGGAAATTTGCAGCGGGCCTATGCAGTACATAATCCTGTCTAATTACATGTACTGTAAATACATGCACATTAATTACATTCACAATGATCACATGTAAAATATCGTGTGTCGGTCTATGCGTAGGTGTGTCTGTGCGCGTCTGTGTGTCTGTCTGTGTGCGTCTGTGTGTTTTTTTGCGTGTGACTTTTTTGTGTCGGTGTGTCTGCATGTGTTTGTGTATGCCCGTATATATACCTGTGCAACTGTATGTGTGTCTGTGTCTGTCTATGTGTGTCTGTGTTTATGTATGCGTATGCCTGCATGTGTCTGTTGTCTCTTTTTGTCTGTGTATACGTCTGTGTCTATGTGTATGTCTATGTGTCTGTGTGCGTGAGTCGGTGTTTCTCTGTGTATGTGCCTGTGTGTATGTGTCTTATGTGTAGCTTTGTAACTGTTTGTGTGTCTGTGTGTGACTGTGCGTGTGAGTCTGTGCATGTGTCTGTCTATGTTGGTCCTTGTGTGTATTTATGTGTCTGCATGTGTGTGTCTGTCTCTGTCAATATGTATGCAGAGAGTCATAGCATACGACCGGATGTAACTGCTCTTTCAAGTTCTATTATTTCGAAGACAAATAATGGGTTTGGGCACTGAGACTCATTGTTTGCAGAGACTGCACGTCCATTCAATTGACTCAACTTAACCTACATAAACATACTACTTAATGCCAACATTCTCTACTGATATTCTAACTCTTCGTCAAATAACTTTCCTCCAAATTAATGAATTTACGTATAATTTACAAACCTCCTGTGTTTGCTAGTCATTTTACACGAACTTTTGCCATTAATCCCTACAGCACTCTCTCCTCTCGCAATTATAGATCTATCTTATGCAGAACAAAACCCGTCAATTGTCTGTTAAATGCACAGTACCTATCACTTGGAATATGAGACCACTTGAAAGTCGTCTATCCAGCAATATCAGAGTTTAAAAAAACTAATATAAAGAACATCTTTTAGGAATTATAGCTCCCTACTCAGGCTCGCTCCTAGCCTAACCACGACTAAGGAAAACAGTCATGAGGGACTTGTAAAAACTCGACGGTTGGGCCACAACCAATGAGCGGAGCTCAAATGGGCAATCATTTCAGAAATGAAGGGCCCACAACCGAGAAAGCACGGCGCTGCCTAATAGCAAAGCGAGCAAGTGGAACTAGAAGCTCACCCCTCGTCACAGAGCAAACGACGCGCTGCATCGTAAGACACTGGGCAGCAAAGATCACGCAAGTAAGATGGGACACAACACAAGAGCACTAATGCGGTATGAGATTCATTGTGACACTGGTAGCCAAAGCAAAACATCGCGCATTAATGCAGAAATAGGGGATAATTTAGGAAACTGCCCAATAAGCCTAGCAGCCGAGCCCATAACCCGATCTAACTGCCCCAGAAAGGCCTGCAAGTAAAGAACAACAATGGTAACTCCCATATCACGGACTGTGATCTGGAAAATTATGACTATGGAAAGTAATCCAAGCAAGAATATGTATGTAGGTCTATATTGGCTCGCAGAATTTGTGGCAGGCTGCGTTTAAGTAATTGTCCATATATATATTAATATATATATATATATATAATACATATATATTATATATGTATAAACGATTAATATTGCACGTATTCACGATGATGATGATGATGACGACGATGACGACAACGACGACGACGATGATGATGATGATGATGACGACGACGACGATGATGATGTTGATGATGTTGATGAGGACGACGACGACGATGATAATGACGACGAAAATAGTAATAATAATATTTGGTTCATTCAAACCGACTATCCGCAACATGGTCATCAGTGCAGTTCGAACGGACGATGACTTGACAAGTTATTTATTTCTCGTCTATTAAGTAATATATATTTGTCATCAATTCAACTTCCCTTCAAACAAGAAACAAACAACTAATTATTGTGACATGCAGGATACACACTGCCTTAGTTTGCTTAACTGTCACTGTCTGTAAGTGCCCGCCAGTGAGGGTCTCTCTATGCTTGCCAGTGCCTGTCTGTCCGTGTGTATGTCCATGTACATGGAATGGACCACCGAAAGAACTTCGAATTCTACGCAAACCCTCCTCATCTGCATTACTGAAAACTGTTCTATTTTTTCGTACCCGGACCGGAAGCGCCTTTGAGTAGATATCTTCTAAATCGGAATGTCTGTCTCTGCTTGTCTGCCTGTGTAAGCCTAACACTGTATGTCGGTCATTCCCTGTCCGTCTGTTTGCCTGTTCCTGTGTGTCTATCTCTGTCTGTTTATCGACGTGAGTCTCTAAATCTCGGTCTGTTTGTCTGTAGATCTGTCTGCTTTTCTCCTCATGTCTAGCTCTGCCGTTCTTTCCTGTCTCTTTGTCGGCTTGTATGTCTGCCTGTATGTCTGCCTATGGGTCTGTCTGCCTGCATCTGCCCGTTACTGTCTATCTCTGTCTGCCTGTGTCTGCCAACTAGTATCTGCTGTTTCTGTCCGTACACGCACATATTCTCACATATGTACACACATGCAGACATACACGCACGTGCATACAAGCAAAAACACAACCAGACGCACACATTCATATGTAAGCATAGACAAGCATACGTACGCCCATACATACACAAACACATACGCATACATACACACGGTCGTACACACACACACCACATATATGTGAGAACACGCGGTATACACACGCAGCCTCACATGCACTGTCACAACTGCACACACACGCATACACCATAAAATTGTAAATATACGATCCGATATCTGCATAAGAGCCTGAGATAGAAGGCTCATATTAAAGCAAGCATGTAAACTTAATTTATAGAAAACGTGCACGTGTGTAGTTGTGTACAGGTACATACATCTCTCGCCTTGACTCAGCTTTTACGTGGTTGACCATGCGGCACGATCTAATTAACTGAAGCCGCAATTGATGAATTTAGTTCCCTAGCGCTTGGTCCCCAGTATCCTGTTAGCTCCACCCATGTCGTCGGTAAGGCGTGATTCATGCGAGATTCGCGCGCGATTAGTGTCTCGGTTAACGCGCCACAACGCAACATTCTCCCGCTAAGTGATGCGTTAGACCCCCGTTAAGGGGCGCTAATGATGCGCTAATGATGCATTAAAATATTATGACGGTGGCAGTACTGTACCTTAGTTTTTTCATTCGTTTACTTTGTTATTAAACGTTGAACCAAATTGGCTGCTGGATTGGAACCATTTTATTCGAAGCTATTTTGTCGGGGGCTATTTTGTCCCGGGCTGCTTTGTCTGGGCTATCTTTTTGGCCGGGTCACGAAGAGGACCAGATTTGTGCGATGCACAAGTCAAATGAAAGATATAAAATTATTGTAAAACAAAATATTTGGCCAGGCAGTGGCGCGTTTACCTATTGGCGCACTAGTGGCGTGCCTAGGGCCCTAAAATCTCAAGGGCCCCCAAATGAATGAAACACTAAATAAAAAAATCACATCTCATGGAGCCCAAATGAATCGAAACATTACATACGATATAACATCCAGGGCCCCCAAATGAAGGAACACATTTCATACAAATTAGCATCTCAGAGGCCCCCGAATGAAAGAAATTTTAAAAAAAAATAGCATCTCAGGGGCCCCCAACTGAATGACAACATTTCATGCAAAATTACATCTCACTGAGATGCTATTTTGTGTGAAATGTTTTTATTCATTTGGAGTCCCTGAGATAATCTCAGGGGCCTCCTTAAAATGACATGTATCACGTTTGAATTATTTTAAATTATATTCTCTATTTTTGCAGCTAAGTATTCAGATTACAAGCTTTACACGCCTCACCGAAAGAAAACCAAATGTCCGGAATGTTACAGAATGTTTCTTATTATTATCATCAGATAAAGTATGGTCTAACTATAACAGTATACAAAATACTTGAAACCATATGGTAGAACGAAGAAAAGTGAAGAGCATAGGCTATAATTATATAATTATGCATTCCACAAAATGAAAAGCTCTAGTTAATCATTTTATTAGATGTTTATTAACAATCACTCGAAACAATTCAGACTTGACTCTCCAGACTCTCCATTCTCCCACGGCGATGCAAAATTCTACTTCATAGAATAAATAGGTAGACCTTGGATCTCTTCATGCTGTGGAATCGATGTTCCATTCAGATCCAGCACTCATCTGTCTATCCAGTCTACACTCTCTCCATTTACTTCGTTTACGATTGTATCCAGTAATTAACGTGAAGAGACTCTATGGCCTGATGCATTTGGGCTTAATTATTGATTTTTACTAGTGCGTTACACTTCTAAAACGCCAGAAATGACAGCGAGAGTAAAAGTTAAATAATCCAATAATTAAGGATTCAGTAATCATAGTTATAATAAGTATTATTAGAATGTGGTAGCAATTACTGTTTTTTTAAATGGAACTTGTGTAATTGAGTGAAATTTTAAAATAAAGTTGCGTGTTTTGATGCTTGACGTGACGACCTAACATCACATATCTCAGACTTCCATCCCCTTCGTCACAAATCCTAACAGTTGTTTGACCCCTCCCTAGGTGCAGACGTCATCTATAGACGGCCTCAGACTCAGTGTACAGATTCAGAATGGCCCCAAAAATGGTGCGCTTATAGGACCCTTTCTCTGTAAACGCGCCTCTGTGGCCAGGTAGACGATAACAGAATATTGTTACCCGGGTCTTCCAGACGTAGGCTATAGCTATTATTGTACAGTTTTTTGTTCTGCTTAATGACAGCACGGACTCTATGAGGCACAGACTGGATCAACGACTGAAGTGCCCAAGTTCTATCGATCTCCACGCTCTTTAGAGGCGACGTTTGAGCTGATCAATATTTTTTGGCTCAGGATCTTTATAAACGCTGAGAGACAAACTACTCCAGAAGTTCTCAATATGGAGATCTGGAGAATTTTTGCGGCCAATCTTTTGGCTTCATTCGTGACTGCAGTTTGTAGTCTAGCCACTTCTTCGTCACAGACTGCGTGCACCATCCTGCTGAAGTACTTCAAAATCCTTGTCAGCAAATAACTTTCGTTGCACAACTGCCGGTGTCTCTGAAACGCTGGCTTCGCGTATTGCTCGAGAATGTATGTAATGCAGTACTGCGAGTTGACACAAAGTGAAGGCTTGTGAGAGCCCTGGCCGTCATCCCACCCACATTATCACTGACGGACTAAACTTCATCTGTTCTCCTCATATAAAACTTGAACTGTATCGTTTTGTGCATTAAGTACATAAAACACATTGAACGGCGACTTATCGGTCATTTAATGCACGTTCGACTTGAGGTTATAGGCCTAATATATTTGAGTCCTGTATAGGCTTGAAAATATTTAAGAGATCCGCGTCATTTTGACCGAGATATTTTAAGTTTGAAAACGATAAACGAACTTTTGTGTCACCCTATAGTTTACTGGTTATAAAAATAGTTACCGTAAAATAACCAAAGCAACACGCTGACTTTTAAATGCACAATTACTACATAGGACCTCATTAGAATATGCGATTTCACCAGATCCAAGAAAGTCTTTTTACTTTTGACGTCGTTAGGGATGAATGACGAATCAGTACTGCACCTAGCTTTTGTAGGCCTACTTCGCCGCAGCTGAAGTCTCACGCCCGCATGCTCGACGCCTAATTTGGACTGCGGTCGTCTTTCTCCCTTTGTACTTCGCCGCCGCTGCAATCTCTCGTCCGCACGATAGTCTCTCTCTCTTTGGTCTTTGCCGCCGCTGCAGTCTCTTACCCGCACGCTCGTCCATAGACATCATATATTACTTAGACTGCCGATGGCCACGGCGGCGTAGATTTAAAACCGACTCAATGACGGTCACGGAATTGTGGGTAAAGATTTGGTAGAAAGCCGGTCACTCGTTCGCTTCCTCTACGATGTTCGTTAATCTTGTAAAGCTCATAGCAACTTCATGATTAAAATTTGAAGCTTAAATAGGGCCTACTGCTGTTCATATGATTATTTACGAAGTCCGTTAGCAGGCATTAGGCCGTATTTGTTTGTTCATCATCGTGTCGCAGTTGTGATCGTTGAGCATACTTTCTACTGAAGACATTACCGCAGAGAAAGCAATATCAGGTCTTGTACATTATCATTTAGCAAATTTATAACGCGCAATAGGTCATTCAAAATGTGAATCTGAAGCACGGATAATCAGCCACCAGGTGAAGATGCACTTAGATTTATGAAGATGCACTTAGGTTTTTAAATCCCTGACACTGAATATCATCTGCATACTATTGTAATTGGATTCCAAAATGCTCAGCTATGACTGATTTGGGAAGCAAATAATGAAGGGCACTTCAGCAGGATCAACAGCCAATCCATATAAATAATGCATTTTCAGGAAGATCCTCGTACTTCATTTTTATCCTACGGGGGCACAATATGACCACGTAGACATGATCTGTCACAGACCCAGAACTAAGTATATTATCCGGTGACACAGCCAAAGCTGATTCAGGGCCTCCAGTTCTGGAACAACATCTGCGGCTTTGAAGAACACTGGCTTCGAGCTTCTTTCTTTAATGCTGTGGATAGCCGAAAAGGCTCAGAGCAGATAAAGTCTGCTGATTTTGGCTTCCATTTCAGACATTTAATTGTATCCACCCACTTCTTTGTCAGCTCTAAATTTTCAATGAAAATCTGCAAAAAATTAAATAAGACCATTTATTTATGCCACTACAATTTATTAAATTTGTAATGCGTGAATGATTCACACAGAAATGCCAATATGAAGTGCATATTGTCAGTTGCCAGAAGAAGATGTACTTATATTCCAAAATCCTTCAAAGTCAAAGAAATATTTTGTGCCAGTTTCCGAGGGAAGTGAATATGTGCTATGAAGTCCATTCCATTCTTTGGAGCAGAAGCAAGTTAAGAATGCATGCCCGTATCTGCATTGTTGCTCAGCTGAGACATTAACTTGATGATTGCAATGCGAAAAGATATAGCACTCCTGAAGAAAACTATGAGAGGAGTTTGCAGTAATTGAATTCATTCACGCATGCATTCTCACTATAAATTTATACAACGTCCCATCAGGAAACCTACTCAGAGCTGGCCTATTCTACCTACCCTGCACTAGCCAATATGATGCAAAAAATCATCGTGAATGAATATTTATCTGTCAGCAAAGCAATGCATAATAAGCTTAAAGAATCACTAGGGAGGTATAAATGTTTAACGGCAGTTTAACAACACTGTGTCATAGCAAAGATGATTAGCGTCGCCCTCCTCCTTTATCTAGGCTTGGGACTAGCAGTCAGGGTGCAAACAGTGGCCATACCAGGGAGACATGCGGTACTCAGGGCTTTGTAGGTCAAACATGCCAATGCAATTTTATTCTGCATTGTATACATAATGATGCTCCGGCTGTTGCATTCTGGTCGCAAAACCATAATATGCCTACATTTAAAAGCAATCGTGTCCGATTCACACAAATAACCATGATCGCAAACGCCGATTAAAAGATGAGAATAAGACCGCATAGCACCCCAAAAACTTACTCACCTATAAAAACGGAGGTCAGAATTCTTGATTAGTGCATTAAAACGCACAACAAGACGCCACCACCTTAAATTGTTTTACTTTTCGGCGATAAAAATCTTTTATTTTCGTTATCTATTCTATTCAACACAGAACTTTCTGCCAAATGTATGGCGGCTACCGGAAAAAGGAAACTGAGCCAAGTCTGTACCATAGAATAGGCAGTCTAAGTAATATATGATGTCTATGCGCTCGTCACCTAGTTTGGACTGCGGTCGTCTTACTCCCTTTGTACTTCGCCGCCGCTGCAGTTTCTCACTAGAACTGTCGTCTCTCTCTCTCTCTTTCTCTTTGGTCGTGGCTGTTACTGCCGTCTGGTGTTCGACAAGTGTCTTGGTTGACCAGATTGGCGCCTTTGATCTCATCCCTTCGTCTGAGAAAGACTGTGCAGTCGATCCTTTCTTGCTGGGGCGATCCGTCTGTTCTCTAGAAGTTGGTAACTACCCCTCTACCTCCGATCGGCCGATCGTCCAAACCGACGGTTGTGTCTGCGTCTTTGATGTGAGCCGACACTAGTAATGCTTTGTACTGACAACGATTCGATCCTGCCCGGACAGGAATATCTAACGGTTTGCCTAGCTTAATACATGAGCGAATGTTTTCTGATTTTGCCCGGACCTATCCCAGCCATGTCGCCTTTCGATCTTCTTTGATGCGACCTTCTATCACGGTGTCGCCTTTGATGAGCTCCTAGAAATGGTATATAAGGGGCATGATTTTGCAGATGACTGTTCAGTCTTCCGTCTGCCATTGAGAAGTGTATTTCTATGTATGAAGAGCTCAGTCTTCTGTCATAGATTCATACGTGTATGCCCATATTATATTGCAAGAGATCGAGTATGGGTAGATAGGGAGTAATACAATTTAATTCTAATTGACTTAGGAAGTATATAAGAGTTTCTGGCCAAGATGCCAACGTTCTTTGCGATTTTTGAAGAAATGTGGTTAATGTGATCTATCCAGGTTAAATGCTGGTCAACATAGACCCCAAAAAACTTAGTGGACTCTACCCGATTTATAAGAATATCATTAATGAGCAGACTTAGATTACCCTAGGACTATGTCACGCGCGAAACTCTGGGCGATGGCTCTATATAAAAGTCATAGACTGACAGCGGAGGCGTTGAAGGACTACGAATGAAGCTGTCTACCTGAAACCTGAGGGGGAGACATCAATTTGTTCGCCTGAAACCTGAGGGGGGGGATATATCAATGGATTCGGAATTCGGCCTCAATACTGACGGCGAGAAATATGCAAAGATCAATGGAGTGTCAAGCAACGAAACCCGACACCTCGAGGCAGACGTTAGAGCCGCCTGCCCCTCCATCTCTGCGACCCACGGACAAGAAATTCCTGAACCAGCTGAAGACCTGGTCTGGACCGGCTTGTTGACACTAATCAAGAATAAGGGACAATTCCGATACGAACGGCGCAACCTATTAGGCGGTATAACTATAATAATGCAACTCGATCCTTGAAACCTATTGCCTGTTTATGACACTAGCAAGGCCCAGCCATAACAGCTGCTAGTCAAACATTGACTGTACGCCTCGAGTGATGTGACGTGATGCTAGGGACATCAAGATACGACCAACCAGGTTTAGTAATAGTTTTCAGCAGGTGATCTGTCGTCCAATAGATACACGAGTTTTGCGTTTGGGAGGACGAAGGATCGCCTCTAGAAGGATTCATATAGTGTAGCAAGTGGAGGAACAATTACTTGTTTCGGAACTGGGGGAGACGTTAGGTCGTTCTGACGATAAGGGTAATCAACGTAGTTGGGGAAACCCGTCTCCAACGTAAGCAGGGAAATATTTCTAAAGGACACTAATAACTCCAGCAAGTGTATATAGGATGAGTGGTGTGTATATATATATCACTAAATATACATATTAAAACCACCCAGAGTGTCGTGTTGCTGAGCTTGGTGATTGAGGAAAAAACCGGCGGTAATCTCGTCATCTAGAAGAAGGACCTGGTGAGAGTGAAACCCGCGACAGACTAAGTTTCCTATGTGACTTAAAGAAAATGAAATTAGTTCTATCTAGATCAAGAGAGAGTCTGTTTGCACAAAACCAAATAGCAACATCAGCTAACCCCGCAGAACTTTTCTCAGTTTCCTCTGAAAGGCATTGTAAGGTAGTATAAGGACTGTTCCAAGAGATATCAGTAAAACAGTTTGGATCAGGGTCAGTGTCTATGTTATTAATTAGGGTACGGTTATCTTTTTCATCCGGAAAAAAAATTTAGTTAAAGATTAGCATCAAACAGCCTTAATAAATCTAGGCCTTCCTCATGCCTCAAATTCTTGGTACAGAGTAATGTTTTGGTTATCTTCAGGCTAAAAGGAAACCACTGTCGTTTATGTCATTGCGAAACATCTTGAACCTCATCACTGTTTGTCTTGGGTTTCTTATAAGATCTAACTTGCTTCTTGCACATTCTGTCTATAGCTTGTGTTTGATAACTTGTTCAATGCATATCCGAAGTCTATTGAAATGCTTCCCGTCCAGATTCCAATTTTTGCTTCGCCAAATTCTTATGTTTGTACATATTGCATAACTAATAAGAATGGAGCAGACGCATATAAAATGTTTGAGCTCATTAAGGTTTAGTTGCATGGCTCTGCTCGCGAGGTCCAGCTGGCTGTTGTGCTTTTTCGTTAATTCCAAGCTGTAGACTGTCACTCAAGTTTCGTTTGCTTCAAAGAGTCTAATATATTTTAATGGTACATATAGACCTATATTGTAACCAACCTTCATGCTACCTAAATTAAACCTTTTATTGACATTTGTTGTCAGGTTCCAAGAGAGAACGAGAAACATTAAACCCCAAGAAAAAGTCGACGTTCAAGAAGCCAGAGTGATTCAATTTACGAAAATGGTGAATGGATGTTTATAGGCCTATTATTTGGGATCGTGTTAGCCCAAAGCAACTGCTATTCGAGTTTTTTGTGCTCAATGAAACAGCTAAAATCAAACTTGTTTAGTATCATTCCTGTGATTTTAGTTCATATACTAAATATCGTGGGCCTATGCCAAGAGATGTTCGTGCATCCTGATCGGTTTCAAAATGATTGATTTTGTGGCTCATAAAACAGGCTGTGGACTAATTAAATACAATATTTCAGATCTGGCGTTGTTATCTACAAAATATATACAATTGGAATACATTTGTGTAGTTCTGATCAGTCATGTGATAAACAAAATTGTCGGGAGACAGAAAAATTGAGTCATCTGGAACGGTTACATCTCCAACGGTACCTGCGAAATGCAACAGCATTGAAGTCCTGAATGACAAATGAAAGTCGCTGAATTAGACATTAAAACATTAAGCCACTGAAATAGACACTAATACACTAATTGCCAGATTTGAAATACATTCATTGCCAAAAATTGAGATTATTTCCTTGTGATATTAATTATACGACGAATATACCAAAATGTATCGTTGCACGTAATCAACCCGTCATTCCGTTGTTAACCAAACAGTGCATTATGTTTAATCCCGGATGATAGCCAATACACCAGCATTACATTTGTCCGAGACATGACTCAGCGTTTTGCAGTGACGGCCTAAGCAATGAGAAATGATTAATTCATTATCTATTTGTTGGTAATTTATTGAGCGCTATGAAATTTTACTGTGAAATTTGACACCTTTTTTGTATCTATGACAAAATAATTAAAATGCCATTTAACTAAATTAGGCGTACACTTTCGTGACATTGGTGAAATGAGACGTAATTTTCAGTTTACGTTAATAACCGCGATCACAAAACAGCGATCGTCAAACCGCGATTACAAAATAGCGATAAGCAAATCGCGACTGTTTCAAAATAGCAGTCATCAAGACAGCTGTTTCATTAGGCTTTATGTAAAATGAATTATTTATCGTTAATCTATCATATTTACTAAAACATTATTTGTAAAAATGACACTGCTAGTTTCCCAAGCAAGAAACTTTACTTTCATTAATCCAGTCTCAGTTTTCAATAACATAATTTAATCATTAATCTAAACTATAGCCTAAACCAAAGATCACATTTTCTTTGGAAAGCAATTTCATGCTAAGTTCGAAATTGGGCTGTACGTGTGAATGTCGAGAGCAAAATATCCCACAAATCTGTAGGCCTACATTGTCGCTGATGATAGAGCGGGTTATGGTGAAACTAGAAACTAGAAGTTTTGATGAAAACATAACTTGCATATATCATGGACATTAACATTAAATACCATACCGGGTATATAATATCATTGCATTGTAGCGAACGTGGCCTGTCACATTTTTAATTATTCTTATTTTTGAAATTACTTTCTGATCGAGGTGCTATTGGCCGCTCATATCGCTAGGAGGGAGGGCCCAGTCGAATAGTTGGCCCAACGTAATTCGTTTCAGTTGGCTCAATGTAATTGGCCCAACAGGATTTATAGTTGACCCAACGCAGTCTGCAGTTGGCCCAACGAGTTTTGCTGTTGACCCAACGGGAATTGTCTTAGTTTGCCCAACGTAGATTGTAGTTGGCCCAATGCAGCTAGCCCAACGGGTTTTGCTGTTGGCCCAACGGGAATTGTCTTAGTTGGCACAACGTAGCTTGCAGTTGGTCCAATATAGTTGGCCCAACGGTTTTGGCAGTTGGCCCAACAGGTTTTACTGTTGGCCCAACGGGATTTGCAGATGGCCCAACAGTTGGCCCAATTGGCGGGAATTGGCTGACTGGGCCAATAATTGGCGCGAAGTTGGTTGGCCCAGATTCGAAAAGTTGGCTGGCTCAGGCAAATCTGTATAAATAACGGAGCCCAAATCGACCTTAAGAGCAGTTCAGAGCAGTCAGCAGAGGTAACCGCCGTCGAGAGCAGTCGTCCGGAGCAGTCGAGAGCAGTCCGGAGCAGAGTCAGTCAGAGTCGGACGCAACAAGAAGTTCGAGAAGAGAGTCAAAGAGCAGTCCGGAGCAGCCAGCAGAGGTAACCGTGAGAGTGCAGTTCAGCCGAAGGAGCAGAGAGTCATCGAGAGTGCAGTTCAGCCGAAGGAGCAGGGGGGTCGTTGGCCGCTGCTCTGCCTGCCTCTCGCGTCACAGAAGTTCGTCTGTCGTCGTCGTCGTCGTTGCCAGCGACTCTGTCGTCGGTCATCGTCGTCGTCATTGTTGTCGTCACACTAGAGGTGTTGGCCGCCGCCCTCGTCTGTCGTTGGGCCATCGTCGTGGTCGCTAGTTGACTGCGTGTCGTTAGCGTAGCTGACGTCGTCGTCGCCGCACCAGAGATGTTGGCCGCTGTCGTCGAGCATTCTTCGTGGTCGTCAGTTGACTGCGTGTTGCTGGCGCAGCTGTCATCGTCGTCATCGTCGTCGCCACACCAGGAGTGTTGGCCGCTGTCATCGAGCCTTCTTCGTGGTCGTCTGTTGATTGCGTTTCGCTTTCGAGGTCTTAGTCGTTGTTCGTCGCCTACGACTGAGTCGTAGGCCGCAGTCATCGTCAGTCGTCGTCGTCGCCTCAGAGCTTCGTGGAACATTCCAGAATACAGGACTGGGACGTTAGCCGTGTTGTGATCGTCTGACACTGAACTCAAACTCCAATTATGATTACCGATGGGTAGTCGGTTGTTTGATTTGCAATAAGGAATCAGTTAAACGGAAGAAGTCTACTGTCATACTTCGCTAGCCGGACCCGTTTGCCAAAACTAGGTGTTGTCGTCATCCTGGTCATTGTTCGAGGACACCTATACAGCTCAGTGCCAATACCCCAATAGTGAGGAGGACGTCCCTAGGCAGCTAATGAAGGGGGTGCTCCGTCACAGTATAATTATATAAACGATGGAAAGATAAATATTATGTTAAAATGCGTAAGCCAACGTAAGCAACATCGATTTACTCCTATAAATAGACCTTCTAGACCACGAAGAATTGCTAATAATTGAGCCAATTCATGTACATTCAGAAACAAATTACACATCTTCAATGAATGATCGCTGTTTTGATGATCTTTTTTGAAGCAGTCGCGCTTTTGTGCATCGCTATACTTAGTGGATAATCTGTGTATGTAGTGTAAACCGGATAGGTGAAAAGAAATGTTTAATTCTAAATGGAAGCTGGATAGATGAAGAGAATCATGCTTAAGATGGATTGATGAAACGAATTACGCTGTTTTTGGCCAGCTAAAGCGTTTTTCTTAAGTACATTGCTTGTAGTAATGTTAATAATTAATTATTAAATACGCTATTTTCTTATCAAAATTATGTTTAATTAAATACGCTAAAAAACACTTTTACCACATTGTATGTGTCCAGAGACATACATATCAGACAACGAGGGAAAGCAAATACGGAATAAGACATACCCGTGTAATGTAGGCCTAGGCTATCAGAGATCTGCGCCAAAACGGCCCTGCGCCAAAAGCTCCTGCGCCAAAGCGACTGCGCCAAATCGATTGCGGCACACGTACAGAGATTGTGACATTTAGCTAGTAGAATGTTGTGATCTAAACGGATGTAAAGTAATCTTACTAATCACATATCCATAATGTCCGGTATAATCTCAAAATTCCTATTACGTTCCTAATCTAAGGCGCTTCTTAACATGACCGTGGAAAATCACAGTCCACAGAACAATTAGTCTCGAACAAAATGGTAGGCCTACTTTCTCGCAATATGTTTTGTCCGATGACAAGATTTTTCATTCGGTAACCGTGTCATGCAACTTTGATTGTCTTCATGTAGAATTATCTGTCCTTCAATTGTCTGATCAAAATCTTGTAACAATCTTCTTAACCATAAAGTTTCTTCGGTAGCTTCAGTCAGAGCGATATTCAGCATCTGTTGAAGACAGTGTCACTATTGTTTGTTTTCGGTTGGCCCAAGAGATAGTTAATCCAAGATATTGAAATATGTAACCTGCGTCAGACTTTCCGTCTGGAGCAATCTATTCCAGTCACCCAGACACCCAGTCAACATCCACATATCCAATTAATTGATTCTGTTGATCTTTCAAATATTTCAAAGTCAGCTTCAAAGCCTTAGCGTGATTCAGATGGTTTTAGATTCTCTTTACCTCGGAGCAAGACGTTTTGGCGCAGCCGCTTTGGTGCGACCGCTTTGGCGCAGGACGTTTTGGCGCAGATATCTGATACAATGTTATTATGTAACACGAAGCATGATCAATGATAAAAATTACGCTTGACTGAGAATTGGAATGATGAAAAGAATCAAGCTGAAATAGAAGCGGGATGGATATGAGAATTCTACTCATAATTCAACCATTTTACTCACAATCCTATTATCAATCTAGCTTCCAATAAAACGGCATTATTTTTCATCAATCCAGCTTTCATTTAGGCATGATTATTTTATTCAATTCAGCGTCTAATTATGCATGATTCTTTTCATCAATTCAGCTTCTTTTTAAGCATATTTATTTTCATCAATCCAGCTTACATTTAAGCATGATTTTTTTCATCAATCCAGCTTCCATTCAAGCATACACAAAGGCCAAACTTTTTTGCAATCATTCCTACCTCTGAAACCGAAATAATTTCTATTAGTCGCTCACTAAAATCTACACGCAGTACTGGTTTAGATGAACTCGACCCTTCTACTATCCTCTTTGTCATTACTAATATAGCTACTCCCTTATAAACTAAATATAACTGCTTTCTCTATTCTGGTATATTTCCATCTGCGCTCAAATTAGCAAAAATTGTCCCTACCCTTAAGCGTGACACCCCTGACAATTTAGCCAGTTATGGGCCTATATCAATTCTCTCATATTTCTCTAAGTTACTCGAATAATTTATGTATAACAGGCTCTATGATTACATTACTAGAATGAAAATCCTTTACCCTTTCCAACATGGCTTTCAACCCGTCCATTCCATTTCCATGGCACTCCTTAATATCCAAGAGAATATTACCACCAATATTGATAATAATAAATTTTCTATTGGCATATTCCTCGACATTGCTAAGGCCTTTGATTCTGTGGATCATACTATTTTGCTTGCAAAACTTCTAAATATAGAGATGAGAGGTATCCACTTATCTTGGGTCAAACGTTATCTCACCAATCGCCAACAACGTGTCGACTGTCAGGGACACTTATCAAAACTAAAACTAATTAAACATGGTGTTCCTCAAGGATCCATTTTTGGTCCGCTTTTTTTAAATTTTCATCAATGACCTTCCAAATTCTTCATATTTAGCTGAATTCATCTTATTCGTTGATGACTCCAACGTATTTTTTTCACACAAGAATTACGAGACTCATTTTGCTCTAGTCAATCAGAAGATTGCTGAATGGTTCAAGAGTAGTAAGCTTTCCCTAAACATAACTAAAACCAACTTCATCCTTTTTTGTTCTCATAGAAAGAAGATTCCTCTTATACCATGTGCTATTTTAATTGATAGTTTTCAGATCCCACAAGTTGTATTGGTCAACAAAAGTTCTTGGGAGTTCACTTAGATCAGCATCTTACCTGGAATACTCACATAGCCCAAATTTCTTCTAAGATCTAAAAAAATGTAGGTATCTCATCTCGCATTGCTTACCTGCTTCCTCTCCATCTACGATTTACTCTGTACTTGTCCACCCTTTAGTTATCATATTGTGCCATGGTATGGGCTTCTAATTATGTTTTTAGGTTGAAAAGACTTTTTACCTTACAAAAAGGGCATTGAGAGTTATTTCAGAATCTTTTCACTATGCCTCCTCCCTCCTCTTCAACAACTTGGTATCCCACGACTGGATCAAATTAAAATCATAAAAATTTGTGAATTCCTGTATAAATATAATTCGCATACTTTACCTTCTACTTTTGATGGCTACTTCCAACCAACTTCTTCAGTTCACGACCATGAAGTGAGATCTGCTTCAAATATAAGAAGGGTTTTTGCAAGAACTAACTCACGTCAATTTTCTCTTAAATTTGTGGGTGCGAGTTTATGGCATGATTTTCGTTTGCAGCTTAGAAATTTGTCTAGTCTTTGTCCATTTTAAAAGCATCTTCGTATACATGTTCTCTTACAGGCTTACTAAATCCTTATCGTGTGCATTTTAGTTCATTACTTAAGTTTATTTCTTATTATACTGCATATTTTACAACATCCGTCTGCATATTTATGTTATTTCAAAACTACTTGGGGAGCCTAGTAAGAGGGGCTTAGGCCCTTTTGGGTTTCTCCCTTTGAGCCATTGGTTCGGCATTTTCTTTTGTATAATATTTTAGGAAGGTCGACCATTCAACCTTACGGGGCTACGGGGATAGTTCACAAGTGTCCTGTTTCGTCAGCTCTGCGTCCAATTGTGTTTCCCATTACTGTATACGGACACCATGCCATGATGGTTCTACAGTCATTGTCAAATATTCCATGGTTTCTCACTCAATCAGTCAATGAGACTTGATATAGCACTCATCGAGAAATCTACACAGAGACGCTCCCAGTCCAACACTGGTCCTATAATAACACAGATTTAAGAGTTTGATGAATAATAGAACAGACAATTCCTAGGCAAGAGCCGAAGATGCATTGAAAGGCTATTCCAAGCGGTCAGAACAAAGCGCCAAAAAATAAATGATAGGACTGCCTTGCATAATATTGTTTATGTGTTAATTGCGGCCAAAACCTGAAGCAGCGTAGAAATTTGCTAACTGCGTAGGCTTATTGTTGACAAACTTTCTTGCGATGACGTTCTGTCAGTACAGTAGTAGCATCACAGAATAGGATGGACACATTATAGTGTTTGAAAAATTCTTTAATTATTAAATACTAGCTGGGGAACCCGGCGTTGCACGGGTTGAGACAGGTTTTGGCCCTTTAAAGCAGGAAGGTGGCGGCCGCGGAGTTCACCAACCCATCTACTGGGTGTCCCAGGTGTTCCCCAATCGAACGGCGAAGGTTCCGAGTCAATAGCTGTATGTAAATAAATAGTATTCACGTGCTACCTGCATGATATCTCCCAAACCGTCCATTCAGTGGCGTCACTAATGGGGTGCGGGGGTGCGTACCGCACCGGGCGACACCCTTCAGAGGTGTGACACCAAAATGACAAAATAACTGTCTTGAAAGCGCTCGTGCAGAATTTCATCAAAAATTCATTCATTTTGAATTAACAATAACAAGCATCTAAACATACTTCATAACCTTAACTATAGACACATATAAATAATATATATTATATATATATATATATTATTTATATATATATTATTTATATATGATGTATATATATACATATAAATATAAATATATATATATATACATATATAGGAACTAACCTTACAGCCTAGAGTCGCCTGGGATTGAAGTTTGAATTCAGCGGGTGTGCTCTTCGCCACGGGTGGTTCGACCGGTCGCGAGTGTATCATTGGGCGAGTGCTCCGAGTGAAACTCTTGTTATATAAATGACGCGCCTGAATTGCATATTAAGGGTACTAGTACCTCAGATGATGAAAATGCAGATAGCGGTTGTTATTATATTGAATGTGTGTGAATTGTGTAACTCGAAATGTCTAAATATCGGAATATAAAGCCAATTTTGTGCTGAAAATTGTCATAGCCTATTACCCTGTAGAAATTCGCACAGAGACGTTTTGCAAAGAATATTCATATCCACATACCAGTTGGGAAACAGCTTGTGAGCCAATCAATTCTTAGGAAAAAAAGAAAACTTTGCTTTTGGTTTAGATTACGATTTACGAGTATCATTAGTACATAAAAACATGGGGACTTACTAAGGATTCTGGAGACCGACGCTGATCTTTATCGTGCTACCCTTTTGACGGCCAATTTGATTTGACGCAACGCTCGTGAAGAAGTTGGTGCCCTGTGTTTGGCTTTCGAGTGGCGGTTTAGAAGTTTGAACATTACGATCGCAATTCTCTACGGCCTGATCAGTATCCTTAATGGAGGACTTCCATGCGGGGTGACACCATGAATGACCACACCTGGTGACACCAACCCAAGTGACGCCTCTGCGTCCATTTATTCATGACGGTGTAATAGAAGAACAGGTGTGGCAGATAGATATCACGTGCACATGTCGGCAGATGATTGTTCGATTGGATAATAATAAAAATAAAAATGATAATAACAATTGTTGCGCAAATGCCCTTGCGCAACGGTCCCCCTCGAGCTTTCGCTGCTGAGCCTAATGGGGCCCGATGTAATCGATGTAAAGCTCTCGATGTAATCGCTTGAGGCGCCACCTATTTTTCTATTGCGTAGGTGACGCGTGAGCGGCCATTTGTGGTGTTGAAATGGTCGAAGTTCTAGAAGGGTGGAAGTTAGCGAGTCGGTAAAAGTTCATGAAAAGGTCATATTCCTCTGGAAAAAAGGTGAAACTTCTGAGCAACTTTGAAATCGAGAAAGCTGGCGAGGCGCTGCCAAATTTCACTGGAGTCTTCATGCGTGATGGCCTACCTTGCGCACCGTATGACAGGGAGTGTGGAGTCGTCAATCTGGACTCTAGCGTTGGTGATGGCACTCACTGGTTGGATGTACACAGGGTTTTTTATTTTGACAGTTTTGGGTTGGCTCCACCTAACGAACTCGCTCGATATTTAGATCGTCCCATTAAGACACAAACATTCCAGTTACAGCGATGTCAAAAATGGTCACCTCTGCCTACTCGTACTCGAAGAGTTCGTTGGTGGATGTAAATTTGAACATATCACTCTTGAACTAATAGATTGAACTGTATAAGAAGGATGCTGGTCGATAAGTTTGGTATAAGTTTTACGGGTGCGACAGGGGCAGGAGGAGGAAATGGATGGCAGTTCAGCACGGGTGGACTAGTTCGTATGACTGGGGATACCTTGCTTGGAATTCTCTCAGCTGGTGGATTTCGAGTCACAAATGTGGGTGGACCTATAGGAATAACCGATACTGCAAGTAAGGGATATGCGGATACGCTGGACCTGGATGATCTGCAACTCTCTGGTGGAACGATGACTGGAACCATAGACATGGGTGGTCAGAGAATAATTAGGCTTCCTATCCCACAATCCAGAGACGATGCCGCTACTTGGGGCGAAGTGACAGCTGATAGGTCTTACACAGACCAAAAGACAGCCGCTGCAAGGCAGTATACGGACCGCAGTAGCAAAACAGTATGACAACGAACGAGACATTACCCCCAGAGATATTCACCTGCTGAATGTCGGTTATACCATGACAGGTGATTTGATTATGAGCGGTAAAAGAGTGATTGGCCTCCCCACAGATGCACCAACATCTTAAAACGAGTATCGGGAAAGTGACAAAAGTGGTTGACGACACCATGGTAAACTTTTATAGAGGATCCACTGATGAGTAACACGTAACCAACGATAGGTTGATGCTGAGCGTGCTACAACCAGGCAGTACGCAGTCGAGCAAGATGCTTTGGTTAAAGAATATGCAGATCAGAAGGATACGGCACTGGACACAGCTGTCAGAGGTTCTATGACAAAATGGTAGCGGACAAAATGTTACGGACAAAATGGTACGGACAAAGTGGTATGGGAACAAAATGGTAGTGGACAAATTGGTAACGGACAAAATGGTACGGACAAAATGGTAAGGACAAAATAGTATGGTGACAAATTAGTATTGAACAAAATGGTACGGATAAAATGGCACGGTCGAAATGGTATGGACAAAATGGTATTGGACAAAATGGTATTAGGACAAAATGGTGTGGATAAAATGGTACGCACAAAATGGTATTGTACAAGCTAGTAGGCCTACATATGATAAAACGGTAGAGATTTAATGGGACTAGGGCATTGGTCACCAACCCGTGACTCGCGACCCGCATACATATGAGTTCTTGAAGAGATGATGATTCAGTTTTGAGTATAGAAAGTAAATGGGGTGACAGATAGAGGAACCTGATTCAGATAAAGAAGGATTTCAAAATATGCGGAATTCAGAGGGAAAATCGTTGCAGAGGTGTGGTACAGTGTTGGATATGACTTGGTAGAAGAATCTGTGTCTTCAGTATGAAAGTGCAGAACCAGGTTTCTCACAAAATAAATGGATAAGTATGCGTATTTCGTTTAAGTGTATATTTTTTAAACATCAAATATATTATGATTTAAACCAGAGGCTAATTATGCTAATTGCTATCGTAGATACCATTAGCCGAATAACCGCAATTTTTTTGCTCGTAAAACCACGGCAGCTCCCAGAGGTTGCTAAAACTTGGCAATGCGGCTCATCATCGAAAAAGGGTTGGTGACCACTGGTCTAGAACATTTTCCCCCGGACATTCTACTCCCCGGACATTTCCTCTAGGACATTCCCCCGATTCATCACTAACATAGCACACATATATATATATAAGTTGTGCAGCATACTAGCCATAATTAAGTATGTATGATTGATGTGTTATATATATATATATTAAGCTCATATTCCTACAAGAAAGATTAATAAGGTTTGTTGCTAATATTATGCCCTATGGGGCTCATGCCGGATCTGAATTCACTACAAGAAAAATATTAAGAGTTGAGCAAATCCAAAAATTTCAGATTGAAATTTTCTTGTATAAATATTCAAAAGATTCATTACCTCGTATATTCCATAAAAAATTTTCATTTAACACATGCAATCAGATCCACTGCTTTAGGTATCCTGAACTAATGCACGAACTAATATTAGGCTCGCGGCTTGCCTCAATCAAATGTATAGGTCTGCGTATCTGGAACTCCATTCGCTCATCAATTCGTCATAGCCTGAACAAATACCAATTTAAATCTAGATGGAGGACGTATATCTTGGAGGATATGAGTAGGAGTAACACATCTACGTAGGCAACTTTCTCTCTTCCTTTTACTTTCAGTCAGTTGGAGCGTTTTTATTGCTACATTGGATGGGGAGAGACTGCTATGGAAAGTATGAGCATGATGTGATCCAGAATCCCTACAATTTTCTTTTGACCCAATTATTGCTGATATAGAAGGCTGTACAATTGTTATATGCGTTTTTTTGTAGTACGTCTCTTAGTTAAGCATTGTCATGAAATGGAAAATGTTGGGTTTATGGCAGGATATGCCTTTGCAAGCTTTTACTTTTCTATTTGATTTACCAACATGTTGGCTACAATCTGTTTTTTATAATTGTTGCAATTTCCAGGTGGTCCTAGCTAGCGGGAACAATTGATCCCTAAGGGGCCGTTCACATATTATATAACGCTCAAGGGGTAGGTGGGTGGGTTCCGGTTTTACATATATATATATATCAGACTATGTTTGATATGTGTATAACGAACTTTGGTAAACCACAGTTTAGGTTGGCAAAGTCAGTTTCTTGCAAATATCATGATGTCTAAATTTTAAATAAAAGCTGAACTGATGAAAAGAATCCTTGCATAAATTTAGGCTGGATTAATTAATATAGTCTTGTTTAATCAAAAGCAGTGGTGGCTCTAGGTCTTTCCATGAGGGGAAGCCAAGAGGGCCGAGGCTCCGGAAGGGGGCCAATTGGATACCCGAATTTTTTCGAAACTGAGAGTGCTAGGTATAGCTCCACACTGAGTGACATCGACCAGACACATACATATGCATTATAGAGCAACATGAATTCTTCACATCAATAAACTAGATATTTTTTAATAGAATAACTTTATTTCAAAGTAAAGTATTAACTATGCACATCAAATACACTTAATAAAAAGCAAGTTCACGATTGTCATGTAAAAATTCAAATGGATCCATCTGTGGTAATGGACTCGGCACAAACAAATTCAATCTACAACATTGCCAGACTACTTAGACGAATATCAGACGTAGTGCTTTTATATAATATTATGTTCTAATTAATTTCAGAGGAGATAAGCTTTTCCGACCGGCTGTTGATGTTATTGATAAAACAATGACCATGTTCGACCTTGTGTAGATTTCATTGTGGTCATATTAGTTGCACATAAACTTGAATGCATTAGCAGGCGCCCAACTTAGGGAATGGTATGGTTGAGGTCTTCAACATTGCTGTCATACAAAAGTGCAAAAGACACAACGTTATCATTATAAGTATTTCAAGAAAGACATGTGTTTTGGCATAAATGCCTTTCATAGCAATAAGTGAATGGTTAGAGAATAGTCTATCTGATTGAGAAATATGTTGCCCAAATGTGGCCTGTGTGTCCACTTGAGTACTTTGTCCCACAGTTTCATCAACTAACATAAACGGATAGGCATTAAGCGGACAGTCGGACACCTTGCTTGGATAATACTTGGTCAATTTAACAATTCTTACTTTACTCTTATGCCTTTACAAAAACCATGCTTTCATCTCTATTTTCTTTGAAAGAGGCCGTTTTATGTCTGACAACGTCGGTAGCTGCATATAATTCAATACTAGACGATTGGAGTTGAATTTATACAATGTATACCTACATAATGTCTGGTAATAATAACAAGTATCTAGCTTCAAGCCTTCAACTGCTCTTTCAACATTTTGCCCCATCAACATTTTCTAGCATATTATACCAATACATTTAATTGATCACTTATATTACGGCAAGCAACAATATGGCAAGGCCATCTAGTAACACTGAGCTGCTGGAATTGCCTTTTCCGGATCTGTAGGATGTAACTCACTATGTGCTTTAATCCATCTCTTATGCACAAGAGAACTTGAAGCAAAAACGTATAACCTTTCAATTATAAGTAATGCAAACATCTCTAGCTTCTGGAATAGATTAATTACCTGAAATTACATTGAATTAAAGTGCGTGGCAATGGAAATAAATGGCCAGCGCCCTCCAACTGCCTTCCAACTGCTGGAGACTCTTATTAACACTGCTCACTACACTTGCACCATCATGACCTTGACCAACTAAACCTGAACCTATATTTGTCCCAAATGACTTAAGAGAATCTAAAATAAATACGCTATGATTCGAAGGCAAATCAAATCCAAATAGCTAGAGATTTGGATAATCATTTGGAAATTCAAGAAGGACAAGATACAAAAGTAAAGTCAGTAATGAAATGTGGGATTCAATCAGAAATTTTGATTGCAAGACCACAAAGTCAAGGTGCTATTGGGAAAACTGACGAGAGGGAAACACTGAAGAAATCATGTCTCCAATGTTTAAGTTGATGTATGTTGAAGTTGAATTGTGTGGAGCAATAGAAAAGCAACCGGTGAAGGTGAAGGCGTTGATCGAATCGGGCACAGAAGTTCCAGTAATTAGTGAAAAATTGTTGGAAGGAATGGAAGTCGAAGAAATGGGTAAAGTGAACTGGCAGTGAGTGGCAGGAGATGCCATACCAGCAAAGTTGGTCAAAGTTGATGCGAGGTTATATGACGATCAATTGGGAGGTGGAAAGTCGACACAAGGAAACAAGTGTTCGTTGACACCATATATTACTTCCATGTGTTCAAATGTAGCAAACATGGGGAGTAAAGAAAAGTTTCGGTTGCATCCAGAAGTAATCGCGGAACTAAGAGCAACTCCACTGGTAAAGTTGGTACAGCTGCCAGGAGAAACCATGGTGAACGTGAAGATGGTGACAAGACAACAGAGTAAGAAGCAAGCATTTGCAGAGGTCGAAGAAGAGAAGGAAAGGGAAAGTGAAAGATGATGAATTACAAGATATACCATCACATGGAGAAACGAAGAAACAAGCGTTGGATGCATATGAGAATGAGGAAATTAATTATACAGATGAAAGCGAGGAGGGTGACATGTATTGTATCCGAAAGATATGGACATGTGGAGAGAAGAAGAGATGCAGGAAGAACAGAAGTTTCAGGTGAAAGATGCGAAGAAGTTTCAGAGTAAGCAAAAGAATGACAAATCGTTGAAATCCTGGTGTTATTTAGCACAAGACAAGGAATCAATGTTCAAGGTAGAGAATGTATTGTTGCATCGCCAACACCATGTCCTATATCAGCTTGTGTTACCGAAGGAAAGGAGAATTAAAGTGATGGTGTGAGCTCATGAATTAGCATTTGGTGGTCACCCAGGAGAAGAAAGCACAAGAGGAAGAATAGATTGGGCATTCGCATGGCTAAAGATGGGAAGTGACATTGAGAAATTCTGTAAATCATGTGAGAAGTGTCAATTGAAGAAAAGAAGCGTAGTGATGGGCAGGGTTCTAATTAACGCAGTTCCAAGACAAGAAGTAGCTTTCAGAAATATGATAATGGATGTAGTCGACTCAGAGTTGTCCACGGGTCGGGAAAAATGATATTGGATGTGGTCGACTCAGAGTTGTCCACGGGTCGGGTTAACCCCGGGTAGGTCGGGTCGGGCAGGCCCGCCGACAAAAATTTTGGGCCCCTAGGCAGGGCTGTCACGGGCCTCCCCCCAGAAAAAAGTACTAAGACGGAATTGCATGAGCGTAATATTATTATACAATATACATAATAGTGATAATACCACATAAAAATGATAAAATGGTAAATAAGTACGCAATATTCAGATGCTTGAAGTTTAATCTGATTGTAATTAAGTTCAGTTCAGTTATATTTTAAAAAGGCATAAATAATACACTTTTTATACCTGATCATAATATTTTAAAAAGTTGATTGCGGGCCAGGGCCGGGCCCCTAAAACTCGCCGGGCCCCTGGGCAGTTGCCCCCCCCCTGTCCCCGCTCTCGGCGGGCCTGGGGTCGGATCTGGAGGGGTCGGGTCAGGAATATTTGTAGATTTGGCCGGTCGGGTCGGATAAAAATTCTGGCGCGTCGGATTGGGTCGAGTTTCAAACCCGGACCCATTTCGACTCACCAATTTTTTTGCAGAGCTTAATTTTCAACTCAGTGATATTCATAATGTTAATCACTTAAGCTTACAATCAAATAAATTGAATATGGCGAATGAACGACCTAAATTAAGCAGTGTCCAACATACGTTCACATTATCTCTTCCCATTCTTTGGAACGAACAAATTATCATAAAATAATTTGCGAATTCCTTGTTATACATCAAAACATATTTCGACGACAACAAACAAGTTATCATCAGAATGGCATGGTTCATGTCCTATTGTTCAGCGAAGTTCGAAGTATTCTTATTGGGTGGACATGGGGAATGTTGGAAAAAGAATTGTGAATGCAAATAAAATCAGAAAGTACATCACAAGAGATGAGTTGTGGACGGACTGTTGAAGAAGCTGGATATTTTGGTTCAGTGGTTGAAATACCATAAAAAAATAGAGAACCAAGTGAAGGAAAACCATCAGATTTAGATCTAGAACAAGTTCATCATTTGACATTTCTTTAGCAAAAACAACTGTTGAATGTGTTGAACAAATACAGTGTTAGATTATCGGACAAACATGGATTATGTACATTGGTAGAATATGAAATCGAACTGAAGCCAGATTTTCGAGAAAATTAGTTTGCAGCTTACCGAATTCCTTTAATCTACCGACCTGAAGTTGAAGGAAAATCAAAGAAATGTTGCAAAAATTCATGTAATTGGCACATTCATTTTAAGCATTTTGAATCATTTCTTTTACAAATGCGATTAGATAACGTCACTCTAAACCAGAGATCCCCAAAGTGCGGCCCGCGGGCCGCATGCGGCCCTCAAGCAGGTCTAATGCGGCCCTCGGTCGAATATTATACTAATATCCAATTTGACAAATACATTTTTTAAATATTTATTTTAGCATCATTCAACATTTTACCAGTTCGGCTGTTCAAAATTGCGTTTTCATTTTATAGAAATGCGTACTTCAGCTTTCTTAAATTTTGCATTGCCTTACGGCTCACGCCGTGAATACTCTTCAACTTTTTCTATTTGTAGGCCTAACTAATCAATCACGTGGCTTGCATACTGGCCGATCATGTTTTAATATCAAAATATGTAGCTACCATATATCATCTTTGTTAAATTTAACCTCGGTCTTTTAGGTCTACGTCATTGTAACGTCAATGTTATTAAATAAAAATTTTTCGATAAAATGGAGTCAGCAAAAATGTCGTATTAAAGACGAAAGAAGACAGTTTCGAGAAAGTTGGACAAATGACTATTTTGCAATTGAAAACAATGGAAAGATAGTTTGTTTAATTTGCCAACAAATAATATCGGTGATGAAAGAATGTCAATAGACATTACGAGACCAGCCACAAGGACTACGCTGCTTTGGTTGGCGAACATAGAAGACAAAAGGTGACAAAGTGAGAAACTTCACTTTCAGCTCAGCAGGCGATCCTTAAAAAAGTTAGTAAGATCAACGAAACAAGTACTGAGGCCAGATATATTGTCGCCTATGAAATTGCAAAGAAGTGTAAGCTGTTCAGTGATGGTGAATTTATCAAGGATTGCCTTATGAAAGTGGTAGATAAGGTGTATCCAGAAAAAAGAAATGCATTCCAAGAAGTCATTCTGTAAAGTCAAACTATGATGCGCCGCGTTGAAGACGTTGGTAATGATCTTAAAAATCAACTTCAACACAAGGATGAAAAGTTTGTTGCATTCTCCCTAGCAATGGACGAGAGTACGGATATTGGGGACACTGCCCAGCCATTAATTTTTATTCGTGGCGTAACTGACAATTTTTAAGTTGTTGAAGATGTCCTGAAATTGTGTAGTTTGAAAGGAAGAACGAGAGGGACAGATATATTTGAAGCAATGTGCACAGCAATCCAAGAAATGAAATGTGACTGGACAGCACTCACTGGAATAACTGCTGATGGTGCTCCGTCATTGGTGAGCGAAAAATTGGTCTTATCAAGAGAAAACCTGCGGAAGAAGGGCGCGGCATTCTTCATTATCACTGCATAATACCCCAGGAAGTGTTAAATGTGGAACATGTCATGACCGTCGTTATAAAAACTGTTGATTTTATTAAATCACGGGGACTGAATCATTGCGAGTTTAAAAAATTTCTGGAAGAATCTGAAGCAGATTTCGGAGATGTGATTTACTTTACAGCTGTTCGATAGTTGAGTCGAGGTGCAACACTAAAAGGTTTTTTTAATCATTGAAACGAAATCTCTGAACAAGAAAACGAGAATCGAGAATTGAAGGAAAATGAACAAAACTGCCAGCCCTGCTTCAAAATGTTGGATGGTTGTGCGATTTAGCGTTTTTAGTGGACATCACCTCACATTTGAACGAACTTAATCTGAAACTGCAAGGATATGGAAAGTTTATTACTACCTTAGAGGACAGTGTGAAATGGTTTGTAAGAAAGCTAACATTACTGCAAAAACAACTGAAGGGCGGAAATTTAGCTCATTTACCGGCTTGCACAGAGATTTCAAACACAAGTGGACAAGTTCTTGAATTTTTCGTTGTGACAAATATTTCGAGATCATTGGTAGTATGTTATCTGAGTTTGCCAGACGTTTCTCTGACATCAAATTGCACGAACAGTCATTTGCCATTTTTCAGAATCCGTTTACTTGTGAGCCAGAGATTGATTTAAATGAGAATTAAAGTGATGGTGTGAGTTGATTCGAAATTAGAACTGATTGACTTGCAGGAAAGTTCAGAGGCACGAACTTCATTTCATGCACTAAGCTTGATGAAATTTTATCAAAGCCTGTCGGTTTCGGCCTATCCGACTATTCGAAGACATGCTCAGCATGTCGGGTCACTATTTGGGGCCACATACATTTGTGAAAAAACATTTTCTACAGTGAACATCATAAAATCGAAGATGAGGTCGAGATTAACTGATGATGATCTTCAAGCAATCCTTCGCATAGCAACAACAAGCTTTGAACCTCGATTTGGTGATATAATTGCTGAGAAATCTCAACTTTACAAATCGCATGACGTTCGTCCTAGGAAATGACACAAATTCTTAACTAAATTCTAAAAGCATTCACTTTTGTCTTTAATACAAACGGATTAACAAGTAACAACGTTTTAGATTTGAATCAAATCAATACATAGGCTAAATAAAATACATAGCCAGAAATTGACTGATAGGCCTATGAAGAACAGATGGGCTACAATTGAAAGAGAAGCCTATGCTATTGTTTGGCTTAAACACATTGGAAGAAATTTTTTTGGATCTAATATTCATATTTATACTGACCATAATCCTAACCTACTTGACTGAATCTATATAGGCCTATAGCTAAGTCTGCTAAACTTGTGCGATGGGTATTAGCTTTACAAACATTTGATGAAGTAAAATTCAAAAAGGGACGCTTAAATGTTGTAGCAGATTGCTTATCTAGATCATGATATACTAATGCGAGTTGTGAACACTGCGTGCAGATTTTAGGTTGCTAAGCGACGATCGATTTTCAGGTAATAGGCCACTGTTGTTCCTATTGATGCTGACTAGCAAATTTAGCAGTAGTGTGTTTGAGTTATAACCATATGGTCGTTTGCTATGGCGTGCTGTTTCGTCGATATTTGCGATTTGAGTTGATATTCTTTTTGTTCGAATTAATAACAAAGTTTATATTAGAAGTCTGAGTCTTCTGCGTAGCTAGTACTTACATTCAAAAGTCAGTCGGTAGACAGGGAAGAAGAACTTTGAATGTTGGTCCGTTTTATGGAGAGGGAGAAAACAGGCTGACAAATTGTATGAACGTAAAAATATTAGACATAGCAAATTAATTAACCGAAATTAGAAGCGTGCATCATTTCGGGCAAATTCAACAGCTCTTTGTATGTGTTCATGCTTTGCAATTTTAAACGCTATACATATTTTAGTTAAACAAATTATTGTCCTCGCTGCAGCTGGTCTGAATTGGTCATATTTCTTAAAAATGAACAAAAGGTTGAATAGCTTTCGATCTGATCAAATCGATAATAACATGAATTATTGACATGATTAGGTTTTACAATTGTCTTTCAGTATAAATTATATTTTGTAACCACTTTGCCTTGAGTTAGACAGTATGTTGTGATGGTATCGCATCAGTTGATCCTCCGTCAATTGGTCCCCTAGTCACTTGATCCCTCGTCAATTGATCCCTTTAAATCTCTAGGCTGCGCGTCAGACTTATAGCTGATACCCGTTATTAAACAAAAGACTGATTTTACAGATTAATTTAGTAATATAACATTACAAAAGTACAACTTGATGCCCAGGATGCGTGTCACACTGCACTGTAACCGCTTACGACCGTTCGGATATTCTTTGATATCACGGAACATTTTTTTGGACTTCAGCGCCACAAGCAGAAACAGAAGACCACATAATTCTTATTGCAGGCATGGGGCATCCGGCAAAGAAACTAAATTAATCGTTTGCGACACGTGTCAACCACGCTGTAACCGCCTACGGCCGTTCGGAGATTCTTTAAAATGAGCAATGGCTCATTTATCCCATGCATAGACGCTTATGCTTAGGACTTTATGCTGATAAATTAATCATACCATGACTCTCAGTTACGCTTTTGTATTTTTCATTATTTTAACATGTCGTGCACTTTTAAATCGTTCTTTTCATAAATGGAGAAGGTCGCAAGTGGAACATGAATGTTGTATTGTCAGACTTACTGCCCCTAGGGGTTGCTGGCTGCTCGGGGACGCCTTCCGAGGTTACAATGGTTAATCCCACTTCCGGTCCTACTCCATAGCCTACAGGCCATTTCCCTTGCAGTCGCCGACTACGTTTCAAGCGCGAAGTCAGGGCTTCTCGCCCATACTCCGCCGTCGGCGCTATCTCAGCTCCTAGTATAGTGAGGGCCCCAGTTTGCACCACAGGATTACCTCGTACTGGGTTTGACATAATGTCCGTGACCTCGGGACTGATGGTGGCGATCATCTGCTGAGCAGATGAAGCACCTGGGCTGGTATGGTCCCTACGAGCAGACTTATCTATTTTTGCTTCCATAGGGCTCCTCACTATGACCGCTTAATTATTTTAAAATCTAACAAATTTGTATGTTCAATAGTCAAACAATCTTTATTTACGGAAATTAATCCTCAGCTACCCACTGTAAGTTTACATTTATTAATCACGATTATACAACAAACAAACGAATTTTATAATCTACCAAGCATCAAACAGACCCCTAAAAACTGCACTAATTATATAGTTAGGTAATGACAGATTTTAACCAAATTTCTTAGCTACTTTGTCCTCTATTCTTCCTAGCACAGCGCTATAAAAATGTACTCCAGCCGAATGCCGTCAGTTACAATGCATTCGCGCTATCGCCAGTTCTGGCCAAAAGTTAATCACATTTATTTTTGTGCACATTCGAAATTTCCAGACGACACTTGCACCACGCAAGTCGCAATACCTCCCTTATCAATTTCGCTAAGTTTTCTACACGGAACTAATCGCGAATATGACCTTTTCATGAACTTTTACCGACTCGCTAACTTCCACCCTTCTAGAACTTCGACCATTTCAACACCACAAATGGCCGCTCACGCGTCACCTACGCAATAGAAAAATAGGTGGCGCCTCAAGCGATTACATCGAGAGCTTTAGCTGCGGGCCCCATTAGGCTCAGCAGCGAAAGCTCGAGGGAGACCGTTGCGCAGGGGCATTTGCGCAACAGTATCAATTGGGCTGGGTTTAATAGGCAGGGGATCAATTGACGAAGGGATCAATTGACTAGGGGACCAATTGACGGAGATCAACTGATGGGGATCAAAAGACGTAGAACCTGTGTTGATTGCTTGTGGCTATTGTTTATATGCATAGAGTGAGTATGAGGTATAAATACAGCCATTTTCCTTAGTGGCGTCTAATGAACAGACATTTGGAGAAATGACTTTTATTCAGAATGAGATGAGACATCGTTTACAACAAAGTAAACATGAGGTTTACCAATTAATCAAGGGATAGTGAGATGAGAGTGAACAGATCAATCTAAGTCTGTGTTAGTTTTCGGAATTAGGCTTCGTCCCAGAGAGACAGTTTATGATACGAATCTACGAATCCTTTTTTCGCACTATACATGTATATTATATGCTTTGACTTATCGCTTCAATTATTTAGAATATATTTACGAAGGGCCTTGGCAGTCTTTCTTCATTGTTGTGTTTATATTTAGAGTGTTTCTGCAGTTTTTATCACTTGCACTTATAAAATAGTCATGATATGATACGATGGTTGGGTTTCCCGCAAGTTCCAAATCATGAAAAATATCACATGCGTTTTCCAACCGTCCGAATCTCTACCAGGGCATGCACATATCTTTGATTATGCTAGATTTATTATTTCATGTAGTTGTGTGCGTCACCATCATCATCATTTATCGTCATCATCATCGTCGCCATTATCGTTGTATTTGTAGTAGTAGGCTAATACCAATTAAATTCAGTCTCTGTAGTGAGTTACAGCAGTCCAGGTGAATTAAAGAATTTGATGAATGAAAGGGTTGAAGGTTGCGAAAATAAGAAAGCGGTTTGACTTCAGAAGTTCAGAGCATTGAAAAATGTAGGGACCTCCTCCAGTGGTCTATGTGAATTCATGGTGGTTGGGTAGGGTGAGATTACGTCCGCGTCCCACGACGAGCTACCCAACCACCATGCATTCACATAGACTTTCGGCGAGTTGTGCTGAAAATGTTGTTGTATATATAATTTTCAATTGAATAGAAATAAAAAGATACACTATACCGAGATCAAGTATTGTATAATATTTTTAAATTTTCGGAAAATAGTTGTGCGTGGTTTCCATGTGGTAAAACAGCGCTTTGTTCCAGAAGATGCATAGGGCAATATTATAGTCAACACAGCACACAGATACTTAAAGGAATAAGGATAATAGGCCTACGGTGTTGGGTATTTGGGAGAGGCGTCAGGAATAAATGTGAGTTATGCCACGGCTGTTGCTATGACACCGTATACCATAGAGAGTGGCTACGCAACCCAAATACCATATTTAGAAAGAAAGCCAGACGACTGTCGGTGATAATAGTGAATTGATTTTAATTTGAACTATAAATAATATATCAATTCTAAAACGATAGTATTTTGTATGACCCTGTGGTTGAACATACATATCTATTGAGTCACGGGCTGGTTGCAATTACGATAATTTGTCTGCACCGTTAGAAGAGAGCAAACTTCTAAGGCGCTTTCCATTACACCATCCTTTATCAACTGCTTTTTGATTTTTTCTAATGACATTTTCGTATTATCTTCCCATTATTCACTACTTAATTTCTCCATTTTGAATGTTTACTATAAATGACTTCGCAATTAACCAATTATACGTGATTCTGTTTATTTAATATCAACGAGCGCAATTCATCAATTGGACTTGATTTTGTTTGTTTAATACTAACCAGCTCGCAATTACACAAATGAACGTGGTTTTGTTTGCTTAATATTAATGAGTTCACCCAATTGGACGTGATTTTTTTCGTGCTAAAGTAAACAAAATATACCTTGTCAGTAATCCTCCAGAAAATAATCGTTCCTTTTTCCCTTCAGTACATAGAATCTTGATTAATCCAGTTGATTCGTATAATACGTATAATCCACTTTTGAGCAATCACTTTTTTAAGCGATATTTTAAATCATTTCGATTCTGCTCAATCTTTTGATCTTTTTTCTTTCGATCCTTTTATCCTTTCGATCCTTGATCCTTTAATCCTTTTGATCCTTGATACATTAATCATTTTGATCCTTGATCCTTTAATATTTTTAGTATCCCGCCTCTGCATCAAAATGCAATCTTTCCTTCTTCTTGGTTAACGTTACCAAAATTCAAATAGCAATACTTTATGTTCTTTTCGACTTTTTCTTATATTTACAACATATATCCATAATCAAACGAGCTAGCACAAAATGAAACAACACGTCTGTGTTCTTCTATAGTTAGAGTAGCAACTAAAATTATCACAAGTAAACACAAACTCTCCAATAGATTATGTCAACAACCCTTTTTGCACACTGACAGGCTTTCACAAGCAGTCTCATTAAGATTGTTTGCGCCTTAAGCCTAATTAACATAAAAGCAAACAAAGGTTGATAATTATATTGTCGTAAAATCCGTGTGACGTTTAAATTACCATAATGCCATTACGTCGTAGACATTATTAAATATTGCCGTACAATGAATTTATGGATTCTGCTAGTAGAATACGTTCTCTAATAATATGCTCGCAAAATATGTTCTCTAAGCTCCGGATTATCTTTGTCTGCTGAGCGGTTCATCGATTGAAGACGCTGATATGGTAAGTTTCACATCCGCAATTCCTGCGAGTTACTTCAACTCAGATTTCTTTCTTTCAATGTCTATTTACAAGAAGCTATTCCACGGCAGTAGGCTCTACGTCGGTTAATATTAAAACTATCAGTTCGACGATTTTAACATAATAATAATAATTATTATTTTATCAATATAATCAAACGACTTAGTGTTGTTATGGCTGCTCGAAAGAACCTCTGAAGTGTGAAGCAATTGGAATTGAATCGTCGGATAGGCCCTGATAAATGTTGGAAAAGGTAATTTGTTTCTTTAGGCTCGCTGATGACCTGTGGCAGGAGGCGACCCAAATCATTAATTAAAGCCATTCCATCGTTGTTGACTGGCCAATGTTTTCAAAGGCCAGGGGAACAATGATGTATGTGGCAGCGAGTTGGCTACTTGGCGTTCTTCCTGATGGTTACCACTTACGCTACCAATGATGACGTCGTTTCCCAGATCGTTCTGTGTTCTTCTCCATGGAATCAGCGTAAGACCATCAGGTCGTCTTCCGTCAGTTCTGGATTGTCACGGTGGCTTCTTGATGTTCGGCTAGTTCGCAAGCGAGGCTGCGACTGATTATTTCAAGGCACCATACATGGCGAACCGCCCTGGCCCAAGTCTACAAGAAGGCCCGTGTTATCCACCCGCTTTAACTCGAGTCCCACATAGGCATGCATGTGGCTCTCATTTGCGTGTCCCCAGACTGAGCCTCATCGTTATTCCGACCGTTTCGTCGCCTAACCGAAGTACACATGAAGTCACTGGGAGAGCGTAGAGCCCGTTTCCGCCATGCGGGGACGCGGTTGCCTGGAATCGCGCGTTATGGTATGGGTCGGCATGGTCAATGTTCAGTTCGGCTGCTGCCTTCTACAGTAGCGGATTCTCTCAGCTTGCTTGTGCGCCGCATCGTCGTCACGGGGGCGTATCAGTTGGCTCTCGTTGCATCTTCTCCACACGCTTGTAGACGTCGGACCAGGTGTCGCACAATATAGAGGACTGCAGTAGTCGGGTGCTCGCCGCGAAAGAGAAAACTGCATTTAAAGTTGGTATAATTATGAGATGCAAAATTCTTAACCAACCTTGTTTAGGATTGTGTAAAATTTAATCAAGCAAACTATAATAAAGCGGAGGCTAGACGAATGTCTAGGCTTTCTAATCATACCAAGTTTGCTGTCGTAGCCTCATACTAAGCTTGGCATTTATGGCGGGAAACTGGCATATTATAAGACGTCATTAAATTATTAAATCAATGGCTTCCACAAAGTCATTTAAAGGCCATTAAAAATGAAAAATGTTCGCCACTTTTAGTTTTTATGTTCCTAAAATATAGTTACATATCAATTTCTGCGACATAGGAAGAAATTTACTTTTATCACATTTTTGCAATTATCTCACTAACGTGTGTTGTGATATCTACCTGGCTTTGGCCTGATGGTCACATATCTGTTCGTGTTTATTATGATGTAGTTACCACAATGTGCGACTTTAGCCGAATAATATCGTCACAACTATATCATGACATGCCTTTATCCATTCTTTTGACTCCAGTCTCGTGGAAGACTTCTCTCCTGGGGCGCAAACGGTCGGTGCACCGCGCGGCCAATGAACAGTAGCTGGTTTTGTCGTGACTTCTGCAGCGCGATATATGCGCTTGCTTTTTTTAGCATTGTGGAAGCTGTCAGTCTTGTTTGGTTGTTACATAGATTATAATTTATGCAGCCGCTTTCAAACTGGGAAGTATACATCTATTACAAGACTTCGTCATGGGCTTTGCATGGTTGTTGGAATATAAACCTGAATGAATAGGCCACCGAGATAGTTATGCTACTTCGAGGAAGTAACATATTTATCTCAGTGGCCCATTTGTTACTTTGTGAAGGGTTTCCACGTCTGAAGGCTAAGTAACATGCAATAAAGAACTGCGACAAGGAAATGGACTGAAAGGCCGAAGTGCGCTGAATTGGTTAAGCGTTTAACTCCGCAGCCTCTCGCACTTCGATAGTGCCATTCGTCAGCCTGGATAAAGAAGGAGGACGACGCTAATGATCATTGTTACCACACAGCGTCGTTCAACTGTAAGTGCTGTTAGTTAAGCATGGCCATAGCGCATCTATTTCCATTGCGTCAATGCAGGATTGTGCTTATTTAGTCAGGCTCACACGACGTCAAGAACTACGTTTGCTTTAAGATTTTGTGTTCAATGGTTTCAGGGTGACAAGTATCGACAAACGTCACTTCACCCACTCACTGAATTTGTCTTCCTTCTGAACGCTGTAGACATCCTATTCGCAAAAGAACCAGTCCTCAAGTCAGACAGCCGTACGCTCATTATCAGTATAGTAATTTTAGAAGGTTTATTTGCTGTCCTAGGTCTAAGTTATCTCTTAAGGAATCATAAAGTTTAATGGGGGGTGGATGGTCCTGCTTGTGGATTGGAAAATCTTTCACGAGTCTTGTTTTTGAGCATTCTTTGAAGATAAATTGCACTGAATCAAATGCAAAGTGTGTGGTTTAAAAAAAGACTAAAACTGAAGCTCTGGTAGTTTGACTATGCTACAGATTCTGCCAAAGAGAATAGCAGTGCACTGCAAGAGGTAGGCGGTGAGGATACAAAATGTCTGGTATTCTGATGTAGGATTTTAGCTATCACATTGACTGGAAATTGCGAGAAAGAAAAAAACAAAGCGACTGAACTTTTTCTGGAATGTATGGATGAGAGATTACTCACGTAGAGCAAACGAGAGGAGTCATCAGACTAGATACAGTTATCTCAACAGATAGAAGGTATGTCGGAAAGGGTCCAGCATGAATTATCACTAAGGTGTCATATTCAAAGCATGAAAGCTTACTAAAACGTTACAACTATTTCAAAGTGTAAGATAACAATGTCAGAGGCATAATCAGAGACAACAACTTAGCAAAATAGATTGACAGACCTTAATCTATGACCGATTTGAGGCAGTTTGTATTCTACATGAAAGAAGTCGTTGAAGAAATAGTACCTACCATCAAAAGAAACAACAAGAAGCGACCATGTTTTGACAAGAAGGTTTTCTTGTTAGGCTTATGCAGAGGCCAGATTGGAAGAAACGAAGGAGGTTATTTGATTCAAAATTTGCTAGGAAATTGCGTTTTCGAGTACTCTAAATAGAAATGATGCATCCTTTTGGTCTATAGTTAACTGTGTCAGTCGCTTAGGGACCTTCATGCCCCCAGGGCAGATGCAAGTATGTAATTTTCCTGCATCGATCGTAGGCTGCATTCCTGAAGACAACTGTAGCGGACGTTTTGCATGAAAAGGGACCAGATAGTCGGTTCTGGTTTAAGAGAAAACAGGGCCTAAAGTGATTTGGGCTAAAATTTTCGATTTTGTGTTTTTTGTCTAATTGCATTCTTCTATGAATGTACTACACCTATAAAGGTCAATTTCAAGGACCAGATGGTTGGTATTACCTTTGAGGCCCTTCAGCTGGCTGAAGGCAGCTCAAATTGCCTAATAACCACTAGAAATGATGACGTGAGAGGCGCACTAATACATTGCTTTTGGTTTCTGAATTACCGGCGTGCTAGCAGTTGTATTTACTAAGTGCGGTAAAGGTTGATAAATCCTTGACTTAATGTTACTGTACGCGTTAATCGCAAATTACTCAAAATGAGTATTTCAGGGTTGTTGTGTCCCCCAGTCTCTACAGTAACGAGATATGTACTGAATAATATGCGGATGGACTCTTTATTTCACTCGCATTCTGCATATTTTAGAAGTGCCAGTAACTCCATATCGACAATCTGGTCCATTTTCACATAATGGTCAACTGTTGAAGACAACCGTGAATAAGCGAGGTTTAACTACAAGAATTCCTGGAGAGGAAGCGGAAATCACGAAAGTGCATGGATTAAAGGTGCAATTGATTGGAGATGCGGATAGAGAAAAAGATCTGATACGGATAAAAAAATAACATCAAAATTGGAAGAGGTGTGGCGCTCTGCGTGTAAACACCGAACATAGCTACCTACGTGCTAATTCAGTTTCATGCATTAGACCATCATTCTGGAACGCTCTTCCATTACAATGTGTCAACATTGCACTGCTTGCAGTCAACTTTTCGAAATTACTGAAGTCGCATTTGTTTAGATCTGTTGGGTAGCTACGTTTAGCGCCTTCGAGAGGTGGTTTTTATAAGGCGCTATATAAATAGCCTAGTATAAACATACATAATGCAAGATTGAGGACACGGGCATCATATGTGAAGGGAAAGGATGAAGAGTTAGTAGATAGTGTGTCGAAGGGTCGGGATTTTTTTTATTTTGTCAGGAAGTCTTGGAGATATGTATTTTGGATTGGAAGGGTTAATGTAGATGAAGTTGGCAGACATCTACTGAGAAGATTTTTCGACGACATTGAGTAACTGTTCAATAGATGCCTAAATTGAACTATGTTGCGGAAAATGTGTGTAGAGTATCGTCGGCATAGTGATGCTGACAACAGAGCAGAATTCCTTAATACTGCTTATTGGTGCTGTATTCAGGATGAATGAGGAGAGGACCAAGGAAGGAGTCTTGACAGACACCGCAAGAGAGTTGAAGGAGTTGCCAATGGTGGTCGGAGCCTTTAAAATAGAATGAAGACAAGTATAACGAGATCACTAGTAGAGCGTTGCAAGAGACGCCAAACCAAGAGAATAGTCGACGAAGAATTAGGCTGTGATCTATATTGTCGGTGGAGATGTCAAAGAAACATAGGCAGGAGACTTTTTGGTGACTGACGGCAGTTTATTGCACAGAGAAGCAAACAGTACAGTGACGTTAGGTAAATTGATGGGATAGAGGAGTGACTAGGAAGACAGGCAGGGTGTCGTTAGGCAGGGTGTAGATAATTCGTTCAGAGTCAGAGTTTGGAATAAACTATTATGGAATTGCAGCAAGACATAATTATATGCCTTGGTGCAATTCCCCAATTTATAAACTCTTCGACAATAAGTCAACGAATATCTTTGATGAAGGCCTAATTGTAAATAGACTCGATGAGGCAGAGTCAGTGGATGGTTATGAAAAAAATGCCTAGACCTATTATTTCAGTTGAAGTAAATTAAGAGAGCCCTATATTCTGTTTGAAACGTAAATATTCCGTGTTAGCATTTTTGTGTTGATGTTGGATTCCATCTCAATGCAACGAATATAAATTGTTATTGTGAGTGATGGTGCGTGAACCCATAGCATTCGCTTAACCAACTCCGATGAATTGTTTACACTATGATTGGTGTAGTGTAATAAAGGACACTACGAGTTGCGCAATCGACGGAGGTTATATGATTATCATGTATTATAACAATGTATTATTTAGTTTAAATGTGATTGTAACTATTATTTGAACATTTTAATTAGGCTGGACTACAGAATATTCAGATCGGCTATGTACTGAATGAACTTTGCATGTACGTGACAGACCAGTAGCCGCTGCTGGTCGCTTCTGTAATTAGCTTAATTAATACAACTCCCAGCGCATTACCAGATTCGCGCATCTGATAGCAAGACATTGAGGGATAAATAGAGAGACAGGAAGGAGACGTAGAAAGACACATTATGGGAGATTATGGGCAAGGGCACGGCGACGGAAGCGAGGGAGTGACGAGAGATGGGACAGATAACTCAGAAAGAGGACGATCTAGACGGACGATGGAAGCAAGAGAGGCAGAGGCGACAGGTGAAGAGATTAAGCAGACATTCGACAAAGGAAGAGAGGAAGGATATAAATATGGGACGCGGGCGAAAGTGAGGATTCGCCCAAGGAGTCAATAGGCAAGGAGAGTGAGGAGTGCTACAGACGAAATTTGCTGAGCATCTCTAAACGCATGACCTGAGGCCGAAGTTGTTTGACTCGCCGCCATATACCTTTGGAAAAGACGATAAGTAAAATCATCTCTTCCAGTACAATTGGTCTTCGACGCCAGGAAGAAATCGCAAATAAGAATAAGTTGCAGCTCAACATATTACTATTATTTATACATGTTGTTAGATACCTGTTCTTGACCTTACACTGATCTATTGAAACTATGTATCTAACACAGTCTGCTACTGTACCAATGTGCTTGCTTGGACTGTCTGACTGGTAAATCTTCTTTTGCCTTGACGGTTCTGCTTGAATGAGTATTACAAGGAGTGTCTTGGTCTGTACAAGCTTCTGTTACTTAAGGTGTGACGGAAGTGTGTTTGGGCTAAGCCAGTCTTGTGACTTCTTATGACCGGGTTTTTGAGCCACGGGTCTCTTGCGTATTTCTAGCCGACACATCTTCCATTGTAATTATTTAAGAATTACTTAAGTCGTTTTCGAGGTCGTCAACTGATGTTGGTGGAGACTCTATGGTGCTTGTCACCATTTCTGTTCGACTACTTCGTATGTTGACGATGGGTAATGTATCAAACATTTACACGAAGTTCCTTGTTGGCTATTTTATGAGAATTCATGTTTAAAATAATTTACAACATAACCTTACGTGCCTTTTCTCATAAGTTGAACCTAAAAATGTGCAATCCACTGTTTTCTTTGCAAATCGGACCCTGTTCTATACATAACATTTTCTCACCAAATTTCTTTAAATATGCACCTTGCTTTTCAATCAAAAACGTTCTTATATAAACTTCGACTAAAATGCTTTTTCCTAAACCTACTAGGCTCAGTGGCCGATCGGTTAGAGCGGTCAGCCCGTAACGTTCAGTGTGCGCTGAGCGAGCGGGTTCGATCCTCGGCCGGGGAATCACTGTGTTGGGACCTTGAGCAAGTGCTTCGCGCACAATTGCTCTGCATTACAACTGCACATGCGCCGTCGAGTCGTATCTGTGCACTTCTGAACACAAAATGTTGGAAGAAGGGCGGTATCAAATTTCGCTAATAAATAAATAAATACCACACATAGTTGCTCCATCACACGAGTTGATTTGAGTTGCAGCATGCGTTCCTTGTAGGCTTATGTGCGGTTCCATCGAAAGTAATTCATTCTCATTCATTCTCTAATCTTCGTCAGACTTGGGCCGACGATGAGGCCTCAACAAAACGACTCCCTATAGGTCTGTCTGTAGCCATTTCTGCCGTCTCTCTCATATTGACGTTTGCCGTCCTCAGATCTTCTCTAATTAGGTCCATCCAGGTTTATTTTGTCTTCCTCGGCTTCATGCTCCATCTACGTGGCCATGTAGTGCCACCAGTGGCAACCTTTTTGTTGTCCATTCTGGTCACATGACCAAACCATGAAAGTCTGTTTTCCTGATTTTATCAATTACTGTTTGTTTTCCAATAGTTTTCTGACCACAAACAGCAGTTGGTTAATCGTGCCTCTCCTTGCTCCTCTTCCTCGGCCACATCCTCCACGTCGTGCCTTCTCAGGCGCTGCCTCAATATCGTTGTATACACTTTACACGGGATGCTCAGCAGGTTAATCGAAAATAATATTTATCAGCAAACATTACTAGCAACTGACCGTAACACTCGAACTAATAACTTTCATGCACAAAAGCTTAATCACCTGGTATCTTCAAAATATTAACCTTTGCAATATTTTCAGCACTTATTTCAGTCAGAAACAATCCCTTTCCACAAATTGCATTTTCGTGCTTCAGCCATACCGAGCCGAAATTACCATAACATCCGTTTCGTCACCCACAAGCTGCGAACCTTAGGCCTACTAATTTACAGATTTGCATAATCAGTTAAATAAAAATACTTTTTTAGCACATGCTATAGCTGCCGGTTTCGGCCTTCTGCGATAAATTTCATCCGTTGCACTTGCCAAAGATACAGTTTTACATGCGTGTGCATTAGAAAACATTCCATTTCCAAAAATACAATTATGACTCTTCTTCTACAATATTAAACTTTATCCACAATTGTCTGACGGCTTAGGCCTACGTATCCAAAACTATGCGAGCACAACGTAGCAACAAACTAGCTACCTTAGCCTTTCTCTCAAGCATGCTGCCGCCTTCATACCTAGCTTTAAACATCTTCCATTCGTTCAATATTTGCGCCAACTGCATAGAACTACATCACCAATTCCGCTATTTTAGCTTATAGTTCTCTCTCAAACCTAAATATGAGAAAGTTTGTTAATATATCATATGTGCATTACTCTTATCCAAACACACAAGTAACAATAACCGCCGACACATTCTTATAGGTACACAAGCACAAATGTTAAAAAACCAGTTGAGCTTATTTATTTACAACTGCTTACGGTTATTGAAGAGATTTATGATTACTATCAATTACTTAACCTCCGCTCAGCCAGATACAATGTAGCTTACCTGAGGCTAGAAATTCAATATGATTTCATCCTTATCCATGTGCTCCATAAAATGACTCTGAAGTGTTCCTTGATTCTCAATTAACTGACCTAATATGACTTCCTGGTCACCTTGGCCCACCATACGTTTCGCTATTAAAATTTCTAGTTTACTGTCTTCTGGAGACTCATTCATGGTCAATTTGCTCAACTTAGTTTAATTGAATTAAATGAAACTATTTATCGGTAACCTTACTTGCCCGATCGCTCACTAATCTCAACGCAAACACGTACAGCCCTACTTTCTGTTATTTAGCCTACTATTCTATCGCTTCCATCGGCTTAATTTAATAACAGGATGTTTGACATTGACAAGCTAACATCAAGAGATAAATAATTATTATATCCAGTAGACAATACTATTTGCAATCCGTCTAATTTCTTGATCCCAAATTCACCAATCTCCTTATTGACCGATTGCTCTTCATTGACCTCGATCAATTGTCACGGGTGGCGCGTCAATCAACCGACCGATACACGCTGAATGCCTTTCCTGCGTAGGTAATATACTCACCGTGCCACGACGACTGTCCGGACTTGCGTCATCTTCCACAAGGAGGTATAGCTCGTCCATATAGTCATTGTGCTTGTGAACAATGTCACCAGTCTTCACTCTACCCTAACTATACCACTTGACCCTGAAACTCTGAATATCCATGTCGTCGGACAGCAGTCGGCGGCAATACGTTGGTTCTACGTTTGTGCGTGGACCCGCCATGTATCATTCTTCCAGCTTTCTACACATAGTAACTGTTGTGCTAACTGATTAAAAACAATTTGTTCATAATCACGTTAGACAGCTTAGAGGCTGGCGCATGAGTAGACCTAGATATTTTGAATGGGAACTATATAGGCGTTTAATTTGTTCTTTATGTGTGAAACAGAGCATTTATAAACTCCGATAAATTGTATCCACTGCGAGTGACTTGCGACTCTAGGAACAAATCGCAATTAAAAATTAATTGCGGCTTAATACATTTTTATTATTCATTTCGAGGACCCCGGTATATAAAGGCCACAGGCCTATTACGGAGTCGCACGTTTATTTATATTTCCTTCCCCTCTGCTTCTTTTTGACAAATTGCACCCTGGTAACATTCAGCAATTATCAGCAATTCAGCAACTAACAAAAACTTATCTAGACAGAGAATAGTCCTGATTGAAATGATGTTTGTAACGTGGTGAGTAATAACAATGCGAACATTAATAAACGAATGAACTTCAACCGATGTTAGGCCTACATCTGTCATTGCCTTGCCATGGAAAGTAAATTGTGCGGGTCACATTATTATTCTAGAATATGTAATTATTATTATGATCGCCTAAACATGCAATCTGATTAAATTTTGTATCACCATTTTTCCTTCCCATTGTATGTGTATTCAATATAAACATTAAATATGTGAGAATTGTCATTGTTTGCCTTTTAAAATGTAAATGCCAATTGCATGGGAATTGATATAATATACAGAACGTTTACAACGAATCGTCCTCAAACTTCAACTAAGGATATGAAAGTGCTCTTAAATGGTGGGTTTATTGAGGTACTATATGCTCGCATTGCTGTGACTTATATGTGAATCTGCGCCAAAATATCTATTATACATAGTGATGAATCCGCTTTTAATCGTGCTAGGAATTTCTTGTTAAAGTGGTAGTGGGCGGATTTGTTTTTTAATGGTACCATATATAAGAAGAAATCAATTAAAGAACAAACGAGGACGATTCATTGTAAACGTTTTATATATTAGATCATTTTTAGCTCCCTGCTATATTATAGTAGGGAAAATCTGTTCTAAAAATAGCAGTGACGCGAATCTTATCTTAATGTGGTAGTGCGGCGCAGGCCTATAATGCTCTTCAAGGCGTAGTTGGGTGTATGCACTAATAGATGTAGTGAGGCGGATCTGTCATTGAAGTTTAAAATAGCTAACTACTGACAGTCCATATGCACATTTTGTGCCCTACTACTGTCAATCAAGCGTCTAGAAACGAATATTTATTGACCCAGTCAGCAAGGTACCAAACCCTTAATAGGTGTCGCGGCTTTTAGAGAACAGCGTATTGAATAGTCGAATCGTTGCAATTGTTTTGTAGTATGCGACATGCCACTAGGAGCGTTCACGTACATTGGCACGCGGAATACGACATTGTCTGGCAGAGGGTGCCAAGCATGGGCAGACAATAGTCCCCACGAGGAGGCGCAAACGCTACAGGACCACATGTTTCCTGACGGAAGTAAAGCAGCTGCAAAAAATTACTGTCGAAGTCCGATGCCAAATGTTTTTTTCGGTGTGTGGTGTTTCACTATGGATGTTTCGATCAAACAAGAGTTTTGTGATCCTTGCCCTGATTCCTACGAAGGTTATAACGGTGAGGTGCTTTCTATGTCAATCGACTAGACCGTCAACTTTTTGTAGGTGTAGGATATAGCTGGACTGAATCTCTTGACTTCTACATTTTTCTAAACAATGTTTATTCCGCGACTATTCTTGATTTGCTGATGTGTGACATCTATGTTGCGTCTGTTTCGCATCGATGCTTGCACCCCATGTCTTATGACCTGAATCACATGCACAGTATACTTCAAACTTTTTTTTTCAGTAACTGTAGAGTGAGGATGGCTACTTTCAAAGTATCTAGTGACTATAAATGCAGACAATTCTACTGTAAGGGTTTGACACATTATGCATGCAGGTGATAATAATTGCAATGTATCGTTATACAATACCATACAATACGACTGTAATTTGATAATACCCCGGCCTGTGTCCTCAAACTTTTATGAATTGATATGGTACCACAAGTGTCAGAATTTTTCTAGGCTTTTCCCCACCAAAATCCTTATGTCATATTGATAACTGGTGAATATTCTACAGGAACTGCTCGGTAACGAAGACAGTTCTGGCAGTATGAACGGATTTCAAAGACACGTAAACGGTCGAAAATACTAAACATTTGAAAACGTGCGTACTGAATAGAGACGCTTAAACTTTGCATAAACCAGTCAGGTTAAAATTTAGGCTTTTAAAAACTTGTGCCGTATCTATAGACGATTTATGACAGGCCGATTTCTTCGATGTTTCTTACTTTGTCAAGGTTTTTTAAACGATACAAATAGATATCTTCTGACCTGTATCGACTTTTTATAAGTAGACTTATAAGTAAACGCGAGGGTGGTCTCGCTAAAGTCAATGATCGGACCCATATTGACCTAAGCCGTTTCATATTTTTGAAAGATGGCGCGCATTCTGCCAATTTTCAAACTGGTAAAAGTGCATAATTTCTCAATTGAATTTTTCAAACCCTGCTGCGTAGAAACGCCATTCTTGCCTACACCTCCGAAAATGAGGATATTAAAGCAAGCGTCCGTTGTGGACAATGAAAACCAAGATGCAGAAATATTTTATCTATCGAAAACACGCATCGCGATAGGGCGCCTATCGATGTTTTGTCCGATCTCGTGCTTGCATACAATGACACTTTTCACAAAAACATAGATTTTGCAAACGAAGACTGCGAGAAAGCGTTTGTTCGGTGAAAAGAAGAGACCACCGGTTTGTAAATGCAACGCAGGCAATAAGGTGATAATAAGTAAAGACGGAATAGCTCTCAAAAGGGGTTACTTACCTTCTGGAAATGAAGACATTTTCGTTATAGTTGCGCGATTGCCTACAGATACGAGTTGTCCAATTTAAACAACGAGAGTAAAAAGTAAATCCTACCAAAAGGAACTGCAGCGAACCTCTAAGGAAGACGACGTTTATAGAGTGGAAGAAATATTATAAACTCGCAAACGAGGCATCAAACTCGACTATTTCGTAAAGTAGAAAAGCTGAGACAACACTTTTAAGCCTCGGGCTTCGAATATAGGTCTATTGGATACTTAGACTTCCTTCAATTCACATGCGCTGCTTAGGCTTGTGTCGATATGGGTAATTAGAATGGCTCTCTTTTATCTCACACTACCGAACAACTTTTTGAATTATTTTCACGAAAATAGGGTAACGCGCTATACCACGCGATAGGTGAACGCGATATCGGTGTCCGGTTATTGGGAGGTCGGTTTTGGCGAAACACAATTTAATCGCAGTGGGAATTATCTATTTAGATGCAAGGGTAACGTCGAGTTCATTATTCGCAGACCGCCATCATACGCTACAAACCGATTAACGTTCAACAACATTACAAGTGTACCGTCCGAATAGGCCTATAGCGAGTCTACTTTCGACATCGTGCAAATTGTAAACTATATTATCTTAAAATTTGGGATCAAATTGGAAACCGAAGCGTTTCCAAAGTTTCAATACAACGTTATAACAAAACGTATGCACGGAGAAATAAACGAAGGCACGAGTCTGAAGTTTTCGACGGATGTTGGGCATTGATTCGCCTCAGAAGCCCATACAACATTCCGACGAAGGCACTTTTACATTTACATCGGGTAACGTGTGCGAAGTAAACAAAAGTTTTTCTTCCTTGTTCGTGTACTTCAGCTTATTAGAGCACGTTTTGGAGGGCGACACGAAGGTAGGCCTACCGCTGATTCGCACCGTCCAGTTTCTGGAAAAAACGGCGATATCGTCCATACTTTATGGCATACGATAAGCCTCATTACGCTCCGCTTCAACGGGAATTCTTTAGAAATACGTGTAGATATAAAGAACGACTTCGGTCAGTCCATACCATTAGAATCCGGAAAGTGCTGGTAACGCTACATTTCAGACTGGGCTGAGTTCCATATCTCATACAATGTAAAGGCAATGTTGTTGCGATGCGAGTCGTTTCGCGTACGAATACTATTATTCGCAACAGAGCGGAAGCGGTATGTCCGTTTTTCGAGGCTCGAGCATGCAGCGTAGACATGGACTGCGAAGCGTTGTCAGTCAGTTTTTCAGAAGCGCTTATCCTTCATTCAAACCGGCGCTAAAGCTTTCGGGAAAAAACCAGATTATGATAACGGATTTGAAGATTGCCAACGATGTGGTGGGCCGACAAAATTTAAATGAAGATAGCACAATACGCACTCCTGCATGTAGAAGCTCAATAGAGGTCGCATTGACCAATCATAGCGGAGGTAAGAAACGTATGCAATCCGTAAAGAGATTAAATAATAAGTTCAAGTAGGATATTTTATTCGACGAAGAATAAAAAGTTTGATCTTTGGTCACCTTCAGTCTTGCGAATGCACCAAGAGCGCATTGGCCCTCTTCGTCGTACCTCCTACGCAGATCAGCATTTGAGGAATATAATCTGATTTCGACGATTTATCAAGTAACTCCCGTAGGATTTATCACTACCGGAGCCGGGAAAGACCATTTTGGACTTTGCGAATACTCAGCTGCTAGTTAGGGTTCAAATCGTTTGGGCAAACGCAATACCATAAGGTATCAGGACATTAACCTCGGACAATACCCCCGGACATTATCCCCCTAGGATACTGCCCCGAACATTACCCCCGGACATCACAATATTTCCATAGCGCATATATGCATACATATATACATACATACATGTATAAATGTGTACAAGTGTACATACATACATGTATGCATACATACATACATGTATACATGTGTACATGCGTACATGTATACATACATACGTACTTACATACATACATATATGTATACATATATGCATACATGTATGCATACATGTATGCATGCATACATTCTGAGCAAAAAGATGTTGGAAGAAGGGCGGTATCAAATGTTGGTAATAATAATACAAATACACATACATATATCGACTGTATACAGGACAAACATAGAATGTCCACATTTCATACTTTTGAGAAAACTGAATTTTTAATTTCACATCATTATGAAAAATATAACATAGCTACATTATCACAATTTCTTTATGTCATTGAATACTTCTTTAAAAGGTAAACAGGTAATCAGAGCATTAACATGATAACAACATGAAAAAGCAAGTTTGTAAGGGCAGGGTGTCTGAAAATGGACATACAACATTTGTGCTCTACAGGAATAATTAAACGTGGTTGTCATAAAGTATGGTAACTGCGCTTTTTAGGTACTTAAAAGGCCACAGCAGTGTTAAGTAACTTGTAAATAAGTAAGTTTGAGAAAATTGGATATTTAAAATTGATTGATACATAACTTTAAAGTTTTGGTCAGTAATAATAATCATTTTAGCGATAATAGAAACTACTGGGTACTTTAGCTAAATAGCATAAGCAGTTAAACAACAGTTTTAGGTAAGTACATAATACCAGTACTTGTAAGCAGATTCTATGCATGAAACATTTGAAAAACAAGCACCTTACAACCCTTGAATGACAACTAAGTCAGTGTGACCCGTTTCTTTTTTCTAATATAGAATTACCTGAACGATTATAATGTCGATATGATAGCTAAAATACGATAAATTAATTACGAGAATACCTAATGCAGCCTGCGTTTAACATTTACTGAAGCTGATTCCGATATTGAAGCCGTTAGCAATGGTTTGACGATACGGCCGTGCTCATCGCAGATTAAGTGTTTGCAAATAAAGCGGTCAACTTTCGATTATCGCGTCTTATCTTAATATTTATAATAATTCCAGACCGACGAGCAACAACGACTGTTATTTAATGTGCATTACAATACTGAAATTAACAAAACAAAACGCTCAACATGCCGACTGGTTCAACGCCATCTTGCATAGTATTTACGTACATAAGACCCTATGGACCCACGGCCATTATTAATATAGCACAGGCCTAACACAATGTAATAATCTATGGTTTGAAACGAGGATCGGCGAAATTTCTACCAGACTTGCGATAAAAACACTCAATACTTTAAATTTAATGGTATTTGCGGTAAGTAAATTTTGTCACACATTTTAATAAATGTATTATTTATCTTTCTTGTTGACTCGATTTAGATTATCATTGAACATATTGAGGTAATGTTTCGGATGATTTTAAGAGCACCCTCAATCATCACCCTATGGCCTACGAAAGTTCTACCAGACTTGCCTTAAAACACTTAATACTTATAATTTATTGGTATTTGCGGTAAGTAAATTTGTCACACAATTTAATAAATGTATTATTTATCTTTCTTGTTGACTCGATTTAGATTATCATTGAACACATTCATGTTTCGGATGATTTTAAGAGCACCCACAATCATCACCGTACGATAGTAGGGCCGTTATGACAGTCGGCACAACTAAAACGGATAGTTCACTTCTTATCTGAAAGCCATCAGAACTGGATAGGACTGTAAAGATCCAGCCTCACAACACCTGATTGATAATAAATTAATATAATGATGATATTCATATGCTAGAAAATATAATGATGATATTCATATGCTAGAAAAACAGATAGATATTCCACAAGTTTGGGACGTCGTGCGAGACGGTCAATTGTTTATACAAGTGCACACTTGTGGTCTAAAAGTTATGGTCAGGTGTGGCGCTGTAAGGCTCGGTTAGAGTCAGGTTAGACGTCGTGACGGTCGGTTGGGGTCAGGTTTAGATAGATATCATTTTTGCTACAAACTTCATACTTGAAATGTTTGTTTTTAGTTATGTTTGTTGTTTGTCTATCGTTTTGATGCTGCAGGAATTGCCTAGAAAGAGCTGTGTTCCAGAGTGCTCGTCAAATTATAGAGGAACGGATTATGTCACTATATTCCGATTTCCAATTGACGAGACACAGCGGACTAAATGGATCCGTGCAATTATACGGAAAGATTTCACTCCTACCAAAGTCGCTGTTGCATGCATAAAACAATTTTGAACAGAAGTTATTATGACTGAAGATTGTGTCAAGCGTCCAGATGGATCAATGTTGTGTATTAAGAGAACTATTCATAAACTTTAGAAAGAGGCGTATCCATCTGTTTTTCCAATGTTGCCATCTTACTTGTCATCCGAGCCACCAAAGAAGTGTCGGACTCCAGAAGACAGGCACGCAGAACTGGATACACGGGACCAAAAGGCATTATGGACTGGGATAAAAATGATGCCGCTGAGTCTTTCGACACGCTGAGCTCAGGGATTTATGCTCATATTGGACAGGATCCTCATTTGGTTATTTTTTCATCAGATACACATGTATGTATATGTATTCTTGATACTATCGAGTGCCCTAAAGTCAAAATTGCTGTCAAAATTTGAAATAATTTAAAAGTTTCTGTTTTTTGTGAAAATGTGCGTGTGTCTGGTGATCGTTTGGCATGGATCTTGGGATCTGATGAATTGCTGGATCGTTGGTCAAAGCTGGATTCACTGGTAAGCCATTTTTTAAGAGTGACATCGAGTGTAGTTCAGAGTCTAAAATGGAGTAAGCACTTGCTCTTCTTCAGGAGTTATGTGATGAAGGTGACAGCATTCGGTCGGATAACAGTTCATTTTCTTTGAAATTTTTTGACTGAGCAACTGCACATTCGTTTGATGTCACGTAGAACTTACACTGCAAAAATGATGCTTTGGGCTTGTAGACTGTTTCTGTTTTCCTTTAAAGCATATGATTTTCTTAGGAAAATTGTATTAATATTGCCTCATGAGTCATACTTACGTCATTTAACATCATGTTTGTCCTCATCTGTAACTGATATACATATTTCATATTTGAGAAACAATACTCAGTATCTTGAGCCATATCAGAAAATTGTTTCGTTGATGTTGGATGAGATACATGTTGAGCCTATTGCAACTTTTAAAGGTGGTAATATTCAAGGCTTTGCCAGCAATAACTCGCAACAGCAGGCAACAACAGTGCAGGCCTTCATGATTGCATCTGTCCTTGCTAAGGACAGAGATGTAGTATCAGATTATTGAGTCTGAAAATAAGTTGAAGCTCATCAGTGTCTTGCATTTGAAATATGCCAAGTGTGGTAATTTTAATTTGATTCAATTGCTGTCTGATATTGATTGTCAGGAAAGTCTTGCCACAGATGCAATTATACCTGATGCATTTACTGATGTTGTCAGTGATTGCTGTGATTGCTGTATTGACGACAGGGACTTGACCTGCATTGTTTTTATTGTAAATTATTTAGTTGTAATTGTGCCAGCATGAGCTCTGTACTGACAGAGAGCTGCTTTGTGAATTTGGCAAAAGCTTGGATGACAAATTCTTGTATATTGAAATTTTGAACAGAGGGGGACTTAAATGGCCAACCCAATTTTTAACTGATATTGTTTCTGATGTGTTCATTGTATTTAACTGTCTTATTTCACAAAAATATGAGAATGAGTTTTTGTCTGTTACAAATCAGAGCGATTTAGTGGTCCGCATGAGCTTGGATTTTATTAATCATTCAGATAACACCTGTGAATGTGGTAATGCAAAGTTGAAACTTGTACATAGATCTGTTGTCATTGCTGCAAACATTGTGTTGAACAACTACACAAAGCTTGTAAATGACAAAAAGAAGCCTGAACAATCGGAAAAATGTAAAACAAAATTGACTACACTTGTTGTTAAATGACCTGTATTAAGAAACATTCATAGTTAAATTATACATTTCTATTTAATGACGTGTATGGTATATGACAGTTATTCAACATTATTCTAAGAATGAGTGAATACATAATTTTTTCGTTGTAGTATGAGTACATTCTTTAAAATCAATGGGTGGTAGCGTGAACAACATTAAGCAGTCGTTAACTATGTTGCTATCAAGTAGTAGCAGTTTCAGTTTAACAACACTGTGTGATAGCTAATATCATTAGCATTGCCCTCCTCCTTTATCCAGACTTGGGACAGGCACTCCTGGACTTCAACCAGTAGATGAGTAATGTCTACGTCTAAAAAACTGTAATAATGGGGGGTAGTAGTTTCAGTTTAATGACACTGTGTGATAACAAATATACTTAGAGTCGCCCTCATCCTATATCCGGGCATTGGACTAGCACTGTCAGAGTGCAAATAAGGTGGGGTTATGTTGCTGTCAAAGAAATAAATAGAAATAGACCTAACAGTAACCGATATATACCAAATCAACATTGCAGTAAGCCACAAGTGAGCCTCCAGCTGATGACGTCATACTGTCTTGTAGTTGGCCTGCTGTTACTAAATATAGCCGGCCGTGGATGGACCGCGTCTCCACAAGCACAAACACCAAAAAAATTGCCACAACACAGGCCAATGTTGGCTTAATATCTATTGGCAATGCCTTAAAAACTATTTATCACCATCCTTTGACAGAGGAATAGAAGACATTGCAATAAGATAGAAATTATAGGACAGTGTCTGTAAATGGAGAGGAGGATAACCTTCTCAAACTATACAATCACAGACCTAGACAGCTTAACAAGAAAATAATTGAGAAAGCTGGAGGTCAAGTCGAAAAAGTATACATTACAAGAAATGGAGATCTTAGAATTGTAGCTTTAAATGTGGCACAAAGGAATAGATTAATGAAATTGAATCATTTGGATAATAGACCTGTTAAAACCAGTTTAACCTTTGCTCAACATAATCACAGTTAAATAAATCACAATCAAATGTAAATAAATCATTGCCTCCATTGCTTTCATCAGCTCCGAAGCCAAATGTGGAATACTCCGTAAAAGGAGTAATCTATGGTTTAATGGAAAGCCAGAGCAATCTGGATGAGTTTGCTAGGGATGTGGGAGCAAAATATATGCACCGACTAGGTCATGCTGAACACAGTAAATCAACGTTAGTAGCATTTGATAACGATGCTTTGCTGTCTAATTAGATTGAAATCGATAGTTACAAGCATTTTGTTCATCCATTTGTGTCCCAACCCGAACGTTGTGACAGATGTCAGAATTTTGGTCATTTAAAGAATCAGTGCAGAAAATCTGAAGTACGCAGCTTGTGTAGTGGTAGCCACAACTATTTAGAATGTACAGCTACAGCTATAAGTAAAATGTGCTAATTGTGGCATGGCACATAGCGCAGCTTACAAATCATGTCCAAAATATCTTGAATTACAGAGTGCCCTTAAAATTAGAGCTATAGAGAATATTCCCTTACATGAGACAATGAAGAAGGTTAAGGCAATTAGGGAGCAGAATCCTATTCCTGATACAAAACATAATCACATTAACAAACAGAGTGAATTGATTGATAAAATTCCTACTTATGCATCCCAACTGAAAGTTGGAACTACTCATGATGTTGTACCATTGCCATTAGGGTTACCAGCCCAAGGTAAACCTTCTCTTAAACCAGTACGTCTGAAAATATCACCTAACATAGTACGAACATTTTTGAATTTTAATCAAGATAAGTATAAATCATTTACGACAGATAATATGGATACACATGTTCGAAGTCCTGATTCGTCTCTTAATCAGTCATTTGTACTTGTCGTTTTGGCAGCCATTGATAAATCTAAAAATAAAGAACATCTCAAATCTGTAATAAGTCAAGTGGCATATGAGATGTTGTTCAAGAATGAGATCCATTTTGAATGTATGAAATGAATAAATTAAAATTAATACCTGTAATAGAGATAATAATAATTCTTTAAAATTATCCCATCATGGCTCTTTCTATTCTACAATGGAATGCCAATAGCTCGTACGGTAATAAATATCAACTTATAACTTTTATTTATAATACAATTAATCCTCCTGATATAATATGTGTACAGCAAACCTATCTTAAACTTAAATATAATGCTCCTAAATTAGACGGATATACTATTAGACGTAAAGACTGCATAACTAATAGAGTGGGGGCATTGGTTATATATACAAAAGTAGGTTTAAATTTTACTATTTTAGATATACATGATGGTTTGAATATAGAAATTCAAAGAATTGAAATTAAAACAATAAATGGACATTTGAAAATTTTTAATGTGTTTTGGTCCCATCACAAGAATTAATAAAAGAAAACCTTCAAAAATTGTTTATGTATAAAAGATCACTTATGGTAGGAGATTACAATACTCATAATAAAATGTGGCGTAAGGGGTAAAATATTACAGGATATATTAATTGAAACTAATACAGTGGTACTTAATACAGGACAGGCTACATATATTAATTCAGGGCTGACATATATTAATTCAGTCATTGACTTAAGCATTTGCTCACAAGATTTAGCTTTAAATGCAAAACATAGAGTTACCAATTATAATATGGGTTCTGATCATTTTGCATGTTTAACTAACATAAATGAAGAAATAGTCATAGAAAATAATTTGAGTATGCATGTATGGAAATTAGATAAAGCTAATTGGAAAGAATATAAGAAAAATAGTAAATTGGCTTTAACAATTGAAATTTTGGATAATCAAAGCATAGATGATACATATGATACTATAGTGCAATGCATTACTGCTACAGCTAAACAAGTGATACCTTATAAAAAATAAAATTCTAAAAATAATAATAAAAAATATAAGAAATTTAAGCCATTGCCGTATTGAAATGATAAATGTTCAGAAGCTATCTATAAAAGAAATCAACATAGGAATATAACGAAGAAAACTAAGGAGCTTGGAAATTGTCTGGAATATAAAAAAACACGAAGCCATTGTTAAACAAACAATTAAATCAGAAGCTAAGTCCAGTTGGCAGGATTATTGTTCTGGATTAACAGATCAAAAAAATTGGGTTCTGTATGGAATTGGGCTAGGAGAATGAATGGTGTAGAAAGTTATTCATCTATTCCAACACTAAAAATTAATGGATACTTCGCAGATCTAAAATAGCTAGAGCAAATTTATTAGCTCAAACTTATGCTAATACCAGTGACTCACAAAATTATAATGAGAAATTTATAAATTACATTAAGGCTAATCAATTAGATAGTAAATCAATTAGTGTAGATGATTATAATGATGAAATGAACTCAATGAATGAATTATTTAATATTAATGAATTAAAACAAGCAATTGCATCTGTTAAGAATAATAAGTCATCAGGAGAGGAAAGAATCCCTTATGAATTATTCGAATATATGTATAAAGATGCTATGATAGTTTTATTGGACTTTTCTAATGAAATTTGGGTTGCTTGAATCCTTCCAAGTGATTGGCACAATGCTATTATTTTGCCTATATTAAAACCAAATAAAAATACAGAAATGCCGGATTCATATCGGCCAATTTCTTTGACAGCTACTATGTGTAAAATAATGGAAGAATGGTAACTAATTGACTGCAATGGTATTTAGTAAAAAAAATAATCTCATTACTAAAAACCAATCAGGTTTTCGTAAATATAGAAACACCATGGACCAAATTTTCAAACTACAGGATACAATATTAAAGAAATTAAAGAATAAGGATCACGTATTAGCAGTATTCATTGGTTTTGAAAGGGCTTTTGATATGCTGCATGTACCAACTCTTAAACGAAAATTTCAAAAATTAGGTATTACAGGTAATATAGCTACATGGATAGAGAAATTTTTATCTGAAAGAACATTTCAAGTAAAAGTTGGTTCTGAAATGTGCACTAAATTTAAGCAACATAATGGCACACCTCAAGGTTCAATAATTTCTCCTTTATTGTTTCTAATTATGATTAATGACATTCCATCAGGACCAGAGGGAGTTTTATATGTCACTTTTTGCAGATGACAGTGCTATTTATTTAGGCCATAGGAATGTAAAAACATTGGAAAATAAAATACAACAATCAATTAATTTAATAAATAACTGGTGTAATGAAAATGGCTTTAAAATTTCAATAAATAAAACAGTTGCAGTTTTATTCACTAATAGCATACATTCACCTAATATAAATATTAAAGTTGATCAACAAACCATAAAAATAGAAAATAAAGCTAAATTCTTAGGTGTAATTTTTGATAAGCCATTAAGTTGGAGACCTCATGTAGTTTATATAATAGAGAAATGTAGGAAGAGATAAAATCTTATGAGAGCACTCTCAGAGTATCAATGGGGTGCTACAAAGAAATCTTTATTGGCTATTTATAGAGCTCTAATTAGATCAGTTATACGCTATGGGAATGTTGCATATTCATCAGCTTCAAAATCATTATTAAATAAACTCAATACAATCCAAACCGAGGCTTTAAGATTATGTTGTGGGGTGCCAACGTGCTACTCTGCTGCAGCATTACAAAATGAATGTCTGGAATTACCTTTAAATCTAAGAAGATTAAATAGCTCTATTAAAATGGAAATTAAAATAATAGGCAATAAAAATCATCCATGTACATCCACCACTAAACTACATTGGACAGACATCTATCAAACACCTCAGAATAAAAATAACTCTATATTTATTCGTACTCAGGAATTAATTTGATTTATCACATATACATCGTTCATTGGACCTTCGTTCACTTCATGCCCTCCTTGGAATAATCAGCAAATTAAAATAGATATGAGTCTTAATAAAGAAATGTATGAACAGATCAATAAAAATACTACTAATCCAGAATTCATGAAATTAGCTGCTCAGGAACTAGTATTGAAATATAATACTGAAATTCATATTTATACAAATGGTTCAAGGATAAATGATTTAGTAGCTGCTGCATTTACAATTCCAAGTTTGGATGTTAACAGAAAATTCAAATTATGTGATTATTCTAGTATTTTTGCTGCCGAATAAACTGCAATAAAAGAAGCAATTTTGTGGATCATTAATCATAAGGCTTATAAAAATTGTAATTTTGTCATTTTCTCTGATAAAATGGCCAAACAAGTATTGCATATTGATTCTGTAACTTCTACAGACTATATAGCAAGAGGAAATATACTCATTGATTAAAACGTACATAATAAATAAATGGCAATTGCAATATGTTAATGACGATAAAGGAAATTTTTAAAAAAATCTATGGCCAATTGTTTCCACTGATATTCAGTTAACAGATCCATGCAGACAAAAAGAAGTACAAAATAGCCGTTTAAGATTAGGCGTTGCCCTTACAAATAAAAGATTATTTATAATGAGAAGGCATCCCAATGGATTGTGTGACTTTTGCAAGACTACAGAGAGCATTTAGCATCTACTAATGGAATGTAAGAAAGAAAAAAGAAAATATAGCCACTGCATTGAAAGATCATTGCGCCATTTATAAATCAGAATTTAATTTGAATAATCTACTAGGTGTAGGGTGATTGCACAGTATCATTTATTGACTTAATAAAACAATAAATATAGGAAAAATACTGTAATTAAATCTCTTTCCTTTACATTACTATATAATTTACTGTATGTGAATTCATACCGATAAACACGCCACGTGTTTATCAGGCTGACACATACTAATTAGCTCACGTGATCTCAGTAGCATGACCACCGATCATAGTGACATAATATTATAGGTTTATAAAAATAATAATTACATGTATAATATTATAATTCATAAATCTTATAACTACATTATAATTAATTTGAACTGCTAAATAATAATCAATTGACTCAATTAAATCATTAATCAATGTTTGTAGATCTATAGATATTATAATGTAACTTAACTGTTTTCGAATTCAGAAGGGGTAAACGCACCACGTGTTTATCAGACTTACACATAATTTTTAATTGACTCACGTGACCTCAGTAATATGATCGCTGATTATAGCGTTAAATTCAATTATAAAATTAGTAATCAAATGATTACTATAATAATTAAAGATAATATTGGAATATAATTGTTTGTTTCATTGTCAAATGATTGTTAATAATTGGTATTCAATCAATAGTTAATCCTTGTATCAATATTATATTGTAACTTAATTGTATGTGATTTCAAATGGGATAAATGACCACGTGTTTGTCAACTATAATATGTATATTAATTAACTCACGTGATCCATGACCATAGCGATGTATAGGCTAATAATGAAGCATTTCATTGAGGAATTATACATCAGATATACTTGTTTTGTAAATAATTGTAAATAATTGTGAATATCTTTGAGAATCTGTAGATGCAAATATATAATGTTCTTTGATATGTAATAATTAAACATGCATGTTAGTCAAATAATTGCAAATAATTGTAAATAATGTTTTAATGATATATGGACAAAAGAGCCTATGAAGCAACAAAAGAGCCCAAGCGGCCAAAAAAGATCCAATATATCCAAAGAAATATGAAAAGGAAAAAGGAAAAAAGAGAGAAAGGAAAAAGAGCCAAAAGAGGCAAGAAAGAGTCCAAGTGACCAAAAAATACGAAATACCAACAAATATACAAAAAGACAAAAAGAAAATAAAGAAAACAAAAAAAGAGAAAAAAGAGAAAAACTGAAGAGGAAAAAATATACAAAAACAATCAGAAGAGCCGATTGGCTAATATCAATTACATTAATATTGTGAAGACGTCAACAGCCATTGTTGCCATACGACGTCGTTAAACAATTGAATTGTCTCTTTGTGCACAAATGTTGTATGTCCACGAATCCATGCACAAATGTTGTATGTGAACATACAACATTTGTGCTCTGCGGATTCTTCATAAAAGGACATACAACATTTATAACTTAGATAATTCTCCATGAAACGACCTTTAGCAGGACATGTTACAATTGTGCCCTGAAGCCTTATGCCATTGCATGTTAGAATAGCCATTAACAATGATTTTCAATAAAATTGGGACATACAACGTTTGTCCTCTATATATTCGATATACATACCTACATACTTCTTTACTTCTGCATCCAATATCTGCTCCTATAACTACCCTGACTTAGTGGCTTCTAATGACTCACCCTCCATAAGCTTGTTAAAAATAGCTCATATAAATTGTCGCAGAATCTCTAATAAATTAACAGACATAAAAAAAATTACTGTTACTCTTTAAAAATTGATATACTTCGATCACAGAGACCTGGCTGGAGTTTGCATCAGCCAGTCATATAATTTTCCAAGGGTATCAATTTGAGCATAGATGTCGGGAAGAGGGTAAAGGTGGGGGAGTGTTTTTTTTATAAAAGACAATATTAATTATGCAGCTGTTTCTTTTTCCAAACCCTGCTTACGCCACAGCTCTTATGAATCACTGTTCATAGCTTTTCCACGTCTGATGGCTCGTATTTCTTAACTGGAGCCATTCACAAGCCTTGATATGGACCTTTTCAATGAGGAATGGAACCAGTCATTAATCATTCTGCAAACTAAAGATAAGGACACCCATTCCTAGGTGATTTCAATATCGATCTTCTCAAAACCCAAGAACATAAACTGACCAATCTCATGATCTTCTTTAACTTCATGCCTGTCATAACTCAGCCCACCCGGATTACACCTCTTATTGATAATTTGTTTACCAATAGAATTTTTAAGGTTAAGGACTCAGTGATATTAATTAATGATATTTTAGACTATCTGCCAATCATGTTGTGGTTTAAAATTGCTGTAAAATGAATAAAAGCTCCTCGTTTATACCTAGTCGTCAAACTGACAGTAATGCCAGAGAAAATTTCAGGAACTCAGTGAGCCATCTTGATTGGTAAGAGGTGATGCATTATTGCAACTGAAATGACCCAACCCTTGCATATGACGCTTTCTTATTGAAACTTAAATATGTGTATGATGATGCTTTTCCTTTTGTCACTAAAATTTTGTATTCAACCCGGACACCTCACCAGGCATGGATGACTCAAGCCCTTCTGATATCATGCAAAACCAAAATCAAATTGTATACAAAATTAATTTTAAAAAACCCACAGTTTTGATTAGAGAGAAATTTGTACAATTTAGAAATAAGTTTAAAAGTATACGAAAAAAGCAGAGCAAAATTATTATGCCCTTGAATTTATGAAATATAATAACAATATAAAACAAACCTGGAAAGTTATTAAAACTATTTTAAAGGTTAAACCTCATGATCACATTATAAAAATGTATATCGCACAACGGAATTAATATTGTAGAAAAGGGGAATTGATGGCTGATAAGCTAAATAATTATTTCACTAATATTGCTCAGGACTTAGTAGACAAAGTTCTCAGTCGTCCAACTCAGCTAACACTTACCTTAATCCACCTTGCTCCTCCTCTTTTGCTATCTATCCAACTACACTTGAAGAACTCATCAGCCTTGGCCAGTCGCTTAAAATAACTCACAGCTCGGGCCCTGATGACTTGAATCCTAGCCTTATTTATCCTGTCTTAAACCTCATTGCCTTACCAATTGCTCACTCTCAACTGGCATTGTTCCCAGCAGCCTGAAATTAGCTAAAATTACTCCCATTCACAAACAAGGCTCCAAAGATAATATAGCTAACTATAGACCCATGTCTATTTTACCCTGCTTATCTAAGTTACTTGGAAAAACAAAGTACGTACGTCTGTATGACTACATCGCAAAATGGGTCCTCTTTATTTGCTTCAGCGTGGATTCCAGTCAGGCCATTCCACCGTGATGTCACTATTTAACCTAAAGGATAGCCTTTCTTTATCTATTGATCGTATTGAATATTCTGTCGGTATCTTCATAGACTTCGCCAAGGCTTTCGATTCAGTCAATCATAATCTTCTCCTAACTAAATTATACAACTTATGGATTCGAGGTATCGCTCACACCTGGTTTAATAGTTACTTAACGAATAGGCACCAGCAAGTAAAATGTAATGGCTGTGCATCAACCTTTAACCTCATTAAGTTTGGTGTACCTCAAGGGTCGATTCTCGGTCCATTATTATTCTTGCTATTCATCAATGACCTTCCCAATGCCTCTAAACTCGTTAACTTTTTATTATTCGCAGATGATACTAATATTTTTGTTTCTCGCATGTCTTATAAGAGCAATCTACATCACAGCGCCAGTCTGCCATACGACCAACAAAGCACACAAATTATCATTCAGTATTATCATTAGTTTGTATACATACAATAGTTAAGCACTGTGACTCCACAGAAAGCAAATGTTATTGGAATTACATCAATAAGAGATGCAAGAAATATTTTAATAGGAAGAGAAAAGACATCGTCATGTTCAATCGTTTTTCTAATTGAGCACAGACAACAGATGTAGCTAAATCTGTCAGAGTAGAATTCGCACGCATAAAGCATTATATTGACCAAGCCATAATAAAGTAAAATTTGTCGTCAATAAAATCAACTTTGCTCACCTCCGTCCTCCGGGATGCAGACGCGATTGACCAAGTAATACAAGAAATCAAGGTTTTTAACTGGTGCGCCATCGTTTCTTGTCATGATCCAACATTCCTTGCCGATCTTTGGTACGGCAACCCCCGCACAGGCCATGACCGTAATACACCAGTGAAAGCAGGCTGCACGACTCATATCTGAAATCCTCTCGATTGCCATTGTGTTAGCAGTAGGGTTTTGTATCACTTGTCCCTGAAATGCTGCAATACAGAAGTGCGAAAGACTTCATACAAATGACTAGCGTTTACAAATAGAGTCCTATAATATGTTCGTCTCTGTCCAATGTCTACGATCCGTAGTCTTGACTGACGCGGATTCAAAGTGACTCTGATTTTTATTCGACTGTTATCATTCTGATTGCGAATTTCTGTCAGACGTTTGACCGTTCGACCACGAAACAGCGGCTGGCCCCTTGCTCTGGAACACGCTCCCGTTAGAGTTGTGCTTGCCGCCCATTCAGGGTCCACTGAGGCTCTTTTTATACTCGCCTTAACACTGTTCATTTCAGCCGTGCCGGGGTCGGGGGCGCTACTGAGTACTAGCCTCTTATAAATATTTACAATGAATGACAGTATGAAATGGAATTTTAGAACACAATAACGTTGTCATTTACAACATGCCACTGGGAATACGATGTTTTCCGAAGACCACAGCAGACTACCCGGGATTTGTCATCGTGAATGTTACAATAAATAGCTCGAATCTTCAGACTGCCTTCTGCATTTCGATTGGTCTATCTCAGCTTTAAACATTTAAAATTCATTCGATAGGAGTGAAGCTGTTCATGTCAACAACCTAGGTATATGTCTGCTCGTTATTGCAAGCTGTGTTCGGTGGCTTCAAGAAATCAGCTTTAATTTAAAGTAAATCTTCAAAATGAAACATGTCTATTCGGATGAATGGAGGATGTAGCGGTAATAGACATTTGATAGTCGGTAATGCAGACACTTCGGGCCTGGTGGCCGCCAGGCGAGAAAGCGTGAAAAGTTTCGAGGATGTCTAAGTCGATGGGAGCAGCACGTAGTATAGGAAGATCATCTGAAACACAGTGGTACATGTATGTTTCAGCGACTGCCTTAGTGTCCAGCTGATCCTCAAGAACAGTTTGAACAACATAAGGAAATTTATATACAAGGTAACGAGCATTACAGATAGCAATCCTGGGTTCTGACGGCTCTGGGCATCACTAGGAAAATTTGACGGATGGCGATGATGGAGGGTCGATTGTAGTCGATGTCGGTGGTGATAAAACAGGCGCAGAAGAAGAAATGACGCTCTCAAAGAAGATGGCACTGTAGAATGGGAACCACGAGGAAGTTTTTTCCAAAGATGTATTGACAGCTGACGTTACGCTTTCAGTAGCGGACTGTGACTGCGGAGAGGAAGGAACCCCTCTTGCGTTACGAATGATGACTGAACGAGAACGGAATGACAAGGCGATACCACGAGGTAATCCAGCAAGGTTGTCCACAGAGTCCAAAGACCAAGAGTCTTGCGAACAGAGCTATCGAGATGCAAACTTGGCTATCAAAAAGACCGAAGTTGTTACACTTCGTGATGACGTGTGTAAGGCCCGGCTTTTTTGCACGGATCTTCGCAACAGTTTCAACAGCGGCAGCCCCCTTGATGGTCGATGGCAGAATCAGATGGCATGGAAGTATATTTCGGCAGAGAAAGAAACGCAGTCCGAAGAGTTTTACAACGTTTCTTCTCAACATCAGCGAACAGAATACACGGAAAGTGTGTACATCATCGACTATTCTACAATATAACTCGAGCAGACTGCCCAGCTACGAATCGAATCAAAACTAAGACTCAGACCATCCGAACCATGACTCCGAGTGACTGCACTTTCAAACTCAGACTGACTAACCTGTACAGAAATGCGCTCTTATTTTTAGCCAAGGACCTTCCCACAGAGTCCCCGGAACCCTACAGAGTTCCCCGGACTCTACAGCCCAGATTCCCCCCAGACCCTACATGCAATTAAGCATTCACAGCTGTAGACACGGCGGGGTATATAAAAGAACCCATCAATGTGAGCAGATCAAAAGACCCATATGGGCAAGCAGCCAATTGCAGGCACATTAAAGGACTGATAGCGGCTAGCAGATCAAACGGACCCTGGTCGGCGGCAAGTAGCCAACGGCCGTTGCACCAAGGGACCCATAGCAGCGAGCAGATCAAAGAGTTCATAGCGGCAGACAGACCCCATGGTATGATCCTTAGCGGCAAACAGATAAAGCAGGCAGATCAAAGGGCCCATGGCGGCATGGCAATAACGCCACAGTCGGTATGACTATATCGAAAAAAAGGTCTTCTTTATTTGCTTCAGCATGGATTCCAGTCAGACCATTCCACCGTGATGTCACTATTTAACCTAAAGGATAGCCTTTCTTTATCTATTGATCGTATTGAATATTCTGTCGGTATCTTCATAGACTTCGCCAAGGCTTTCGATTCAGTCAATCATAATCTTCTCCTAACTAAATTATACAACTTATGGATTCGAGGTATCGCTCACACCTGGTTTAATAGTTACTTAACGAATAGGCACCAGCAAGTAAAATGTAATGGCTGTGCATCAACCTTTAACCTCATTAAGTTTGGTGTACCTCAAGGGTCGATTCTCGGTCCATTATTATTCTTGCTATTCATCAATGACCTTCTCAATGCCTCTAAACTCGTTACCATTTTACTATTCGCAGATGATACTAATATTTTTGATTCTCACAAGTCTTATAATGAACTATTTGCATTGATGAATCGCAAGCTAATTCATGTTAATGATTGGTTCGACGTTAACAAGCTTTCCCTGAACGTAGCAAAAACTAATTATATTCTCATTTCTTCTCACCGTAAGCCGTAACCTGTTGAATAGAGTCTACTTCTTGTAAATAATCTGCCAATTCCTAAAGTTTTCTCTGCAATTTTATTGGGAATACACGTTGACCAATTCCTTACCTGGAAGGACTATATTCAAAACATATCAATAAAAAAAAATTTTTCAGCTGCATGAATTATTTTTGCTGAATTATATGTTTTAAAGGTCACAGATTCTAAAAATAACTTCCATAACATCCCATCACGTATAGGTTTCTTGCAAAGTAAAATCAAATTTTAAAAAAAACACTTATTTTTTACAAAGAACTAAATATATGTATTTTCTTACAACTAATCAAAAATTGTTTCTGATATTTATACACAATTTTACGGACGTCTTGATGAAATCTTTCACCCTGTTCTTTTTTCAGGAAAACAGTCAATATGGGAGTGTAAGAAATGAACTTCTAAGCTCATCTTGCATCCTTGAGCTTCATACGCTGCAAGCATGCGTTGTACAATAGTTTTGTAGTCAGGGTCCTTAGTATTCCCCAGAAACTTGTGCACTACATTCTTGAAAGAGTCCCACGCTTCTTTTTCCTTGTCTTCCATTGTTTCCAAAAAGAGGGGATCAGTTAGAAGTTTTCTTATGTCGGGGCCAGTAAAAACTCCCTCTTTTAACTTGGCTTCAGACAGTTTCGGGAACTTGGAACACAGATATCTGAAACAATTCTCATCTCTTGGCAGTGACTTGACAAACTGCTTTACAAGCCCCAATTTAATATGAAGAGGTGGTAATAACACTTTTTCTGGCGGAACCAAGGTCGTATTGATGACGTTTTTCTCGCCGGGGTTAAACTGTCTCGAAGTGGCCAGTCAGTTTTTGTCCAGTCCAGCTGTCTGGCTCTACTATCCCATAAACAAAGAAAGCAAGGATATTTTGTAAAACCTCCCTGCTGCCCCAACAACATGGTTATTATTTTGAAATCTCCACAAACCATTCACTGATGCTCTTGATATTTGATTTTCTCAAGAATCGTAGCCAAGTCACTATAGTTTTCTTTCATACGAACCGAGTATCCCATAGGAAGAGATGCAAATACATTTCCATTATGCAGCAAGACTGCTTTGAGGCTGGTTTTAGACGAATCAATGAATATGCGCCATTCTGATGAATCATATTCTATTTCAAAGCACTTCATAAGCCCATTAACATCGTTACAATAAACCAGATTTCCCTCTTTGGAGAAAACCTGAGTAAATTCTCTCTCTCGATGCCTGTACTACGAAAATGAGGTCCCAGATGATAGCAGGTTTTTGTTTTTTAGCCTTGATCCTAGTAATTCGGCTGCATCTTTGGAAAGACCTAAATCTCTTACTAGGTCGTTGAGCTCACTGTGAGAAAAAAGTTGAGGTCCCTCGTCAACAGAAAAATCTGAACTAGATTCGTTCTGGGATGCTAATGCGTCTAAGTCCTCTGACTCGCTCAGGATGCCATCTAAATTAGAAGGTGGCCGTGGAACTGGTATTTCAGAACCATGGGACACTGGACGAATAGCCGAGTCAAGGTTAGGGTAAGATATTTTATTTTTATTTTTTGTAATAAATCCTTTCACATCTACCGAACAGAGATAGCAGTCAGTTGTGTGATTTTTCTGTTCGCGCCATATCATAGGAATGCCAAAACGAAATGAGTTTTTCTTACCCTTAAACCACAAACGAAGATCTTCCTCGCGTCTTCTGCACACCTTATGTGCAGCCCATGTTTTGTCTTGATCTCCAAGTTTCATTTTGAAATAGGCAAAATAAACTTTCTTCACAAGCTCACTTATGTTTCTTTGTTGTATTTTTACTGTGTATTCACCACACACATAGTAGAAGTTGTCGGGAGAAATTACACAACCTCTGTAAGCCATATTCTAGAACTAAAATAACAATCACAGTATCGTTTGAATGCTGAATATAAACTGAGTGTGGCATTAGATAGCCGGCGAAATACTGAACTTATTTAACTTGTTGAAACATGATCTAATCCAACGGCAGATTGCTTATTTTCTTTCTAGTACCCCAGATAACAAGTCTAAGCATGTTCAACCTCATCAGTAATATTAGTCACTATCAAATTTTAACCCTTTTCGACACGATCATGCGACCTTCCTGTTAACGCTAAAGCTACTTTATCCACCACCTCCTACCACTATTCTCTTCAACCATTAATATATTTTTTTCATTTATTGCCAAGTTCATCTGTATTTTATAGTATTCATGTGAGAAAGCTTAGTTTTAAGGCCATTTTTTATATAAAAAACAGAATACTAAATTTTAAGTTAATTAGTAAGTTTACACAAAAAAAAATTAAATTTAATGTAGCAAAAAAAATGACGTGATGGAATTTTTTGGTATTTTTTTCGTTTTTATCAAGTTAAAATCTATAAGAAAATGTATAAAAATCCTATGCAGTTTTTTACTTGCAGAACTGTGTAATCCTTCAAGATTGATAAGGATGGTCATAACTGCAAAAGAGAGCAATTCGTTTGATTTATGGATCTAACTACTCCTATCCTACTTAGATTATTTTTAGGAAAACTAAAATCCTAAATATTAGTCAGATAGTAATCTACCAAACTGCTGAGATAATGTTTAAGCATCACAGCAATCAACTTCCTCCCATTTTCTCTGCTTATTTCGTCCACTCATCTGAAGTTAACCCGCATGGTCTGCGTCAGTCTAATACCTATATGCTGATTTTTGCCCGCACAAATACTAGAAAATTCTCAATCAGACACACTGGACCCATGATCTGGAATAGCTTGTCATCTATCCTTCGTTCACAACCTATATGAGCATTTAAAAGGAACTTACGTGACTACTTAATTAATGACTCCTTATAATTATACCTAATAACGTTTAGAACTTTTTTTTATTACTTACCTATTCTCCGTCTTTTACTTTCTAATAGTCTCTTGCACTTTGTCTGTTTAGTTAACTAGTTAAGTCTGAAACTAAGTTGCATTTTGTATACTTTTCAACCAACCGCCGAATTTTCTCATTTAAGGGTGACCGACCAGCGGAACGACTGTCCCTGTAGGAATTTTGTTTTCCCTTCCTATCGCTGTTATTGTGATATATGTTGTCTTATTTTTATGTTGTGTTTTTGAAAACAATGAAGGTTATGGTTATACATACATACATACATACATACATACATACATACATACATACATACATACATACATACATACATACATACATACATACATACATACATACATACATACATACATACATACATACATACCTACATACATACATACATACATACTTACATATACAATGTGTACATAAATAAATGTATACATACATACATATATGTATACATGTTTACATACATACATGTATTAATTGTAGGTACATGTATACATTGTAAGATATTGCTAATTTTTAAGGTCCCAGACACAGCAAAATCAACCATAAGCCTTCCTTCGTAATGTAAAATAATAAGTATATTTAGAAAAATCAAACAGTATTTATATTTAAGAACAGAAAAAAGACAAATACCTACAAAACCATACAGTGGCTTTCTCCACAAGAAGAATACCCAACGAAACACAACGAAGTCGTAAAAAGCCCTCATAGGATCACGACTGAACACACCCACGACAGATCTGACCACTGCACAACGGGTACTCTGCAACATAAGATGGGCCAGATTGTATCCACACCTTCTACGTACTTCCTTATTATACTTGGCCACAACTCTTCCTGTGTCCCACGGTCACTTACATTAAGGTCAAGTACCTTACCCTAGACCACGAGTACCTAACAACATGCGTACGTGCATGTATACATACATACATACATACGTGCATACATACATTCACATATAAATACCTACATTCAAGCATACATACATACCTGTGTGCATATCTATATGCATACATATACACATAGATGCATGCAGCATTGCATACATAATTATATGCATACATACACACACGCACATACATGCTTCAATTTTGTAATGGAATGGGGTAATGTCCGGGAAGGTAATCTCCGGGGGTAATGTCGGGGGTGGGGGGTAATATCCGGGGGATGATATCCTAGACAGACGTCATAGATACTGGCGATCACGTCTGACCGATTAATCTGTTTCTACCCAGTCTGTTTTCGGATATCGACATTAGCCTAAATGGCATTCTCTTTACGGATTCGAACGATACTTACGCTTATCGGAGTTATCTGTAAACGGTTCAAAGTTAGGAATGCAATGCCAAAGAATCTCAACTCAATTCGGCGTTGAATTACAAAGATGTCGCGCGAGTGGAGATTGTTAATCCTCACGACCATACCGCTCTAAACTACGGATTTAAGAAATGTAGCGAATTAACCAACAACGGACGCGTTGTGGACATATTGGTATTCATTCACAGCGACTTGTTTTCCGAGTTCGATTCCTTACTAACAACGTTAGCATGAAGGTGTGACTAGTTAGAAATATGATCCATTCTCCTTAATGTTTTCCGTTCAAGACGTCGCTTTTAAAGTGCGAATCTCGGATTGCAAACAGTAGGCCTCCGCTAGAAAAGTGAATGCTTTGGAAGGAGGGAGCATAATATTTACGATTCCAAGAGCCGTCTACAAAACCCTTGCGGTGCCCGCCTGTAATAATTGAATGCCACTGGAGAAAGGTTTTCTTGGATCAGTTACCTACAAGGCTACCAGCAATATCCAGCATCGTTTTCGGATGTGTGGACAATGATGCGTTTAACGGAAGCTATAAGAAAACCCCATTCAACTTTAAGCATATGAAAAACTCAACTTAGAGTAGCTATATTAAATTTTCGGATGGTCAGAAGCAATGCGTGAAACCTCTAGAAGTCAACTTTGCCAATAATGAATTTATTAGCGCTTACGCCGTGTTATTCGTGGGTACAATCAGTGTGTATATTTTACTAATTTACTATTTTTTAATTTAATTGATGTCCAAACATTAAAGCTGAAAAAAGTGTTTCAGGCTTTTAATTTTAAAAGATTAATATTAGGCTACTACTCACGTTCCACAAGACGGCCGATGACTGGTCCGCGAGGACACCGGTTGATAACTTCTGCTCTATTATAGGTCTATATATAATGATTTCCTTCAGTCTAAGTTGATAAAAAGATTAGTCCACACTCAACTCATATCATACATCTCTGGAAACAACCTGTCTCTTCAGTCACAATTCAGACAATTCTACTACTCAGAAACAGCCGTTCCGAAATACAAGAAATAATTATGTGACTGCTAATACTTCTAGACTAGGGTCTGCTCTGCTGTTATTGACTGTGTAGTTCACTGCATCCTACCCAAAGACCTGCAACGCTTCCTTAGCTTACTCTGAATTATTCTAAACTGTTTTCAGTCACACTTTTCTAGCTGCACTCAGCACGTTCGCAGCATGAGTTAGAATGTTAACCGGCGAGTTTAAGGCGGGAATTTATTATGACAACGTTGTAGCGTGATATGGTTGTTGACTATATTTGTGTGCGAAGAGCTGGAGGAGCCATACGCTAAGCAAAATTTAAATGACGCAATGCATCGCTTCCGTATAATCATTGGTGTCGCTAAGAGTTCTGTTCTGCGGCCGCTGCCGTTAATCCTCTATACTTCTGCATGCATTGTCAGCCATCGCTTCTCGCTACATGTATGGCATAGAAATCAATTTAGTAAAGCTTTATGCCGATGGTACCCAACTCTTGCAGAGAGACTTCGTGCCCGCGGTTATGACATCGTGCCATGAAGTATGTTTATGCACCGCAAACACAACGCTTGTCAGTCTCAGCTCATCTGGTTTTACCGATCCTCTGAGCTCCTATAGTGCGCTAAGCTTTCACTTGCTACTTTCTCCTCAGCACATCTCTCCATCAAAATAGTAATGTTCGGGATCTTGGAGTCATCTTTTATTCATCATTTTGCCTCAAACCTCAAATGGATGACATCTCTGATTCTCTAGTGCGTACGTGTTTACTCTCAGAGGAATACGATAGCTTCGCTCTACTCTTGTCTCGGCATCACTGTAAGCACTGAAACACTGCCTTAGTCTCGCGACTTGACTACTGCACAACGGTGCTATATAATAATAATAATAATGATAATAATAATAATAATAATAATAATTATTATTATTATTATTATTATTATTATTATTATTATTATTATTGTTATTATTACCGCTACAGCCGATCCTTAATCACCTGCTTTCACCATTGGCCTTTGGATACCTCGACGACATCACCTTGGGTGGAGATCTTAAGGTGGTGGAGGCGGATATTAACTCGATCGAAGAGGGATGTCTGCAACTTGGCCTCACGCTCAACCGCAAAAAATGCGAACTCATATCTTCCGACACCCATATCAACGACGTTAGTCAAGGCTTCCTAGGACAGTTCGCCCGAGTCAATGCATCATCGGCCGTGTTCCTAGGGGCTCCACTCTCGCCGACGGATGCCCTGCTTTCAGCCCTCGACACTTGTGTGGCCGACCACGGAATTGCCCTCGACAGGTTGCAACTAATCGCTAGACAAGACGCTCTACTGATCCTTAGACATTCGATCGGCTCGTCTAAACTCATGCATTTATTGAGATGCACCCCTTGTCACGACCACCCGCGTCTATGGGCTTACGACGATCTGCTGCGAGGAGGGATCGAGGGAATCTTCAACATTTCGATGACCGATGACCAATGGGGTCAGGCCACTCTCCCGATCAGGATGGGAGGACTGGGAATTAGGAGGGCGTCCTCGCTGGCACTTCCCGCCTTTTTGGCTTCAGCCGCGGGCACTCTCAAGATCCAGTCCCTCATCTTAGAATCAGTAGCGGTGAAATCGGACTCGGAATGCGACTCGGCGATGTCTACCTGACTTCAACTTACCGAAGCCTCTGCCCCGACGACGCCAGGCCATAAACAAGCCCACTTTGACATACCGCTGTTAAACGCGGTTCTGTCTGCACTAGAAGAAAAGCTACAGGATCCCTACAACCCGGCGAGAGTAAGGGCCTTGCAGTTACCGCACGCCTCGGACTGGCTATACGCTCTCTCGCTCGTTTCTCGCGATCTCAGACTGAAGGACGATACCGTGAGGGTGGCGATCGGCCTACGATTAGGGGTGGCCATCTGCGAGCCGCACACCTGCGTATGCGGCGCCTTCGTCTCTGCCAGAGGCGCACATGGCCTGTCCTGTTCATTGGTTTTTGGCCGTCAAGCAAGACACTGTAATATCAACGACCTTATTCTTCGCAGCGTCAACAGAACCGATATTCTAGCGGTCAAGGAACCGTCAGGTCTTTCTAGATTAGATGGAAAGAGACCGGACGGGCAGACCCTGAAACCGTGGAGTGGGGGCGGGCCTTTACTTTGGGACGCGACGGTGGTGGACACAGTGGCCGCTTCTTATATCTCCGAGACAGCTTCCACAGCTGGAGGAGCTGCGGAGATAGCAGCCACAAGGAAACACAAAATATTCTGAGCTAGAGAAGAAATACACTTTTGTTCCTATCGCTATAGAAACCTTCGGTCCCCTCAATTGTGAAGGCCTCGCCTTTCTGTCTGAGACTGGACGCCGACTTTCGACAACTACCGGTGACACCCGAGAGACAAACTTTCTTTTCCAGAACTTGTCGGCATTGATCCAACGTTTCAATGCGGTGGCGTTTCAGGGCACCATGTCAAGATTACAGTCCACTGACAAGCAGCGACCCAGATAGCATGATAACAGATCCGTTGGCAATGCCAATGATGAATAATAATAATAATAATAATAACAATAATAATAATGTTAATAATAATAATGATAATTTTTATAAAAAATAATAATAATAATAATAATAATAATAATAATTGCCAACACTCCATTAGCTCATCATGGGCGATAACAGCATAATGTGAAACATATATGTATAATAATAATAATAATAATAATAATAATAATAATAATAATAATAATAATAATAATAATAATAATAATAATAATAATAATAATAATAATAATAGCCTGGTCGGTTACAAGAGTACCTTCTCTTCAACCCTTGAATAATAATAATAATAATAATGTCAATCCATGTGACCGTGCTCGCCTGCTGGCCTCACGAACACCTCATTCTGGAGACTGGATGCTAGCGCCCTCTGTGACTGCCCTAGGCCTGCGCCTCTCAAACGAGGATGTACGAATGGCAGTCGGGTTGAGGCTAGGAACGACGCTCTGCGAGCCACATTTGTGTCACCAATGTCAAGAGAGCGTCGACGCAAAAGGTCTCCATGGACTAATTTGTAGAAGAGGCAGCCGAAAACATCAACGATATAGCATGTTGAACGATGTCATCTGGAGAGCTCTTGGCAGAGCGAAGATTCCAGCTCAAAAGGAACCTCTCGGCTTCGTAAGAGAAGATGGAAAGCGACCGGAAGGCGTCACGCTCATTCCTTGGACACGTGGTCGATGTCTGGCATGGGATGTGACAGTGCCCGACACCTACGCCAAGTCACATCTTGCCGACACATCTATCAGAGCTGGCGAAGCAGCCGAACGCGCAGCTAAGACGAAGATGGCCAAGTATTCCACCAAAACCAACACCCACGACTTCGTAGCCCTCTCCTTGGAATCCGGCGGCGCTTGGAGCAGTGAAGGACCCACGATCCAATGGAGATGTCATTTCTGTTTCAACGTATCTCGGTTGTTCTTCAGCGTGGGAACGCTGCCTGCCTCTTCGGGACATTGCCACCACTCACTTAGCTCGCCCACATGGGCGATAACAGCATAATATAACAATAATATTAATAAAAATAATAGTGTAAACTTCAACTTTCTTTTCCTTCAGTTAAGCTTACCAAACTACAAGGATCGAGACACGTCTTCTTGTTTTCTCAATTTTCTATATGAACAACATAAAATATAGTGCCTAAACTACTGTACACAAATTAAAATATAAAACGACCGTCCGTATCCTTCGGAAGTCAGAGCAGCAACTGTCTTAATACAAGCAATCAAACGTCTTATCAATACCTTCTATCTGCCAACTCATTAGCCCCTAACAGCCCTTCCAAACACCACCACCCACTTGCGCCCCAAGTGTCTAAATCAACATATTAACAAACATTGGCTGACATTTATCTTTCCCCTTCTTCTGGATTTTGGCATAAACAAAATTTGACAAAATCATACTTATTTACATTCTTGACATATAATCTGCTGTTATATTCAAACTCCCTTTTTTGTACTTAATTTCAATATCAAACATTTGAAGTGCTAAAGACCATCGAACTAACTTAGCTGACTTTGGCATAGTCTCTGTAATATATGTCAATGGATTATGATCCGTAAAAATAATAATTTTTGACCCAAGTACAATTTCTTTAAATTTATCCAAAGACCAAATTATTGCATAAGCTTCTTTTTCTATTGTAGCCCATCTGGTCTGCGTATCCGTCAATTTTTTTATTAATAAATGACAAGGGTCTCTATTTCTTGATCATCCTTTTGACTTAATACAGCCCCTACAGCATAGTCGCTACTGTCACAATACAAGGAAAATAGCCTTCCCACTTCAAACACATATAGCATAACATCCTTTCTTACAGTCTTCTTCAACATATCTAAAGCTTGCTGTAATGTCTTGTTCCAAGAAATCGGATCTTTTGTTCGTTGGTTAGTCAAATCTGTCAGCGGTTTAGCAATATTAGCAAAGTCTTTTATAAATCCACGATAGAAATTAAAAAAACCTAACAGTTGTTTAACCTGCTTTCTAGATTTTGGTATTGGGATATCAATCAAGCTTTCCATTCTTTCTGGGTTCATGCGTATATGACTAGATCCAACAATATGGCCTATGAATTGTACTTCATGCTTGCCAAATAAACATTTGTTGAAATTCAATGTTACATTTTGTTTACGCAATTCCATCAACACTAATTCTAAATGCTTTAAATGGTGCTTCCATTCGTTTGACAATACCGCAATGTCATCCACATATGGTTCTGTAAATTCAATAACCGGTTTTAAGACTAAACTTATAGCCTTGACAAAAGTTCTTCCCGAGTTAATCAAACCAAATGGAACTCTCGTGAATTCATATAAACCACTATGAGTTACAAATGCTGTCTTCCACTGATCTTCGGTTTTGACCGGACAGGTCCAGTATGCACTCCGACAATCTAATACTGAAATGACCTTAGCCTTACCAACTCGATTCAGTACATCTTTTACATTTGGCATTGGATATCTACATTCAACAGTACATGCATTCAAATAACGGTAATCACAGGCTAATCGTAAAGAACCGTCTTTCTTTTTAACCACCACCACGGGACTGGCCATGGGACTAGACGAATGCTTGATGATTCCATGTTGTAACATCTGTTGTATCTGTCGATCCACTTCCTCTCGATAAATAAAATGTATCCGATACGCCTTAAATTCCTTTACACAAAATTTTGGTTTCAAATTAATTTCGTGTTCCACCAACGTACATAATCCTGGTTGCTCTGAAAATCGATCTGCAAAGCGGTTTAATAATTTGAGTAATTTCGTCTTCTGCAAATTATCCAAATGAGATATTTGATCCTGTTTCAAATGAATAATTCCCACATCTTCTGTTTTTTCCATAATTGTTGATAACTCCACAATCTTTCCAAATTCCTGATCTTCGTCCACAATTAAATCACAACTCAGTGATCTAGCAATAAACTTTCGTATCTTATTTGCATGTATTATTTTCCGATTTCCATCCCCCCCCCATATCAACTAAATAAGAATACTTTGATCTCTTTTGTATTATCGAACAAGGACCATGCCATCTTGATAACAACTTATTGGTAGATGTGGGATAAAGTACAATTACTTTATCTCCTACTGAAAATTTCTTATCTTTTGCCTTTTTATTGTATTGATTAGTATATTGTAATTGTTTTTCACGAGTATGTTCTTCTGCATATGTCATTGCAATTTTGAGATTTTCTTTTAACTCCTGTAAGTATCTTTCTGTTTTCACTTTCAAATTTGGCGGTGACTCAATTTCTTTTGTCCAAACTTCTTTTAAAATCGTTAATGGTCCTCTCGGAACTTTTCCATATACGAGCATATAAGGAGATACCCCTGTGGTTGCATTAGGTACTTCTCGTAATGCCCAATCTGTAAATGGAACGATTTTATGCCATTGCTTTGGATTTTCCAAAATAACATGATGAACCATCTTTTTAAAAGTTTGGTTCCATCTTTCTACTAGGCCTGCTGCTTCTGGATGTCCTGGTGTATCGAATCTTGGAGTACACCCCATTGCTCTCATAAATTCTCTGGTGAATTCGGCTGTAAAATTAGTTCCCTGATCACTCGTCATCACTGCAGGAACTCCCACATTCGTAAATAAGTCCTTCAATGCATCACACACTGCTTTTGCTTTTAACGACTTTAATAAGAATACCGTTGGCCATCTTGTACATGAATCCACTACACACAAGCAATATTTATGTCCTGCCCCTGACATAGGTTCAATTGGTCCCACTACATCCATTGTCATTCTTTGGAATGCCACCTCTTCTTTAACAATAGCTCTAATTGGAACTCTATCCATAATCACACTCCTTGCTTTCAGTTGACAATTTACACAAGATTTGCAAAACTCTTCTATTTCTCTACGCATCTTTGGCCATGTAAAGGATAACCTGATCCTTTCTCTGGTTTTTTCCTCTCCTAAATGACCGCCCATTACAGATTCGTGAGCCAATTTCATAATCTGTAATCTTCGACTCTTAAGTAAGACAAGTTGTTCAATCTCATGACCTAAGATTTTCTCTTTTCGATGTAACAATCCATTGAGTACATATAAATTCTTTTCGTTCTCTTCAGCTAATTTCCACCATCTTCCTAAAGATTCGTCCTCTTTCTGTTGCTTTTCAAATAATTCGACATCAGCATATCGGTTTTGCCTTACGTGTTCATCTTCTTGCTCTGGAAACAAATTACTTAATATTCCTTCTCCCAATTCGATTTCTACATGATCAGATTCTTCATCATCTGTGTCTTCACCCTGGTTCCTCCTTTCATCCCTTATCTGGTCTTCTTCCTCATTTCTACCTTCATTACTCCAATACTGTGATCTTGTCATCACATTGATCTGTGGTATATTTCTTAGTTCTTCAATAATTTCTGGATGTATCAAAAACTGTTCACTGCTGCTTATATTCTCTATTTCCACACATAACAATTGCATGTAAGGAGTCAGATATTCCGTCGTTTCCGCTCTTTCATATTTTCCCTCATTTTCCTCTTCAACAACTCTAACTTATATTTTCACTAAACGAGCAGATATTGGTTCGCCCACCATACATTGTAAATTTACATGTCCTACTTCTTCAATTTTCATTCCCTGTAATAACTTTGCATTTATTACTGGAATTTCTGCACCTGAGTCATACAACGCTTTAATTATCATTGGTTCTTGACCTTCATGAGCTCTAATTTCAACTTGAATATGCTTCATACTGACTTTCTTAAATAATCCTCCTCCGGCTTCCGTTTCTTGTTCTGTAGCATTTACTGAAATTAAACGTTCTCTATCGATCTTACATTTCATGACTGTTTTTACCTCTATATTCGTACTTTCATTCTCTTGACTTTCAATGTTCTGTTCACTAACTTGTATTCTATTCACATTAGCTTTATCATGATACTTACTCATCTCAGCAGTCTTGGCTGGATATTGGCAAAAATTTTGCGATGTCCCCTGTTGTTCCACAATTGTAACACTGTTTCATATAACTTACCGAACCTTTCTGATCTCTCACTTGATATTTGGGATCATAACTCTTATGGAATTTCTTGTTTACAAAAGTTGCGGTTGTATTTTTATGACTGGTTAACTGATTACCTCTAGTGAACTCGCCCTCCTTCCACTTAGGTGACTTTGGCACATCAACATATCCTGGAAACTTATTAAAAAGTTCCGTATTTTGATTCCTATTTCTGGTTTCCTGATACCATTTCCCTTTTCCGCTTTCATTCATTTCTTGCTCCCATATAATTTGTACTCATTTTATTCTGTACCAATCCACCAGTTCGATTATTCACATGTTTATCAGCAAGATCCGCAATCATGCTTGACTCAAAACACTCATTTCCCTCTTTCGACAAAACAAAATTCAATGGTCCTGTAGGTAATGCTTCTTTTAGTCTATCCGCAATTAACAAATCAAATAGTTTATCATAGTTTTTGTCGATGTATCGACTTCTGACGTAATAGTTAAGTAAATTTCTCAATCTTGCAGTAAACATGATATAAGTTTCCTCATGGGTTTTCTTAGTTTCCATGAATTTTGATCTGTATTCCTGAGGAGTAAGTTTAAATTCTTTGAGTAAATGTCGCTTTACTATCTCATAGTCTTCTAATTCAATCAAGGATAATCTGTTTAGCACAGTGCGAGCCTTAGGTGTCATCAAAGGTAATAACAATTTTACCCAAAAATTCCTTTCAACCTCAAAACTACAAAATGCATTCTCCACTGTCTCAAAATACAATGGTATTTCCATAATATCATCTGGCATATTCGGTAGAACATGCTTCATGGCGTCCGCAATCTTCTTCATCTTAGCTATTAATGATTCTCCTTCTAACCGTCTTCTCTCATCTCTCTCATTTTCTTCCTTGCGTCTCGCTTGTTCGAATTCTAACTGCTGCTTTGCAATTTGTACTTCCTCTTCTTTTATTTTTATTTTGGCTTTCTCCATTTCAAAAGTACGATCAGTATCATCTTGTTGCTTTTGAGCTTCTTTCGCCCTAGCTTGATTGGCTAACTCAACTTCCCTAGCTCGTGTTATCTCCTTTTCCTCTTGTCTCTTAGATTGTTCTAGTAATGACTCTCGACGCATCAGTTACTCACTTTTCCTAGCTTCCTCTACTGCTACTGCATGTTCCAACCTTCTTTTCTCCGCTTCGTCTCGATCTCGCTTGAGTGATTCTATTTGTAATTCAAATTGTTTTCTTTGTAATTCCAATTCTTCTTTCTTAATTCTGTTACTTTCTTCCTCTTGTTTTTGTTTTAATGCTAACTCTTCCATTCTCATCTGTTCTGCTCTTTCCTCTCTTTCTTGCTGAAGTTTTCTTTGTAACTCTAATTCTTCTTTCTTAATTCTGTTACTTTCTTCCTCTTGTTTTCGTTTTAATTCTAACTTTTCCATTCTCATCTGTTCTGCTCTTTCCTCTTTTTCTTGCTGAAGTTTTCTTTCTTGCTTCCTAACTTGTTCCGCTTGTTGATTCATCATCATTACCATTTGCATCATCATTTCCATAGTCGATTTTTCTATTGGTATTTCAGAACCTTTTTCTACAACCTGTCCCTGTACACCTCCTACAGCTCCTTCTATTTCAGCTGTAAATCCTATTTTTTCTATATCCATATCTGCTAAAGTTTGCATTAACTCAGTACGAGACATAGCTTTAACCGTACTTTTCATTAAACCTTCCTTTATTAACTGCTTTTGTATTCTTTCTGACGACATTTTCTTAATCTCTTCCCGTCTTTCATTACTTAATTTCTCCATTTCGTATGTTTACTATCAATGACTTCGCAAATTACCAATTATAAATGCTTTTGTTTGTTTAATATTACCGAGTTTTCATAAATCGATTGAACGCGATTTTATTTGTTTAGACCTATATTAACGAGCTCTCATTTTTATTAAAACTGAACATGGTGTTGTTTGCCTAATACTAAAAAATTCACAATTATCCAATTGGACGTGGTCTTGTTTCGTGCCAAAATAAACAAAATATACCTTGTCAGTAATCTCCCAGAAAATAATCTTTACTTTCCTGCCTTTCCGTACATAGAAACTTAATTACTCCAATTGATTCGTATAATCCGTATAATCCACTTATCGGTAATCCTAAACGATTCTTTCATCTATTTCACATCCAAATCCTTCTTTAATCCTTTTCACATCCAAACGCTTCTTTAAGCCTATGCGTATTTTGATCCGTGATTCTTTAATCCTTGATACTTTCTTTTCGTATCTTGATCCTTGATTCTTTAATCCTTGATACTTTCTTTTCGTATCCTGACCCCTCAATCCTTTTTATCCTTGATGCTTTCTTTTCGTATCCTGATCCTTGATTCTTTAATTCTTGATACTTCCTTTTCGTATCCTGATCCTTGATTCTTTAATCCTTGATACTTTCTTTCCGTATTCTGACCCTTTAATCCTTTTTATCCTTGATGCTTTCTTTTCGTATCCTGATCCTTCAATCCTTTTTATCCTTGATGCTATCTTTTCGTATCCCGCCGCTGCCACCAAAATGTAAACTTCAACTTTCTTTTCCTTCAGTTAAGCTTACCAAACTACAAGGATCGAGACACGTCTTCTTGTTTTCTCAATTTTCTTTATTAACAATATAAAATATAGTGCCTAAACTACTGTACACAAATTAAAATATAAAACGACCGTCCGTATCCTTCGGAAGTCAGAGCAGCAACTGTCTTAATACAAGCAATCAAACGTCTTATCAATACCTTCTATCTGCCACCTCATTAGCCCCTAACAGCCCTTCCAAACACCACCACCCACTTGCGCCCCAAGTGTCTAAATCAACATATTAACAAACATTGGCTGACAAATAGTAACAATAATAATAATAATAATAATGACAATAATAATAATAAAAATAACGATAGTAAAAATAATATTGACAATAATAATAATAATAATAATATTAATAATAACTATAATAATACAAAAACAATAATAATAACAATAACACTGGTAATAATAATAACGATAATAAAAAATGAAAATAATAATAACAATAACGATAATAATAATAATTATAATAATAAGAATGCCGATTTATAAGGCGCTGCAAACGTGGCCCTAACCACTACAATTGCGCCGTACAGCATAGAACGAAAGGCAGCAGACAGTATAAGCCTTAGAAAATAGAAACACATTCAATTTAGTTTTAAATGAGTCTACTGAGTCGGCCAATCGGAAACCGCGGACCAGCGGCCGAGAAAGCACGGTCTCCATAACGCGACCTCATCCTCAGCACACGGAGATCGGTCTTCGCAGATGATCTGAGTCGCAGATCGGACGTGGAGGAGTGAGTCCCGAAACAGAAACCGCGCAAATAAACTGGAGCTGATCCATGTATCGATCTGTAGACGAGCAAGCATAGCTTGAAGTCAATGCGGTACGGAACAGGAAGCCAGTGCAGAACGTCACGACGGAGCGGCTTAACGTGGTCATATCTCCACCTGTTACAGATGAGTCAAGCGGTAGTATTCAGCACCGACTGAAGGCAGTCCAGGCAGGAGGCACGCAAGAGCGCCGGCAAGAAGACTATTGCAGCGATCCACATGCGAGATGACAAAGGCAGCAACGGCTGCCCTCGCGGCCTCGAAAGGCAAGGACCTTATGCAGCTCCTGATGAGACGGAGCTGACGAAAGCAGTAGCCAACCCTCGATGCGACAAGGAGTTGCATGAACAGATTTTAGTTCCAGTAGGACGCCAAAATCGCGCACCGAGGTCTAAGGCGCTATCGAGTCCCCACATACGGTCAGCGGGCTGGTGTCAAAGTGCTGACACCGTCTGTTAGTAGCGCACCATAGGAAGTCTAACCAAAATAACGCATTAGGCTCACGATTGTCGTGGACTACTCCACAGAAACGATATCAAACCTGCATGCTCTTTGTTCTCTACACTGTGGAAAAAATAAAACGCCGTGCGGCGTGAAAATGTTAATGGAATTTAATTTCTACTTCCTAACATGAGCGAGTTGGCATTGCTATTTTCTTCGTTGTCATCGTTGAACGATCATAAAATATCTAATTGTCTATATCTACATCTTTGTCTACTTGCGCATGTTGCATTATAATCTAGTATCTCAATATTACTTATGTTAACCTTATCGACATTTCACTTCTACTTCCTAATAATTTATGAGTGAGTTGACTTTGCTATTTTCTTCGTTGTCATTGTTGAACACAGCCGGCCTTAACCTTTTTGGCGCCCTCACCCCTTTCAGAATGAGAAATTGAAGCTATTCAATTGATTGTCAGCACACAAAAACACATCGATTAATTATGTCCAGACTCCAGAGAGAAAAGCAGGTCTATAGGCACTATTATTTTCATAATCAAGAATCAAGAAAATTACAAATTAATGCAAAAAATACATTCAAGTGATTCAAGAACACTAAATGACTTTAATTAATATCCGAAGTTAACTTTCGGGCATTTAATTATAGCCTGACAGAAAAATCTAGATTGTGGGCGATATCATTTTCAATGGGTAGAAAATGTATTGTTGACTTTGTAGACCTTATATAGCCTACATATAGGCCTACGTCTTGATTAATTTCAGTTAGAAAAAACTTCTATCGCCCCTTGCTACATTTACAGGAATTGCTAGTAAAATTCGCATAGCAATACATATATTCGGATATAACTTTTGAATAGTATGCTATGGTATAAATGTTAACACAATTTTGCTTTCAACCATACCAGAAAGAAGAGCTTTGATACTGATTAGTTCATCAGCACCTTCAGCGTGGATGGTTGTGTCGACAGTTGAACTTGAAGTAGAGGCAGCAGATAGTTATCTTGGTTATTTGTGACCGTCTTCCTATTTTGTATAACAAACTAATCAATGCTCGTAAGACTTAAACAATTTATTTTGATCAGAGGCCAACTGTTCCTCTTTCGCTGTCCTGCGTTTCTGTATTCGTAGCCAGGCGACTTTTTTAACATTTTTAATGCTCATTCGTCCTAGAAATATTTTTGGAAATTATTATTTTTCATTAACAGTAAAATTGCATTGGTATGCTTTATTCATTATTGTGCTATTTATTTTCAAATGATAAGCGTCACTTGATGACATTTATTAGCAACGTAGATTAGGCCTAGTCGAATGCTTGAAAGTAGGGAGACAACGTAAAGGACAAAAATAAAATTAAAGAAAATAAGACACAGAAAAGATGGTTTGAACAACTATGAAATAAAAATATCACTGAAATATAAAAATCAGCGCTCTTAATTGCCGGCGCCCCAATGGCCGGCTAGGCGTGAACGATCATATATGTCTTTGGCTACAACTTTGTCTACTTCCACATATTGAAGTATACTTCAAATCTAACAGCTCATTATAATATTTATTATCTTAAAATCTATCTTAAGATTTATAATTAATCTGTTTTCACGTGCAGGCTGTGAGTTGTCAAATAAAGGGACAGACTACGCTGGATACATTAATCGTACTAAATCCTCCACTGAATGCGAACCTTGGAACAAACATCCAAATGAAACGTTCAAGTTCCCAGATAAAAGTGCAGACAATGCAGGAAGTTACTGCCGGTATGCAGAGCAATAACTTATTTTATCCCAATCCATGTAGTCATACAAAACGCTACACAAACTTATTCCTGTAATCTATTACTCGAGCGTGTTTGCGTTTGATCATATTTATTGACTTTCAGATCATTGTAGATTAGCGCAGGAAGCGTCTCTGAGTGGGAATCTCGTAGGTTCGCTCTAGAAATTTTCATAATAATAATAATAATGTTGAGAAATTGTCGCACTAGGGGACCCCCTCCCTGTCTAGTCGGTCTTGTTCCCACGGTCAGCGCTCCTCGGTTTCCCCGATCGTGCACCCTCCCACTCAAGCTTCGCTCCTTCCCCTCGTTTTTCTGTCGTCAGCTCTCTTCTCAATGCTCTCTCTTTCTCACGCTTTATCTGCTGGCACCGCTCTCGTTTGCTCTTTCCTCCCTCTCTTTCAGTCGTCAGCCTACTGTTCGCCTGTCGGCGATGCCTTTGTGTGACCGTTTTTGGTGGGAATTTGCTCCCTGAAATCTTCGCCAGGTGTTCTCTTTCCCACGGTTGAGGGCGGTTTCAGCGATATAAAAGGGGGTCCGGTTTTAGTCGAAAGAGAGTCCGAGGAAGAACGTCAGATGGAGCAGTCGAAGCACGGCCCGATCGAGCCGAAGAGAACAGTCCGATCTCCACCAGCCGAGGGAACAGTTCGAATCAGTCCAGCATAGCGACACGGGGTCTGCCGGTCAACATTAGGCTTCCTGAAAAAGAACGGCAGTGGGGTTGTGAGGAGGTGGAAACTCGTTCGTTGAGAGGACGACCGGCCAGGTCGAAATTTGGCGTCTGTCAAGAAATAACAGAAATATTTCCGAATTTTTGTGGTTATGTCCTCTGCCGGTCCGGAGAGGCTGAAATTCGCGCGTGACATTCTTGTAGTAGAGACCTCCAGATTTCGTCACATTTTTACCAGAAGTGGGGTGCGCGTTGGGTCTATATTGATTCGCGACGACAAGATCTGATGCAGGACGAACAGAGCACCATAATCTACACCCTGCTGGATCTCGCCGATCCACCGACGAGTATCTCTACCCCTGCTGTTCGGAAACCGACTGCCGAGACGCCCAGAAGCAGAAATTGTCAGCTTGAGAGTATTGACTTTGACGGATCGAGGTCGATTTTGTTGGACGACCATGAAAAAAAGAAAGAGGCGACAACGATGTCGAAACAACCGGAATGTGTCGGCGTCCACCTGGTGAACCGACCGACATCCATGAAACCCGGAAAGTTCGACGGGACGGGATCTCTGTAGTCGTTCCTCGCCCAGTTTGAAGTGTGTGCGAGACACAGTCGTTGGACGGCTGTGGACAGCGTCGACTTTTTGAGATTCGTGCTGGAGAAAGCCGCAACGCAGCTCCTATGTGACTTCGGAGCTTGTCAAGATGTTAGGTATGAAGAGTTGGTTGAGCGGTTACGGCAAAGGTATGGTGCAGAGGGCCAAGCAGATACGTTCAGAGCCCAATTGTACTATCGTCGTCAACGCACCGAGGAGAATCTGAACGATCTCTTGCTCGAGATTCGCAGGCTTTTCGTTCTTGCTTATCCGGTTCCCTCAAACGAAACGACGCAGATAATTGCTCGATAATTGCATTCCTTGAGGCCATGCGGGATCGCGATCTGTCGCTTAAAGTTTGTGAAAGAGAACCGAAGACTCTCGATGAAGCCTACCGTACGGCACTGCGTCTAGAAGCGTACCAGCGCACAACGGACACCGACGACCGACAACGTCCACCTAACCGAGTGAGGGCTACGCATGAGGCAGACGTAGGTGCACAGATACAGTCGCAACTGGACCGATTCCTTGCGACGCAACGTCAGGAACAGGAGAAATGGCAGCGCTCAATGGAAAGCCGCATCGATAGACGCTTGCAGGATCTGCGTGCTCACGCCTTGCCGAACGACGGACCGGGTTCGAACGCCCATCCAGGAGAAAGTCACGAAGGGACCGCCAGGCGAATGATTACCTGCTACAACTGCGGCCGGGCCGCCATATTGCCCGAAATTGTCGCCAGCCACGCCGCAGGAACGAGACAGCCGTCTTCAGGTCCGAAGAGCCAGAGCCTGTTGCAAGAAATCACACCATGAGGCCAGGGCAGCCGAATCGCGCAAGTAACAACGCCATTTACATCCGAGGCTCGACGGCCTGCCGCAGACCGGTTTAATCGACACCAGGTCTGAGGTGAGCTTGGTACCTGCCTATATTGTCGGGGGGTGGGTAGACTTACGCCCTTGTCACCGGGTGTTGATGGCTGCCAATGAGACCGAAATTCGTGTTTTAGGGAAAATTACTGTCCCGATTAAGGTCCGCAATGGGTTTGTGCTATCTACCGACTTTTTGGTCTCCGACCAGATCACCGAACCCATGTTAGGTATGGATTGGTTGAGAGGGCATCGAGTCAGTTTGAGTTTTGGGACTGGATTTTTGTACGTAGGTCGTAGACGTATCTCCTTGGTTCGAGGAAATGGTTCCGCGTGGTGTCGGTGCGTGATCGTCGCCGAACAGGTCATAGTGTCGCTCAAAAGCCAGCAGGACGTCTCCGTTAGAACTCTTTATGGGAGTTTATCTGCCGTTTCATCGGCCTGGATGACAGAAGCTTGTGAGGTCCGACCACGAGTTCATGTTGCGCGGGTAGTGTTAGGGGATAAACAGAACGACGCCCAGATTCGAGTGATGAATCTAACGGAGGAAGCAGTAACGCTGGATAAGGATCAGCTGCTAGGAGGTTTACACCCAGTTGAAGTCGACAGGTGTGTTTAGCAGGACAACAGGAAGGTTGGGACGGTGTTGCCATGTGAGACGTTGCTGGCCGACTTACCTGAAGAGATACCTCAAGAAATCAGAGAACGACTGGAGCGATTGTTGACAGATTATCAAGACGTCTTTTCGGTGAGGGAGGAAGATTTGGGACGTACCTCAATTAGTAAGCATAAAATTGAAACAGGAGATGAACGGCCAATACGACAGCCATTGAGACGAAACTACTTTCTCATCAAACTTCCATTGACGAACATCCGAATAGGATGTTGGCAGAAGGAATTGTAGAACCAGCGGTGAGCGAATGGGCGCGAATGTGGTTCTAGCACGAAAAAAGAATGGCACGTTGAGATTTTGTATCGATTATCGGCAACTCAACGATAATACGAAGAAGGATTCTTACCCACTCCCAAGAATCGACAAATGTCTAGACGCTCTCGCAGGCGGAGGCTGGTTTAGTACTTTAGATTTGAGAAGCGGTTACCATCAGGTGGCTATGGATCCACGGGACGCGGACAAGACTGCTTTTGTCACGAGGAAAGGTATTTTTTGTTGGAAAGTAATGCCCTTCGGGCTCTGTAACGCTCTTTTCAGAGACTGATGGATATCGTTTTGTCGGGTCTGAATTTCGAAATCTGCTTGGTCTACCTCGACGACGTTATCATCTTTGGATGCACACCGGAAGAACATCTAGACAGACTGGAGCAAGTGTTCCAGCGATTACGAGAGGCCAACCTTAAGTTGAAGCCAAGCAAGTGCAAGTTGCTTCGTCGGACCGTAACGTTCTTGGGCCGTGTTGTTACCCCGGATGGAGTTGCGGTTGATCCTTTCAAGATAAGAGACGTGGTCTAATGGCCTATTCTGGAAAGGCTAAGGGACGTACGTGCTTTTCTTTGTTTGTGTTCGTACTACCGGAGGTTTATACGTAATTTTTCGGTTTTAGCGGCACCGCTATTCGCACTTACTAAGAAGGGACGTGCTTTCACCTGGGACGACATTTGTAAGGATGAATTTGCTCGCCTAAATGTTTTGTTGACTACAGTTCCGATTCTTGCGTTACCGACTGTTGAAGGTGTCTACTTGTTAGATTGCGACGTCTGCGATGTGGGACTTGGTGCTCTTTTGTCGCAACGAATAGACAGAGAAGAGAGAGTGATTGCTTACGGTAGCCGTCTGTTATCCAACGCCGAACGCAATTACTGCGTCACCCGGAAGGAACTGTTAGCGGTCGTCTACTTTACGAAGTTTTATCGGCAGTACTTGTTGGGGAAGCAGTTTATCATGAGAACCGACCATGCTGCTTTGCAGTGGTTGCAGCGCACTCCAGAAACTATTGGACAGCAGTCACGATGGCTGGAACGTCTTGCAGAATTTGACTTCCAGATAGTCCATCGGCCGGGTCAGAGGCATGGGAACGCGGACGCTCTTTCTCGTAGGCCATGTCCTCAGTGTGGCCAGGAGGAGCGGAGTTTAGTAGCAGCTGTAACTACGACTGCTCAGGGTTTCTCGTTGAGCACGGAAGCTGAGACGCTGGAACGCTTGAAAATGGCTCAGGCCGAAGACCCTGATCTCTCAAAGGTGCGTCCCTGGTAAGAGGAGGAGCGTTGGTTCCGGAGTTGGTGGACATCCTATTCGAAAGTGCGCGGGTGAGGACCTACTGGCATCAGCGCGAGGGGTTGTACTTGCGCGACGGCGTGATGTATCGGAAGAAACCGGACGGGTTAGAGCAACTACTACTGCCCAAGGCCCTTCGGGAGGAGTATTTGAGCCTTGATCAAACCGGAATGATTGGAGGTCATTTGGGCGTCCGAAGAACTAGATGGCAAGTTAGGCAACGAGCGTATTGGGTAGGATGGTGGGACGAAATGAAGAGATTTTGTCGATGTTGCTCGCAATGCAACCAATATCATCGTGGTAAACCTCCGCGTCAAGGACCGTTGCAGCCATTGCCATGTGGAGAGCCATGGGAGCGACTTGATGTGGATTTGACTGGGCCCCATCCCCGAAGTGGGCGCGGGCATGTCTACATATTAACAGTCATGGACTATTTCACGAAGTTCGTTGAGGCGATACCCATCGTGCACCAGGAAGCTTCGACCGTTGCAAGGGCCTTGGTAGAGAACGTCATTGTACGCTATGGAGCCCCATTGCAAATTCTAACAGACCAAGGGACCAATTTTGATGGAAACTTGTTCCGTGAACTCTGCAAGCTGTGGGGCGTTGATAAGGTCAGAACTTCGAGTTACCATCCGAGCGGAAATGAACTAATTGAACGATTTCACAGGACCCTTAATGCCATGTTTTGGAAAACTATTTGCGACCATCAAAGGAACTGGGACGAGATGCTGCCTCTGACGCTTGCTGCCTATCGCTCCTCTCTACATGAGACGACCGGTTTTACGCCTAACCGTTTGATGTTCGGTCGAGAACTGAGGGCTCCTCTGGATCTCGTCTATGGAAGGCCGCCAGACTCAGACTCGGGCCCCGCTACGTACTCGAGTTACGTCGACGACCTAGCCGAAAGGATGGAGTCAGCATATCGTATTGTACGCGAACGATTACGGGTGGCAGCGGAGCGAAGGAAGCAAACCTACGAAATGCACGTCCGCCCGGTCCAATTTTCGATAGGGGATCGTGTTTGGTACTACACTCCGAGGCGTTTTCAAGGAAGGAGTCATAAGTGGCAACGAATGTACACTGGACCCTACGTCATCGCGGAGCAGTGCGGAACAGTGAACTTCCGCATTCGGAAAACGGCCAACTCTCGACCTCTCGTGGTGCATGTGGATAAGTTGCGTCCATGCTACGACGCAACGACTGCTAAGTTGGACAAAGCCGCGATTGAACCGACGCCTGTAAACTGGACAGACAGCCGACGACCGAGGCGTTCTATACGACGGCCGTTCCGGTTCCAGTAGGCTTCAGCGCGAAGTATTGGAGGTATTTTGCTGCCGCATGATCCAAACTTGAGTCGATATTGGACAGGAGAATTCTGCAACACTTGAAATTTTGCGACGAACGGAATTGGAATAGAAAGGTAACCATTACGAAGAAATTGTTGTGAAACTTCGTGGAAAGGATGCAACAGGAGTGTTTTTAGTGAGACTCCGATGGAAGCCTAGTTTAAAAGGCGATAGTGAAGTAATTTGCTTTTAAAGAAATCAGGAAATGATATTCTTGGAAAGCCCCTATGACAATCAGCATTCGTATGTGAAGGCGCAGTTAGCCGTCTTGGAAGAATTGATATGGGACGATCGGAATTATCGAGTATTTCTTCGTCGGCTACTTGCGTGGAGCGGAAGTCCGAAGAAATTATCTGATCCACCTGTGATAATCGACTGTCCTGTCAAAGACACGAAGGGGCGCTTCAAAAGGATTCGCTATCGTGAAAGTACACACGAAAAAGCTATATTGAAAGGCCGCATGCAAGAAACGTGAAAGAGATTATTCCATCGGCCTGTACTGATCGTCCGTTGCGGCCCAGAAAACTAAGGTCTGTTTCTGAACAGATCAAAAACATGTTGCAGCATGGATCAACTTTGACGATCGACATTGGCGTCGATTTTCTCACGGTCGAATGAAGGAAGACTGGGGGAGAGTCGTCGCTTGGACGGTCGGCGATCATTATTAGCGTCGATGTTCACATGGTCGAATGAAGGAAGACTGGAGTAGAGCCGTCACTTAGGTGGTCGACGATCAACTTTGGCGTCGATGTTTCTACGGTTGAAGGGAGGAGGAATAAAGAAAGGGGCGTGGCATTGATACGACGCACTAATCGACGGTCATTATGTTGCATTGTCGTAGTTGGACTGAGAGGCAAGGGTCTGTTGTTTGAATCATGGCTGGAAGACACACTCGCAGTTGTGAACTATGCCCGACCATTTTTATAGGCAGTGACCCGCAGTGGGCCTTGGAGCGCCATCGACGCTTGGTGCATCAAATTTACTGTCGTCGCATCGAAGACACCGATGTCGCCTTGGATCGGGACTACGCTGGTCCTTCCTCTGCCCAGAGTTTTACGTGCGGCGCTGCTGTCGTCGGTGGGTCGTACGCTTCGGGTTCTGCTACGGACGATCCCTTGCCGATCGACGATTCTCTGGTCGGAATGACTGCCGGGCAAGTGGCGCTTCTTGTCCTGAACGGACGTAGACTGGTTCTGAGATTCTGCGGACGGGTTCTCACCCGCTTTCTTCCCATTCATCCATGGATGGCAACGCCGGAAGCCCTTCGGTCTCCCACTTCAGTGAACCACCTGCCAGCCCTGAGACTGACAGATCCTCTTTCGTCGCTGGAATGGATAGCGCGTCCGACCCTGGTGTGGAAATGGAAGTGATCACCGTGGACTCTGACAGTGATGCCACCGAGTCGGATTAGTATTACCGACACTGAAATAACTGACGGTGTAAAGACTTATAATTATATCGACCCCAATTAGGGCAATTAATTTAATTTGATAAATGAGGCTTTAATTTATTCGTCTGTTTTGCTGAGTTGCTTGGTCGTTTCAGTTCTTGTTTTGTGTTCTATGGCTAATAAATAGGATTGCATTGGATTGGTACTTTTGCGAACATTAAGGAAGTTGTTTCCGATTATCAGCTTGAAGACTTTTAGGCGTTTCGCATTTATTATGCTTCGTTATCTTAACTGCTATGCTTTGATATGTTAACTGCCATGCTTTGTTATGTTAACTGCTATGCTTTGTTATGTTAACTGTTACTGTTAACATTCATCTGTGATGACGTAGTCAGTAGTCTCCACCGCTGTACTCTCCAAGGGATGTGGGAATCCCTATCATGCAGGGGAGGGAAGGTGTTGAGAAATTGTCGCACTAGGGGACCCCCTCCCTTTCTGGTCGGTCTTGTTCCCACGGTCAGCGCTCCTCGGTTTCCCCGATCGTGCACCCTCCCACTCAAACTTAGCTCCTTCCCCTCGTTTTTCTGTCGTCAGCCCTCTTCTCAATGCTCTCTCTTTCTCACGCCTTATCTGTTGGCTTTGCTCTTGTTTGCTCTTTCCTCCCTCGCTTTCTGTCGTCAGCCTGCTCTTCGCCTGTCGGCGATGCCTTTGTGTGACCGTTTTTGGTGGGAATTTGCTCCCTGAAATCTTCGCCAGGTGTTCTCTTTCCCACGGTTGAGGGCGGTTTCAGCGATATAAAAGGGGGTCCGGTTTTAGTCGAAAGAGAGTCCGAGGAAGAACGTCAGATGGAGCAGTCGAAGCACGGCCCGATCGAGCCGAAGAGAACAGTCCGATCTCCACCAGCCGAGGGAACAGTTCGAATCAGTCCAGCATAGCGACACGGGGTCTGCCGGTCAACAGTAGGCTTCCTGAAAAAGAACGGCAGTGGGGTTGTGAGGAGGTGGAAACTCGTTCGTTAAGAGGACGACCGGCCAGGTCGAAATTTGGCGTCTGTCAAGAAATAACAGAAATATTTCCGAATTCTTGTGGTTATGTCCTCTGCCGAACCGGAGAGGCTGAAATTCGCGCGTGACATCCTTGTAGTAGAGACCTTCAGATTTCGCCCCATTATTTTTATTACCATTATTAGGCTATTATTACAAATACTATTATTATTACTGTTATTATTATTATTATTAATATAATCGGTTGATATTTCCACGAGAAGATTGCTCTACCAGGGTAACAAATATCGTTGCCGATTTTGAAAACCGTGACATCAGAGTACAGGAGAGCGATTGCATCTAACATTAGTCTGCGAACACAGTATTGCTCATTAACCGAACCTAGGGTTCCGTGAGGCGAAGATAAGGGTTCCGTGGAAAACTTCCAGTGTGAACAATAAACTTAAAACATTAAAAAAAATATTACTAATTTTCATCGAAGGCCTTTTTCTTAACATCTGTGCATAACTTTATATGAAAGAGAATTCTTAATTATTATATCATATTTGTGTTTTTATTATTATAATCAAACGATCGCTAAAACTTGAGCTAATTAATGCTTTTACAATTGATGTCCATTCGTTTTGCTGAATAAATTTAATTTAACTATTTAAATAGTTACGCTGGGTCACAGGGAGGAAATTTCCGGGAGGAATTGGTCCTACGGGGAAAATATCCGGGAATTATCGGAGTAGATGTACGTAGGGAAATATCCGGTGTGAGATGTACGGAACCCGCCAAGTAGATACATAACTATGACAATTGTTTAACAGTGATGGGCAAATAATTTATAACAGTATTTTGAAAATACTTTTAAAATACTTCAGACGATAACTCTTAAAAACAAAATTAATTTTGTAGTTTATATTCTGAAAGGAGAAATACATTTAAAAAAACTATTGTACCATCAGTGCAATGCAACCTAGCAAGGGAGAAATATTATTATTGCACTAAAAAAATTGAATGCAAACTCTGGCACATTGTTTTCAGCAATCCAGATCCGGGTGTTCACATAGCTCCATGGTGCTATATTGCTGGCGTGCCAAACAAACCTTGGGAGTATTGCGACATCTGCAGTCGTAAGTCCTCAATATCGTCAATGTTTATGCTAATTTTTACGCTCAAACTCACCTAATATCACCAATATAATGATGATAATAATAATGCTGATGCTGATGCTGCTGCTGATGATGATGTTGGTGGTGATGGTGATGATAGTAATGATGGTGATGATGATGATGACAATGAGGACTATTATTATTATTATTTATATTATTATTATTTAATACATCACGAAATAAAGGTCGCCGCACAAAGGACCGCAGGCCAATAAGAGAGATTTGATACATTCGATGAGGGATGACCACCTGGAACACACTCCCCGAGGAGATGCGACTGCTACCAAAGAGTATTTATATTTTGCTTTACAAGTTGCTTGACACGGACATTTATCGCCGAGATTGGGCGAATAAGTAAGTAAGTTTGTACTTTATTGGACCGCTTGCAAAACGCAATGCGGGAAAGTCAGAATATGAATCAAATAATTCACAATCACAAAAAAATCATAATAAGCAATAACACAACAGATCATCATCGTAGTAGTAAGAGTAAAGAGTAGGCAAGTACTAGACTAGGGAATACGATCACTACAGGAATAGATTCATTTGCATAGCATTCAAGTGATAAAACCATATACGGGCGAGTGCATCGGCATGCGAAATCTCTCGATTGTGCGATCGAGCACGAAGTGAGTAGGTAAAACTCTTTGACTGGAGGCAAATGACAGCCTAGAACATTACAAGGCTTGCGCAGCACGGAAGAGAAAGGAGAGGAACGTGCACGACCACAAAGGGCATAAAAGGTCAAATGGCAGAAACTTTAGCTGCATTCTATTCTATTTACGGACTTATTAACCGCCTCTCGGCACGACCTAATCAGAGGCCGCAGCAGAAGAGGCGCTCCGAGTGCTAAGAACCGCTTGAGAAAAGAAAAATCTTAAGAGAACAGCAGAAACAGTTGTGCTACTAGATAAGATTTCGGCACGAGTAACAGCAGAAATGTTGTTCCAGAGCGAAGGCCAACAGAGGCGTTCATCTAGTTCATTACGCAACCCAAAAGCAAGGTACTTCCAATGGAAATATCCATGTGGAGTCACAAACCCAGTTAAAGGAATATAACCTGGCGATAGAGGTGACTTGGTCATCACCGTAGCTGCACCAAGTTTATCCAATTAGGCATCAATCCTAGGCATAAGATGTGGATCAGGCATGATAACAAGATTTGACTTCCTGAAATACACATACAATCTTCCTACACCATCAGGTTTAGGAACAACTAAAATTATAGGCGCAGCCCATGCACTCTCCGATTCCTCAATGAGGCCAAAGTCCAGCAATTTAGCAATCTCACCAGGTAGTTGTTTCTTAGTTAACACACCAGGTATCAATTGCATTTGATGAGCAATGAGCGTGGTGCGACCTGGTTTGTCAATAAGCACAGATTGAAACTGTCGACGAATGTTGGACACTGCCTAGTTTAGACCGTATATATATACATATATATATGCATATATATACATATATATATAAGGGTGAAATATATTAATACTAGTTGGCGCACGCCTCCATGGTGGGCTTGAAGCTCGGCAGTAATTCTCTAATAAGTTATTATTTTCATAGTTAGGAATCATAATCTACGCTACAAATCTGCAGGATATAACAGCAATAAATCGCGCTACTGCTTGTGATTTTTATTACGGGTGGTGGTAACGTTTACAGCGTCTCAACTCAAATTTTATTTTCGGTGGCCACGTGCGACCCTATTATCGTCCATTCACTGACCGCGTGCTCCTACATGGCCCTTAAATATTCATCGCTAGGGAACAAATCCTCCTCAGTCCAGGAACTAATTTCTTCTTCAAATTTCGACGTCTTCTGTGCTGTTGAAATCTGGTATGAAGCAAGCAACTCTTCGTCAGTCATTCTGTCAACACCTGTCGGCTATCTCTGTGTTGACCAGCCACGGCCTCTCGGCCCTGACGAGAGCTGTCCACGTGGTGGGATATGCATATTTCACCATAAAACACTGCGCTCTACCAAGCACGAACTTGGTACCTTCTCTCCTACCACCTTCGAACACCTCTCCATTCTTGTTACTTCGGGGTGCCAACGGCTACTTGTCGTTGGTCTCTATCGCCCGGCTCTCAGAGAACATCGCCTACCTTCTTCAGCGAATTGTCTGAGTTCTTATTTCACCTCTCTGTACTCTCTCACCCTGTCTACCTACTTGGCGACCTCAACATACACCTGGACAATACCGACCTTTCTGATACTGCAGCTATCACTCATCTTCTTGACTACTTCTCTTTTGTACAGCACATATGCGTGCCCGCTCATACCAGAGGACACACTCTTGATGTCATCATCACACCTACAGATGCTCTTATCCAGAACTTTTCCATCTCCAACCTTTGCCTCTTGGATCACTCTCTGATCAGTTTCTGCATCGATCGACAATCTGTGTCATCAACCCGTGATGTTGTGAAGCGTCGAAGCTTCACAGACTTCAACCTGGATGCATTCACTTAGGACCTTCTTGCCACCGAACTCTTCCGAATGGCATCTACACCCAAATTCCGCCCGATCCTGACCAAGTCTTCATACTGTACGATTCCACACTGCAAGACCTACTGGATCGTCACGCTCCTCTACGCATCATCAACATACGACCAAGAGCAGGATGTCCGTGGTTTGACGGGGGAAGGTCGAAGTCAAAGAGGGAAACCAGGAGACTCCAAAGACTGCATCGCCGTTTGAGAACGGCCGAAACTCGAGAATCCTGGGTTAAGCATCAAGTCGGCCAAAGGCACCTCTTCCAGCAAAAGCGTGCCGAATTCATACGTAGACGTCTCGGTGATGCGCAGGGAGGAAGCAACACCTGGAACATCCTGAATTCTCTATTACACCCATCTGCTCCAGCCTGCGAAGCGGGCACACCAGATGAGATCTTAAATTCTTTCCTAGCTAAAGTAAACTGTGTTAGAGATAGCACTGTAAATTCTCCTCCTCGTGAAATACCTATCCTTACTGCATTCTCACTGTCAACCTTTGACCCTGTCACTCCTGACTACATTGCTGACCTACTGACTAAATCCACATCCAAACACTGTGAACTTGACCCTGTTCCTACATGACTTTTAAAATCTCAACCTCATCTCTTTGCCATCATCATTGCATTCCTAATCAACCTTTACCTTTCTACTGGCTTGCTTCCTAACTCTCAGAAGAGGGCAGTCATTCGCTCTCGTCTCAAGAAGAGTGGCCTTGACCCCACTCTTTCTTCTAACTATAGACCTATCTCTAATGTCTCCTTCCTGTCTAAGATGATAGAAAGAGTCGTCCACACTCAGCTCTTCTCTTACATCTCTGCAAACAACCTGCTTCCGCCTCTTCAGTCAGAATTCCGGAAAATCCATTCCACGGAAACAGCCGTTCTGAAAGTCTACAGTGACATGGTCGTTGCTGCAGACAAGGATATGTTACTGCTCTAATACTTCTAGACTTCTCTGCTGCTTTTGACTGTGTAGATCACTGCATCCTAATCAGAGTCCTGCAACATTCCTTATGCATCTCTGGCACCATTCTCAATTGGTTTCTGTCTTACCTCCCTAATCGCACTCAGTATGTTCGCATCAACTTGCTTGTATCACCCATCGCTTCTGTGCTCTTTGGTTTCCCGCAAGGCTCTGTCCTAGGGCCTCTGCTGTTCATCCTCTACACTTCTGCACTCTCAGCCATCGCTTCTCGCCACGGCGTGGAAATCCATCTCTATGCTGATGACACTCAACTCTATATACATTTGCGACTAAACGAGGTTGCAAATGCTACAGATCGACTTCGTGCCTGCACGAAGTTGGCGACATCATGCGATGGAGTCTGTCTATGCGTCTCAAACTTAACCCGGGCAAATCCGAACTCATCTGGTTTGACCGCTCCTCTAAGCTCCTCTCCTTTGACTGCTCCTTCTTCAGAGCACTGAACTCTAACTCTCTACCTCCTGTTCTCTATTCTCTTCATCACTCGCTGTCCAGTATCTTGGAGTCATACTCGACTCAAAACTTTCCCTCAAACCTCAAATTGCCGCTATCTCCAGGGCATTCCTGTTTCATATCCGGAGAATCCGACAACTTCGCTCTATTCTTGACTCTGCGTCACTGAAAACACTGATACATTGCCTTATTCTGACGCGACTTGACTACTGTAACTCAGTACTCTATGGCCTCCCTGAATTCACACTGCTTCCGCTCACTAGAATACTGCATCAGGCTGCACGACTGTGCCTTGGACTCTTACCGAGACCATATCACACCTGCTCTTCGTTCTCTACATTGGCTTCCTGACTGGGAGCGTATCTGCTACAAGCTGGCACTCATCATGTACAGAGCGCGCACAAGTCATCTGCCGTCTTATCTGTCCTCTATGCTCACACTTTGCAGCTCCGTTAAAGGCCGTGCCTCTTTTAGATCAGCCTTTGCTGGAGAGAACGTTGTCCCTAGTACACGTCTTGTCTTCGGCCGGCGGTCATTCACTGTTGCCGGTCTCTCCATCTGGAACTCTCTACCTCCTCATGTTCGCAACTCTCTCATTGAGCCTCTCTTTCACTCTAACGTGAAAACCTACCTCTTCCAGTCTGCCTATGGTTGTTAATGGTTGCCCGGCTTCAAGGTGCACTTCTGAACTTACTGTAAGGAGGGCATTAACAAATTACAGTTGTATTGTATTGTATTGTATAGTTGTAAATTTTAAGTGGCTAAGCGACTATCAAGTTTCAGGCCTTAGGCCACTGATGTATTGGCTGTGCACGTGTTGATGTCTGCGCGCGCGAACTTTCGAGAAAGATGCTGACCAGCAAATTTAGTAGTCGTGCGTTCGATTTAGACCTTATTACAGATTAACGTTGTGTGCTATTTTGTTGATATTTGCTATTTGTAGTTGATATTCTTTCTGTTTGGAAAGAGAAGAAAGTTGAAATGAAAAATCTGAGTCTTTTCCGTTGATAATACTTATGGTGAAAAGTCAATCGATAATTAGGAAAGAAGGCTAACTTTTAATGTTGGTCCGTTTCACAGAGAGGGGTTGACAGAAACTGTCTAAGCAGTTCAGACAAACTATTTCGCTGATCATCCTTCAAATGACTTAGTATAAAGTCATCACCAAGATCATGGTGTATCATTGAAGTCTCAGTAAGATTCACAACCACATTCACGTCATGACCTTGACTCTCAACAACATCCACGTCATGCACATGACTATCCACAACATCTCTTGTAACATATTTCCTAAATAGATTAACGGGAACGACACGTTTAGTATTACGTCGGTCAGGAGTAGATATGCCGTAATTTACCTCGCCCACACGTTTCTTAATGACATATGGTCCAGCGTATATAGCTTGTAACGGCTTATCAATGATAGGCAAAAGCACAAGTACTTTGTCACCTTCGGAAAAGGACACATACTTAGTATCCACGTCGTACCAAAGCTTCGACTTTGCATTTACCACAAGTTCCTCTCGATTAAATCAAGAAAAAAATCAATTACGTTCTGGTTCCTAACTCGTATCAAAACATCATCATTCAACCAATGACTCTTAAGTAATTGCAAAGGACCACGAACAATAAGTCCAACCAATAAATCAAAGGGAGAAAAGCTTAGTCCTTTAGTAGGAACTTTCTCTGTGCGCATAACGTCGGCCAAGACCCTTGTCTCTAATCGCTTTGACTATTGTAAAATTATTAAATTCTCATTGGTGTTACAAATTCCAACTTGCAGAAATTCCAGAGTGTTCAGAACTCCTTGTTCCTCTCTGTGTTTGTTCGGTCTGCTCAGTCTCTTTCTTTGTTTCGATCTCGACTCAAGACCTTCCTTTTTCAGTTGGCATACCCTCCGTAGGCTGTCTCTCTGTCTTGATGGATTGACCCTCTGGAATTGACCTCATCACGGTTGGATTTTGATGCGCCATTGATTGATACACTCAGCATTAAACACGGGCACAATAAAAGTGCTGGTAAAAGTTCTGATTAATAATAATGATGATGATGATGATGATGATGATGATGATGATAATATTAATAATAAGTAATATGACGTCAGCGGACATCGTAGGTGTTAACAATTTTAACGTTCAACTTTTTAAAAAAAATTACTGCGGTTCACGTTTTCGTCAGAGTTGGATTTTAACGTCTTTTAATTAAATAGCAACGATGGATCATTTCCACTATAGCTGAACTGCTAAGAACACAACGCAATTGGTTCGTTAAACTTTCTACCATCATCGATTTCATACGCAATTTTGAACTTTTAACGTCGATTGCCGTCCATCAGGATTTTTGTCGAACGACGTCACAATCACCATGGCAACGTTTTTAATTAAAATGGCGGTGCATTTGAAAACAAACTGAAGTAGAATCTCATTCCCGAATTAGTCTAAAACTACTATTAAGACTGGGTTTGATATGATAGAGTGTAGTCTGTAGAGTGTAGATCCATGACAATACGATCCAGCCAATCACAGTCTGACCAATCACAGATTGATGGACCTGGCTTTAAAAAAAGCAAGCGGGGTATGCAGTGACTGCCTTTCAGTTAGACAGTTGCATCTGAAAGACGGCACAGTTCACCTATATGGTCCGCGTATCAGCCGTGCCCAGGCTCGAGAAAGCCTCATCTGACCCAGCTGCGGCAGAGGGAAGGGCAGGACAAGTCGGTGACGGACATGCAGTCATTGACAGACGGTGCTTAGCAAGGGCCAGAGATGCTGACCCAGCGAGGCGAGGCGTTTCTGCATCAAGGAACAGGAGATATCCACCACCCGAGAAAAAGAAGTGGAAGTCATGAAGCATGTCCCGAAGGCTGCTCGATTCGCATGTTCACATGCCCTCGAGAGAATTCTGGCCTCCATTAACAACGACCCAAGTAATATTGCGACATGGCTGCTTCGCTTTGCCTCCAGCGTTCTTGCACCGCCACAGCGGACTGGTCGCAGACGTAACGCGGCAAATATGGTTAAAAGACGCCTCGAGAATAAGGACTACGCGAGAGAGGAGGATGTGGAAGCACATTGTGCGTCAGGGACACGAAGGAGGGCGGATGCTCGAGAGATGTTTTTGGCGGCGGTGAATGCCAAGGTGGAGGAGGGCAACATCAGGGTCGCATCACGTATACTCTGCAGTCAGGACCGCCCAGTCAAGGCGACGACCGAATCACTTGATGCTATACAGGAAAGACATCCAGCAAATGGATGGACGGACCAAATGTCAGACTTGCCTGAGTCGTCACTAACGTGTTCTTTCCAGGTCACTGTGAGAGAAGTGGAAGATGCGATTAGATCGTTCCCGGCGGGTTCAGCGGGGGGTCCCGATGGGTTCCGACCCCAGCATCTACTCGACCTAATAAACACCAGGGAATTGGCTGGTACATTACTCCAGTCCGTCTACGACGGACTTCATGAATGTACTGCTGCGTGGTGATTGTCCACTCGCGTTACGTGAACTGATATTTGGAGACTTTCTTATCGCTCTTTCCAAGAAATCAGACCAATTGTCATCGGATATGTATGGCGCAGACTGTCAGCAAAATATGCCAGTAATTATGCCCTGAAAAGACTGGGAGATTTCTTCACCCCGTTCCAGGTAGGCATTGCAACCCCTGGAGGAAGAGAGGCAGCGGTTCACGCCGCAAGAAATTTTGTGACGAACATGCAACGAGACCGAATCTTTGCAAAATTGGACTTCGCAAATGCTTTCAACACACTGCGGAGAGATGTAATGTTTGGAGCCGTCCATGACACCATTCCAGAACTCTATGCGTTCACCCACCAGGCATATTCAATTGAGACCAACCTACAATTCGGTTGATTTGTAGTGAGGCCTAGGATGGGACCTCAGCAGGGAGACCCGCTTGGGTCTCTGCTGTTTTGCCTGCCCCTGCAGCCGACGTTAAGGGAATTGCGGTCTCCGTTCAAGCTTGGGTACCTCGATGATCTTCCCTGATGATCTTACTGGAATCCTGTTTCGGGGCGGCAAAGCTGAGTTACCTGCTTCGGACTTGTGCGTGCTGGAACCACCAGGTTACTGGAAACAATAGACAATCAGACTAAAACAGGACTGGGGAAGATCCTCAACACGGAGCTCAATGACATTCAGTGGTTACAGGCTTCGCTCTCGATTAGAGATGGAGGACTCGGGACCAGGTGGGTATCGATGCTAGCAACTTCAGCTTATTTGGCGTCAGCTGCGTCGACCGTCTCGCTCGTGGACGCCATCTTAGCTGTGGAAGAGTGGAACGACGTGTACCAGGAGGAAATGTTCAACGTTCATAAGGATTTATTTCCAGTGACGTTGATACCGGTTCCGATCCAACAAAAGACTTGGGACAGACCTTTGATAAACGAAGATAAAGCGAAAGTATGGTCCGGATGCGATAGCCCACTTAGTCAAGCCAGAATGCGAGCATTATCTGCCCCGAACCCCGGAGACTGGCTTTGGACTATTCCTTTGGCTTCCTGCGGGTTGGGATTGAACAATGAGGCAGTCAGGGTTGCGGCAGGACTTTGCCTAGGACTCTGTGCGCCGATCCATGCCAATGCGGGGAGAGCGTCGATCCACGTGGACATCACGATCTGGTCTGCAGAAGATCAATGGGAAGAGCAGCACGACACTCTGCCATGAATGAAATAATCTGGAGAGCTCTCTTAAAAGCGGACATTCCGAGCTCAAGAGAACCATCGGGACTGATCCGCACCGATGGCAAGAGACCAGATGGCGCCACATTAATCCCATGGGCGAGAAGCAGACACCTAGCATGGGACGCAACAGCCATTCACACAAATGCATCGTCTTATGTACATCTGACAGCATCAACAGCGGTGGTGCAGCAGAACATGCCGCAGAACGAAAGTGCATCAAGTACTCGTCCCTCCCTACCACGCATGATTTTGTGCCAGTGGCCATCGAATCACTGGGCCCCATAAACCCTACTGGAGTGGAGTTTCTACAAGAGCTGGGCCGCCGTATGACACAGGCAACGGGAGACCCTCGCGAAACAACTCATCTTTTTCAACGTCTGTCTATTTGTACGCAATGTTTTAATGCAGTGGCATTCAGGGGCTCTTTTGTTCAGCCCGATGGGGACGAAATCTTGTAACAATAATAATAATAATAATAATAACAATACTAACAATAATAATAATAATATATCAATAATAATAATAATAATAATAATAATAATAATAATAATAATAAACGAAACTGATCTACCTCCTACGTGCAAAGCCCTGCTGGGGACACCCCCTGCTAGAGAAGATGGACGACCAAATGCGAGTTGGATTAGAAAACATCCTTAATATCAAGCTCAGCGATATACAATAGAAACAGGCCACACTTCCGGTAAGAGACGGCAGATTAGGAATTAGACGGGTGTCGATGCTGACATCTTCAGCTTATATAGCCTCAGCTGCATCGACCAGGTCGCTCGTTGCCGCTGCTCTCGACTCGGAGGATTGGATCGACGATCATAAGGAAGAAATCCTTGAGGCCCTCACACCAACACTCCCGGATGGTGAGATATTGACCAGTCAGAAGGTCTGGGACAGACCCTTGATTAAAATCGACAAAGCTGCAGTGTTGTCTTCCAGTAATGACCCACTCAGCCGAGTAAAGCTGGGCGCGGTGTCATCACACCACTCTGGAGATTGGCTCTCGACTGTTCCCGTCGTCTCTCGCGGGTTAGGTCTAAGCAATGAGGCCGTGAGGGTGGCGGTGGGCTTTCGCCTTGGACTTAACATCTGTGCGCCGCATCAATGTCAGTGTGGAGAAACCGCTGACCTGGGAGGACATCATGGTCTTGTTTGCAGACATTCGACAGAAAGAGCGGCCCGACACTTAGCCTTGAATCATATTGTCTGGAGAGCCCTTTTAAAGGGAGACGTTCCATCCTCGAAGGAGCCTCAAGGTTTGATCCGGAGCGACGGAAAGAGACCGGATGGAGCGACACTCATCCCGTGGGCGAGAGGCAAATGCATCGCTTGTGATGCAACAACTATCCACACGTGCGCCGCCTCATACATCCACCTGTCTTCGGTAATGCCTGGCAGTGCGTCTGAACATGCCGCGGACCGAAAGTATTCTACTCTTCCCAACACACATGACTTCGTTCCCTTGGCATTCGAATCACTGGGACCCATCAAACGCGCTGGACGCGAGGTCTTGACGGAGTTGGGTCGCCGCATGGCCGCCGTATCAGGTGATCCTATGGAGACCGTGCAATTGTTTCAACGTCTTTCCATTTGCACTCAGAGATTCAACGCCATAGCGTTCAGAGGCACGTTCAAACAGTCCACCGGGATCGACAATTAAAGAACTGTCAGTCATAGCAATAATGAAAACAATAATAATAATAATAATAATATTAATAATAATAATAATAATATTAATAATTATAATAATATTAATAATAATGATAATGATTTCGTTAAGGTACGAAACCACTTTACGCTAAAATTCAGAAACCCTGGCATACGCTAACAACAAGGCATCCTTCAGAACTTCATAATCCCTGCTATCGGCCACACTAAGTTCAGAAAAAACTTTTACGCCTTTCCGGTTAACTGCGTGTGAATCAACGAAGTCCACTTGTCCTTAGGACAGTTATGAATTAACATAGCCTTCTCAAAAGCAATTGAAAACAATTGTCCAAATCAATTTCAGAAGAACATTTAGGCACGAATTTTGCGGTTGTAGAAATTTGAAACGTATCCTGCAAAGTGAAAGAACTGGTACGTTAAGTTCTAACCGTTTCAGACTCAAATCATTGTGACGCATTTTCTCTAGTTCCTCACTTTCTCTCTGGCGTTCCTTATCACTCTCCTCTCTCGCAATTATTTCCTTTTTCTTCTCATTCGCAATGCGCAAGTCCTCCAAATCAGCTACAAACTTTGCTTGTTCTAACTGTAACACCCTGTCTGCTTTGACACTGTCTGCTGTATGTGCTTCCGCCTTTTTGTCTTCAGCGTCAAGCTTGTCCTCCTATTCTGAGCTTGAGCCCTTTCTCACCTTTTTTCATTCAAAGTAAGGCTGACAAAAATGCTGAAATGACGACCCGGGTACCTGTCGACCCGCGCGGATATTTTGTTAGGAAATGTATAAAATTGCGCATTTTTACGAAATGTTGGCCACCCGAGAATTGATTTCTTTGCCCGGGCAGTCAGCCAATATGAATAACGGAATGTTTCTGGCATGTGTACAGGTAAAATCGCGCATTTTACGGAATGTCGTTACCCGAAAACCGATTTTCATTGCCCGGGCACTCAGCCAATATGACCAAGAGAATATTTCTGGCATAAGTTAAGGTAAAATCGCGCGGTTTTACGGAATTCGGGTACCCGAAAACCGATTCAATTATTCGGTCGGGCATTCGGGTACCCGCTGACAGCCTTAATCCAAAGCGCCCGCCTCAAGTTTAGTTTTCTTTTCTACCGCTTTAAGCTTAACTTTTCTTCTTCCGTCTCAGTCTCAAGCTGCAATTTAGCTAACTCAAATTGCCTTCTTCCAACACTCTGTATTAAAACGTCCGCCTCAAGTTTAGCTTTTCTTTTTTCCACTTCAAACTTAGCCTATTTTTCTTCCGTTTCAGTCTCAAGCTTTAAATTAGCTAACTCAAACTGCCTTTTTAAACATCGCCACCCTGTCGCACAACAAATGTTGCCTCTTTTTTCAAATACTCAAATTCCCGGTATGTGATAGTTTTTTTTCTCACGTTCGGGACGTCCAAATACGAGCTCTACGCTGATGAATTACGCAATTAAGTGTAACTGATTCGGAACAGATTCTTACAATAGCATAGTCCGTTATGTTGCTTGTTACGTGGGATGAATAGGCACTGGATCAATTGACTTTGGACGAATTCACAGGAATCAATTGAAGGGGATCATTGAAGCGGGATCAATTGACGCAATACCCGGAACATTATGTATGCGCTAGTCGTGTTACACACGTCATCACGCAGCGTAACAACTTCGGTCTTTTCGATAGCCAAGTTTGCATCTCGATAGCTCTGTTCGCAAGACTCATGGTCTTTGGACTCTGTGGACAACCTTGCTGGATTACCTCGTGGTATAGCCTTGTCATTCCGTTCTCGTTCAGTCATCATTCGTAACGCAAGAGGGGTTCCTTCCTCTCCGCAGTCACAGTCCGCTACTGAAAGCGTAACGTCAGCTGTCAATACATCTTTGGAAAAAACTTCCTCGTGGTTCCCATTCTACAGTGCCATCTTCTTTGAGAGCGTCATTTCTTCTTCTGCGCCTGTTTTATCACCACCGACATCGACTACAATCGACCCTCCATCATCGCCATCCGTCAAATTTTCCTAGTGATGCCCAGAGCCGTCAGAACCCAGGATTGCTATCTGTAATGCTCGTTACCTTGTATATAAATTTCCTTATGTTGTTCAAACTGTTCTTGAGGATCAGCTGGACACTAAGGCAGTCGCTGAAACATACATGTACCACTGTGTTTCAGATGATCTTCCTATACTACGTGCTGCTCCCATCGACTTAGACATCCTCGAAACTTTTCACGCTTTCTCGCCTGGCGGCCACCAGGCCCGAAGTGTCTGCATTACCGACTATCAAATGTCTATTACCGCTACATCCTCCATTCATCCGAATAGACATGTTTCATTTTGAAGATTTACTTTAAATTAAAGCTGATTTCTTGAAGCCACCGAACACAGCTTGCAATAACGAGCAGACATATACCTAGGTTGTTGACATGAACAGCTTCACTCTTATCGAATGAATTTTAAATGTTTAAAGCTGAGATAGACCAATCGAAATGCAGAAGGCAGTCTGAAGATTCGAGCTATTTATTGTAACATTCACGATGACAAATCCCGGGTAGTCTGCTGTGGTCTTCGGAAAACATCGTATTCCCAGTGGCATGTTGTAAATGACAACGTTATTGTGTTCTAAAATTCTATTTCATACTGTCATTCATTGTAAATATTTATAAGAGGCTAGTACTCAGTAGCGCCCCCGACCCCGGCACGGCTGAAATGAACAGTGTTAAGGCGAGTATAAAAAGAGCCTCAGTGGACCCTGAATGGGCGGCAAGCACAACTCTAACGGGAGCGTGTTCCAGAGCAAGGGGCCAGCCGCTGTTTCGTGGTCGAACGGTCAAACGTCTGACAGAAATTCGCAATCAGAATGATAACAGTCGAATAAAAATCAGAGTCACTTTGAATCCGCGTCAGTCAAGACTACGGATCGTAGACATTGGACAGAGACGAACATATTATAGGACTCTATTTGTAAACGCTAGTCATTTGTATGAAGTCTTTCGCACTTCTGTATTGCAGCATTTCAGGGACAAGTGATACAAAACCCTACTGCTAACACAATGGCAATCGAGAGGATTTCAGATATGAGTCGTGCAGCCTGCTTTCACTGGTGTATTACGGTCATGGCCTGTGCGGGGGTTGCCGTACCAAAGATCGGCAAGGAATGTTGGATCATGACAAGAAACGATGGCGCACCAGTTAAAAACCTTGATTTATTGTATTACTTGGTCAATCGCGTCTGCATCCCGGAGGACGGAGGTGAGCAAAGTTGATTTTATTGACGACAAATTTTACTTTATTATGGCTTGGCCAGTATAATGCTTTATGCGTGCGAATTCTACTCTGACAGATTTAGCTACATCTGTTGTCTGTGCTCAATTAGAAAAACGATTGAACATGACGATGTCTTTTCTCTTCTTATTAAAATATTTCTTGCATCTCTTATTGATGTAATTCCAATTACATTTGCTTTCTGTGGAGTCACAGTGCTTAACTATCGTATGTATACAAACTAATGATAATACTGAATGATAATTTGTGTGCTTTGTTGGTCGTATGGCAGACTGGCGCTGTGATGTAGATTGTTCTTATAAGACATGCGAGAAACAAAAATATTAGTATCATCTGCGAATAATAAAAAGTTAACGAGCTTAGAGGCATTGGGAAGGTCATTGATGAATAGCAAGAATAATAATGGACCGAGAATCGACCCTTGAGGTACACCAAACTTAATGAGTTTAAAGGTTCGTGTACAGTCATTATATTCTACTTGCTCAAGGTCATTCGTTAAGTAACTATTAAACCAGGTGTGAGCGATACCTCGAATCACTAAGTTGTATAATTTAGTTAGGAGAAACTTATAATTGACCGTATCGAAAGCCTTGGCAAGGTCTATGAAGACACCGACAGAATATTCATTACGATCAATAGATAAAGAAAGGCTATCTTTTAGGTTTAATAGTGACATTACGGTGGAATGGCCTGACTGGAATCCACGCTGAAGCAAATAAAGAGGACCCATTTTGCGATGTAGTCATACAGACGTACGTACTTTGTTTTTCCAAGTAACTTAGATAAGCAGGGTAAAATAGACATGGGTCTATAGTTAGCTATATTATCTTTGGAGCCTTGTTTGTGAATGGGAGTAATTTTAGCTAATTTCAGGCTGCTGGGAACAATGCCAGTTGAGAGTGAGCAATTGGTAAGGCAATGAAGTTTAAGACAGGATAAATAAGATTAGGATTCAGGTCACCAGGGCCCGAGCTGTGAGTTATTTTAAGCGACTGGCCAAGGCTGATGAGTTCTTCAGGTGTAGTTGGATAGATAGCAAAAGATGTGCAGCAACTTTCCAGGTTTGTTTTATATTGCTATTATATTTCACAAATTCAGGGGCATAATAATTTTGATTTTTCCGTATACTTTTAAACGTATTTCTAAATTTTACAAACTCTCTTTATTCAAAATTCGACTCTATTCGACACCGTAAGCTTTTTTGATGAATTTCGTATACTATTTTGTTTTCGTTTTGCATGATTTCAGAAGGGCTGGAGTCATTCATGCCTGGTGAGGAGTCCAGGTTGAACCAAAAAATTTCGGTGACAAAAGGAAAAGCATCATCATACACAGTTTTTAGTTTCAATAAGAAAGCGTCATATGCAAAGGTTGGGTCATTACGGCGACCGGACAGTTGGGCGCGGACAATTCGGCGCCGAGATAATTCGGCGACGGACATTTCGGCGTCGGACAATTCGGCGCGTGGACAATTCGCGAATTATTGTCCGGCGCCGAAATGTCCGGAAACAGTCATTACAGTTACAATAATCCATCACCTCTGACCAATCAAGCTGGTTCACTAAGTCTCTGAAATTTTCTCTGGCATTTCTGTCAGTTTGTCGACTAGGTATAAACGGGTAGTTTTTATTCATTTTACAGCAAGTTTCAGACCGCACCATGAGTGACATATGGTCTGATATATCATTATTTAATGTAACTGAATCCATAACCTTAAAAATTTTATTAGTAAACAAATTGTCAATGAGAGAAGCAGTTGTAGGTGTAATCCGGGTGGGCTGAGTTATGACAGGCAAAAAGATAAAGGAGAACATGGGATCAAGGAAGGAATTGGTCAATTTATGTCTTGGGTTTTGAGAATATCGATAGGATATGGATAGGATAATCACCTAGGATATGGGTGTCCTTGTTTTTAGTATGCAGAGGAATTAATAACTGGTTCCATTTCTCATTGAAACCGTCCATATCAAGGCCGGGAGGTCTGTAAATGGCTCCAGTTAAGAAATACGAACCATCAGACGATGGAACACTTATGAACAGTGATTTATAAGAGCTGTGTTGTGAGCTGGGTGTGGGAAAAGGAAACAACTGCATAAATAATATTGTCTTTTATAAAAAAAAATCACTCCCCAGTCTCCACCTTTACCCTCTCCAGTTCATCAATGCTCAAATTGGCACTCTTGGGTAAATAATGACTGGCTGATGCAAACTCCAGCCAAGTCTCTGTGACCGCAAGTATATCAATTTTTAAAAGTAACAGTAAATTTTCTACGTTTGTTAATTTATTAGAGATACAGCGACAATTTATATGAGCTATTTTTGAAGGGTGAGTCCTTACAAGCAACTAAGTCAGGGGAGTTATAGGAGCTGGTATTCGATATAGAAGTAAAAAAGTTTTCATCGGGGTCCAGCTCCTCATTATTGATAAGAGATCTCTTAGTATCAGTATCATCAAAAGAGGTTAAGTCGAGAAACACCCCTTAATGATTTGGTAATAGACTTCAATGAGGCTATCTCATACAGACATTCATTAAATTCATCATCTTCAGATAAGTGGCAAAAGGGAAAGAGTTGGGAAGTACATTTGGGACATTACCATGATAGTCTGGAATTCTCTGATTTCTGGAAATGAGTTAGATGATAACCATCATTACAAACAGAGCTATATATGCTGAGAGACTGATTAAACAAGGTATGGGTACATAACGTGCACTTAACTAGTTTTACTGATGTAGAGTTCATAGTCAAAAATAATTTAAGAAAAAATAATTTCCTTATGACAAAAATAAGGAAAAAGGACACAACAGAAAATACAACTAAAAAGTGTCAAAAACACACACTAGGTCCAAGATGCAGTAAGTCTAGAACCAGCAGTGACAACTACGCAGACGACAGGGATGCATGATAGCATTACTATAACGTTAATCTTAAAGGTGAGGTAGTAAGCACATGTAATACAGTAAAGCAACAGAGAAGGCTAAGATTTTCAATACTCAAAGAACATCGGAACTGCGCATAATTAACAAAGTAAAGTAAAGGCCGTTTGACCCTCGCTTTCATAGTAATATCTCTTTATACATATAAACCAAAAAGTGAAAATACAACTGAAGGTCTATCCCTCGCTGATAAATTGGACTACAATCATAGAGTATCAATCAAATTCAGAACAATCTCAAAATCAGAAGAAAAAGGTGCCTAACTAAACAAAGGCCATACTGACCCTCGCTTACATATTAATCACAGAACAAACTTAAATTCAGAAGAAAAAAGTGCCTAACGAAACAATGGCCAATCTGACCCTCACTTACATATTAATCACAGAACAGCCTCAAAATCAGAAGTAAAAAGTACCTAACTAAACAAAGGCCAATCTGACCCTCACATACAAGGCAATCACAGAATAACATTAAAATCAAAAGAAAAAAGTGCCTAATGAAACAAAGGCCAGTTTGATCCTCGTTTATATAGTAACATCTCTCAAAGAAAAAAAACAACCAAAAGAAGGATGCACAGACATATGTTATGCCTTTGCTAACAACGACAACATCTTTATGACAGAGCATTGAAACCCAAGGATTTTAATGGCAGAGGCAACGAAACATCAAAACCCTGAGTACAAAGTCGGATGGCAACTGAAGAGGAAATATTTCATTTCAGAGAAAGATTGGGTGGTAAGTCTTTCAGTGAAGACACTTTCCTGGGTTTGTCATTCGGATCATCGGAACTGCGCACATGTACTTTGCCAAGCTTTGTCCATCTGGCATGCAGCAATTTCACCTTGACAAGTTTATCTACGTAGATTGAAGCGTTCAGGCTAGTGAGATGTTCGTTTACGAAGATCGATTTAGTTTCAGCTGATACTTTCAAGTGTTTGCGAGCATAGACCACAGAGTCACGGACTCTGCGGTTCGCGAATCCAACCAGGATGGGCCTGGAATGGTCCTTGGAAGTACGAGAGAGTCGATGCACAAACGAGATGTCAGAGTCCTTTAATGAGAGGCTCAGTCAATTGTTGCAGAGATCCAACACTGTGCGGACAAGAGTGGTTTCTTCCATGTGCGGAGTTTTCAGCGACATGGAATGATGCCTTAGGGGCGTCTCTTCGACTCCGTGAATGACTAGATTAATGAGTCTGGCCTGATTATCAGTGTCATCCAATTTTGCTTTTAGCGATTTGTTTTCATTCTCGAGAGTTGACAGTAAAGCAGCTTGCTTCTGACCATATTTCTGGAAGAGTGACTCAGTTTTCTTCTCTACTTTGACATCCAACTTAGCTGAGAAAGAAACCACTAATTTGTCGTAGACTCTCTCAATGAGTGGCAGCAGATCTTTTTCAAGAATACTGAAACTTACCATATAAGAACCTTACAAGCTAGTGTATTTATGTACCGCTATAGCTAATTTCAAAAGATGTCGGACAATCATCCTCTCAGACGTCTTTTAACAAGAAGCTACGAACGATTATGAATTATGACCTGAATCATAATTAAGCCTACTGGTGAATTGCATATAATTCATTTGCTGGTCTTTGTTATTGACCAACTCTCAGTTTGACTCGTTTATTTTGTAATTTAGTTAGCTCAATTATCAATCAATCAATCAGTGTTTTATTCAGTAATACAGCATAGATCATAATACAAATGTTTTAAGTAATAACAGACAGTACTGTTGCTGATCACCAAATAGGACCGTGTAGTCTCGATAGTTAGGGCCACCCTCACATTAAGTAGAATTCTAGAAAGTCAGATGAAAGTGCATCGGTAGTTCGATAGTTTTAGCTATTAAAGCAATTATAACGAACTTAACTACCCTTAACTATATTCAGACAATCGCAGGCTGCAAGTTAGAATATATGTAGTTCATGTACAATAGCAGTTTAAGCACTTCAATGCAGTTACAGTATTAACAATGTTACAACAATCGTAATAAGCATATTTAATATTAAAGGAATATAAAAGGAACCAAGCAATCCTATTTCAACCAAGGTAGACTCGTGACCAAGCTTAGTTTGTCCTACTCTAAGCTTCTGGTCATTTAAGATCTTGTAGATTGAGTTACCTATATTTATATTTAAATTGTTGAATATTTGGCACGATGCGTTTCTCAAGCGGTATATTGTTTCAAATTTTTGGGCTCAGGCATTTGATGGATGCGAGTCGATTTTAGTTCTCGTCAGTGGGGTAAAGAGAGTATTTGGTTGTCTCAATACGTTCAGGTTTTCATTTGGTTTGGGTGGGAATAATATTGGAAAGAGCGAGGTAGTAATTTGTTTGAGTATTGATACATAAATATTCCAACTTGCAATATTCGTATTTGTTCTATTCTTAGTATTTCTTTCTCTTGAAATTCACTTTCTATATGTGCATTATACGCAAGTTAGCTAAAAATCTTATCGCTCTCTTTTGTAAGATATGCAGGTTCTTTAAGTTAGATTTATATGCAGTGGCCCATATGATGTTACCGTATGTAAAGTAAGGATATATGAGGGTGTAATAGAGAGTGAATCGCGTCTTTGCGTTTTTGAAATTTTAGTTAGTATGCCAAGAGATTAGGGATTTTTGATGATACTGCCGTTGTGTGGTCAGTCCATGAAAAGTGTTGGTCTAAACAGATACCTAGAAATTTAGTTAAAATGACCTGTGTGACGGGAGTATTCATGATAGTAGGCGTAGGTAAATACTGCGGTGGGAGTTCTGTGAGATCTAAAAAGTATGAAGTTAGTTTTATCTAAATTGGGAGTGAGTTTGTTTGTTGTAAACCATTTGGCTATATCACTGAGCTCGTCACTAGCTTAGAAACTAATAAATGTTTCTAAGCATGGATGAGAATTAAATAAATTAGTGTCGTCTTCAAAGAGTGTAATGAATAGGCTAGGAGCAACAGAAGGAGGTCATTAATGTAAATGATAAATATTCGTGGTCCCAAGATGAAGCCTTGCGGGAGTCCATGTTTTATTGTTAATGGAGCAGAGGAGGCATTTCCAGATTTCACCAATTGATGTAGGCCTATGTCTTGGAGACAGCTTTTAAACCAGTTGAGTTGAGTATTTCTAATTCCGTAGATAGATATTTTTCTTACAAGAAAAGTGTGGTTAATAGTATCAAAGACCTTGGCTAAGTCTAAAAGATGCCAATTGAATACTCACTTTTATCTATGGCGTCTTAAATTTTATCTTGCATAGTGAGTAACGGCATGAAAGTCGAATGTCCTGACCTGAAACGATATTGAGCATTGTATAGGAGATTCGCTTTTGATATAAAGTCAGTAAGACGTTCATGCATGACTTTTTCGAAAGTTTACTAAATACAGGTAAAACCGAGAGAGGCCTATAGTTGGATGCAATATCTCGCACGCCTTTTTTTAAAACAGGTACTACTTTCGCAATCTTTAAATCGTCAGAAAATCGTCAGTCTCTCAATACTTTTTTCTTTAGTCGTGACCGAGATGGGAGCGCCCCTGAGTAGGTTTCTTGAAGGGACGCTATATAAATGCTCAGAATGAATGAATGAATATAAGCTGAAATTTTCGCTAACGTCAGGTAGCTGTATGTTGATTATCATTAACCGGCCTTAATCTACCTTATTTGACTAGTGTCATTTTTTATTTGTGTACTACTTGTTTTGATATAATTGTCCTTACGCGTCAATTGTTACTTAAATATTTCTACCATTATAATAATGAATGTTACGTTGTAATTGCCTTGCATCAACAATTGATGGAATTGTCTTTTATCCTGAATACACCATTATATTCAACGCTAGATTATTTTTGAATGCGTATTTCTTTAGATAGGGCCTATTAACGAAGTGTTCATTTTAAGAGATGATACACCAAATAATATCACCATCTGAATTTTATTGGGAAACCTTAGCAAGGTCAAGTAGACGTAAACTTAAAATTTGCCACTTATTAATGTGCAAACTTGCATTTCAATCACTCACATAACGTTGCGCCTGTGGAAACCTCAACATAAATTGTTCGCAGAAATATAAATTAAATTAAGCATAAAACCAGTTAATACTGAAGGTGAGACGTTAATTTTTTATCATCTTTGTAAATGACATGATGTTAATATTGTCGGACTAGAAGGCCTAGTATTATATTTTCACTATCCGAGCAATAGCGCTAGATTATAACTTAGTGCAAATTTCTAGGATATTAACAAAGTCGTCATTATTAAAGATGATACGCCAAAAGACAGCACCATCTGAATTTTATTGGAAAGCGTTAATAAGGACAAGTGCATGCAAACTTAAATTATTTTGCTGATTAAAGTGCATCCTAATATTCGAGAACGCACATTTAGGCCTATATAACGCCCTTAGTTAACCTAAAATGGGGTAGGTTGAAGGTTTCGTTATATAACACACTTTTTCAGCTTATGCTATTTTTCCTGTTTACCTCTCAGTTGAAAATTCCATGTACCACGGACCTTTATTGTTTAATCGATGTTCACAATACGTTGTGAGCCAACACGAGCACCATCAACTGCCACCTGGCGAATTGAATTGATGCTCTTACTTATTATTTATAAATCCACTTTTAACAATTTCATGTTTACATTTTAACAATTTCTTGTGCAAAGGTTCAAACGCTCTTAAATTCAATTCTGTGTGGTTTGTTTTGATTCTGGTTTAAATTAATTCACATGAAATAATTGTTTCAATAGGTGATCAAACATTTTCAAGATGTTTAATTTCATTTTTTATAGTATGTGTAAATAGTTTGTATGTTTGCTTAAATACCCAATTGTAGTTGTAGTTTACACTCTGTATCATTCGTTAATAAATAGGTAGAGTTGTACCGCAAATCTAAATACCTGATAGTGCAATACTAAACCAATCGATCATGTGTGATACTGTAGTCTTATTTCGAGTGCAAACGAGGAGGGAAACAAAAATGGTGTTTTTAGATAGGATTTACGTCACTACCATGTATTGTCATGCTGTATTAGTAGGCCTACATGTAGGTATAAGGTGACAATCGTCGAATACCCAATTAATTACCGTAATTAATAAAAATGAATTTAGCGGCATTAATAGTCCGATTATTAAGATGTAGAGGAGTTCCATACATCCGGTCCAATCATCATTCGCACGAGAGAGTACACAATTTTAAGAAGGCTTTTGTTACATAGCTAATTAGGCGTATGATGATTTTTTTACTGCAGTTCTACCAACTAACATACTCTAGTCACTATTAAAGTGCTAGATAACGTTGTATTGTTATAAACATTTCAAATTGTGCTATACAATCATGTCGATTGTATGTCTTTTATTGTGCTTATAGACTGGGGTGGGGTAGAGGTAGTTAGCATATCTGTTATATACAATATAGAGGTGGAGATCATAACTGCTGTTATATAACATTATTAGGAGTAAGGGATGGGCCAAAAATTGAGATTTTATGCTCTATGTAATATTATGTGAACGGCCGCATACGTAACATCTGTTAATATTAAAATAGGTCATTAAGTTGATCGTCTATGTAAAGAAGTAGTATGCCATTAGTCGGCTTCAGAACAGTGAGTAGCAGCAGTATAGGCGAATTAAAAACTGACGAACATGCGGGCCCTAACTTTCTACATGGACAGAATTTAGGTCAGCTAATGGCGCATGGAGATGGGGCTGAACGGATGAGGCTTAGTCTCATCCGCTCTTCGCCCCCACAACCCCAATTTGAATTCAGGGTCCCTGGGTCTGACCAAAGCCTGTCCATGAGCCTCACAGGTAGCCCGGCTATGATGAAGTGAATTGCAGTGAATTAAAGATATTGGTGAATGTGTGGCGTACACCGTTCGGACGCTACCAGGTCGCGCAACGGTGTCGGCTCCAGCCCTCTTCTGTGTCTGGAGCCACTCGAGTCACTTCTAAGTCGATTTTAGTATAGCCTGACTGTTCTCCATCTATGCCTATCGTAGCAGTGACTATCAGAGGAGAATCGGGTTGACCGTTTCTCTAAAAGAGGCAGCAGTGTATGACTCTGTCTCGGGATCAGACTCCATCTCTTCCGCGGTCGCCGGATGGGCAACCTCCTGAGGATGGCCTTTATTCAGAACAGAGTTCACTCTTTTACCGAACGGAGTCTTCCCTTTCTTGTTTGCCCGCTTAGAGACGGTTTTCCTCTTTCTCTCTACCTGACCTGAGCTTCGTCGTATCATTCTACATCTCGTGACTCTTAAACAATCGCCAACAGAGGGCATCAAACGTTCTCCCTGTTCCGGAGAGCAGAAATATTTGTAACAAGTCCCTTCGTCACTTTGCCGTAGGCAATACTGGCAACTGATCTTAACGTCGCCTTTTCCCAGACACTAATCCACCGGATATCGCACTTTCCACTCACCATGTACCTCTCGCTCCATGTCCGTGTGTGGCATACCGGCTTCACACGTATAGATTATCATGCACCACGATTGACCGTCCTCTGCGTTTTGCAGTTGTCCACCAACACCGTAATATATACTGAAACTTCGGGAAAACCCGGGGAGTATCTATGACCACGTTAGGTAGCCAAGAAGAATATTTATCGAAAAACCGTAATACAATCAAGAGATATCGCGGGGAAACCGCGATTAAAGATACTGCGATCAGACACACAAGTAAAGATATCGCGGGAAAACCGCGAGTAAAGATATTGTTGGGATCAGACACGCAAGTCAAGAAACCACGGAAGACCGCGGGAGTAAGTGTGACCACGTTAGGTAGCCAACAAGAATATTTATCGAAAGACCGTGACCACACCAAGAACGACTAAAATTTCAGTTCCCGCACCAAGGAGTGAAATTCTAGCGCCGGCCCCAAGAACGAGGGTTCCCTCCCCCATGAGCTGAGCTACCGCAAAATTTGAATTCCACAAGGAATTCAGGGGTGGAAGCCTACTAGATTATCGTGGAATTACAAAATCGTCACTCCTTGGAGAAAGACCCGCAAAAATTCCTGTCGTCTATGGAGGAAAGTACTCGTGAGATCCTGAAAAAGAACATGGCTAAACACAAGAGGATCAAATATACGCAATGTTTAACTATCGAGTTTGCCAAGCCAGGAAAGGATGATACAATAAAATCATACGTTTGTACAAAAGCTAGGCCTCTGCTAGAGGTGGATAACCAAACAAAAGCGTTACGAGCGAACAGTGCAAACATTCGTAGACAGATCGATAGCTTCACACAATTGAGACCCGGGTGGGTTTTACACAGAAATGCAGCTTTAGATATCGGTACCGCAATGGAAATAGTTACTTCAAAACCCCAAAAAGCATACCACCTAGATTATTCATTAACGTAAAGAATGAGGAAAATCACTGCTTCAAATGGTCAATATTATCAGCATTATATCCAGCAAATCAAAACACACAGATCCGTCAAAATCAAGAACACCTAGACGAGTTCATGTTCAATGGCCTGGAATTTTCAATTCGAGTCACCGACATCACCAAGTTCAAAAAGATGAATCCAACCATATCGATGAGCGTTTTCGGATATGAGAAGAAGCATCTGTACCCGATTCGAATTTTAAAATAACGAAAAGAGAAGATAATATAGACCTTCTGCTTCTAGATAATAATGGAAACAGGTAGTGCATGTGGATAAAGAACCGAGCAAGAATGATTAACAGAAATATCAAACACGAGCACAAGGTCTACCCATGTCGCAACTGTCTCCACGTATTCTCTGCACAACATCTGCTTGACAAACATACATCGTATTGTCGTAAAACCGGTCACAAACCACAAAGAATTAGATGCCAGAAGAAGGTAAAAATGTGTTAAAATCTCAGAACTATAATAAACAGATGCTAGCGCCATACATAATCTATACAGGTTTTGAAGCGTATAACACACCGGTCGTTGAAGAAACGGGTGCGAATACCAGACTCATAGCGGAGCAAAAGTCAAAAAGTTTCTGCTATGTTGTCGTTTGTAGTGACGGGCAATCCGACGATCCAGTCGTCTATCGAGGAGAAAAACCGGTTGAGATATTACTAGAATGTATGAAAATGAAAGCATGTAAAATCAGGCAAATACTACATAGCGTGGTTAGCATTGAAATGACTGAAAAGGACTACACAGATTACATAAATGCAACTAACTGCCACATCTGTGAAAAAGACCTTCACGGGGATAAGGTTAGAGTTCACGACCACCTCACGGGCAAATACAGAGGTGCAGCCCACAACGAGTGCAACTTGAAACTGAGAATATTCCTTAAACACTGTAAAATCCCAGTCGTCTTCCACAACCTTCGGAATTATGATAGTCATCTGATCATGCAGGCCATCGGAAACTCTCAGGCGAAATTTGAAAAGATATCGTGTATTCCCAACAACTTGGAAAAGTACATGTCCTTCTCTCTAAACAATCTTCAGTTCATCGACAGTCTACAGTTCATGAACTTTTCCCTAATTTGTCGTTGGAAAACTTGAAAGGCACTGACAAAAACAACCACAGCGCCATCGAACTTCTGAGACGTAACGCAGTTTGCCCGTATGATTACGTCAATTGTTGACAACGCTTCGAAGAAACGCAACTTCAGTCAAAAGAGGCGTTCTACAGTAAGTTGTCAAGAGAACATATCTCAGATTCTGACTGCGAACACGCTCAGAGAGTGTGGCATGTTTTTGCATGCAAAAACTTCGAAGATTACTACGACGTATATCTCAAGACGGATGTGCTACTTCTAGCATGCGTGTTTAACACATTCAGAGAAACTTAGATGGAGCACTACAAGTTAGATCCAGCAAACTACCTGTAGGCGCCTGGGTTTGGGTGGGACGCCATGCTAAAAATTACCAATGTCGAATTGGAACTATTAACTGACATAGATATGCACAGTTCCGTCGAAAAAGGCATGCTTGGTGGTGTGTCAATGGTGTCCAAAAGATTCGCCATGGTCAACAACCCGCAATGTCCAGATTATGACCCATCGAAACCTAAGAATTCGATCATGTATATCGACGAGAAACAATCTGTATGGTTGGGCCATGGTGCAATACCTACCATCGTACGGGTTCGCGTGGAAGATCGACATCACTATCGAGGAAATCCTATCCACTCCAAACGACTCCGACATAGGATTCACTGCAGAAGTCGACATCGAGTACCCGAACCACCTACATGACGCTCACAACGATTACCCACTTGCTCCACAAGCGTTACAAGTCCGAGGAGAATATCCAACGATCAGCACGATCTATAGAACGAGTTGGGAGGAGAGTCCATAGAATGTGTGAGACTGGTTCCAAGTTTGTGGATAAAAGAGAGCTATGTGGTGAACTACAAGACTCTAAAACTGTACGCGTCGCTGGGTTTGAAAGTCACTAAACTGCATAGGGCTATAGAATTCACTCAGTCGGCTTGGATGTCACCGCATATCGAGAAGAACACCGTACTGCGTGCAAAATCCATGACTAAATTTGAAAAGGAATTCTCAATCTCATGAACAATGCTGTCTTTGGAAAATCGATGGAGGACGTGAAGCGCAGAATTAGGGTCAACCTATAAACTGATGATGGTGATAAGCTTCGTACACTGATTGCAGATCCAGCCTACATATCGCACAAGAAGATATTCTCGAGCGAACTGGTGGCCATACACAGCACCAAAACGAAACTAACCCTGAACAAGCCAATCTACGTAGGACAAGCGGTGTTGGATCTGTCGAAACATCGTAAGTACGACTTCTGGCACAACGATATAAAGGCCAATTAGGGGGACAAAACACAGCCACTCTATACTGATACGAATAATCTGCTCTATCAAGTGGAGACTAAGAATTCATGCAAGGCCATGTTAGCCAACAAACACTCGTACGATCTGTCGGAATATCCACGAGGCAGCCTGAATTACGACGACACGAATATGAAGGTTGCTGGAAAGTTTAAGAACGAATGTAACGGAGTGCCAATGGCGCATTTTGTGGGACTAAGACGCGAGATTTACTACATCCTTGTATCGAATAGCACAAGCACTCGTAGGGCAACAGGCATTCAGAAAGCAGTAGTAAAGAAAGATCTTAAACACGATTTATACCAGGAGTCGCTATTCGACGAAAGCAGTTCAAGCACGAACAGACCCTAGTTAGAAGCACTGGTCATGAGATTGGGGTGTACCGACAGAATAGAATATCTCTATCTCTGATGAATACTAAGAAGAGGATATGTCCCGACGGAATCACGACAAGGGCATGCGGACATTATAAGATGGAAGAAGAAAATTGACTTCATCAAAGTATTCTACCAGGAGGAAGCTCAGTTCCCTTAGGCACAATCAGTAGTTCCTCAAGAACAAACCCACGACCATGTCCATCCAATAGATGATACAATGTGGGCTGGTCGACATTGGTCGACTTCTTCTGGTCGCCGATCTCTTCGCTCGGCCTCTAGAGGCGACTTTGTGGTTCCACATGCTCATACCGCAACCAGGCAAGATAGAGCTTTTGCAATTGTGGGTCCTCGTGTGTGGAACAACCTCCCATCTGACCTGCGCTCTCTCCCGCGACCTGTCTGGCTCTTTCTATAAACTTCTCAAGACTTTCCTTTTTGACCGGGCCTGGGTCGGGAGCGCCTCTGAATTGTTATCTTGAAGAGGCGCTTTATAAATTGCATTGATTGATTAATTGATTGATTGATTGATTGATTGATTGATTGATTGATAATGTATGAATGGTGAGGGACTAGTTAGGATCTGTGGCCCGCCTGCTGCGACCCTCGAGTTCACCGGGTGCGTATAAGTAACGGAAGAGAACATCGTGTCCAAGAATATGTTCATTCATTTCGTAAACACGAAGCGCTGTAAGGGAATATCTTTGCACCACGTTATCCGCCTTAACTGCATCAACTGGTTTCATGCCTCGCTTTCCAAACAAATGCGTAGACTCGTCATTCAATGCATTCACCACCTCTGGCAGCCGACGTACGATGACGGAAAGTATCGATGCGGGTTCGATCACTTCTATAAACCGATGACAGTCAGTTAAACACATGATAAAGAAAACAAACAAAAACACGATAAGGACACGATAAGGACACGATGTGGACTAAAGTATCATCAAAACAGCATCGTGAGGCTTTGACGCAGGATTATTTATCCCTTAGGGATCGGCTAGGACAGATACTTCAGGATGAAAAACTTGGTGAAGCCGATCTGTTGTACAATGCGACTAAACTGTTTCAACCAATCGCAACAGCAACGGCTGATTCGCAGGCAATGACGGAGAGGAGCTGCAACAAATAGAAACCAGTGTCTTGGAGCGCCTGCCATCAGAGATTCTATCCGAAGCTAATTTTAACCCAATAAAAGCGCTGTTTGGAGATACTAGACCGGCGATTTGGGCACCTACATCCAAGGAAATCTTTATCGATGTTGATAAGGATATTGACCTCGATATATGCATGGTTTCAAACCACCCAGTGAACTCGATTTTGCCGACTTGGAAGGAATTAAAGCAATCATGGAAGCTATTTCCGAATATAATAGGCGCGATCTAAAAAATCAATAGCTATAAGGAACAGAGATAAAAAATACGCCTGATGCGCTAGATGTAGACATTAAAACTCCAGCGGCCTATAGGAAGCTGAAGCTACTTACTCAATCGGCCGAGGGCCATAAGCTGACCAAAAATGGAAATGGTTTAGCATATCCTCTGCAAATGCAGGGTAGAAAGTTTGGTGAATTGTATATAGACCTCATAGCATTATCAACCGGGAAATTATTAGCATATGTAGGTGGACACCTAGATTAGCAAGCTCCTGCTGATGAATCGCTATACAGTCTATTAACGAAACGTTTTGTAAAGTAGAAACAATGCTCTCCAGCAGCAATCGATACCTTTAGAAACATCATACATCTGGCTGGGATACCAATTCTCGGTCTTAGTTACAACAATCGTCGACTAGTACGGGGGTGAAAGTGCAAATCACGTGCAATTCTACAATAACCTCGACTCTCCTGTGGAAAGGTTGGAGCTCCTCATGGCCTCTAGAGAAGCGGGAAGCACTGGCCTGGACAGCAAGATCTCGGCTATTCACGATGAACTGTTGAGATCTGGGGCTATTCCCACAGATTTAGCACTCCAATTGATTTGAAGTTTGCTCGCTATGTAAAGTGGCCAAAATGGAGCGCGTTGAAGAAATCCTCAAAAAGATCAGAGACCTGACTTTACCAAAATAAAATCTTAGCATTCTGCTAACCAGTGAATCCACCGAGTACACTACACACTTTTCTCCATCTCTGTATCTCGATCCAAAAAAAAACGCTTTGAGATGGCTCTGGTTAGATTCAAGACATACAACTCGATACCGAATGTTGATGACAGCAGTAACGCCTTTGCCTACAGCTCCGACTCTGGTTTATCATGGAAAACGATTACACTGTCCGAAGGATGTTACGAGATCCCACAGATTAACTCCACGATCCAACGACAGCTGGAAGAAAACGGTGATTGGAATAAAGAGAAGGGTACTCACCACATCACAGTAGCAGCTCAACTCTGTGTGCCTATGTAGAGATTACGAACGCCACCTACCACGTACGCATGACTAGATCCACGCTTAAATCTATGCTTGGTTTCAAGGATCATATTCTTCATTTCGGTTACAAGGAGAGAGAGAACACTGTTAACATACTCTCGGTCAATACTATACTCGTCAACTGCGATATAATATCTGGATCCTATATCAACGGCGCTCAAACGCCGGTGGTGTATAGTTTCTTTCCTGTCTCGCAAGGAAAAAGGTAATAGACTCACCAAATAACCTGGTCTATCTACCCGTGGCACTTGCCGGCAATGTCCAACGTATGCGAGTGTTTCTGACAGATCAAAATGGCAAGCAATTGAACCTGCGTGGTGAAACAACAACAATAAGACTTCACATACGTGGTGTTTAGAAACATGTTTGTGAATGCAGCTAGACGAGGACATGGTGGGAGGACCATTGTCGGAGCGGCTATATTTGACTGGATACCTAAGATTACGAGTGCGTTTGGTCGTGTAGGGAATTTTATCTATGAAAACAATGACGCAATAACGAATGTTGCCAATGTGAATGGCAGTGTCGCCAGAGCAGAAGCATCAACCGCTTCTGCAGCAAGGAAAATAGTTGATGCTGTTAAGGCAAGATGTGTTGCTGCTGCCATCGCTGCTGCCTGACCTACTGCTACTACTATTACTGCGGCTCCATCGCTATCTATACCTCTTGAGAAGGCGCTAAGTGAAAAAAGCATTGAATATATGAAGCAAATGGCTGCGATTCAACCAGCTGCTGCTGCTAACATAAATAGTCGCATAGCGGAGTCTGGATTCAAGACATATCGTCGTCGTAATTAGGTAATAGCAATTGAAGTTATAAATTCGCCAATGTTATATAACGTTACAATGGCGACTGTTGATGTGGCAGGCGATATTTTAGACATACTTTCAGTGATATCAGATGATAATAGCATCGAATGCTATTAATTCTGAGGATATGAGTCCCAAAACCCTGCTGCCATCAATAATGGCCAGGCAATACAGATAGACATCCAAAATCCAATATATTTTCACTCAGCCATCGAAGAGTTACCTTCTTCTAGAGGGCAGGCTTATGTCGACGACAACAGATGCATATGTTGCGGCCACTGTCATCTCACTGCTTAACAATGCCATCCCATACATGTTCTCTCAGAGCCGATACCTGGCTAACAACACCAGGATCGAAAACATCATGTCCTCAGGACGAGCCACGACGATGAATTGTATGTTGGTCTACGGTGACGACTTTGCCAAAAGAGAAGGTCTGAACATGTGTTGGCCGAAGGACACAACACTGCAGCAGCCGCTGAAGCAAATCTGGGATTTGAAGCGAGGCGGCATATAATCGTCGCTAAGCCTAATTCGGTTGGTACTTTTTCGTTCCTCGTCCCCCTCATACACCTATTCGGTTTCTGTCATGATTACCACAAAGTCGTGTATGGCATTAAGCTGTCTCTATTGCTGAGTCGGCAGACTGATACAGAAGCGATCTTTAAGAAAATGCTGCAGCCGCCGGCCAAATTACACAGTCTAAGCTATCCTGATTCATGCCACATGTGATTCCAGCTCTGGAGTACAAGGACATGCTCATGAAACAGATCCAATCGAAGGTCAAGGTACCCGTAGCATTTCGTGCCATGTAGTGCGACAATGTTTCGGTACCGAGGGCAACGACCTTCTCGTGACGACTTAGCGTTAAGTTGGGCACAGAAAAATCTCGCTGGATGCTTGTTGCCTTTCAGACAGGAAAGTTGACGATTCAAAATCAGAACCCAGCTCTCTTCGATCATGTGCGGGTCCGCAATATATACGCCATGCTTAACGGTGATCGATATCCCATCGTTGACTTGAGTCTCAACTTAACTGCTCTGAGAACTTATCGCGCTTATAAAACCTTGCGAGACTTTAAGGAAGGGTTCTGCGGAATTGATGCTCGTGAATCCTCGTGTCAAGTCACACCACTCGATTTTGTAGACTTATTTCCGATCTTTGTCTTGGATGTTCGCAGACAATCGGAGAGATTGAAAACCACTGTACAAGACATACAGATCAAGGTAGACTATGACGCCGCAGTGCCGGCCCACACAACGGCATACGCAGTGTTAATCAACGATCAACTCCTGAGACTCGAATCGGGTTGCAGTTAATTCAAAGTCGTCTATTAGATTCGCATCCATTTAGAAATACAAAATAACTTTAGTAAGATATATATGCCAACATGAAGTCGGAGTACATCGAATTTGGTCTGTCGTTGACTGCGGATCACAAACAAACGCTGGGCAAGGCTGCACACAGCGGTTCCGGTGCTACAATACGACTTTCTCGTTAACAGCTTCGTGGAGAAGATAAGCTCAGATTGACGAGGGGTCAAAGTCAACCCCAAAGCGAAGAGTACGAATAAAGGACACGGAATGGAGTTGAGGTTCAGTAAAGCTCAAATAAAAAAGAAGTCGAAAATTGGTGGTTTTCGTCCAGTGTTGACACCGCTTCAGGCGATATTCGGTGGGCTTTCCGCGGCTGGTGCCTTAGCTGGTGGGTCAACAGGGGTGGCAAAGGCGGTGCAGAGCAAACAAGCCAACGACGCGGCTCTGGCCGAGGCGCACCGTCACAATCGTGAAATCGAGGATGATATCAGACGGGCTGGTAAGGAATTTTTTTCTGGTCATCAGCCTATCATCACCCCCACCACAGTGTGTTATTGTCCAATGTGCAAGGGATCGGATCTATTCCTCGGGCAAAAATATTTTAACCTCTGAGCAACTTCGAAACCGAGAAAGCTGGCGAGGCGCTACTAAATTTCCCAGTAGTCTTCATGCGTGATGGCCTATATACCACACCGTGTTGATAAGGAGTGTGGAGTCGTCAATCTGGACTCTAGCGTTGGAAATGGCACTCACTGGGTTGCTTACTGGTTGGATGGGCGCAAGCCTTTTTACTTTGACAGTTTTGGGTAGACTCCACCTAACGAACTCGCTCGATATTTGGGTTGCCCCATTAAGACACAAACATTCCAGTTACATATCATTCTAGAACTAATAGATTGAACTGTATAAGATAAGATGCCGGTCGATAAGTTAGGTAGAAGTTATATGGGTGCGCAAATGAGGGGAGGAGGAGGAGGATGGCAGTCCAGCGCGGGTGGACTAATTCATAGGACTGGGGATACCATGCTTGGAATTCTCTCAGCTGGTGGATTTCGAGTCACAAATGTGAGTGGGCCTATAGAAAAATTTCGATGCTGCAAGTAAGGGCTACGCGGATACGCTGGGCCTGGATGATCTGCAACTCTCTGGTGGAACGATGACTGGAACCATATACATGGGTGGTCACAGATTAATTAGGCTTCCTATCCCAAAATCCAGAGACGTTGCCGCTATTTGGGGTTAAGTGACACGGTACGCATACCATCAGGCTGCTGCTGTCGAGATGCACGCTGACGACTTGAAAACCGAAATTAGTACTCTCTCCAGGCGTTTCACTGATGAAAAGAATGCTGCACTGAGTATTGAGCTGGGCGCTTCGATTCGTCGATATGCGGACGAGAAAGAAAGTGCCCTAAACGTAGCTGTTAGGTCGCACACACACCAAAAGACATGAAAACGAAAGAGACCCCCAGAGAAATTCACATGCTGAAAGCCGGTGATACCATGACAGGTGATTTTATTATGAGCGCCCACTGAACCGCTACATGTGACAAACAAGCATTATGTAGATACTCAGTTCACCGCTCTAAGAAATTATACAATCGATCAGATAAATATCAACGATGATATCATCGCGTAGTCGAGAGGGACACGACGCTAGATGCAGCGGTGTAAGGTTGTATACAGATCAAATGACAGAGGCTGCCAAGTATGCAGACCAGAAAGATCTGATGTTGAACACAGCTGTCAGGCAGTATGTAGATACTCAGGATGCTATTATTAGAGGTGCTTGCGTGCTCAAAGATGTGATACCATGACTGGTGATTTGATTATGGGTCGCAAAAGAGTTACTGGTCTTCCCACAGATAGGCATAAGCAAGTCATCGTTGTTGGCAAAAAGGGGAAGAAAAGGAAGATCGGAGGATGTGTTGGAATAACTTCTCAGAAGAATAACTCTCATTTGTGGGACTACAAATGCTCAACGTGTTTCTTCAGTTGCTATCTAACTTGTAGGACTGTTGCTGATGATGATGATGTAGTCGAACCCAGTGCACCGCCCTATTCAGATACATATTAAGGATCAAATCAGTTGGTGTAAACATAATAACAGCTGGTTAGCAAATAGTATGGTTCTCCTAGATCATTTGAAACACAGTCTATATCTATCGATGATAGCCTTTTCCACTCTCTAATAATTCCTCAACCCTACACCGCCACTTCTCCACCTCTCGAAAGAAATTAGAAGCATTATTATTATTTTAATTTGACCCCATATCTGTGCCAATTTTGATCCGATGAGCTTCCGTGAGTCAAAGGCTTCGTAAATTGATGAGGATAGTGGGCCAAGATCCATTATCAGCCATCTAATGAGGTTACTCCGTCTCAGCAACCCCCGGAAAAATTGTTCAAATGGGTGAGTTTAAAATGGGGCCATCTGTGAGTGGCAATGGTGGTGTGGCTTGAAAAGCCTATATAGCAACTGCTGAAAGCATTGCTTTTTCTCAATCCTGAATCCTACTTTTCGACCGCTCTCTTTCACTATCGCTTTGTGTGCAATGGAAATGCTTCTGATTATAATTATTATTACGAAGATACCTCTTCCGCGTCGAAACTGATCGTAACACAGATTAATGCATTATGTCATACCATTGATGACGCCAAAATAATCCAGACATGGGTTATTCCAGAGGCTGAAGCCCTATTTGTACCGGATACACTTTCACTATCGTCGTCGTCATTATCAAACTGTAATACTTCATTTTATAAGCTAAAATAATCTTAATATCCAAACCTCTAAACACCACTTGAAAGCTAAGCGTAGGGAACAAGCTTGCAAAACTCAGTCAATTTTTAAAGAAGTAGGGACTTTCGACCACTTTACAGCCGCGAGAATGTGTTGCAGCAAAACCGGAAACGACGTATGTCTGTCAAGTTGAAACACACATTCGCTTTCACATTCCACGACACATTCGCCAGGAGAGTGATATCCCCAGGCAATAGCCTTTGCATTTCAAAAGTTATGTCATCACTTCCACAGCTAAATCAACGGTCTTACACGGCCAACTAGCCTAAGCCAATCACACCCCATATACACCACTAACCCCTCTCCTCAATACACCAAACCGCTTTGATGTGCATTATATAATGTACTCTGTACCATCGATCAAACTTTGGTATTAAATACCTAGAGCCTATGCATTGGAATAGGGCCTAACTTTGAGAACTAAATTAACGATCTCTGACGGCAAACAGGCCTAAGCCATTCACAGCACATACACACCACTAACCCTTCTACTCAATACACCAAACCGCTTTTTATACAATACATAATGTTCCTTGTACCATCGATCAAACTTTGGTATTAAATACCCTGAGCCGATGCATTGGAATAGGGCCTAACTTTGACAACTAAATCAACGATCTCTGACGGCAAACAGGCCTAAGCCATTCACAGCACATACACACCACTAACCCTTCTACTCAATACATGAAATCGCTTTTTATACAATACATAATGCACCTTGTACCATCGATCAAACTTTGGTATTAAATACACTAACGCTTATGGATTGGGATAGGGCCTAACTTTAACACCTAAACTATTGGGCTCTCACGACCTACAGGCCTACGCCATTCGCACACCATACACACCACTAAACGCTCTCCTCAATACACTAAGCCGCTTTTTTTTACAATACATAATGTACCCTGTATCATCGATGAAACTTTGCTATCAATTACACTAATGCCAATGCATTGGAATAGGGCCTAACTTTAACAGCTAAACTATTGGTCTCTCACGACCTACAGGCCTACGCCATTCGCACACCGTACACACCACTAAACGCTCTCCTCAATACACCAAATCGCTTTTTTGTACAATACATAATGTACCCTGTACCATCGATGAAACTTTGCTATCAATTACACTAATGCCAATGCATTGGAATAGGGCCTAACTTTTACAGCTAAATTAATAAGCTTCGACGGCATACACACCACATGCACAACACTAACCCTTCTCCTTAATACACCAAACCGTGTTTTTGGTACAATACATAATTTACCCTGTCCCATTGATCAAACTTTGCTATTAAAATCACTAATGCCTATGCATTGGAATAGGGCCTAACTTTGACAGCTAAATTAATAAGCTTCGACGGCATACAGGCCCAAACCATTCACAACACATGCACAACATTAACCCTTCTCCTCAATACACCAAACCGCTTTTTTTACAATACATAATGTACCCTGCACCATCGATCAAACTTATCTATCAAATACACTAATGCCTATGCATTGGAATAGGGCCTAACTTTGACAGCTAAATTGGCCGTCTCTGACGGCATACAGGCCTAAGCCATAAAAACCACATACACAACACTAACCCCTCTCCTCAATACACCAAACCGCTTTTTTGTACAATATGTAATGTACCCTGTATCATTATCCAAACTTTGCCATTTAATACACTATAATACTTATGCTTTGGAATAGGGCCTAACTTTGACAGCTAAAGTAACGGTCTCTGACGGCAAACAGGCCTAAGCCATTCACAGCACATACACACCACTAACCCTTCTACTCAATACATGAAACCGCTTTTTATACAATACATAATGTACCTTGTACCATCGATCAAACTTTGGTATTAAATACACTAACGCTTATGGATTGGGATAGGGCCTAACTTTAGCAGCTAAACTATTGGTCTCTCACGACCTACAGGCCTACGCCATTCGCACACCATACACACCACTAAACGCTCTCCTCAATACACTAAGCCGCTTTTTTGTACAATACATAATGTACCCTGTATCATCGATGAAACTTTGCTATCAATTACACTAATGCCATGCATTGGAATAGGGCCTAACTTTAACAGCTAAACTATTGGTCTCTCACGACCTACAGGCCTACGCCATTCGCACACCGTACACACCACTAAACGCTCTCCTCAATACACCAAACCGCTTTTTTGTACAATACATAATGTACCCTGTACCATCGATGAAACTTTGCTATCAATTACACTAATGCCAATGCATTGGAATAGGGCCTAACTTTGACAGCTAAATTAATAAGCTTCTACGGCATACAGGCCCAAACCATTCACAACACATGCACAACATTAACCCTTCTCCTCAATACACCAAACCGCTTTTTTGTACAATACATAATGTACCCTGTACCATCGATCAAACTTATCTATCAAATACACTAATGCCTATGCATTGGAATAGGGCCTAACTTTGACAGCTAAATTGGCCGTCTCTGACGGCATACAGGCCTAAGCCATAAAATCCATATACACAACTCTAACCCCTCTCCTCAATACACCAAACCGCTTTTTTGTACAATATGTAATGTACCCTTTATCATTATCCAAACTTTGCCATTTAATACACTATAATGCTTATGCTTTGGAATAGGGCCTAACTTTGACAGCTAAAGTAACGGTCTCTGTCGGCCTACAGGCCTAAGCCATTCACAGCACACACACACACAACAATAACCCCTCTCCTCAATACACCAAACCGCTTTTTTGTACAATACATAATGTACCCAGTACCATCGATCAAACTTTGCTATTAAATCCACCATAATGCCTATGCATTGGAATAGGGCCTAACTTTGACAGCTAATTTAGCTGTCAAAGTTAGGCTCTATTCCAATGCATAGGCATTAGTGTATTTAATAGCAAAGTTTGATCGATGGTACAGGGTATATTATGTGTTGTACAAAAAGCGGTTTGGTGTATTGAGGAGAGGAGTTAGTGTTGTGTACAGGGTGAGAATGGCTTAGGCCTGTAGGCTCGCAGAGACCAATGATTTAGCTGTCAAAGTTAGGCCCTATTTCAATGCATAGGCATTAGTGTATTTATGACCAAAGTTTGATCAATGATATAGGGTACATTAAGTATTGTACAAAAAAGTGGTTTGGTGTATTGAGAAGAGGGGTTAGTGGTGTGTATGGGATGTGAATGTCTAAGGCCGGTAGGCCGTGTAAAACCGTTAATTTAGCTGTGGAAGTGATGACATAACTTTTGAAATGCAAAAAGCTATTGCCTGGGGATATCACTCTCCTTGCCAATGTGTCGTCGAATGTGAAAGTGAATGTGTGTTTCAACTTGACAGACAGAAACGACGTAGTTAAATAAGAGGGACATTGTGTATAACAAGTCTCCATTTAAGTCTTGTTTACCCAAATTGTGCAAACGGAGCTTTTATATTGTTTTATTCCCATGTGTTAATATTGTAGATTATGTTGGGTCGCATATTAGCTTATTATTATCTAACCGATAACAGCCAGCGTTTCAGACAGTCCACGATCGCATCCTGTAGGAGACAACTTTTACGTCTCATTGCTGTAAGATTGTTAGTTTCGTGGGACCTCATGGACCGCCCTCTACGGCTCAGGGGCCCTATATGGGCCGCGGATTCCCCGTAATGGGTTCTACAGCTACGTGAGAGGTGTCTTCTGAAACGAGATCATCATGCGGCACTTCAATACCTGTGAGTCTCTGGCCAGGACCTAGGGCCCTGGCCACAACCAGGACTAGGTTATTAGACTGATGTGCTCTACGAGCTTCCATTGTACCCCACAAATTGGTATTACATTCTTTGGCGCAATCTTGTTCGCGTTCTGCAGACTTCTATTGCGCCCAACCCGTCCTTGGTTGAGTAGTTCGTTTTCAAATCAAATAGACCACTGGACAGGGCTGGAAGTCTGCATTTTCTCAATGCGCTGTAGTCAAACCGCTTGCTTGTTTTCGCAACCCATTCATTCACCAGTTTCTTTAATTCATCTAGACTATTGCATCAAAGCCGGGCTACCTGATGAGTATAAGCCTCATCCGTTCAGCCCCATCAGGGGATTCTACCTCCCCCAAGGTGATGGAAGCAAAATTCCCCCACCAAGTTTTGCAGTGGATGACGGACTCCTGATTAAATGCAGATTATTTCAGAGATCATTGGCAACTTTTGTAACAGTTTATGACTATTCAGAATTTCAGACATTGCCTTGTCTAAAAATTGACAATAGTCATGTTACTTAACTAAAATTCAACAATAATAGAAAGTAACACAACTATTACAAGTAACATTGTTACACTTGGAAAGGGTACTTTAAAACATAGTAACGTTACTTAATTAATATGCATCGATGCATGAAGTGATCATTCTCCGATTTGGTATTACTTGGTATTATTATCCCAGTTACATTGCCAACATGTTGAACTTAAAATTAATAACTTAAACGTCTTGGTACAGGCCTATCGTTATGACATCCCAGCTATGCTGGGGAACTCACTTAGTTTGAGCAACTTTCTAGAAACTTCTAGACAGTGATCAGATTTCGTTTTAATTGGTCACATGCACTTCATCATAATTTCTGTTTTATTTCGTCAATGTGAACATCAGTTAGATGGTCATTCGCGAATTAAGTTGATTTCTGCAGCAAAATCTGCCGAGTGACGTGGTTGCTGCTACTTGGCCCATTTTGCCCTACAGTTTTACGTCAATTTTGCTTCCATTGCCAGATCTACAAAGATCCACAGAATACAGATGCCTTGCAATTGAGGGAAAACAAAGTAGGCCTGATAATGAATCTGAATTTTTTCGAGACATTGAAAGAAGTCATGGGCTCCTAAACTGCCGCTGAGTCTTCACCCCTATATGAAGAGAGGGCTTCGAGGCTGAAATCCTCTGGATAGTATACACAGAATCTTTGGATAGTCGCATCAACTCCAAGCTAATATTTTACTATTCCAGCTTGTATAGGCAACCTGCTTCAGTTGACGATTTTGCACTCTGTTGTTCTGGGCGTCCAAATAGGTAGTATTACTTTTTTCATGTGCCCGAAGGAAAACCCATAGAGTTCTTCCAACAGCCTGAGTGCATTCTTTATTTCAGTACAACTTACTCGAAACTGTTAGTTGCATGGCAAGGTTCAAGCGGTGACCATCAAAATTTATGTATTAAACTTTAAAATGTAATTCTTGGATCTTCGTCTTTAATCCTGAACTGTCTCCAAAACAAGAGACATGGACAAGTCGCTCGAGCTGATTACGGAAGGCCGTAGTCGTCCATGTCTACGTAGTGGCCCAGGGGAGTCCAGATAAATGCTTTCAGTTTCATGTAGGGGTGGAACATTTTTTGCATCTTAGGGGAATATTTTGCCTTCCTGGCTCTTGGGACCAGGGTTTTTGCCCATATCAGTGAGGAGGATTGACACCCCTGTAGTGACCTAACAACACCGTTGTTTCCTTCTTGCTGTTGTCGTACGTGCCATCGGCAATAATAAAACACTTCTTCTTCTGCCTTATGTGATCCACAATTTGCTCTATTATCAAAACCTTCATGATCAACATGAGTTGCTGTAGGTCTACATGTGCTGGGGTTAGAAAGTTCATTATGTAATGTGCATGTTCGATTCTATCAAGCAATTTTTCTCGTGAAAGAAAGCCTTTTTTGTGGGTCTGTAGCATCAAGGCTACATTGTAAATCATTTGAATTAATTAAATTAATTATTTAATTAATAATAATCAAATAAATATAATACTTATTTAAGATATTCCCCCAAGATCACTGAATATTATTCCCCCAAGGAATTATTGGAAGCAGTTTGCTTCCACGGACATAATGTGTAGAAGCCTCTGAGACTCTCCATGCGCCATTAGTTGACTTAAATTCTGTCCATGTAGAGAGTTAGGGCCCGCATATTCGTCAGGTTTTATAATTCGCCTAGACTGCTGCTACTCACTGTTCTGAAGCTGGCTAATGGCATACTACTAAAGAATATGACCTTTATGTTTCAAAATTAGAATGATTAGTATTATAGCTTAAATATTCCATAGATAGAAATCATTGACATGGGAAACATTTCCTGCATGCATTCCCTGTGACATACCGTTTTGAATACCATTTACTGACTGTGTGAACGTATTTTGGACATTGCATAGTTTAAGTCGTCTTAATCGTTATTATATCATTCAGGATATCATTAGTGCAAAGCGTGATTGCTGCGCCGATCAATTTTGCAGGCGTAGGCTGCAGCCGCTGTATCGCACCTGTGCTGATGTCAGATTGCGCGCGAAATTTGTAGGGAGTTGCTGACTAGCAGTTTTAGTGGTCGTGCGTTCTAGAATGGAGTTCTAGAATTGTGTGCTGTTCTCGTTGATATTTGCAATTTGTGTTGGATGATATTTTTGGTTGAAAGTAATAAGAAGAGTTAAGAAATCGCAGTTGTTTCTCTAGATTAGAAATGCAGTTAATAGGTCGATAGATAGTTAGGGAAGGAGGCTAAATCTGAATGTTGATCTGTTTGCTGGAGCGTGAGAAAGTGGGCTGACATTTATTTGGTGGCAGCGGCTGGATACAAATTCATCGTATCCGAAGAGACTGTTGGAGATTTACTGTTGGAGATTTACTGTTGGAGATTTACTGTCGGAGATTGACTGTTGGAGATTTACTGTCGAAGATTGACAGTAGGAGTTTTACTGTTGAAAGTTTTGCTGGAAATTTTAAGGAGTTTTGCTGGAGATTGTGAAGAAGTTTTGCTGAACATTTTCAATGAGTTTTGTTGGATATTATTTCAAGGAATTTTGCTGGAAATTTTCAAGGAGTTTTGCTGGCTATTTTCAAAGAGTTTTGTCTGAAGATTATATTCACCAGTATTTTCAGTTGATCTACGAACGAGAGACACTTTCTTTATCACTCGCTGTGAATCGACGACAGATAACTCGAAGGCAAAGACATCCAAGCGGAGAGGTATAAAAATTGTTTGTTCGGCACCAAACAAAATTACCGTCCAAGTTTTACTTTGACAAAGAAAGTAAATAAGTAAAAATGGAGAAATTAAGTGAAGAGAGGCAGGCAGACATTAATAAAATGTCTACAGATAACATAAAACGTCAGTTGGTAAAGGCTGGACGTCAATAAGAACAATTATCCGGCATGTCACGTGCTGATTTAATGCAAACTTTAGCTGAGATCTGGATTAAAGAAGAAGAAAAAGGTGCTGTGTGAGGTGTCAAATCTATAGAAAAGCATGTAGAAAAGGCAATGCCGATGGAGATGTATAAGCAATAGATGATGATGCAAAGACAAGAAGACGAACGCAGAAGACAAGAAGATGACCGCAGAAGACAAGAAGATGAACGCAGGAGACAGGAAGAGAGAAAGAAGGAAGAAGAGAAAGAAGAACGACGGAGAAAAGAGAAACAAGAAGCAGAGCGTAGAAGGCAATACGAGGAGCGTAAGAGACAAGGAGAGAAACAAGAAAATGAGCGCCAACGTCAAGAAGAGATACAAGAAGCTGAAACGAGACGTCAATATGAACTTGAGACACAGAGGAAACAGTTTGCATTACAGTTGGCCCAAATAAAACAAGACAGGGATGAAGCTGAGGCAAGGCGTACGAGTCAGATGAATGAGATAGAGGCTGCACGCAAAAAGGGAGATGAAACACGAAAACAGAACTGGTAGATAAGAATAAAGAACAAGAGAAAGAGGAAGCAATTTGTAAAGAAGAGTTGAAAAATGCTGAGGAAGCTAGACAAGGGCATGAGATGAATGCAGAAGCAATTAGGCAAGAAGAGTTGAAATTGCAAAAGGAGAAAGATGAAAAGGAAGAAGCAGAAAGGAAAGAACGTCTTAAAATTGAACAGAGAAAGTTAGAATTAAAGCAATTGCAATTGGACGAAGAGAAAAAGAACAAAGAAGCAGAAGAAATTAGAAGATAAGAAGAACGTGAGATAGAGAAGAGAAAATTCCAAGTAAGTGAAACGTTGGTGGCTAAAATAAAGAAGATTGGTGATGCAATGAAGCATGTGTTGCCGAGAATGCCGATAGAATATATGGAGGTACCGTTGTATTTTGAAATGGTTGAGAACGCATTTCATAGTTTCAAAGTGGAACAGTGGTTATGGGTTAAATTGTTGTTACCACTGATGACTCCGAAACTTTGAACTGTATTGAATAGATTGTCTATGGCTGATCTTGATAATTATGAGAAAATGAAGCAGCATTTGTTAATTTAAATTAACGTCGAGAGAATATAGAGCTAAATTCTCTGAAGACAGGAAGACCACTGAAGAAACGTACATAATGTATACTGCCAGGTTGAAGAATGTATTGAATTATTACGTGAAAAGCCGTAAAGTGCATCAGAAGTACGACAAGTTGTTCGATTTGTTGGTAGCGGACAAATTGAAAGAAACATTACCACCAGGTTCACTTCAGTTTGTGTTGTCTAAGGAAGAGACACAGTGTCTGGAAGCTAGTGTGATTGCAGATCTAGCGGATATCCATGAAAACAATAGGATTGGGATGCCGTTTACAAATAAGGTGAATTTTGAGAGAGGAAGTACCTTCTCTGGAAATAAAAAGTCGGGACAGTTTGGAAAAGGGAAAAGTCATAAGGAATCTTCCCGATACTCAGGAGCACAGAACCAGTTTAGACCATGGAACGCAGAGAACCGATATAACCCATCTGCAGCCAAAGAGAGAACAGAAGGAGCAACTGGGATACAAGAGAATAATAAATCACCGAATCAGTATAGAAGACAGGAAGTGAATGAACAACGAGGTTCAGTGATGAAGCATTGTTATAATTGCGGATCGACCAAACATGTAGCGAAGTTTTGCCAAAGTCCAATTCCAAAAGTACGGTATGATACGAATTTGAATCAAATCCAAATAGCTAGAGATGTGGATTGTCAGGTGGAAGTTCAAGAAGGACTAGAAACAGAAGTAAAGTCAGTAATGATATGTGGGATTTCAAAAGAAATTTTGAATGCGACACCACAGAGTCAAGGAGAAATTGGAAAAACTGGAGAAAAGAAAATACTGAAGAGGTCATATCTTTAGAATGTTGAAGTTGAATTGTGTGGAGCGACAGGAAAGCAACCGGTAAAGGTGAAGGCGCTGATTGATTCTGTCACAGAAGTTCCAGTAATCAGTGAGGAATTGTTGGAAGGAATAGAAGTCGAAGAAATGGGCAAAGTGAATTTACAAACAAATAAACAAACAAAACAAACAAACAAAATTCTTTTTATTGACCTCAACTAAAAAATTTGATGAATAAACAAGAATATTATAATATGCAAGGTACAATAGGGGGAAAGACCCAAGAAGGACCGAGGTCCTGTAGGCGGGGCCACCCATGTTAAGAGAAAAAGCATTCAAAGGTCGGAGGTCGATATATAGATAATGCTAATAATTGCTTAACTAGTTAACTATTACATCATAGTCTAACTAAGTATTTAATTACCACGTTGACTATCTCATATTTTATAACAGTGAACTATTATGATACATTACATTTATGAATGATATCAAAACATAGTATCAGATTTGAATACATTCAAGTGAAGTCAATAAGAAGTACTCCCGCACACTCGCCTTAAAGGTATAACGATTTGGTATTGCTTTAAATTTACCTGGAATGTTATTCCATAACTTAGCACCAGAATATTTTATGGTGAATGTTCTTGTGTTAGTTCTGGCATAGATAGGTCTGTATGAGTAGGAGGATGAAGGGCGCAGACAATAAGGGTTAGCATCAGTTGGTGATATAAAGTAATTATTGAAGACCGGAGATAATTGATTGTCGTTGTATTTGAACATAAATTCAGATATTTGACACAACGTTATTAGTTTTAACTTAAGTAATCCTAGCTGTATGTATATGTGGTCAACCAGAGATAAAGGAGGATAACCAGCAATAAAGCGAACTGCTCGGTTTTGGAGGATAGTTAGTCGTTTCAGCCGAGAGGGGTAGTTGGATGCCCAGATAATATTGCATTAACTTAGATAAGAGTGTATCATCGTATAATACAGGCTTTTACGTATATTAGTTGGCAAGAGGTAAGCTACTCTAGATAATATCCCAAGACTTTTGGCAATTTTTGTTGAGATGTTGTGTATGTGGTCGTTCCAAGTTAAGTGATTATCAATGAAAACACCAAGGAATTTGAGTTAACTTTCGGTACTGGTGTGTTGTTTATTAACAGAGGAATTTCAATTAGGTGTAATTTCTTACGGTGAGAGCTGAATAGTATCTAGTTTGTCTTTTTAATGTTTAAAGACAGTTTGTTGGCTGTAAACCAATCATTTATATTTAAAAGTTCATGGTTTAGCTGCTGGACCAGTTTTTCATGGGATTTATTAGATGCAAATAGGTTTGTATCATCTGCAAACAACTAGAAATTGAGTGCAGACGAAGCATTTGGACAGGATATGCCATACCAGCGAAGTTGGTCAAAGTTGATGTACGGTTGTATGATGATTAATTGTAAGATGAAAAATCGATACAAGGAAGCAAGTGTTCGTTGACGCCATATATTACTTTGATGTGTGCAAGCATAGCAAACATGGGGAGTACAGAGAAGTTTCTGTTACATCCAGAAATAACAGCACAACTGAGAGCAATACCGCAGGTAAAGTTGAAAGAGTTGCCAGGAAAAACTATGATGAACGTGAAGATGATAACAAGACAACAGAGTAAGAAGCAAGCAGTTGCAGAGGTCGAAGAAGAGAAGGAAACGGAAAGTGAAAGTGAAAGAGAAATCGAAGCTGAAGCATCACAAGTAATACCGTCCGATGGAATAACACCAGAAGAAACGAATAGACAAGCGATGGATGCATGTGAGAATGAGGAAATTAATGATACAGATGAAAGAGTTGTGGGCGAATATGTGTTATATCCAGAAGACATAGACATGTCGCGAGAAGAAGAGATGCAAGAAGAACAGAAGTTTCAGATGAAATATGCAAAGGAGTTTGAGAGTCAACAGAAGGATGATGAATCGTTGAAATCATGGTGGCATTTAGCACAGGAGAGAGATGAAAAGTGAAGAACGACTTGTTACTTCGACAACACAAAATCTTGGATAAGATAATATACCAGCTAGTGTTATCGAAGGAGAGGAGAATTAAAGTGATGGAGTTAGCTCATGAATCAGCATTGGGTGGAAGAAAAGACAAGAGAAAGAATTGAATGGTCGTTGGCAAGGCCAAAGATGCGAAGAGACATTAAAAAATTCTGTAAGTCATGTGAGAAATGTCAATTAAAGAAAAGAAGTTTGGTGATGGACAAGGTTCCAATTGTTGCAGTTCCAAGAGAAGAAGTAGCTTTCAGAAAAATGACAATGGATGTGATTGGCCCGATCGTGCGTACGTCATCGGCAGACCATAAGTATTGTTTGTGTATTGTGGACTCATGCATGCGATGGCCCACAGCGTTCTTGTTGAAGCGTTGATGGAGTTATTCTCAAATGCTGGAGTACCGTCAATCATAACAAGCGACCAAGGAACAAATTTTACAGCAAGTTTGACAAGAGAATGTTTGTCATTGTTTGGATGTTGTCCAGTATTCATACGCCAGGTCATCCGGAGGCTGCTGGATTAGTCGAGAGATGGAATCAAGCTTTTAAAAGGATAATTCGTCATGTCATCGTGGACAATCCAAGAAGCTGGCATAAGATAATTCATCCTACTATATGAGCAATACGTGAAGTGCCAAATGCGACAACAGGATATGTCGCTTTATATGATGGTGTATGGAAAAATTCCACGCTGTCCTCTTGCCATTTTAAATGAATGTTGGACAAAAGAAATTAATTTAACACCTCACGTTGAAATTAAGCCAGAGAAATATCTCAAAGAGCTTAAAGAGAACTTGGAAAAAAACCTACTATATGCACAAAACTCATGCAAGAGAAACAACTTCAATATACGAATCAGTACAACAAGAAAGCAAACCACAAAGAGTTTACAGTTGGTGAAGAGGTCATTGTATTGTATCCAACGTCAACAAACAAGTTATCCCGATGGTATGGTCCATGTACTAATAATGAACGAAGAAAAAAGTATTCTTATTTGGTGGAAAAGGGAAATGATGAAAGAATGGTTGTACATGCAAATAAAATCAGAAAGTACATTACAAAAGCATTGATTTGGGGATGGATTGTTGAAAAAGATGGAGATTTTGGTTCAGTGGTTGAAATTCCTTTAAAAAGTGCAGAGCCAATTGAAGAAAAACATTTAAATTTGGACCCAGAACAAGTTCATCATTTAATTTTACTTCAACAAAAACAACTGTTGGATGTGTTGAACAAATACAGGGATAGATTTTCAGATAAACCTGGGCTATGCACACTGGTAGATCACGTAATTCAACTGAAACCATATTTTCGAGAAAAGAAGTTTGCAGCCTATCGAATTCCTTTGATATACCGACCTGAAGTTGAAAGGCAAATCAAAGAAATGTTGCAAGAATTGATAATTAAGCCTCCTTCAAGTCGTATGGGAAGTCCGTTGCAATTGTCAAAAAGAAAGATGGATCATGACGACTGGTTTGTGATTATCGTTACATCAATTCTTTCACGGTTGATTGTAAATATCCGATGCCTATGGTGATGGTAGATGCATTTCACAGAGCTGGGAAGTCAAACTTTATTTCCATTTTGGACTGTCGAATTGCCTATTGGACATGCCCTGTGAAACAATCTGATCAATGGAAAACTGTTTTTGCTACACACATTGGATTATATGAATTTACACGTGTACCTCTTGGATTAATCAACTCGGGAAAGACCTTTGTGAAGGCAATTAATCTTGTTTTACAACCGATTCAGAACTTTGCAGAGCCTTATGTTGATGACATTGCAGTGCATTCATGTAATTGGGACATTCATTTAGAACATTTAGATCATTTCTGTTGCAATGCGATTACATAATGTGACTCCTAACCTAAGAAAATGTATCTTTGGAAAGAAAGAAGTTTCATCGATAATGTGGTTGGATCAGGTAAAATTCAGATGAATCCTGATTGGATTGAGAGCATGATGAATCTTACGATTCCTGGGACGAAGAAGCAAGTGAAACAACTTTTTTAGGTTACTTTGGATATTATAGACAATTTGTGTTGGATTTTGCAAACCATTAAATGATTTGACATGCAAACAAGTACCTGACAAGATAATTTGGACAGATGAGCATCAAAAAGCTTTTGGTTTGTTGAAAGACGCTATTAGATCTAATGTTGTTTTATATGTTTTTGATGTTGGACAGCCCTTTACCTTGTATTGTGATAGTAGCGATTTTGCGGTCGGTGCTGTGTTGAAACAATTTGGACGATAAAGGAGTTGAACGTCTAGTGTCATTTATCAGCCAGAAATTGACTGATACTCGGAGGCGATGGGCAACCATTGAAAAAGAAGCCTATGCTAGTGTTTGGGCTTTAAACAAATTGAAAGAAATTATTATTGGATAAATTCACATTTATGCCGACCATAATCATTTTAACCTACTTGACTGAATCGATGTCTAAATCTGCTAAACTTGTGCGATGGGCATTAGCTTTACAGACATTTGATGTTGATGTTAAATATAAGAAAGGACGTTTAAATGTTGTAGCCGATTGTTTGTTTCGATTATGATTTGTATGTTTTGATGTGCCATTATGATTTCGCAATTTATTTTATATAATAATTTGCTCATTTTAAAAAGAAATAATTAAAAATAATTTGAACGTATTTTGGAGACTGTAATCTGCCTAATGCGACTAACATCTTTGTCAATTTGAGTGCGTCGAGAAATATTATTGTTTTTCCGCATCTATTGCTGTTTAAATATTTCCAACAGTTAGTAGCATTTGGTAGGCACCAAATGCCGCTCAAAAACATCTGTAGAAATATTCTTTTATCGTGATTAAACCATCCTATTCAAAGCTAAATTAAGACTTAATGCGTATTGAAGTTTTTATTTTCAAAAACGATACGCTAAAAGATATCACCATATATGTCAATTAGTAGAGAACTAACACGGGCAAGTAGATGCAAACTTAAAATGTGCCTCTAGTTAACGTGTATACTTGAATTGAAACACGCACATGAATATTGTGCCTTTGAGAACCTAAATAAATATAGTGTTTGCTGAAATATAAATTAAATGATTCGTAAAACCAGTTAATAGCGACGATGGCATCTTAAGATGAGCATCGGTATAAACAACATGATGTTAATATTTTAGGTTAATGAGGCGTTGTATTATAATCTGAACAATAGGGTTGATTGACACATGAAACATTTCTTGCATATAGCCTACATATGCATACATTACATGTTTTGCTGAACAGCCACTGGAAAAACTACAACATGTCTGCCAACAACGCCAGGTAGCTGTAAGGATTAGCAGTTGATTATCATTAATTGACCGCTATCTACCTTATTCGACTCACTTCAATTTTGTGTTTGTTTACAACGCGTTTTATCATCATTGCTCTTTCGCGTTATTTGCTATTTCAATATTTCTAACAAGTAATGATGATTGTTATGTTTTATTTGTCTTATATCGACAATTGATGGAATTTTCTGTTTTCTTGAAGAAACTATCCTATTCAACGCTAGATTATGACTTAATGCACATATTTAAAGATTATTAACAAAGTCTCCCTCTTCATTTGAAAAGATGATACGCCAAAAGATATAGAACTCTGAATTTTATTGGAAAGCATTAATAAGGACAACAACATGCAAGCATAAATTTTACCGCTAATTATTGTGCATCCTAGCATTCGCTTATATTCGATCACGCGCAAAGCGAAGCCTATTTCTTAAGAGAAAACAAGTTGTTTATGTATCAGAGACAATTACAGCAAAGGATAATTATCTGAATTTGTAGCAAAACAATCACAATGCCAAGTAGATGTAATCTAAAAACTAGAATTTGATGATTATTGCGTTAGCCACAATATGTGACATACTGTCACGCGCGACACTCTGGACGATGGCTCTGTATAAAAGTCGTAGACCGACAGCAGAGGCGTAGGAGGACTACGGATGAAGCAGTGTACCTGACACATAGGAGACATCAATGGGTTTCGCCTGAGGCAGACGGCCTCAATACAGACGGCGAGAATTATGCAAAGATTATCGGGGTGTCAAACAACAAAACCCGGCACCACGAGGCAGATGTCAGAGCAGACTGTCCCTTCCATCTCTACAATCCACAGACAAGAAATTTATGAATCAGTTGAAGATTTGGTCTGGACCGGCTGGTAGACACGAATCATGAATAGGGGACAATTGCGATACGAATGGCGCAACCCACTAGGCGATCCCTGGGACCTGTTGCTCGTCTAGGACACTGGCAAGGCCCAGCCATAGCAGCCGCTAGTCAAACAATAACTGTACGCTCCTAGGGATATGACGTTACGCTAGGGACGCCAAGACCCGACCAACCAGGGTTTAGTAATGGTTTCTGCAGGTGACCTGTCGTCCAATAGAGATACAAGTTTTGCGTTTGGGATGGCGATGGAAATCGCCTCTAGAAGGATTGATATAGCGTAGCAAGCAAAGGAGCATGAACTTGTTTCAGAACTGGGGGAGACGTTAGGTCGTTCTGACGATAAGGGTAATCAACGTAGTTGGGCATCCGGTCTCTAACGTAAACCAGGGAAACATTTGTAAAGGACACTAATAACTTCAGTAAGTGTAGATAGGATGAGTGGTGTGTATATATATATCATTAAAATATACATATTAAAACCACAAAATGTGTCGTGTTGCTAAACTTGGTGATTGAGGAAAGAACCGGCGTACTCTCGTCATCTAGAAGATGGAGCTGGCGAGAGTGAAACCCGCGACACATACCGGTTTGTTGAATAGGCACAAAAGAACGAACACAGACATCTTTATCACCAACGCCAGGTAGCTGTAGGTTGATTATCACTGGTTTACTATAAAAATGTCGCATGAAAAATGTAGTGAATAAAAATTTCGCAATCAAAATATCTCAATTAAGAATGTCGCACGTTAGTAACATCGTACAGCAAACTTTCCCAAATAAATTATAATCGTGCGACATTATTAACGTGCGACATTTTTTACTGCTACATTTTCATTGCGACATTTTTATTTGCGACATTTTTCATGCGACATTTTAATCGGATACCATTATTATTAACTGACCGTAATCTACCTCATTTGAATGGAGTTGTAGCAAATCGAAGCATCTGGCTCATTTGACCCCACCATAGGTCAACATCCGAATAACCACGCAACCTATGACTTATTTAACCCCACCATAGGTCAAAAACACTCTCCAATAACCACGCAACCAACACCATTGGCCAATCGCCCACCTATAGGTCACTTTAACATCCGAATCAGTCGTCATTCGTGCACAAGCCAAGGCCACTGGTCAAATCGCCCACCTATAGGTCACCGCAAAATCACGAATCCGCCCTCATTCGTGCACAAGCCTAGGCAAATGGTCGAAATACGCGGGAATTTCCAATACTTCGATATTGGGAATTACCCGCAGTTTCGCCGATGAATCACGTGTTCACCAAGTCCTCATTATCAACCCAAGAATTATATGACTCAGCATAGCCCGACCATTTCACCAGGGATTTGTTTCCAAGTTTCCTGATTATTTTTTTCTATTCTAAATATTACTTGAGTAGTCTTCTGTAGCTCCTGTTCATACAATGATCCCTGTATTTCTTCGCCATTTGAATCGGTAATCTTATAAGTAGGAGGATCTGTGTGCTGAATCAGAGATTCTGCGAAAACCTCATCCGTCCATTTCTGTGTATAACCCTTTTCAAAGATGTTCCTCTTCTTCGTTATTCTATAATGGGTTTCGAGATCTCGTCACTGTACAAATTCATCAATACTTCCTTCACATTCGCATTCAAACTAGCCTTCGATGGCGCCATTTTACTAGAGCTAAACCAAGTCTCATATAATAACTAACCATTGCTCCCAACACATCGATATATCTTCTGGTTGAATTAGCAGTAAAGTACTTAAACATCTTTTCTCTCATCGTTCTATTCCATCGCATGACGACGCACGATTTTTCTTCACTCCGTAGAATACAACCCAACCAATTTCTTAACATCTCAATTGTAAAATTCCTTACCTTTATCCACCCAAACCATACCCTGTCTTCTACCACTACTTACGAATATCTTCGCGAAACCAGTAGCCGTAGATTTTCCACTCATCATTTAACGGTACGATCCATCCGTACTTGGAAAATACGTCTATCACGGTTAAGAAATATCTCGCGCCATCGTTATCTTTAGCAAAGCCTGCATATCGACTAAATCGGCAGCCCAGATGTCATCGATGCCACCAACGTACACCTTCCTTTTTCGAAAATGCCTTACAACGGGCTTGTGTAATTCTTCAGCTAGTTGATCGGTCCATTTCAAGTATCTTGTAGTTTTAGGCTTTTATAAAATCGGCAAAGCCTAGCCCGAGACTCGCTTTTGTCGACAATATTGGCTTGACTAAAAATACGCTTCCGTAAACTAGAATTAGGGATATTATTCAATTCGTTTATAATCCCTTTATCGGCAACATTCCTGGACGCCGTATCCGCAAGCCGGTCGGATGCCAAATCGTGCCGATACGCGGCGTTGTCGACTCTATAAACGGGTTTCGACCAATCTTTAGGTGACCCATCGGAGTTCAACCACAAATCTAGCCTAGCACCGGAGCCAGTAAACGAATGTCCCGGCAAGTGCATCTCGCCCGGATATTTTGCCCACTGAATTTAGAGATCCGACTAGATCACCACCATCGGAAGATTTCACGAATTATGTCTTAGTTTTTTCCGCAAACATCGCACACGCCTCGAAGAATTGGCTTTCCATTCTTCGTCACAACATTACGAACATTTTGAGTTTGAGTACGAGTTTTACATTTAACGCAATACATACTTTTTTAATATAATATTTTTTAAATGGAAATCAATGATTTATCATGAAATGACGCATTATCGAAAAGATTCAATAGTCCTCTTTTACTCAGAAGTATCAGAGGGTTAATCGTAGGAAAGTCGGTATGCGGAAAGACGACTCTATTGTTAAACTTGCTTCTAATGCCCGGGTGGCTAGATTACGACAATCTGCAAGTTTTTGGAAGATCTCTCAAACAGAGTATAAAATTCTCAAGAAAGCATTTGAAGAAAAAAATACCAAAAAAATCCATCATAAGGTTATTCGACTGCCAATACGAGATCATGAGATTAGATGTTTCACCGGAATTTGTAGTTGAGAAAATGGCGAGACACTCGGATAAAAAAATTCCAAATTCTTTGAATCATCGGAAGACGTCCCAGGTCCGAGAGACTTGAGCCAAGATAAGAAGAGCCTAATGATTTTCGATGATTTACAGTTAGAAAGCAAAATAAATGCGAGACTTACTACATCCTGGGAAGGCATAGTAACGTCGACTGTTTTTGCCTCGCACAAAATTATTTCAAACTACCGAGACAGAATATCAGAGAACGCAAAAAACTTTATATGCCTGTTTCCCCAAGACCTGAAAAATGTTGATCACATCTACAACGGCCACATGAGTACAGACATGCCTAAGGAAGGGTTTAGAAAACTATGCGAAACGGCGTGGCGCCCAACGGATTTCTCGTGATTGATCAAACGAGTAATAAGAACCATGGCCGGTATAAACGCGGATTCGACGAGTTCTTCATTCCGTCGTAAAAAAATATCTTTACGCATTGAAAATGGAATCACTTCTCGAAAAGATCGCGACGAACACGGAAAGGATGGCACGAAACGCGGAGCCAAAGTCGTCGTTTTACGTTTTACTCAGTGAAAAGAGTTCGCGAATAAAAACACGATTCAATCCGTTGTTGCAGTTCGACAAAAATAACAAGTATGAATGGCTCTAGTCAATCTCAAGACGTACTTTTCATTTCCGAATATCACCGCCATGAACAACAACTTTACGTATTCGCCGAATAATGGCCAGATGTGGGCTATTATAACCATGCCCGAAGGTTGCTACGAAATAACCGATATTAACGAATACATGCCGAGAATCATGAAAGAAAACGAGCATTACGACATGGAAAACGACGAATACAATATTAAGATCAAACCAAAGAGCAATACTTTGAAGACTGTTGTCAAGTCAAGTCAAGTTGTTTTTATTGAAAGCAAGGAAAGTATATCAAACTCAACATATATACAAGAAAATGCCGAACCATTGGCTCACAGGGAGAAACCCAAAAGGGCCTAAGCCCCGCTAGCTAGGCCCCCTCCATTAGTTTTGAAGTAACAAAAATATACAGACGGATATGGTAAAGTATGCTGTGTAATTGATTAACTAATGAGCTAAAGTGCATACGATAAGGAATTAGTAGGCCTGTGAGACAACATGTATAGAAAGATGCTTCTTAAATGCATAAAGACTAGACACATTTCTAAGTTGCATAGGAAGACCCTTCCATGAACTCGCACCCACAAATTTAAGAGAAAACTGACGTGAGTTAGTTCTTGCAAAAACGTCTCCTATATTTGAAGCAGATCTCACTTCATAGTCGTGAACTGAAGAAATTCGTTGGAAGTAGCCATCAAAAGTAGGAAGTAAAGTATGCGAATTATATTTATACAGGAATTCACAAATTGTTATGATTTTAATTTGACCCAGTCGTGGGATACCAAGTTGTTGAACAAGAAGGAAGGAGGCATAGTGAAAAGATCCCGAAATAACTCTCAATGCTCATTTTTGTAAGGTAACAAGTTTTTTCAACTTAAAAACATAATTAGAAGCCCATACCATGGCACAATATGATAATTAAGGGTGGACGAGTACAGAGTAAGTCGTAGGTAGATAGGAAGCAGGTAAGCAATGCGAGATAAGATACCTACAATTTTTGAGATCTTAGAAGAAATTTGAGCGATTTGAGTATTCCAGGTTAGATGCTGATCTAAGTGAACTCCCAAACATTTGACCGATACCACTTGTGGGATCTGAAAACTATCAATTCAAATAGCACATGGAGTAAGATTAATCTTCTTTCTATGAGAACAAGAAAGGATGAAGTTGGTTTTAGTTATGTTCAGGGAAAGTTTATCTAATCTTGAACCATTCAGCAATCTTCTGATATTCCTGATTGGCTAGAGCAAAAAGAGTCTCGTAATTCTTGTGTGAAAAAATACGTTGGAGTCATCCGCGAATAAGATGAATTCAGCTAAATATGAAGAATTTGGAAGGTCATTGATGAAAATTAACAACAAAAGCGGACCAAGGATGGATTCTTGAGGAACACCATGTTTAATTAGTTTTAGTTTCAATAAGTGTCCCTGACAGTCGACACGTTGTTGACGATTGGTGAGATAACTTTTAAACCAAGATAAGTGGGTGGCGCCTCTGATCCCTATATTTAGAGGTTTAGCAAACAAAATAGAATGATCCACAGAATCAAAGGCCTTGGCAATGTCTAGGAATATGCCAATAGAAAAGTTATTATTATGAATAGTGGTGGTAATATTTTCTTGGATATGAAAGAGTGCCATGGATGTGGAACGGCCGGGTTGAAGAACATGTTGGAAAGGACAAAGGATTTCTATTATTTATTACGAGAAATATGGGAGAATTGATACAGGCCTATAATTAGTTAAATCGTCAGGGGTGCCCGCCCGGATTAAGGATAGGGATATTTTTTGCTAATTTGAGCGCAGATGGAAATATACCAAAATAGAGAGACCAGTTAAATATAGTTGATATGGGAGTAGCTATATCAGCAATGACAGAGAGGATCGTAGAAGGGTCAAGTTCATCTAAATCAGTACTTCGTGTAAATTTTAGTGAGCGACTAATAGAAATTATTTCGGTTTCAGAGGTAGGAATGATTGCAATAGAGTTTGGCCCTGGAGTATTAAGATGATTTTCAAAAGATATGAATGAAGGAGGTATTTTATTGACCAGTGATTCAGCAATACCAGTGAAGTAATTGTTGAACTTGCCAGCCATGATATTAGGATCCGTAATTTTGTCTTCCGGAATAATTAAAAACTGAGTAAATCTATCAGGATGATTACCATTGATAATGGATCTAATGACACGCCAAGTTTTTCTTTAGTCATTAGCGTATTGCATAAATTGAGAATCGTAATATGACTGCTCAGCCTTGATTCTCAGTGCCTTCAATTTATTTGTAAAAAACACACAAGTTTTGTTTATTAATTGTAGTTGGGTTTTTAATTAACTTCCGATATAATTTTTCTTTTATGGGGATGGCTAAAGGAGGCCAGCAGTCATCCATGGATTTTTTAATTTATTACTATTACTCATAGGCTTATTAATTTTAGGAAAAGCTACATTTTAAGTGGATGTCAATATAAAAGAAATTTACCATATGCAGCATCAGGGTTACCCTCATGACAGTACGCATAAACTGGTGACAAATTACGCTGATCGAGGAGAAATTTAAATTTAGCTTTAGAAAACTCATCAATTTTTCTAATCTCTTCAAGAGAAGAGGCAGACTTATCACACAACAGGGTGCTATTTATTCTAGACATTATTGGTAGCTGGTCAGAAATATCAGTAGCAATTATGAAGGAATCAATCAGCTTAGTTGGAGTGTTAAGTAGAATGTTATCAATTAGAGTTGCTGTAGAGTGGGCTTAACTATTGCCGGGAGGAAATAGTTGGCAGATAATGAATCAATGAAGTTATTTGTCATCAAGTGGTCCTGATCCTTTATTAAATCAATATTAAAGTAAACAAGAATAATAACCTTCTTATATTTCTTATTGAGAGAAGAAGTTAAATGTCCAAAGTCTGAGGTAAATGCCTCAACATCCTGACCCGGAGGTCTATAAATAACTTCAATAGTGTAATAAGAATGATTCGATAAAAGAAGGTGAATAAATAGACTCATAAGTAGAATGATCAAATTGGTTATCCATATGAGAGTAAGTAATATTTGATTTAATAAAGAAACACACTCCTCCCCCACGACCAATAGATCTATATCTGCTAATAAAAGTGTAACCAGGGATGAAAATCTGGGATGAAGTAGTTTCATCCAACCAAGTTTCAGTTACTGGAAGTGCTTCTCATAAAATAAGTAAGTCAGGTATTTTATGAATGTTGCTTCGACAATTGACATGCTTTATCGAAAACTGGTCAGAGTTGGGTACAATCAATTGACTTAAGCTATTAGGAGAGTGGTAGAAACTTTCGATTGGCCTGTAAGTGAAATAAGTGGCATCGGGGTCTAGGTTGGGGTTATTCAGTAGAGTTCGGGACTCAGTTTCATCGGTATAAATTTGCAATTTAGAGAAGCTCTCCTCCCTCTGCATAATTTGATGGGTAAGCAACTCTTCTCCAAGAGCAGTTAAAAAATCACGGCCATCCTCGAGGTGATTGAAAGGAAGTAGAAACAAACTACAGTAGTCACAGGTCCAATTAGGACAGTCTGTAGGGCCAACTTAGCAGCACAATAAGTGAAACATTCTATTACATCGGTTACAGGCAGTTAAGTTATTACAATTCATCAAAATAAAAAACAAAATAAGGAGTGCATAAAGAACAGAAAGAACTATAAGTTAACCTAAAAATGAAGTTATCACTCCAACACAAGAGGGTGATACAGTCAGCGAATAATATAACTCACAAATGAAAAACAAAAAACTGTGAAGTCAACTCCAACTCAGTTGATAACTCCAAGAGCAAATAATAATCAAAGGGAGAAAATAAAGATTTTTTGAAAAAACTAAAGAATCGGCAGCAAAGCACAGCCAAATCACAGCAGCCCATCCCTCACACAGAAAGGCTGATCAATGTAACGCTTAGCCGACATGTGACAAATAATCAAAAAGAACATCCAGTACAATTTTGTGTAACCAGCAACAGATCATGGTAGCAAAGAAGAGAGAAGGAGGTGGAAACATACAATGATCGGCAAATAACTAATGAATTGACTAAGCTTCACATATCAACATCACGATATGCTCAGGCCACCATGGAAACGAGAATATAGTCGATAAAGTGAGTATTAGCAGTCTGAGGGTGACGAGCGATATCATCAGAACATCCTATAGCAATGGAACGACGGATAACATAATTTATTCTTTTTTCCCGAATGTTGGGCCCGGGTACAAGATTATCGAAACGCCACGAAATTTAATTGATCTCCCAATCACCCTATCTACGCTTTCGGATATGGAAACCGCTCTCACGGATCAAAAGGGAAAACAAGTTAATCTACGAGCAGAGGAACTGTCCATAGGTTTCACATAAGAGAAGCTTAAAAAAATTATTAAGTTGTTTATAAAAATTAGCCGTTACACGAATGTAAAAGTCAATATTTCGAAAGGACAAAATGACAAAATCAAAAAATCGCTACAGGCGGGGACCTGCGTAAACGTCAGACTAAGTCACGAAGATTTTAACTGAGAGCATGTGTTAGCTGTTACCCAGGCGCAACTCAATAAACTAGCCAAAGCGTACCAGGGCGGAACGAGCATGACTATAAAAATGAGCAAAACGCAACTAATACATAACGCCAAGGTCGAAGGCGGTTTTATCGGCGCCGCGTTACCGCTTCTAGCAACTGCGGGCAAATCCCTCCTATCGAGCGTATTGCCGGGCCTGGCAACGGGCGTATTAACCGGCATTGGCGCGGCGGCCGGCTCAAAAGTCATTCACAAAGTCACCGGAACGGGTGGCGCGATATACCTCAAAAGTAGTGGGAAAAAAACTACAAGATAGTGCAACAAGGGCAGTTCCTGTACTTGAAGCCATCGCAAGGATCGGGTTTAAACGGCAAAGGAGAAGGCCTATATCTAAAAACTGGTTCAGGGTTCATAAGCGACGAAGGACTAATCCGAGGACCAGATTCGCCGTTCAAAAATATTAAGGTTCTCGGATTGTTACTGTAATTAAAAATATCCTTCGATATTAAAAAATGGAATTGAATCAAAAGGCGACTGAATATCGTCTTCAGAAATTATCTGAAATTCAGCAGGAAATCTTACGCGAGCGAGAGAGAAATAAGAGAGAAATCATTTGCAGAAAATATCAAAAGAGAGGGTGTCAAAGTAGTCGACTCGTTGGGAAGTTTGTTGGCCATTACACCTTCGGGACTCGGTGTATTTGGCGTAACTTTTCTAAGCACCGTCGTAGGCGCGCCAGCCGCCACAATCGCGGTATCGTTGTCAGCGGATACCGGGGCAATATGTCTGCTAGGAAACCGAATTTGTCGAATGCTGCCGCTGCGGCTAGAAAATCACGCGACAACCAATACAATAGCGGAAGGGAAGCTCAATTCGATCAGCGACCTCGTTTCGAAAGCCTAAGATGATGACAATATCTCGGACGCGGAATATTCGCTTATTCTGGCCAAACTCGGGAAATTAAACGAGATGAAAGAACGAGTTAGAAGTGAGGCCAAAACCAACATAGACGAAACGACGAGACATAGGAAAGAAGAGACGATCGAGACATTTCAAAGCGCTTTTAATACAAAGTGAACGTAGATTTTGCGTTTTATGTTTTGACGTTTTTAAAACATTATCCTACCAATTTAAAATGTCGTTTCTAAAAATCGAGGATCCAGAAAAACGAGACTCTATAGTCAGTAACTTTCTCAAGACGAAAAAAAATCAGACAGGACTCATTGTCGGAGAAATTAGGGGACATTTCTCTGCAGCGTGAACTGACGTACAAAAGGCGTACAAATCGATAATCTACTCTCAGTCCGGAATTTCTAGAGAATTAGGCACGAATAAAGTAAGCACTACGGCGACTGCTGCTGCGCTTCGAGCATGACCAGCCTCGCTATCCACATCGTTGAAAGCGATCCAATTTCCGCAACATCCGTCGATAAACGTGTTCGATGATGATCCAGTTTCAGATATTAGAACTTTAGAACTAGGCGACATCGCGGCAAAATATCTGAAAGATTACGCATCGAACAAAAAGACGACGGATACGACCTTCGGAATAAGCTCTCGAGATGGACATTTTTCATCAGCATCTACCCAATTTCGATCGAAGGAGATGATATATCTGTCGGCAATACCACCTACAAGGGAACTCCGGTGCCCAGGGAGTTGTTAACAATGAAGGAACCAGACAAGTCGATATACGACATAAACAATCTCAAAGATTTGAGTGAGAGTATGTCGACCTGGTAATCCGAACAAACCCAAGTCGGTTAGAAGCAGCAAATATAGGAAAATCATTAAGCCGATATGGGAAGCGAGGCACTCGTCGGGTGAAGAAGTCGTCGTTCCTCCGCAAGATCCTAATGCGTTGGTGGATATGTTGTCTCTACAAATGGCTAGCTTCACAGCAGGAAATACGAGCCTAAGAAACGAGGTAGTCGGTATATGCGACGAATTATTACGACAAAGTGCGATATCTGCCTTAGAGTATAAAAAAATAATGGTGCGATTATAAAATGATTGTCGTTACTAAAGGAAGATACATCCACAAATACGTCGTAGGAGGCGCCGGAATATTCAAAACAATCGCGGGACTCGTGAAAACAATGTTATCGTCGAATGCAGCGAGATCCGTGGCATCGACCGCGTTAAACGTCGGCAAAGATGCCGCAACGGAGATTGGAATAAAGGCCATCGATGTTGGTAAGACCGTTGCCTTCAACGCGGTAAAGCGACTCGTGGATAAAGCCGCGGCTAAGATTTTTAGTCCGCCACCGCGAACAGCCGTACTTAGAAAACGGAGCAAGGATTCGTTAAAGAATTTAACAGGCGACGACGACGGAAATTACTCGAGACAGCGAGAACACGTTAAAGAGTTTAATAGGCGATGATGGGATGACGAACATAAATAATTTGGTGTCCGGTTACGGTGGCGCCAAATCGATACAAGATTACATACGTGGGTCGGGATTGAAGTTGGCATAAAATATTTAGCTGCCATGATAAAAAGATGCAGTCGGATATATTAAGATTTACCGAAAATTTCATAACGGACGGGGGAGTCGAGAGATACGAATGGCACGACTACAAACCGGTAGCGAGAACGAATATAAACAGCGCTGGGGAGATTCGCGTGATTTTCAAGATTTTTTCAGCCATCCCTCCGAGTCAAGTTGAATCAAAGGTCAAGGTGCCCGTAGCATTTTCGTGCCATGCAGTGCGACAATATTTCGGTACCGAGGGCAACGGCCTTCTTGTGGCGACTTAACGTTAAGTCGGGCACAGGAAAACCTCGCTGGATGCTTGTTGCCTTTCAGACAGGAAAGTCGACGAATCAAAATCAAATGTGTTGCTGCTGCCATCGCTGCTGCCTGTGAGTGTTCTCTCAGAGCCGATACCTGGTTAACAACACCAGGATCGAAAACATCATGTCCTCAGGACAAGCCACGACGATGAATTGTATGTTGGTCTACGGTGACGACTTTGCCAAGGGAGAAGGTTTGAACATGTGCTGGCCGAAGGACACGACTGCAACAGTCGCTGAAGCAAATCTGGGATTTGAAGCGAGGCGGCATATAATCATCGCTAAGCCTAATCCGGTTGGCACTTTTTCGTTCGTAGTCCCCCTCAGACATCTATTCGGTTTCTGTCATGATTACCACAAAGTCGTGTATGGCATTAAGCTGTCTCTATTGCTGAGTCGGCAGACTGATACAGACGCGATCTTTAAGGAAAATCCTGCAGCCGCCGGCCAAATTACACTGTCTAAGCTATCCTGGTTCATGCCATGTGGTTCCAGCTCTGGAGTACAAGGGAATGTTCATGAAACAGATCGAATCGGAGGTCAATGTGCCCGTAGGAAAGTCGACGAATCAAAATCAGAACCCAGCTCTCTTCAATTATGTGCGGGGTCCGCAATATATACGCCATGCTAGTCTACACTACGGCATATGCAGTGTTAATCAGCGATCGACTCCTGAGACTTGAATCGGATGGCAGTAAATTCAACGTCGTCCATTAGATTCGCGTCCATTTAGAAATAAAAAATAACCTTAGTATGATATACATGCCAACTTGAAGTCGGAGTACATCGAATTTGGTCTGTCGTTGACTACGGGTCAGAAGAAAACGCTGGGCAAGGCTGTACACAGTGGTACAGGTGCTACAATCCGACTTTCTCGTGAACAGCTTCATGGGGAAGATAAGCTCAGATTGACGGGCTAGTAAGGGATTATTCCTAGGTCGTCAGTCTATCAACACCCCCACCACCGGGGGTTGTTGTCCAATGTGCAAGGGTTCGGGTCTATTGATCGGGCAAGAAATTGACACCTCTGAGCAACTTTGAAATCGAGAAAGCTGGCGAGGCGCTACCAAATTTCCGTGCAGTCTTCATGCGTGATGGCCTACCAACCGCACCGTATGACAAGGAGTGTGGAGTGGTCAATCTAGACTCTAGCATAGGTGATGGCACTCACTAGGCTGCTAACTGGTTAGATGGGCACAAGGCTGTTTACTTTGACAGTTTTGGGTTGGCTCCACGAACTCGCCCGATCTTTGGGTTGCCCCATTAAGACTCAAACATTCCAGTAACATATAATTCTTGAGCAAATGGATTGAACTGTATAAGAACGATGCCGGTCGATAAGTTTGGTAGAAGTTTTACGGGTGCGACAGTGGGGGTGGATGAGGATGGCAGTTGAACACGGGTGGACTAGATCATGCGGCTGTAGATACCATGCTTGGAATTCTCTCGGATGGTGGATTTCGAGTCACCAATCTGGGTGAGCCTACAGAAAATCCGATGCTGCAAGTAAGGGTTATGCGGATACGTTGGACCTGGATGATCTGCAACTCTCTGGTGGAACGATGACAGAAACCATAGACATGGGTTGTCACATAATAATTAGGCTTCCAATTCCACAATCCAGAGACGATGCCGCTACTTGGGGCGAAGTGACACGGTGTGCAGACCAGCAGGCTGCTGCTGTCGAGAAGCACGCCGAAGACTTAAAAACGAGATTAGTACTCTCTCCAAGCGTTACATGGACGAAAAGAATGCAGCACTGAGTATTAAGCTGGGTGCTTCGATTCGTCGGTGTGCGGACAAAAATGACAGTGCCTTAAACGTTTCAGTTAGATCGTACACAGACTATGAGACAGCCGCTGCAAGACAGTATACGGATGATAAGACTGCAGGACTAAAGCAGTATGCAAACTAGCGGCAAATTACCCCAGAGATATTCACCTGCTCAAGCTAGTGATACCATGACAGATGATTTAATTATGAGCGGTAAGAGAGTTACTGGTCTCCCCATCGATGTACCAACGTTTGAAAGTGATGTGCGAGTATCAATCAAGTATCAAAACGGGTTGAAGACACCATGATAAGCTTTGATAGAGCGCCAACTGGCCAGTTGCACGCTACCAACAAACGATATGTTGATACTGAGAGTGCTAAAACAAGGCTGTACTCAGTCGAGCAAGATACTTTGGTAAAAGAATATGCAGATCAGAAGGATACTGCCCTGGGCACAACTTTCAGGTCATATATGGATCGAAAGCATGTTGCTCCCAGGGAATACGCAGAGCAGAGAACAAACTCTGCAAAGCAGTACGCCAACGCACAAGTCGTCGCTCTTAGAAGTTAAACGAACTCACAGTATGCTATAATTTTAACAGATCGCTTTCGCAAAGCTTTTGATACCATGACTGGTAATTTGATCATGGGTGTAAAAGAGTGATTGGTCTCCCACCAATGCACCAACGTTGGAAAGCGATGCCGCCAGCATCGCACAAGTATCAAAAGTGGTTGGCGACATCATGACAAACCTTAATAGAACGCCCACGGGACCGCTACATGTAACAAACAAGCAATATGTAGATACTCAGTTCAACTCTCTTAGGAATTATACAATCGATCACATTAATATCAACGATTATCGCGTGGTCGAGAGGACTGCTACACTACAAACATCTGTCACGCTGTATACAGATCAAAAGACAACCGCTGCCAAGCAGGGCTGTATGCAGACCAGAAAGATCTGATCTTGAGTTTATGCTGTATATAGATACTCATTATGCCATCATTCGAGGTGTTCACATGCTCAAAGCCGGCGATACCATTACTGGTGATTTGCTTCTGGGTGGCAAAAAGAGTTACTGTTCTCACCACAGATGCACCTGTGACCAATAATGCGGTACCCCCAGCACCTGTTCCAAGACCAAGAAGTGCAGAAGTTGCTGACGCGCCGTTAATGAAATTAACAGCTCGTCTGTAATTTTTTGTGCAAACGGCTGCGACCCTCAATCTCTGACCTCAGGAATGTCTCCAGCTCCCCAATCTTCTGCAGACGAAAAGCCTGCGGCGTGGTCTCAGTGGAGGGCTCAGTCGGTGGTGACACTTCATCTGAGACTTTTGAGGCTGCTATATTTGGATATAAAGACATTATAGTTCCTCTAACAGTAATGTTATGGTTAATACAACGTCCGTAGTGTTTACGGTTGCTCTTTTCTTAACTTCAATAGGCAAACCTGTCTGCCAGGGAATAAATATCACCCGTGTTGCATCAAATTGTGAATTAGAAACATCAACTGTCCAATCCGAACTCTCGCCGAGAAGTGTTAATTTCCAGAATCCAAAATCTATATATATTATATCTGGTGCGTTCTATATATAAGGTTATACGTGGATATCTAGCCGCTGTTAATGAAACATTCTGCCACTCATTCGAGGTCAATGAACCGCTAGATGTATAAATGTCACGAGTTAAATAGTCTTTTCACACAAAGTCGATATGTTCCTGATGAACAGCAACCAACATATCTGATGTGGGTTGTGGGATATCGTATTCCCAGTTGGCTAATCCACCCAAATCGTCGAAGTCATATTTATGCATATTCATTTCCCCATTTTTTATGATATAACCTTGAATCTTTTAATGTGTGTCAACCATCTTTAGTTCTTATACTAAGCAATATCCTCAACATTAAAATATGTAAATATCTGAAAGTTTCTTACTTAGACTGTCATTGCTCTTTCTGTAGCATGGCGAGGGGCAGTAAACCTATAAACATTATATGATGTTATTCCATCCGCCCGAATATGCTAGCCGGAGATCCGGTGTTTGAATCGTACAGGTCCGTGAAAATTAGTCTATCAGGGTAATCGCGAACAGCTCCCCTATCTTAAAGGACGGGTCGTCTGAACCAATGATCAAGTTCACTTTCCATATGCGTACAAGGTGTTGGACATTCAATCTCTAACCAACGATGAGGATCATTACCAACGGGCATCCATCTACTACTCAAGCTATTACTATCGATTATAACCTTTTCCACTCTCAGATGATTCATCTGTTTGGATCTCTACAGTAAAGTCTATCGTATGCACTTCTTTGCCCGCAATGTGTACACAGTTCTACTTTGCTAATGATTCCTATACCACACCCCAAGCATGGTTTAATCCATTCACCTCTTTTTATCTGATTATTATGTAGGTGGCAATATTCACCCACGAAACGTCGATTACAAAGAGTTTTTTCTCCTAGTTGTAGGTAAACACACTTGTTATGCCCGGGGCATCGTGGAGTCTTGCAGCTTATGTATCTATACACATACAGTTCGTTCAATTAGGAAACAAGATGTAAACATGGGCACCGTGTTAAGTAACTAACTCCTCCAATCATCTTGGTTCTAGAACTGATGATGCCGTTGAGTCGAGTGCCCCACCACCTTTTTTCAGAGCCATTTGGTTGTTAGAATCGTAGTGCGTTGTTCCAAGGCTCGAATTGCGCATCAACCACGATACGATGCTCGCTCGCACTAGCTTCGTAACTGAATCCGTTTATCGTCGTTACATTCGAAATAATGGTAGGAGCCGCAGCCCCGTAAAGTCTAGTGTTCTCGACAGCACTGTTGTTCGTTATCACTTGGCTAACTAATCCCCGACTTGGCCAAAGCTTGCGGCTTCGCTAGGGATAACCGGCGGATGAATCTCAGTCGGTAGACCTTTTATCGAATTACCGTTTATGTTCAAATTACCATCCATAGCGTTCGTTCCATCTCGTTTTAGAAAGGCATTACTCGCTTGAGAAAGAAATAATTAATTTCGGCGAAATTATTATTTAATGCAAATCGTTTATAACTTCTTGAGATTTACGGCCATCGTTGCTCGTCTTCTTCATTACGAACTGACGCAAATGTTCGCAGTACACTTGGCCGCCGCGCTGAATTCGTTCGCTGTTGTAGTATACCGGTGTTTGCAAATACTTGATCAACTCCGTAGGTGGGGGTAGTCCGTAACTGTCGAAATAGAACTTATCGCCGGCACGCTTCATCCAACACGTCCAATGCGTTCCTCTGCCGCTGTAATCGTCCAGATTAAGGATGCCGCACTCATTCGCTCTCGGCTTCCTCGGCAAATCGTCTCTTAGAAATACTCCTCTGAAATTATTCAGGTCCAACGACTTAGCGGCTTCGAACAGCTTTACATTGGATAAAGGAATATAAGGCAGCTTAATGCCTTCAACGTTTCATATTGTTTCGCTCATTTTGTAGTTAGGGAATAATGCCCGTATGCTAAAGTGTGAATTCCATCCGCCAGAATTACACGTTTGTCGTCATCATATCACATTGGCTTCTGCAGCTACGGGGAATTCAACGCCGGACAAATCAAGTTCCTCAGTCTATTTTATTAATGCTTTCATAATTTTTTCAGAATTTTTCTCTACGGGGTTTAGGGCTCTCGCTACATACCTCTTGAAGCATTCTTTTGTCTTCGTTCTTCATATTGATGATAGACTTCTTACTCTCCAACCAATTCGGTAGTGGAATGTAATTTGAAATTTGCCGACAATTATTGTGCTTACTAGCATTTAGTCACGCACATGTATATAGCGCCTTTGAAAAAGTAAGTGATACGTTATTTTAGGTATTACTGTTAACATGGAAGGCCAAGCCTTAAGTTGATCATCTATTGTAAACAACATGATTTCAATAGTTTAGGTTGAGAAAACGCAGTAGCCTATTATATTTGAAGAATCCCAACGATAGAATCGATTGACATAAAAAATATTTTATCTATGTACATGAACTGCATACATTCTTGTTACACATCGTTTTGTTGAATAGACATGGAAGAAAAGTATCGAAAAGATTCTCCTCCAGCCGGGGGTAAGAAAGCCCTTCTGATGATGATCATTTATTTTGTTTATGTGTGTTCAATGTATTATTATATAATTGTCCTTGCGCATCAATTGTTGTTTCAATATTTTAACAGATGATAATGATAGGTAGGAACCAATTATCTCGCATCGACAATTGATGGAATTTTCTTTTATCTTAAAGGAACTGTCCTATTCAAAACCAATATGAGTGAATGTATATTGCTTGCGAAATAGCAAAGTGTTTATTTTCAATGACGATTGCGCCAACATATACGAATATAGTTGGATAACATTAACAAGGGCAAGTAGATGAAACTTATAATTTGTCGCTAATTAAATGTGTATGCTAGAATTCGAGCAGACAAATCAATCAAGGAAATCGATCAAAAGTATCGATCAAGATTTATACTCAGAGGCGCTCTACATGTTTATATCGCCTTCAGAACAGCTCAAAATAGAGTGTTAGAAGAAATATAAATATTATGCGATACATTTTTATACCTATCAAATATCCAAAGCGAACATCTATCCAAACAACATGATTTTAGTATTTCAGGTTTTAATACGTAATATTATATTTAAGAAATCCCAGCCTTAGCGTCTATTGACATAGAAAATATTCCCTGCATTTCTATGATGTGCGTATGTGTACATTCCGTGTTACACATCGTTTTGTTGAATAGACACGGAAGAAAAGAAACAAGGTTCTCCTCCAGGTAGATGTGAAGTCTAACATTTGATAATCGTTAGCTGACTGTAATCTACCTTATGCGAATGTATCTTTGTTGATATTTGGTGTAAGCCTACAGCGAGTTATTATAATTATTATTGACATTTCAAATCAATGTGAATTTTTTATTTCTAGCAGATAATACTGGTTGGTAGGCCAAATGTCACTCAGCGACAATTATTGGAATTATCTTTTATCATTACGAAGCTATCATATGCAGCGCTAAATTGTGACTGAATGCGTATTTCTTTAGAGAAAACAAGTTGTTTATTTTTCAGAGATGATTACACCAAAAGATAATGATCAGATCAGAATTTTTTACCAAAAACATTAGAGCTGCGCGAGTGTCCGAGTACTCGCGAGTACTCGACGTAAAAAGTTGCTCGAGCAATTTTCTTGTACCCGAATATTTGCTGGCTTCCACTTCCAATCGAAAAATTGTAATTTAAGATTCCAGCTTTATAAATTATAGTGAGTACTGAGCAATAAAAAAACCTAGAGAAAAGAAAAGTCATAAGAGAATGATCAGAAACAGTTGTGCTACTAGATAAGATTGAAGCACGAGTCCCAGCAGGAAGGCTGTTCCATAGCGAAGGGCCAACAGAGGCATAGGCACGATGCTGAGCTGTGGCAGTTCTAGACTGCGGTACTAGAAGAACATGACGGTCTAAAGAACGGAGAGGACGTCCGGTGGTAGCTGAGATAGGTTTCGTGATAAGATCAAATAGATAGAGTGGAGCTTGACCTAACAACGCTTGAATGTAAGAAAGAGAACTTTGAAATGAATCCTATCAGTCAGGGGAAGCCAATGAAGATTTTGAGCCATGAAGGTAGAAATATGTGAGAAACGTGGAAGACGGGCGATCAAACGAGCAGCTGCATTGAGTACAGACTGGAGCGGAGTAAGGCGGAGTTTTGGTAGGCCGATGAGTAATGAGTTACAGTAGTCAATGCGGGAGCAAAGGACGGCATGAACCATGGTCGAAAAAATGGTCGAAGACACAGATCGTTGGATGATGCGTAGTCACCGCAAATGATAGAAGCTGGACCGAGAGAGGTTAGAGATATGTGCGGAGAAGGATAGAGTACTGTCCAGAGTGACGCCCAGATTGCGGACATTTGTAGAGAAACTAAACCGAGGGAACCGCTTGGCAAGTAAAGCGTAATCAAGTTATGACCTACTTTGTCAATTTAGTCAATTTATAGTCCATAGTAAAAGCCATGGAGATTGTGGTACGCACTCCCAGTGGTAACGAGTACTCGAGTACTCGCTAAGCTATTCGATCGAGTACTCGAATTCAAAGCTATTCGTTAGCGGCAGCCCTACAAAACATTAACAATGCCAAGTAGATGTAACCTAAAATGTGCCGCTGATTACTGTATTTACTTTCATTTGATCACGCACATTGTATTTAGCGCCTTTCTAGAACGAAAAAAGCTGTTAGCGAATATATTAATTAAATGATAATTATGGCAACATTGACACAGAAGCCATTTCCTGCATGTAACCTGAGTGCGTGTTACTTAAGAGATAATGAAGTGTTTTCGTAGTATATCATATTTGGCCTATGGGCCGCCACCGCAGAACCTCGCGGACATTATCTTTCTCAGCAGGCACGCGGTTTCCGTGCGTTGTGCACTAAACGTTTGCGCCACAGACGAGCAACGTCCCACGAGGCTAGGGTCAAAACATTGGGCACCGTAAGGGGACCAACCAATAGAGCAGACATCTTCTAGGATGTTTCGAGTGGTGGGGTTGTCGGAGTCAGAGAAACCTGTGTGGAATCAGACCAGCAAACACAGCCTAACTATAAACTGAATTTGAAATTTGGAATTCTTTTACAGATTCTTCTTGGGCTCCTTCTTGGCAATGTTTGATCAAATATTTTCTGAACTATTCGTCAATAAACCCTCCTGCAGACTTGTGTCCGATCACAGCCTTTATTTCATCTGTTCCCAACCTCCTTTTATGTTGTACCCCAAGCTTAAAAAATATTTTTGTGCGTGCCCCCACATAAATACTTGTCGGAAACGTTCTTTGGTAATTTATTTAATTATAATAGATTATTAGAATTGGAATATTGGTCATAAGAAAATTACTGTTAATAAATATTGATAACATTTATTATATTATAATCATTATTGTTGTAAAATGTGCACTTTGTACAACACACAGGGTGCACAATAAGGTATTTAATTAAAAATTCTCTTATTTATTTTGTTAAATCTTTTCGATAAACACGAAAATAGGCTTATAACCTCAAATTATTAATAAGCTTAGATATAGAATAAAATAAACAAAAACATGTAACCATAACATAAGTTCTAACTAAATGTTTCATATACTGCAATAACTGTCGTAGCATAACTGTAATATGCATAAATGGGGCGTTTCAAAACCTGCTAACAGTACATGTTTTTGCATAAAATATTTATTTGAAAGTTTCTTGTGCCCCCTGTGGCAACATCTGGCATTTTTCTAGGGGTACGCGTACAAACCGGTTGGAAACCGCTGCTTTATTTCATGATAGTTTCAATTTTCTCGAGGATTAGCTCGAGCTCATCCTCATCGATCTGATTATCTTCAAACACTTTCTACACGTGACAAAGAATGGTGTTGAGCTTATTGCTATACAGAACACGTACAAACGTACAAATCGTGTTTCACGATTTGGTTGAGCGTCTTCGGCATCAACGATATCGAGCAAACTGACCACTCCCGCAAATTTTTCAAGAGTTGCACCAGGAACTAGCCATCCCCCGTCACCAACAAGGCAGTGCCCCAGCACTTTTTCCAAGTCCAAGTAGTGCACAAGTGGCAGACGCACCATTAGCGAATTTCACATCTCTCCTCTATTTATTACACAGACATATGCGGTTCTGACCTCTGATCTGAGGATGGCTTGCAGCCCACCAATATTCTGTAGTCAAAAACTCTGCGGTGTTGTCTCAGAGGAGGTACCTGAGGTACTATTTCATCTGAGACTGTTGGGGCTGCTAGATTTGGATACAAAAGACATTATGGATCCTCTGATAGTAATGCTATATTCGATAAATCAGTCGGAGTGTTTACAGCACCTCTTTTCTTAGCATCCACACGAAAACCTGGTTGAAATGTAGCCTATAACTTGTGCTGCGTCAAATTGCGAACTAAACATGTGCATTCTCCCATAAATAATACGATTCGAGGCATCGTCCTTGCTCAGAGGTAACAGTGTTAACTTCCAGAAGCCACAACCTATGGAGACCATATCAGCGGCGGTTTGAAAGTAACATGATCTCACTGCGGTTAATGAAATATTCTGCCACGTGTGTACCAGTAGCTGTGTAAATATCACGAATACAGTAGCAATTAGTATTAGAAACGTGGAAAAGCCGGCGTATTAACCTAAACATGTTACTAATAAGTTACGATGCATATTAGTAACCTACCCTAGGTCACAAAATTACCAAAACGACAACAACCAAAGGCCTAGGTCAAACACCAACCTATAGCTCACCACAAAATTGACGATGAGTCATAATTCATGCACAAACCTAGGGTCCTTGGTCAAATATCAACCTATAGGTCAAAGCGCCGGGAATTTCCAATAGTTTCGATAATGGAAAATCCCAAAAGTTTCGCTGAGTCAGCAGTTCCGATTATGAGTTATCAGATGGTCACCAAGTCTTCATTTTCAACCCATGAATTAAATGGCTCAAAGTAACCAAGCGATTTACTAAAGATTTCTTCCCTCGTTTTCTTATTACCTTATCGATTCTAAATATTTTTTGTGTAGTCTTCTGTAGCTCCTGTTCGTAAAATGAGCCCTGTATTTCCTCATAATTATAATCAGTAGTCTTTGGTCCATCGCGGTGTATATCCCTTTCCAAAGATATTCTTTTTTTGTAATTCTAACTTTATCACCAATCAAGAACTTTGGCTCAATGGGTTGAGGAATTATAAATCCGTTTAAATTCATTCATACTTCCTTTTCGTTCACTTTCATACTAGCTTTAGAGCGTGTCATTTTAATGGAAGAAAGTCTGGCTTCATTTTAACCATTAACCATTTCCTTCAACACGTCGATATATCTTCTTGTTGAATTACCAGTAAAATACTTAAGCATTTTCTCTCTCATCGTTCTGTTCCATCGCTCGACAACGCACGATTTTTCCTCATTCTCGGTAGAAATTATAAAATTCTTTTCGCTTATCAACCCACACTTTACCCGGTCTTCTACCACTACTCTCGAGTATTTTCACGAAGCCGTTAGCTGTAGATTTCCCACTCTGATCATTTAATGACACGATCCAACCATACTCAGAAACACACATCCATTGCGGTTAATAAGTATTTCGCACCATCGTTATCTCTAGCGAAACTCTGCATGTGGACTATATCAGCAACCCAGATTTCATCGATATCACCAACATACACCTTCCTTTTTCTAAAACTCATTTCTACGGACTTATGTAATTCATCCGCGAGTTGATCGGTCCATTTCAGGATATGTTGTACGTTTTGCCTTTTTCAGACCTAACCCGAGACTCGTTTTAGCTGATAATATTGGTTTGACAAAAGCTCTTTCTATTCGCTCTCGTAAAATAGGTTTTGGAATATTATTCAATTCGTTTATCATTACTTTATCAGCAACATTCCTAGAAATTGTATCCGCGTGCTGATCATCTGCTAAATCATGATGATAAGCGGCGCTGTAAACCCTAACCACGGGTTTCGACCATTCCGTAGGAGTTCGATCGGAATTCAACCTCAAACCTAGTCTGGTTCCAGGACCCGTAAACTGATGTCCCGGCAAATGCATCTCACCCGGAAGTCTAGCCCACGGCAACTTAATGCTACTGGTAACTGAATTAAGAGACCTGATTAGATCGCCACCTTCAATCGCTTTCACGAATTGAGTCTTTGTTTTTCTGCATACATCACATGTGCCTCCAAGCATCGACCTTCCGTTCTTCATTCTTCATTCTCGGTACATTTTTGTTCATTTATAGTTTCTGTACGAGTTTTACACTTGACGCAATACATCCTTTTGAGATACAACATATCTATATTTAAACTGGAAGTCAAAGATCTATCGTGGAACGAGACATTATCAAAGAGATTCAATAGCCCTATTTTACCGAGAAGTAGAAGAGGGTTGCTCGTTGGAAAGTCTTTATGTGGCAAGAGGACTTTCTTGTTAAACTTAATTCTTAGATATGAATGGTTAGATTATTACAACTTACAAGTGTATGAAAGAACTTTCTTCCAACCAGAGCATAACATTCTCAAGAAAGCATTTGAAGAAAACATACCGAAAGAATCTATTATCGGGTTATTCGGTTGCCAGGACGAGATCATGAGACTTAATGTATCCACAGCATTCGTCGATGAGGAAATTGCTAAACAATTGGATAAATAATCTGATATGGATTGCAAGTTTTTCGAATCGTCAGAAGATGTGCCAGTTCCGAGAGACTTAAATCGTGAAAAGAAAAACTTGATGATTTTGGATGATTTACAGTTAGAAAAACAGAATAAATGCGAGTCGTACTACATCAAAGGAAGACACAGTTACATCGACTGCCTCTGCCTCGCACAAAATTGTTTCAGACTAACGAGACACGATCAGAGAGAATGCATACATTATCTGTTTGTTTTCTCATTACCGGACAAATATTAATTACATCTACAACGATCACGTCAGTACATAAATGCCAAAGGTGGAGTTTTAGAAATTATGGGAAACAGCCTGGAAGCAATCTCGTGGATTTGTAGTGATAGATCAAACTAGCACCAAAACAAGGGCAAGTACAGATGCGGTTTCGATGAATTCTACATTCCATCATAAATTAATCTTACATTTAAAAAATTGGAATGACTTTTACAAAAGATCGCAGACAGCACTGAAAGGACTGCTCGTTACACAGAGCCAAAGTCATCGTTTTACATATTACTGAGTGAAAAGAGTTCGCGAATAAGCTCTCGATTCAATTCGCTAACACAGTTCGACAAAGCCAAAAAGCATGAAAAGGCTCTTGTCAGCCAGAAAACATATTTTTCTTTTCCGAACATCAGCGCGGCGAACAACAAATTTACGTATTCGCCGAATGATGGGCAAATGTGGGTTACTATAGTCATCCCCGAAGGTTGCTACGAAATAACCGATATTACAGAATACGTGCAGAGAATCATGAAAGAAACGAGCGTTATAACATGGTTACGAAAAATACAACACTAAGATAGAGCCAAACAGAATACGTTAAAGACTGTTTTACGTATAGCTGAGAATTACATGGTTCATTTTTGGGCGTTGAGCTCCATCGGAAAAGTCCTCAGTTTCAACAGGTTACGTTACACAGTGGGATATCAAGAATCGGAGGATATAGTAGACATAATGATCATCAGTAATCTGAGGGTAACGAGCGATATCATCGGAGCATCCTATAGCAATGGAACGACTGATAACATTATTTTTTCCCCGAATGTAGGGACTGGGTATCAAGATTATCGAAACGCCGAGGAATTTGATATATCTCCCAATCATCCTATCCACGATATCGACGACGGAAACCGCTTCACGGACCAAAATGGTCAACTAATTAATCTACGACGAGAGGAATTATTGATAAGGTTTCATATAAGAGAAGCTTAGAAGTTTTTTTATATATGGAAATGAGTCTATACACAAACGTCAAAGCTAATATTTCAGAAGGCCGAAAAGACAAAATCAAAAGATCGCAACAAGCAGGAACCGGTATTAGCATTGGATTAAAGCACAACGATTTAAATGTAGAACTCGTTTTAGGTCTTACCCAGAGACATATCTATAAGTTGGCCAAAGCGTATCAAGGCGGAGCTTAGCAACGGGTGCATTAATTTGCATAGATGCAGCAGCTGGGTCAAAAACCATAGGTGGAACGGGCTCGACTATAAAAATGAGTAAAACGCAATTAATACATAACACCAAAGTCGAAGGTGGCTCTATCGGTGCTATATTACCGTTTCTAGCGACTCCTGTTAATTCCTGCTATCGAGTGTATTACCGAGCTTAGCAACGGGTGCATTAGCTGGAATATGTGCAGCAGCTGGGTCAAAAACCATAGATAAAGTAAGCGGATCGGGTGCAGCGATATACCTCAATATTCGAGGTAAAAACTACAAGATAGTGCAACAAGGGCATGGTCTTTACTTGAAGCCATGGAAGGGTTCTGGATTAGACGGTGCAGGAGATGGCCTGTATCTGAAAACAGGTTACGGATTCGTAAACGGTGAAGGACTTATCCTAGGACCAGATATACTGTTTAAAAACATTCCGCTTCTCAATTGATACTTCAAAAATAATAGTCTTGTTTCAAATGTTTCTATTTCCAATTCACAAAATGGGGTGGATGAAACCCAAAATTGATCCAATAAAAGAAAGAATACAACCGAGATCGGTCGTTGGACTTGGAGTAAGTATAGCAAGCATAAACCGATTAAAGAAAGGGGTGGGTTTAGGATGGTTTAGGATGGTCTTTTTTAACCCAAGAAGTGATAACTATTCAGCCGAGTGTGACGATTACTGTATCGCTAAACTTCGGTGTTCGAATGACTATGGGAAAATGTAAAGTTTCACTTAGTCAGCAAATGGGTTGTGTCCTGCTAAGTAGTACCATTACCTGATTCGTGGAGGACATTGTATATTAGATATTCAGAATTTAAGTGAAACCGTAGTTACCATATCTGCAATATCTGAAATTGAACAGGAAATATTATGTGAAGGGGAAAAGAAAGAAACAATTTGTAAAAAAATATCAGAAGTGTTAAAGTAGTCGACGCGCTGGAAAGTTTGATAGTCTTCAGTACTCGGTGTATTGGGTGTAACTTTTCTAAGCTCTGTCGTAGCCGCACAAGCCGCAAAATAATCGTGGTATCGCTCTCAGCGGGAGCTGGAGCTTTATGTTTGTTAGGAAACAAAATCCGCCGAACATTATCGCTGTGGCTAGAAAAATACGCAAAAGCAAAACCATAGCCGAAGGGAGACTCAATTCAATCAGTGACCTTGTTTCTTAAGCCTTAGATGATAATAATATCTCAGACTTGGAATTATCTGTTATTCTAAGTGAATTCGAGAAATTTAATGAGATGAAGGAAGAAGTTTGAAGTAAAAGCAATGCCAACATAGATGAAGCAATGAAGCAATCGTTCAATAACGAATTGAATATAAAGTGAACGTAAATTTGCGTTTTACGTTTATGTTTTACGTTTATGTTTTAAGTCTATGTTTATGTTTCACGCTTAAATATTATATTTTACGTTTAAAAAATGTCGTTCCTAAAAATCAAAGACCCAGCAAAATGAGATTTTATCATTGATAAGTTTCTCTAGATGAAAGAGAATATTAAACAAGACTCGATATCGGACAAATTAGGGGAAATGGGGCTGCAGCGGGAATTGACAAAGCCGTACAAACCAATCATCGACTCGCAGTCTGGAATATCCAAAGAATTAGGTACTATAAAAGATAACTCTATGGCAACAACTGCCTCGCTTCAAGCATTGCCAGCTCGATATCGACATCGTTGAAAGCGAATCGATTCCCACAATATCCATCGACAGAAGTGTTCGATGACGATGATCCTGTTTCAGTTATTAGAACTTTGGAATTAGGTGATATCGCTACAAAATATTTTTTAAAAACGCCTCAAACAAGAAGTCGACGGGTACGACTTTCGGAATAAGCTCTAGAGATGAGAGTTTTGCTTCGGCACATCCAAATCTTTATCGAAGGAGATCATATAACGGTGGGTAATACCATCTACAAAGGAATTCCGGGGCTATGGGAATTGATGACGATGAAGGAACCAAGCGTGTCGATATACAGTCAAAACGACCTCGACAAATACTGGGAAATTCTTGACTCGACGGGAGCCTTGTATCTACCGAATAATCCGAAAAAATGTAAGTCGTCGAGAGGCTTAAAATAATAATACAAATCATTAAGCCGTTCCTAGAACGAAAGCTCTCGACGCGGCAAGGGAAGTTCTCGACGTTCGAAGGAGTCGTTGTTCTTCCACAAGACCCCAATGAAGTAATGGAAATGTTGACTCTAATAATGGCCAGCTTCAAAGCCAGATATACGGGTCTAAGAAGCGAGGCAGTTGGTATCTGAGACGAATTATTGCGACAAAGTGTCATATCTTCGTTATAGTACAAAAAATTAATGTTACAATTACAAAATGATTGTCGTTACTAAAAGAAGATTTACTAATAAATACATTGTAGGAGGTGCTTGAATATTTGAGACGAGATCAGGATTTTTAAAAAGAATGTTAACATCGAATGCGGCAGTCAGGTAGCATCGACCGCGTTAAACGTTGGCAAAGACGCCGCAATAGTGATTGTGAAAAAGGCTATAGATGTGGGTAAGACCGTTGCCATCAACGCGGGAAAGCGACTAGTGGATAAAGCCGCGGCTAAGATGTTTAGTCTACCGCCGCAAGCAGCCGTACTTAGCCAACGGAGCAGGGATTTGTTAAAGAGTTTAATAGGCGACGACGGAAATACGGCACTTAGTCGAGACATCAAGGAAACGTTAAATCGGGTAATCAGCGACGGGAACACGAATAATAATTTGCTGTCTGGTCACAGTGGCGCTGTATCGATCCGAGATCTGGTGCGTGGGTCTGGAATGAAAATGGCTTGAAATTAAAATCTCGTTATATTTTAAAGATACAGCCAGATATTATAAGATTTACTGAAAACATGATTAAAACTACGAGGCAGTCGATAAATACGAATGGCACGAGTACCAACCAGTGGTGGGAACGAATCTCAACAGCGCCGGAGAAATTCCCGTGAATACCGAACTTCAAGATCTTTTCAGCCATCCCTCCGAGTCATACCTGCTATTCGGAGGCAGATTTACTAAAGCAGATGGGACCCTGTACGCCGATGCCGACGCTGCTGCTATTGCCAACAACGGGCTCATGCATCTCTTCAGTCATATGTCGTATTACCTGTCGAATCAAGTAACAAAAAGCGTGTTCCATTGGGACAATCCACCACAAGGCTGGGGCTGCTGAAATATCCCAACGAATTCGCTCTCGCGCAAGGTCTTACCCTATTGTGAACCAAGGATGCAGCCGCGACTGCTGTCATAGCCGACAACTCTTTATTCGCGATCATACAGGCGTATATCATTCAGAAAACAACTTCACAGGGCACATTTAGCTTCATCGTGCCTTTGAAGCACGTTTTTTAGATTCTGTGAGGATTACGATAAGATAGTCTACGGTATGAAGCAGACTTTAACGCTGGTTTGCAAGTCTCATGACGATGCTGTTTTCAGGGCAAATGCAGCAGCGGCTGGTACAGTCAACATCAGTAAAATTTCATGGTTTATGCCGCATGTCATTCCGTCTGATATGGAAAGAATGCGGCTGTATAAAACGATCGAATCAAAGGCAATATTGCCAGTAGCCTACCGAGCTCATCAATGCTACACCATAGCGGTTACTCAATCGACGACGTTTAGTTGGTGACTTAGTTTAAAGACATCGCCGGAAAAACCGAGGTATATCATAGTTGGATTTCAAAGGATTCGGAGCAGCAGTCAAGAAGCAAATCTATCAATTTTCGATCATTGCGATATCAAGAACATGTACGTGATGATGAACCAAGAAAGATATCCAGCGGTCGATTACAACCTAGCATTCTCGAATCAGCAATTTTTGAGGGCTTATAGGGTTGCCGCGACCTTTAGAGAGAAGTTCTATGGAATGGATTTCTGTACGGTACAGTAGGCTATTTCTACCTGATTACGGTATTTTTCCAGATGCAAACGAATAAAGAGAACAAGATATTTACTTTTACAAAAACGAGGATAGAAACGGAACCGGGTTACAGCACGTCGTATATCGTGGTATCCGGAGATAGCGAAGTTGTTGAACTCGTGGTTTAAATTTTCAATGATGTTTCTCATTGAAAATCTTAGACATCATACACGAATAACTGCATCACGCTTAATCCTGGCTTCCCCGGTTCAACCTCGTGGCATTCTAACTTATAGGTGTGATATTTTCCAACTGAATCGATTAAGAATTCATGGTAAGTATTTCCTAAATAAGTGTTACTAGGCGACGTGTAAATAACAACCCCTCGTTCTTCATAATTTGTGCGATTATGCTCCACTTGGAAATCTTTCGGTGTGTTTATTTCTCCCCCTCAAGCCTATCTTCCAGATTCTCACTGCGACTGGACATTTGATAGATATCCACGCGGGAAAGATAGAACTAGCGTTAATCTCAGGCACCCATTCTCCTTCATCTTTGAATGCACGAAAGGCTTTGTTATTCGTAGATGAAGCACTGGCGTTTGCTTGAAAACCATTATTACTAGTGTTCGAAGTTAATCTCGGCACGTAACCGACGTAACATTTTACTTCTTGTGTGAGATCGGCCAGCTTTGGTTTACACTGTAGCATGCAGACGGCAGCTGTTTCAGCACCAGGACTCGTAGATATAACATGAAATCTCCAATACGTGTAATTAGACGAAGCGGGAAATGTAAACTCCATCAAATACGCAAAATGGAGGGTATCCTCCCTTAAAGAGGTTAGAATATCTGTAAATACTATTTCATCGTTACTAGATTGAACCTTCCAACGAACAATATATTCGTTATCAGAACGGCCTGCAACGATATAAAATCCTGACATGATAGAGGAATGGGGCACTTTATCTGAATCCAAACATTAGCGCCTGTTTCGGAGACCCAAATGTCGGGGTAGTGAGAAGCGTTTTGAAAAGCCCTCCACGTGCCGTATTCGTGCTCAAGCACACTGTGATAATCGCTAACACTAGCTTGGTAAGTTAAACCGTTTATTATCGTTGTACCAGAAGTCATGGTTGGAGCCGCTGTCACGAATGATCTCAGGTAATCGCTGGCAGAATAATTCGTTATCGCTTGGTTGACTAAAGCTTCGACTTGTCCAAAGCTCGCAGCCTGGCTGGCTAAGACTGGTGGATGAATGTCAGTCGGTAAACCTTTTATCAAATGACCATTCATTTTCAAGTCGCCGTCCATATCGTTCGTTTTATCACGTTTTAAAAAGGTATTACTCGCTTGAGATAGAGTGACACCTCCAGAAACTATTCTTTGAGTTGATCCAGTATCAGTTCGTCCAAATTTATCAACAGGCATCTGTTTCCGATAGAATCGATTGACATAAAAAATATTTTATCTATGTACATGAACTGCATACATTCTTGTTACACATCGTTTTGTTGAATAGACATGGAAGAAAAGTATCGAAAAGATTCTCCTCCAGCCGAGGGTAAGAAAGCCCTTCTGATGATGATCATATATTTTGTTTATGTGTGTTCAATGTATTATTATATAATTGTCCTTGCGCATCAATTGTTGTTTCAATATTTTAACAGATGATAATGATAGGTAGGAACCAATTATCTCGCATCGACAATTGATGGAATTTTCTTTTATCTTAAAGGAACTGTCCTATTCAAAACCAATATGAGTAAATGTACATTGCTTGCGAAATAACAAAGTGTTTATTTTCAATGACGATTGCGCCAACATATACGAATATAATTGGATAACATTAACAAGGGCAAGTAGATGAAACTTATAATTTGTCGCTAATTAAATGTGTATGCTAGAATTCGAGCACACAAATCACTCAAAAAAATCAATCAAAAAAACTTTATATAGCGCACCTTCAAGATTTATACTCAGAGGTGATTCAAATGTTTATATCGCCTTCAGAACAGCTCAAAATAGAGTGTTAGAAGAAATATAAAATACGCGAAACATTTTTATACCTGTCAAATATAAATATCTGAAGCAAACATCTATGCAAACAACATGATTTTTATGTTTCAGGAATAGAACGCGTAGTATTATAGGTTAAGTATCTCAGCGATAGAATTCATTGACATGAGAACATTTCATGCATGTTTATATGCATACATTACGTGTGAGGTATCGGTGTTTAAAAAAACCGATACCTCACGCTTTTTTAACAGACACGGGAAACAACACAAGGTAATGCGTATTAGGCACGTATTAAATTTTCATAAGAGATAATACTAGTAGGAAAGTGAGCTACCTTGGACAATTAACCATAATATTAGTCAATTCACTCACCTAATAAGTTACAAAACGTATTATTAACCTATAATTAGGTTACAAAATCACCAAAAATCACAACAATCCACATCATGATTCTAATACCAACCAAATAGACCACCATAAAATTGAAAAATGAGCCACAATTCATGCACAAACCTAACCCCTGGTCAAAACTTTCGCAAATAGGTCAGAAGTCACGGGAATTTCCAATAGTTTCGATGATGAGTCATCACGTGACCATCAAGTCTTCATTATCTACCCATGAATTAAATGACTAAGGATAGCCAAGCCAATTTACCAGTGATTTGTTTCCTCGTTTCCTGATAACTTTTTGCTATTCTAAATATTTTTTTAGTAGTCTTTTGTAGCCTCTGTTCGTAAAATGAGCCCTGTATTTTCACACCATTATAATCAGTGATCTTATAAGTTGGTGGATTCGTGTATTGAATCTTTGAAATTGTGAATATCTCTTCCGTCCATCTCGGTGTGAACCCTTTTTCAAAGATGTTCTGCTTCTTCGTTATTCTAACTTTATCACCGATCGAAAACCTGGGTATAATAAGTTCCGAGATCGCATCACCGTGTAAATTCATCCAAACTACCTTTCATTCATTTTCAAACTAGCTTTAAAGGGTGTCATTTTAAGGGAAGAATGCCTAGTTTCATTATAATTACTAACCATATCATCCATCACATCGATATATCGTCCAGTTGAAATAGCTGTAAAATACTTAAACATTTTTTCACGCAATGTTCTATTCCAATGCTCAACAACGCACGACGTTTCTTCGTTCTCCGTAGAATACAACTCGAATAATTTCTTGACGTCTTTATTATAAAATTCTTTTCCTTTATCCGCCCAAACCTTGCCTGGCCTTCAACTGCTCTCGAATACTTTCACGAAGCCACTAGCCGTAGAGTTTCCACTCTTGTCATTTAATGGTACAATCCAACCGTACTTGGAAAACACATCTATTACGGTTAGTAAGTATTTCAAGCCATCGTTTTCTTTAGCGAAACTCTGCATATCGACTAAATCAGCAGCCCATATTTCATCTATTCCACCAACGTACACCTTCCTCTTCCTATAACGTCTTACTGCCGGCTTATGTAACCCCTCAGCTACTTCATCGGTCCATTGTAATTTTAGACGTTTTTTAAACCTAACCCGAGACTAGCTTTGGTAGATAATATAGGTTTGACAAGACTTCTTACTATTCGCTCTCGTAAGCTAGGATTAGGAATATTATTCAACCCATTAGCCATCACTCTATCGGCGAAGCTATTTCCGAGTGCTGGTCCTAAGCTAAATCGTGATGATATGCAGCGTTGTCGATCGACTCTATTGGCGGGCTTCGACCAATCCTTTGGAGTTCCATCGGAATTCAACCTCAAATCAAGTCTGGTACCAGGACCAGTAAACGAATGTTCCGGCAAGTGCATCTCACCTGGATATTTAGCCCACGGCAGCTTACTACCGCCGGTAACCGAATTTAAAGATCCAACTAAATCACCACCTTCAGAGGACTTCACGAATTGTGTCTTTGTCTTTCCACATATATCACATGTGCCTCGAAGCATTGACCTTCCGTTCTTAGTCACAACATTCTGGATATTTTTAGTTTCAGTACGAGTTTTACACTTTACGCAATACATCCTTTTCAAATACAATTAGATATATTTAAAATGGAAGTCAAAGATTTATCGTGGAACGACATATTATCTAAGAGATTCAATAACCCTCTTTTACCTAGAAGTATAAGACGGTTAATCGTAGGAAAGTCTGGATGCGGTAAGACGACTCTATTGTGGAACCTACTTCTAAGACCTGGATGGCTAGACTACGACAATCTGCAAGTATTCGGAAGATCTCTCTTTCAGTCAAAGTATAAAATACTCAAGCAAGCATTTGAAGAAAAAATACCGAAAGAATCCATCATCGGACTATTCAATTGCCAAGACGAGACCACGAGACTAAATGTTCCGCCGGCCTTAGTAGTTGAGGCAATGGCTAAACACTTGTATAAAAAATCTGATATCTGCTGTAAGTTCTTTGAATCATAGGAAGACGTGCCAGATCCGAGAGACTTGAACCATGAAAAGAAAACCTTGATGATTTTCAATGATTTACAGTTAGAAATGCAAAATAAATGTGAAACCTACAACATCCGAGGAAGGCACAGTAACGCAGACTGCTTCTACCTCGCTCAAAATTATTTCAAACTACCTAGACAGACAATCAGAGAGAATGCAAAGTTTATCTGCTTGTTTCCTCAAGACCAGAAAAATATTAATCACATCTACCACGATCACGTAAGTACAGATATGACTAAGGATGAGTTTAAGAAACTATATAAAACAGTCTGGGAGCAACCTCATGGATTTGTGGTGATAGATCAGACTAGTAATAAGACTAACGGCAATCATAGATGCGGTTTCGACGAATTCTACATTTCAATATAAAAAATCTTTTATATTATAAAAATGGAATCGCTTTTACGAAAGATTGCGGACTACACCGAAAGGATCGCTCGTTACACAGAGCTAAAGTCATCGTTTTACATATTAATGAGTGATAAGAGTTCGCGAATAAAGACTCGATTCAATCCGTTGATTCAGTTCGATAAAGATAAAAAGTACGAGATGGCTCTTGTCAATCTGGAAACATATTTTTCAATCCCAAACATCGACGCGACTAAAAATAACTTTTCGTATTCGCCAAATGGCGGAAGTATGTGGGTTACTATAACCATTCCCGAAGGCTGCTATGAAATTACAGATATCAACGAATACTTCCAGAGAATCATGAAAGAAAACAAGCATTACGATATGGTTAACAAAGAATACCATATTAAGATAGAAGCAAACAGTAATACGTTGAAGACTGTTTTACATATAGCGGAGAATTACATGGTTGATTTTTGGGCGTTGAACTCTATCGGGACAGTCCTCAGTTTCGACAGACGGCGTTATTCAGCATGGTACCAAGAATTGGAGAATATAGTGGACATAATGAGTGTCAGTAATCTGAGAGTAACGAGCGATATCATCGGGGCTTCCTATAGCAACGGAACGACTGATAATATAATTTATTCCTTTTTCCCGAATGTAGGGCCCGGCTTTAAGATTATCGAAACGCCTAGGACTTTGATATATCTTCCAATTGACGATTTCGACGATGGAAACGTCTCTCATAGACCAAAATGGCCAACTAATTAATCTACGAGGTGAGGAATTAGCGCTGAGGTTTCAAATAAGAGAGGCTTAAAAGTTTTTACAGTTTTATATAAAATGAGTCGATTTACAAATGTCAAAGTCAATATTTATATATATATATTATTATTTAATACAATTCGTTTACGACTTCTTGAAGTTTACAACCGTCGTTGATCGTCTTCTTCAATACATACACACATAAATGGCCGCAATACACTTTACCGTAGGTTGTAGGTTGGTTCGCTGTTGTAAAACAGCGGTCTTTGTAGATAGTTTATCAACTACGTAGGAGGAAGTAGCCCATAACGGTCGAAAACAATCTTATCATTAGCACGCTTGATCCAACACGTTCAATGCGTTCCTTTATCGTCAGAATAATCGAGATTAAGGATGCCACATTCGTTCGCTCTCGGCCTCTTCGGCAACTCGTCTCTTAGAAAAACTCGTCTGAAATTATTTATATTTAGTTTTCTCGCCGCTTCGATTAATCCACGTTCGACAAAGCAATATTTGGTAGCGTTACGCCTTCGACATCGATTTGTTTAACACTCATTTTATATTAGAGAATAATGTCCATATGCTAAAGTGTGTATTCCATCTTGCTGAATCACTCGTTTATCATCTTCCGCTGAGAGCGCTACCTTGTTGACTTCTTCGGTGAAGATGTCGTGAAGATGCGGCCGAATGACATTCACCTGTCTCAATTGTTCTCTCTTGGTGAACAAGCAGTCTTTGTAGTTTTCGTGAGTGATTGATTTCTTACGGACATTCTTCTTCACGACTTTACATTTCTTATGGTCAACTCCAGCCATCTTGTACAAATACAACTTCGATCTTAAACCTACAAGCTCTTCCATCGGTTTTCCAGCTGCTTCATTTTTGAACATGCCAATGACCTTTTTATTGATACTGTTTCTATACTAGAGGGATGGTCTTTAGGCGCTAGTGTCGAATCTACTTCTAATGTCGGCAGCTATATCGGCGTAGAAGTCCTCGGTCTTAATTTCATAGGCCAAATAATCCGTATCTGTAAAAAGTAACTTTGCTCTATCTTCTTAATTATAATGAAAATCGTACATTATAGTTTTACTCAAGTCTAAAATACACATTCCAAGATATATAGGCTTGTTGTAACATAGCTTCGTCCGTTTCATGTGAATGGCGATTAGGTTTTCGTCAAAAACAGTTCGAGTATCGTAACTCGTTCTCGCTGCTAGCTTGAGGGCTTGCTTCTCACTACACACCAATCTTATATCTACACGATTCCCAATATTCTCAGACGTCTTGCCAAACACACTATTGTTCATTAGTTTGAAAAAGTCTTTTTCGAAATCGTTGGTGGCTCTGGTCGTCAGATTGGTATTTAGATCTATATACTTTTTCAGCCAAGCACTTTCTTCACATTTAATTCCGCGATAAATTTTCATTATCTTCAAACCCAAACTTTCATACTGCTTTAAATTTTCGTGATGGGCTATATACTTTACTTTATTACACAGGTTTGGAATGAGTTTTGACACATCCGATTCTTTGGCTTTAACACTCTCTGGAGCAAGAAGATAGTCGTTGTGAAGATCGTGCAATTCTCTAGGATATTCCAAATCGACTTCTAATATACATGGCCAAGATCTCCAATCGTTTAGCTCATCGTTACCCATCCACTGGAACCCATGAGTTGGTAGATTCTTACACGTTGCCCATCCGTACAGATTGTTCGCGTCTAAATAGGTTATAATTGTTGAAGGCTTGCTATCGTCAAACGCTCTCCCATATACTTATTGTTTGCCTGTTCATGACGGTGCGAAATGGTGCAAACACCTCCCCTTATCCCATGCTGAACCATTAGTATCATATCATAGTCGCTCAACAACTCCAACTCTACTCCGGTCAACTTTCAAGAGGCGTCCCAAGCAAGGCCTGGAAAAGTATAATACCACGCGTTATCTAGACCATAGTTCTCACTGCATGCTTCTCTAACATTCTCAAATACATCAGCAAGCAGGAGAACATCAGTCACGTTATATAAATCGTGGTATTCTATCAACGTCTTGAATCTGAATTCTTTCCATACCGTCTGCGCATGGTTGTAGTCTTCGTCACTAATGCCTGAATCGTTAAGTATTGAAAAGAACGCTGATTTTGGTGGTAGTTCTGTTTCGTTCGGGCAATCGATTGAATCAATATAATCGTAAGCATACACTCCTTTTCTAAGCAAGAGATCAGACTGATTACGAGAATAGTGCTTGTTTATATTCTTACACTGATTTTTGCTCAGTTCCTGGATGAAGCGTCGAAACTCGATTCCATGAATCTAAAACTATCGATATTTCTCATTTAACAAACTTTGGGACTTTATATATTAGATTACAAATCTTATGAGCGGCGCATCTAAATTTACCGGTAAGGTGGCAATGGTTTCTAACTCGATTATCACCCAGTTGGTCTTTGCATATGTGACAGACAGTAGCCGAGTCGTATAGCTCCTGTTCTTTCTTTCCTAATATAATTTTCTTGGGAAATTTAAATCGATTATAAATGTCTTTTATATTAATTATCCATAAGAGGGTCTAAGAATATCTCCGCTACATCGTCGTCTTCGCTCTCTGCTGTAAAAGTCACAGGATCTTGTAAATATAGGTCATCGGTAAAAATTTTTACATAATAACAGAAGGAGCTAGGGATGTGTTTTTTAAGCCTGTTGGAGGAAGACATACAGGGCTCTGCTTGACAAGTGTCTAAAGGTTTGTGGAATGACTCGAAATCGGCGAGCTCGACAAAGGACACTCTAATCCTTCTATAATAATTTTTGAAACTCAACATAGTTCCTGGTTCTGAAAGTTCTAGCTTTTGAGCGGCATGTTGGTAACAGTGCTCGATGTATTTATTTAATGAGTCTATTGTTTCTATATTCCATCAGACATATTTTAAAATAGCGCATCGAATGAACGGAGTTTTCTTTTTGTGTCACATCAGTCTGTTGAAATTCTTTATCCAACAATAATGTTTTTACTTCGTTGGAAATGAGTACTATGTCTACAATAATATCGCTCTCGTGATTCGATAAATACGGCGGGAATAGGTCAACATCTTTCTCGTGGCCAATGACATTAATGTTAATTTTACTATTTCTCTCAAACTTACTTATCGCGTTAGCATCTGAATCTGCGGGGAATTCCATGCCGGACCAATTAAATTCCTAAGACTGATTTATTAATTCTTTCGTGATTCTTTCTGAATCTCTCTCAACGGCGTTTAAGGCTCTCGTTAAATACCACTTGAAACATTCTTCATCTTCGTTATTCATATTGATAATGGCCTTTTTAATCGCCAAACATTTCGGCAGTGGCATGTAAGAACTACCTATCAGCGGTTTATAAACGACCATGTTGATATCTAACTTTGTCACCGCTGGAGTCTCCAGTTCCTACCACGCATCTGGAAGGCTGCCATTGATTCTAAGATTTTATTTTTCGCATTGTGATAAATTTCGCTTGTATCGGTAGAGTCTAACACCACTTCGGTTCGAGAAACGAAAGGTACATCCGCGGAATCTACTTGACCGGATATCAGAATGACGCGTTCCATTGTGCAGGTAAGGACAAAATTAACCTTAGTTTGTCGATTCTTTGTCAACAGGTAAACCACCCGTGTTTGAACAGCGCTAAGCAAAGATGTGGCATCGATTCCGTTTACTCCTTCAACCGTGTATTGATTCGTGAAACCCTTGATAGCTGTGGCTGTCTCTCTTATTTCACGTTTCTCATAAGAATTTTACCAAATATAGAATTCACTTTAGCTTTCAGTGCTTCTATCTTCTCGTTCACCTTTCTCTTTATTTCTTCTGGTATATACCCTTCAATCCACTTTGCGAATGTGTTAATCGCTGATTTAATCTTATTGAATAGTTTTCGTATTGTCATGGCTGGTATTGGAACGAGTGTTGGGATTCCAGTGCTGGGATAGGGTGCGTCCAGCAAAATGTTCTTCGTAGCATCTGATGAGATCAGAGAAAAATGTGAGGTTATGAATATTGGGAATAAAATGTTGGGACCTGGTTCGTCCAGCAAAATGTTCTTGCTAGCATCGGATGAGATTGGGTAAAATGTGAGGGGATGAGTGCTTGAACTCGTGTATGGGATTCAATTTTAGCAATCAAAACCGCTTTTCGAAGTCGTGTATAACCTACCATACCTCTCTGTTTCGCAATATTTCTTAATTCTTTCACAGTTTTCTTTGAGTATTCCATTTATTTTTCGTGCAAGGCATTCTTTTGAGTCGGAGTGAGAAAATAATACTGTTCATTTTATATAAGAGATATTTTTTTTGAATAATCGAAACTGCTGACTTGGCAAACTTTTGGAAATTCCCAATATCGAAACTATTGGAAATTCTCGGCGTTTTGACCAATAGGTTCGTGTTTGACCAAGGTCCTAAGTTTGTGCATGAATTATGACTCATTGTCATTATTGTGGTGAGCTATAGGTTGGTGTTTGACTTAAGGCTTTGGTTGTTGTTGTTGTTTTGGTAATTTTGTGACCTGTAGTAGGTTACTAATGTGCATAGTAACGTATCAGGTGGACGATTTGACCAATGTTCATGTGCCAGCTTATCCAATTTCCTACTACGGTAATTTGACACTAAGTCGATTTTGCTGAGCATGGCGGATAATATCCAATGGTGGTGCATCTGTGGCGAGGAGAGTCGGTCGTATCCCTAGTTTTTCAGTCCAACCAAACAATCGATGTTTTTGAATGTTTGTTTCTCCATTTTGTCTGGGATATTCTCCAATCTTAGGATGCCAGTCAACCATCATTAGCATTTATACTATTCAATAATCGCCTTTGAAATATGTAAATATCTGAATGGGCTCTATCGGTTAAAAGCAGAAGTTGCGGTGTAATTGTTGAGTTTTGAACTTGCAGTAACGATAACACCATTATAGTTAATTGTAAGTGGCAATGACGGATTGTGAGAAGAGGCGGTACGTAAAGTTATACAGGAATATCTAGCTGCTGCTACCAAAAGATTCTGTCGCGATTTAGAGACCAGTGTACCGGTAGCTGTGTAGATGTCTCGAGTAAGTAGTCCGTTGACACAAAATCGAAGCGTTCCTGAGAAACTGCGGCCAGCATATCTATCGGAGGGTCACATCCCTAGTTGGTTAGCACAACTGAATGACCGAGGGCGTATGTATGCATATTTGTTTCCCCATTTCGTCTGAGACAGCCTCGAATTGTGTGATGCGAGTCAACCATCAAGAGCATTTACATTATTCAATCCCATCTTCAAAATATGTGAAAATCTAAAAGGTTTTAATTGGAGTATGGCTATCAACAATTCCGCGATTCACGGTGTTTGAGGTGTACACGTCTGTAAACACAAGCCCGTCAATATTCCGAACGGCTTCACTTAGCTTCTAGGATTGAATATATAATTTTAATATACACTTAACATCAAAGTAGGCTTTCCTTAGGCTAATAGGCGTCAGGTTTTCAATCTGTAACCAGGCCATCTATCCAAACTCATCAGCCGCAGAGAGTTCATAAAAACAGCCGATATTACATCACATATTACAAGCATCGCATTCGCAGAGAGTATGTCAACATGTCGCAGGATTTTCTCCATCTTTGTAATCGTAATGAAGAATTCGAGCATAGAACTGATCTTGGATTTGGTCTTCTTACCGCGGTGCTTTTGGTTCGTCGTTCGTTGTCTGTGCATAAGCACGCAGAATTGAGCTGGTAGCAATTACATTGATATTGTTAGTGTCCTTTACCCTATCTCAGTCACCAATATTGTGGTGCTGGATTGTGACGTTTACCTGCGGAATCTCGTAACATCATTCCGGCAGGATTAGGACAATCGTTTTCCATCATGGACCAGCGTCGGCGCTGTAGACGAAAAAGTCGTTGCAGAGATCAACATTCTGTATTGAGTTATATGTTTCGAGGGTTATCTCGAAGCGTGGGTGGAGAAAAGTGTGTTGTGTGTTCGGCTAAATTAGAAGATATGTAGGGTCGAGTCTCGGATCTCCTTGAAGATTTCTTTAAGGTGCTCCATGTTGGTCACTTTACACAGGAAAGCACACTTAAATTGGAATTGTCTACAAGGAGCTGTAATCTCTCCACAGGGGTTGATCTAGAACTGCACGTGATTAACTCCTTCATCCCGTTCATGCAAGTACTTATTGCTTCTGCTACCGTGAACTCGTCGCCCAGAAATCTGCATGAACGTTGTAAAGGTCTTGATTGCTGCTTGAGTGTTCTGTTTGGTTTCGACAAAACGTTTTGTTAACAGGCTGTAGACCAATTAATCCGCATCAGCTTGATAAACTAGATCTCCACCTTTAATGATAATGAATTGCCGGTTGATGGTACGACGTGGTATATAGGCTATATAGGGCCCAATTCGCCGAAATTGTAGAGGAAACACTGCACCAGTTTCGTTTTGTTCAGCTTATCGCTCTCAGTCAGTGGATTAAGTCGCTTACTATAGGCCGACAGAACGTATACTAGTTATACGCTGTAGACATATGATGTATACATAGAGAGCATTAGAGTCTCCTTTATCTCGGCCTTTGTAGATTTTGATCTCTTAGAACCAAAATGGTCAATAGCGAAGGCGTCTTCTCGAGTTACTTCCGCGTCTGAAAAATTTAGTTCCCAGGGTGGTGTAAAAACAAGATCTTTATAAACACGCTTAAGAATTTCTAAAGTTTGGGTTCCCAATAATTGGTCTGGTATCTCCAAACAGCGCTGTTTTCTGGTTAAAATTTGTTCGGACAGAATATCTGATGGCAGGCATTCTAAGACTGCTGGTAATTGTTTTTAGCTCCTCCACGGTCGCTACCTGCGAATTGGCACACCGTCGTTAGCGCCCAGGACAAAGCGCCCCGACATAAGCACGCCCGGCAAAAAATGCCCGTCAAATGCTCCCCCGTCATAAGCGCTCAGACTGTACTATTGCCGTCTGCGCATTGTACTTTGTTGTAACGTTGTGTTTGTCTTCGCGTGAGCAGTGCGCACACATCAAATCATACATCAAAGTGTGTAGAAACTGTTGTAGCTTTTGTCAGCGTAACCAATTAGTTCTTCTTAATTGAATGCAGTAGGCCTACATTTGGCTCTCGTCTACTTATTATTTATGCACTTTGATGTATCTTCGGGCTGGTCTTCAAGCACGCACACATGTAACCAAACATTGAAGTATGTTGACGCCTAAATATTTCTTCAAAACTTAACAGTATAATTAGCTAGTTTTTAAAATTAGGCCTGTTGATTATTTTGGGTAGACATCAAAGGACATATTTATGAAGTACAAACTAAGAGAACTATGAATACTAGACGCAATGGAGAGAAATTTGAAAACGGTTATAATCTGCTAAACCATGGAGAAGATTGAGTAGCAGAAGGAATGAATATCAGCGACGAATCGCACATAATATCGCAGTATGAGAAGGATGGAAGAACAGTTTGAAAAGCATCAACTCATTAACAATTACGTTAAGAATTTCAGTTTCATTGCTGTTTTTATCAAAAAATTCTCTTACGTACGTGTTTAAAAATCTTTCGTTCTTGTTTCTCTTGAGTAACGGGTGCTTATGACGGGGCGCTTTTATCCTGGGCGCTAACGACGGGGTACCCTGCGAATCAGCCATTGCTGCTGCAATTGGTTAAGACAGTTTAGTCGCATTTTTCATCAGATGGACTTCACCGAGTTCTTCATCTTGACATGTCTGTCTTAGTCAAAGCCTGTGGGCTGTGTCAACGCATCTTTGTTCTGGCTTGACGATACTTTGGTCTGCAGTGTGTCATTTTTGTGTTTTTATCCCGTCTTGGTCGTGTCGACGTGTTGTCATTATCTTGTCTTTAGATGACCGTCATCGGTTTATAGAAGCGATCGAACATACAGCAATACATTCCGTCGTTTACCCTTGACGTGAGGTCGATGACCGCGAACCCATAATGGCTGGGCCGCACACTGGCTAAACAATGTGCGAAACTCATGCAATGGTGCGTGAATAGCTCTCATATTTTTACTATCCTGGTTCAATGAGATGATGAGATTAGCATTATCACATATAGCTTGTTTTTATATGCGAAGGTAGAAACAGTCCACTTCGCAATGACATCGCATTAAGAAATTCTTCTCGATTGGTTCTTGTTTTTCGAGCATAACGTCGTCAAAAACCATAATGCTTCGGGCAACCTCATTTTAAAAAAAATATTAATTAAATTTGTGTTTAGCGAATCTGAGGCGCGGATAGTCGGTCGCCAGCGATTCAACACGAATAAGTGCATTGGAAGATTAACAAAGCGATGCTAGGAAAACATCTTTTCCGGCCACATTCTCGAGTTCTGTTTCCCGAAAATGTTTTAATTTTTCTTGTCCAAGATAATTTGAATACATGGTGCAGTCGATCAAAGAGTAGGTATCCCATCTTAAGAGGTAGGTTGTGTGGCAAATTGTTTTGTTCTCACGAAATTGTAGGTCAACTAAGCAATTTCAGATCTTGCGAACTCAGCACATTCATTATGAATCGCTGTTAATTGAAGCATCAAATGCTTATCAGTAGTATGAATTGGCCGGCTTGAGAACAGTGAATCGCAGTGGTTTGGGTGAATCGGGGAGGTTGGTGAATAGCCGCGTTTGGCGCAATAGAAGTCTGTGCTAAAGATTGTGTTACCGTTTTAAGCGCAGAGAGTTTGCGCCAAAGATTGTGCTACCGTTTTAAGCGCAGAGACGATTGAGCTAAAGAAATATGTGACCCAATTGTGGTAGAAAGGGCAGAGATGCATTTCTGTTCCCCTGTTAGACACCTCCACTCGAAACTGGAGAGCCCATCAAGAAGAATCCGCGGCTCATACTAGGCCCCTGAATCATAGAGAGCGGCCCATGAGGTCCCACAAAGCTAACAGTCTGATAGCAATAAAACGTTAAAAAAATTCTCTTTTACGGGATTCGACCGTGGACTGTTTTATTCGCTGGCCATGAGCCTACGCTGTGAGCTAATGAGCATCACCATTAAAGGATAAATAAGATGGGCTATTAAGCCACCCGAAACAGTTTATAATAGTAATACATCGGAATAAGCTTTATGTACGAAAAACATAGTTCTAAACAGGCAAGCAACCGAACAAGTAGGACGGTCTAAACATATTCAGACGATTTTTGTGCAAACGTCTGCAAGCATCAACCTCTGATCTGAGGAACGTTTCCAGCTCCCCAATCTTCTGCGGAAAGCCTACGGTGTCGTCTCAATGGAGCTCTCCGTTGTCGGTGACGCTTCTTCTGAGAATTTAGAGCCTGCTAGATTGTTATGGACAATAGAACATTATGATTGCTTACAGCTCCTCTTTTCTTAACCTCAATAGGAAAACCTGTCTGGCTTGGATTTAATATCACCCGTGTTGTATCAAATTGTGAATTAGAAATGTCAACTATCCAATCCGTGAGGCGAATCGATGCTTCACCCGAACTCGCGCCAAGTTGTGTTAACTTCCAGAATCCGCAATCTATAGATATTATATCTGGGGCGTTCTGTAAGGTTATACAGGGATATCTAGCTGCTGTTAGTGAAATATTCTGCCAAGCATTCGAGGTTAATGAACCGCTAGATGTATAGATGTCACGAGTAAAGTTGTTCTTTGATACAAAGTCGATATTTTCTTGAGGAACTGCAGCCAACATAATATTATCTGCGGTGAGTTGTGGGATATCGTATCCCCAGTTGGTCAGTTCAACAAAATCATAGAGGTCATATTTATGCATATTTGTTTCCCCGTTTGTCTGAGATAACCTCGAACCATATAATATTTGTCTGAGATAACCTCGATTCATATAATGTGAGTCAACCATCTTTCGTTCTTTACTATTGAATCCCCAACTTTAAAATAGGTGAATATCTGGCAGTTTGTAATTGAGACTGTGGTTGCTCTTTCGGTAGGATGACGAGGATCAGCAAGTCTATAGAATTTATATGCAATGACAGAGTCGATTCTATATTCTCGTACCCGCCAGAATATACTAGGCGGCGATCCGGTATTTGAATTAAACAGATGCGTAGACTCCACTAACTCACCTTTGATTCGTTCCATTCCACTAATCTTAAAGGGCGGACGTCTGCATCAAAAATCAAGCAGACTTTCCATATGCGTACAAGCGTCGGACATTCAATCTGTAACCAACGTCGAAGACCATTACCAGCGGGCATCCAGGAACCATTTATGTTATTAATACGACTTACGGTGTTAAAAGCACAAATTGCTGTAAAATTACCGCGTTCTGAACTTGCGCTAACCTCAAAACCCGTATAGTTACTTTTGTTGGATAATGGTGGGACATGTCCGGTATAATAGCAGTAGATTTTCAGATTACTCATGTATTGCCTAATTGTGTCACCGGCCAGCCGTGGTCACTTGCGCTATACTGGCAGAGACGCTTTCAGATGTTGGTGCATCTGTGGGAGAACAGTAACTCTTTTGCCACCCATAATCAAATCACCAGTCATGATATCGCCAGCTTTGAGCACGTGAGCACCTCTAATGATGGCATCATGTGTATCTATATACAGCATTAGATCTTTCTGATCTGCATACAGTACCACTTGGCAGCGGTTGTCTTTCGATCTGTGTACAGCGTGACAGATGTTTGTAGCGTGGCAATCCTCTCGACCACGCGATAATCGTTGATATTAATCCGATCGATTGTATAATTTCTAAGAGAGTTGAACTGAGTATCTACATATGTATTGCTTGTTTGTCACATGTTGCGGTTCCATAGGTATTTTAGTAAAGTTTGTCATGATGATGTTTCCAACCACTTATGTCACCTGTGCAATACTGACGGCATCGCTTTCAGAATCTGGTGTTTCTGTGGGGAGTCTAGTCACTCATTACCTCCCATAACCAAATTATCAGCCATGGTATCACCGGCTTTAAGCAAGTGATCTCTTCTAATGGCGATTTCCTGTGATATTTTTCAGTTCTAAGAGCGATGACTTGTGCGTTGGCATAATGCTCTGCGGAGTTTGTTCTTTGATCAACGAGTGCCCTGGTAGCAGCATGCTTCTGATCGGTATATGACCTCAGAGCTGTGTCTAGTGCCGTATCCTTCTGAACCGCACATTCTTTTACCAAAGCAGCTTGATCCACTGCGTATTGCCTGGCTGTAGAACTCTCAGCATCAACATATCGTTTGTTCTTTACGTGTAATTGATCAGTAGGCGCTCTATCAAAGTTTATCACGTTGTCTTCGACCACTTTTGTCACTTGCGCGATGCTCGCAACATCGCTTTCGGATGTTGGTGCAGCTGTGGGGAGGCCAGTCACTCTTTCACCGCTCATAATCAAATCACCTATCATGGTATTACCGGCTTTGAGAAGGTGAATATCTATGGATCTAATTTCCCACTCGTTGGCATACTATTTTGCAGCTGCTGTCTTTCCATCAGTATACTGCCTGCAGCGGCTCTATTTAGGTCTGTGTACGACCTAACAGCTACGTTTAGGGCACTGTCTGTCTCGTGTTTGTTTTTATATTTATTGGAAACTAGTATTATCATATATTAAATATCTCACTTGCATTCGGATTTATTGACACAGGAAACATTTCCCGCATTTACCCATGCGTACACAATTCGAATGCTCTACTTTGCCTGGTTGCGGTATGAGCATGTGGAACCACGAAGTCGCCTCTAGAGGCCGAGCGAAGAAATCAGCGACCAGAGGAAGCCCAAGTTAAGGAGAACATATCCCTAAGATAGACAGGCGCATTGCCCAAAATACAGTGCCAGACAATAGAGGATATCTTATATTGAATGCGCTGCTGGACCGGAAGACAGTGAAGGACGTCCCGCATGCACGTAGAGATGTGGCCAAATGTAGAAACGCAGCCAACAAACGTGCTGCAGCCCTGTGAACCCCCTCCAAGGGTTGCAATCGGACCTGCGTGCGCCCTCAGTAGAGTTAGGAACAGTAAGCTAATCGATTAACGATAAAGGCATGAGCAAAGGTGGCAGCAGAAAATGAGGAGAGAGAGAGCGGAAAACAACCCGCAACTGAAATAATGGCAGGAATGAGTCAATGCCGAAATATGCTTCACTAAGGACAGTTCTTGATCCAACATTACTCCCAGGTCCCTGACACAGGTGGATAGTGCAAAGCTAAAGAATTCAGAAGACATAGACCTTAAGTCCAGCTTATTCAGCTGGTTGTGGTACCTAGCCTAACGACGCTGCAAATGCTTGTCTGTCTAGGTGCTTCCAACCACGGATCTGCCTCAGTACATAAATTTGTGCCTCGTGAAGAAATGGTAGACTTGCTACGACGATGCCATGGTCGGAGAAAAACGGTGGCCAGATATCACGAGTGATGGCCACATCCAACCAGCCACCACCCAGATGCGTGGAAGCAGACACAGGTTGTGTCATTCCAAACTGTTTCGGTAAGAGGCGGAAGTTGGTGGCTGAGGAGGAGGAGGGAACCTCAAGGTGGAGGTTATGGTCTCCATGGACGGCTATCTGGGTATTATAGAAAGAGAAAGAACTGTTCCATAAGTGTAGAAAATTCTTCGAAGAATTTGGATGAAGGAGGTTCCGAGCCTGGTCGGTAGATGGCCAGGACAGCGTAGGGACCATGCGCAGAAGTAATGGAGACAGCTAGAGCCTCGAAGGTAGAGTTTAGAGCAATCGTCTTTACGCGAAGACAAGCTCGGTGGCAAATCATGATGCCACCGCCGCGGCTGGCAACATAGGAGGAGTCAGTCCGCGGTCGGTCAATGCTACAATATTGGTTGGTTGGCCGCAATTGTCCCGCAGGCGACTATCGCGGGTATGTTGTCTGATGTTGAAATTCAACGCCAAATAACTGGATGCAAATTTCTTATGAGATAATGTGTTTATTTTCAAAGTTGTCTACGCCAATAGATATGGACATTTGAATTTTATTAGAAAACATTAACAAGGTTAAGTGGGTTCAAAGTACCAACACTACGATTAGTCAGTACAGCGCAAGTATAATACGGTCATCATTATCTTGTGGAATATGTTACCTAATGATTTAATTAACGTGTTGACAACATTTTAATTTAAAAACAAATTTAAATGCTAACTATTGACTGATCAGAATTTTTTAATGTTAATTATGCCTTACTAAATACATAGATTTGACCTGCGACATTAACTTTGACAAAGGGTAAGCAATGTTTAAAGGCTTGTAAAGAAAGATTGAAGTTCGATTTTATAAGACCACAGAACACAATTTTCTAAAGTATCCGCTTCTATTTTATCGTGTACTTGTGCGCTTTTCAGGAAATTCAATAACCTTGTACGCAGCTGTTGGTGGTGTGATCGTTGTATTGGCAGCCGCTGGAATCGCCTACTATAATTTCGAGTAAGTCTAAAAATTTAATTGCTCAATTCTCCATTCAAACCATCTCTGATTATTCTTGTTCCCATCTGTGACTCAGTTCCTGATCTTATAAAGCTCACCCATTCTCATTTAAGTACTACAACAGCGTCGTTTTATTTAAGTGACTTTTGCATTATTGCGGAATTCACTCAGTAGCTTCAAGGCTACATTCGAGACAACATGGCACTTAAGGACAAAAACAATCGGCCACAGAAGGCTTACACAGCTGCACGGCGAGACTCGACCGGGTATATCAGAAGGTAATGATCTGATGTGGTCACATCGTCTAGGCAACTTGCGAGCAAAATGCATCTTAAACTTTCCAAATCCTTGTCAAAACCGACGAATATTCCGGTATCCACACCTTGCACTAGAGAACTCCCACATGCTAGAAGCTACTGAGTGAATTCCGCATTTAGATGTAAACTTGCGAAACAACAGTCGATAAGATCGACCAAGATGGCCGGATAACATGCGCAGAAGTTATTCGGCCATCTCTATGATTTTGGTCATTGTACAATAATTTTGACCCTTGATCTTTACATGCCCCTCTGTTAACCGAAGGTCATTCCTATGCCAAAACATGAAAAAAAGGAGCACCGACATACTTCAGGCTCACCCATATAAAACATTTGGCAGCTAAGAGTATAGCCATTTGTATTAGGTTTGACCCGTTTGACTCCTGACTTGACCTGGAAAATAATATACCGCGAATCATGTTTAAATTTGACTGCTGTGTTATCTCGAAGTAGCATTTATCGGACAGAGGAAAAAGAAGTAAATGAATCATTATTAATTTTTCCAGGACAAAGAGGCAAAGGAGTCACGGAGCAGGAAGTTTTGGCGCAGCCGTTTTGGCGCGACCGTTTTGGCGCAGGACGTTTTGGGGCAGATTTCTGATACAATATATAATGTAACACAAAGCATGATCGACGATAATAATTAGGCCAGACTGGGAATTGGAATGATGACAAAAATTATTCCTAAATAGAAGCGGGATGGATATGAGAATTCTTACCCCGTCCTGGAACCTTTTTATTAGCACTCTTTTTATCAATCTCGCTTCCAATTAAACGGCATTATTTTTCATCAATCCAGCTTCCACTTAGGTACGATTCTTTAAGTCAATCCAGCTCCCAGTTTAACAGTTTCCTTTTAGTTGATCCAGCATCTAGTTAACATGATTCTTTTCACCGATCCATCTTATACTACCGACGCTCCCTAGGCTTAACCTGATTTTCCATGTGGTATAATTTACGACACTAAAGACTAGATTGCCGTATAGTATATTTATATAATGCATAATATACAATGTTATTGCATATGAGATCTGCGCCAAAGCGTCCTGCGCCAAAACGTTACGTAGCGAAGGAATCATTAATAAATATTTGTATTTCAGGGTAAAGAAGCAAATGAATCAATATTCAATATTGGTATTTGCATTTTAGAACAAAAAGGCAAAAGAATCATTTCTTAGTATTTGACTCAATAATGATCATTTTCACTTGATTTTGACCTTAAGACCATGAACTGCTTTAGGAACGTGTAAAATTTTAGTGTCTTCTCCAACGTATTCCTTATCGCCCCGGGCTCATGGATAATTAAAATAACCCTTGTAGAAAAATATTTGTTTAATTTGTGGCCATTTCCATAGAATTTGCTCTATATTGACTTTTTCACCTGAAATTAGCTTTGGATAGTCGCACATTATTTTATGTAAGTGGTAACCAATGGACCAATATTCCAAAACCGGAACAGGCTGGCCTGCAACGCTAGTGTGTCTCGGGGTTTCTGATGCAAATTGGCACACCACGGTAAAACTACAAGTCATTGTACGAATGGATGAGTGCATGTTATTACAAGAGTAAGTGCTCGAAATGGACAATTTTACGAAACGGAACGGAACACTAATAACATTTGGGACCATTCACAGGACAATTTTAAGGTCAAGCAAAAAACATGAATTGTCACTATGATAAAATTATTTAATTAAGGCATTCGTCCTTTGCGATTGTCAATGCTTTACTGGTAATCTGATACTCAACTTAATTTTGTTTTGGATTAACTTTTTTAACGCTTTTACGCTATCTGAAGTGCTTTCAGATGAGCATCAGCTCTTAAACCAGTCCACGCCATGACATTGTCAAACCAGCAGATTCTGGGTCTTCCACGACTTCGGCTTCCTTCCACTATACCCAACATCACACTGTTCTCAATACTGTCTTTAGGCTGTCTTACGATGTGCCCGAAGCACCGCAGTTTTCTGGAGTTGATGTGGCCCAACAGTTTGCAGTCAACTTTCGCCATTTGATACACTTGTTCGGAGTCACCATTTCTGTCCATGGAATTCTGAGCAGTTTCCTCATGCACTTGTTCTCAAATGCTTGTATACGTTTCTCTTCTTCTTTCTTTATTGTCCACGCCTCAAAACCATACGTTGCTACTGGCCAAGCCAAGACCTTCATGAGTCGCAGTTTGGTTTTAGTACTGACTGATTTATTCTTCCAGAGGCTTACCAACTTAAACATGACTGACATTCCCATTGCTAATCTTGATTTTACCTAACTCGCGCAGTCCCCGTCCTTCTTTAGTGTTACCGTTAGGTAATACAGAACACTCATTCCATGGTTTAGAAATTCTTATGTTTTCACAAAATATCCTGAAATTATTCGATTTGCATACTTAGCAACCCAAAACTTTATGCCTTTTTAAAATCAGCCAGTCGTTGTTTTGCTTAAGATTGTCGCACTGACCTTTGCTCCAACAGACAGGCAAATATGTCTGTCAAGTTGAACATACATTCCCTTTCACATTCGACGACACATTCGCCAGGAGAGTGATATCCCCAGGCAATAGCTTTTGCATTTCAAAAGTTATGTCATCACTTCCACAGCTAAATTAGCGATCTTACACGGCCTACAGGCCTATGCCATTCACACCCCATACACACCACTAACCCTTCTCCTCAACATACCAAATCGCTTTTTTGTACAATACATAATGTACCCTGTACCATCGATCAAACTTTGCTAATAAATGCGCTAATGTGTAGGCATTGGAATAGGGTCTAAATTTGACATCGATTCAGTCAAGTAGGCTAAAGAATTATGGTCGGTATAAATGTGAATTTTAGATTATTACTATTGAATCTAAATTGTTTCATAGAACATTCAACTCCTACATTATACAATATGTCAGCAAAGTACCCTTAGCAAAATAATTGCTATCACAACGTAAATTAAAAGACTGGCCGTCATCAAAACACATAAAACAACCAATGGTACACATTTAAATCCATATAATCCATTGTGTGTTACAAAACTAGTTTACCATTGATCAGATTGTTTCACAGGACATGTCCAATAAGCACTTCGACAGTCCAAAATGGAAATACAATTTGACTTTCCAACTTTGTTCAAAACATCTGTCACTATAGGCATCGGATATTTAAAATCAACCATGATAGAATTGATGTGACGATGATCACAAGCCAGTCGTAATGATCCGTCCTTCTTTTTGACAGATACCAACGGACTTGCCATACGACTTGAAGATTTCTAGCAACATTTCTTTGACTTGGCTTTCAACTTCAGGTCGGTAAATCAATGGAAATCGATAAGCTGCAAACTCCTTTTCTCGAAAATCAGGTTTCAATTCAATTACATGTTCTACCAGTGTACATAATTCAGGTTTGTCTGAAAATCTGTCACTGTATTTATTCAACACTTCCAACAGTTGTTTTTCTTGAAGCAATGTTGAATGTTGAACTGGTTCTGGATCCAAATGTAATGCAGTTTCAATCACTGAACCAAAATCTCCATCTTCTTCAACAATTCATCCACAAATCAATGCTCTTGTAAATTATGTACATTCTGATTTTATTTGCATGTACAATCATCATTTCCCATATCCACCAAATACGAATACTTTGACCTTCGCTCAATAATAGTACATGGACCATGCCATTGGGATAATAACTTGTTTGTTGAGGTTGGACACAATATAATGATCTGTTTACCAACTGTAAATTCTTTATGGTTTGCTCTCATGCTGTACTCATTCGTATATTGAAGTTTCTCTCTTGCATGAGTTTGTGCATATAATAGGGCTTTTTCCAAGTTCTCTTTAAGCTCCTTGAGATATTTCTCTCTCTTAATTCCAATGTGGGGTGGTAAATTAAATTCTGTTGCCCAACCTTCCTTTAAAATGGCAAGAGGACCACATGAAATGTTTCCATACACCATCATATGAAGTGCTACTCCTGTTGTCGCATTTGGCATTTCACCTATTGCCCATAAAGTGAAAGGAATTATCTTATGCCGTCTTCTTGGATTGACACGATGAATCATCTTTTTGAAAGTTTGATTCCATCTCTCGACTAATCCAGCAGCCTCCGGATGGCCTGGCGTATCAAATACTAGACTAGGTCCAAACAATGACAAAAATTCTCTTGTCAAATTTGCTGTAAAATTTGTTCCTTGGTCGCTTGTTGTGATTGACGGTACTCCAGCATTTGAGAATAACTCCATCAACGCTTCAACAAGAACGCTGCGGGCCATCGCATGCATGAGTCCACAATACACAAACAATACTAATGGTCTGCCGATGACGTAGGCACGATCGGGCCAATCACATCCATTGTCATTTTTCTGAAAGCTACTTCTTCTCTTGGAAACTGCAACCATTGGAACCTTGTCCATCACCAAACTTCTTTTCTTTAACTTACATTTCTCACATGACTTACAGAATTTGGTAATGTGTCTTAGCATCTTTTGCCAGGCAGACGACCATTCAATTCTTTCTCTTGTCTTTTCTTCTCCTAGATGACCACCAAATGCTGATTCATGAGCTAACTCCATCACTTTAATTATCCTCTCTTTCGGCAACACTACCTGGTATATTACTTTATCCAAGATCTTGTGTTCTCGATGTAACAACTCGTTCTTCACTTTGAACTTTGACTCTCTCTCATGTGCTAAATGCCACCATAATTTCAACGATTCATCATCCTTCAGTTGATTCTCAAACTTCTTTGCATCTTTCATCTGAAACATTTGTTCTTCCTGCATCTATTCTTCTCGCCACATGTCCCTGTCGTCTTAATAAAACACGTCTTCACCATCATCGCTTTCATCTGTATCAATAACTTCCTCATTCTCACATGCAACCAGCGCTCGTCTATTCGTTTCTCCTGGTGTTATTCCATCAGACGGTATTACTTGTAATTCTTCATCTTCGATTTCTCTTTCACTTTCACTTTCCGTTTTCTTCTCTTCTTCGACCTCTGCAACTGCTTGCTTCTTCCTCTGTTGCCTTGTCATTATCTTCACTTTCAGCATGGTTTGTCCTGGCAACTCCTTCAACTTTACCTGCGGAATTGCTCTCAGTTCTGCCATTATTTCTGGATGTAGCAGAAATGGTTCTGTACTTCCAATGTTTGCTAAGCTCGCACACATCAAAGTAATATGTGGTGCCAACGAACACTTGCTTCGTTGTATCGACTTTCCATTTTCCAATGGATCACGTACAACCGTACATCAACTTTGACCAACTTTGCTGGTATGGCATCTCCAACCACACGCTGTAAATTCACTTTGCCCATTTCTACGACTTCCATTCCTTCCAACAATTTCTCACTGATTACTGGAACTTCGGCACCACAATCGATCAACGCCTCTACTTTAACCGGTTGCTTTCTTATTGCTCCACGCAATTCAACTTCAACATAGTGAGACATGACTTCTTCAGCATTTTCATTTCTTCATTTTCCTAATTTCTCCTTGACTTTGTGTCGTTGCTATCAAAATTTCTTTTGAATCCCACATTTCGTTACTTTTTTCGCTTCTGTTTCTTGTCCTTTTTAACCTTCCACTTCGATATCCAGATCTCTAGCTAGTTGGATCTGATTTGCTCTCGTATCATAGCGTACTTCTGGAAATTGACTTTGGTAAGACCGTGCCATATATTTGCTTGATCCGCAATTGCAACAATGCTTCACTGCTGGACCTCGCTGTTCATTCATTTCCGGTTTTCTATATTGAGTCGGCGATTTGCTATTCTCTTGTCTTCCAGTTGCTACTTCTGTTCTCTCTTAGACTGGAGATGGGTTATATCGGTTATCTGCAATCCATGGTTTAAACTGGTTCTGAGCTCCAGAGCATCGAGAAGATTCTTGATAACCTATCGCTTTCCCAAATTTTTCCGACTTTTGATTACCAGAGAAAGCACTTCCTCTATTAAAAATCACCTTATTTGTATATGGCATCCCGATTTTTTTGCTTACATGGATATCCGCTAGTTCTGCATTTACACTGGCTTCCAAATACTGTGTATCTTCCCTAGACAATACAAACTGAAGTGGACCTGGTGGTAATGTTTCTTTCGATTTCTCCGCTATCAACAAATCGAACAACTTGTCGTAGTTCTGATTCCCTTTACGACCTCTCACATAGTAATTCAACAGATTCTTCAACCTGACCGTACACATTGTGTATATTTCTTAATTTTGTCTTCCTGGCGTCAGAGAAATTCGCTCTATACTCTCTCGGCGTTAACTTAAATTCTCTCAACAAATGGTATTTCACTGTATCATAATTAGCGAAATCAGCTAAAGACAATCTGCTCTGTACAGTTCCAGCCTTAGGAGTCATAAGTGGTAACAACGATTTCACCCATAGCTGCTGATCAACTTTTCAACTATGAAACGCGTTCTCAACCATTTCAAAATACAACGGTACTTCCACATAGTCTGTTGGCATTCTCGGCAACACATGTTTCGTTGCATCTCCAATCTTCTTTATTCTAGCCACCAACGTTTCACTTCCTTTGATTTTTCTTTTCTCTATTTCTCGTTTTTCTTACCTTCTAAATTCTTCTGCTTCTCTGTTTATTTTCTCTTCGTACAATTGCATTTGCTGTAATTCTATCCTTTTCTGTTCAGTTTTCAGACGCGCTTTACTTTCTGCTTCTTCCATTTCATCTTTCTACTACTATAGTCTAAAATCTTCTTGTCTAATTTGGTCTTCTTTTTTCAACTCTTCCTGTCTAATTGCTTCTTCTTTTTTCTCTTGTTCTGCCTAGCTTCCTCTGCTTTCTTCAACTCTTATTTACAAATTGCTTCTTTTTCTTCTTGTTCTTTTGTCTAATATATCAGTTCTTGTTTCCGTGTTTCGTCTTCCTTTTTGCGTTTAGCCTCAATTTCTTCCATCTGATTCGTACACCTTGATTCAGCATCATCTCTGTCCTGCCATATTTTATCTAACTGCAATTCTGACGGTTGCCTCTGCAAATTAAGTTGAGCTTGACGTATCTTTTCATCTACTTGTCTCTTTCGTTCCTTGTTTTTCGTCGTTGGCGCACCTTTTCTTGTTTTTCTTCTAATCTTCTTCGCTCTATCTCTTGTTTCTTTTTGCTTCTCCTTCTTTCCTTTTTCTCTTCTCTCCTTTTCTTCGACGTTCTTCTTTCTCTTCTTCCTTCTTTCTCTCTTCCTACCTTCAGCATTCATCTTCTTGTCTCCTGCGTTTATCATCTTGTCTCTGCATCATCATCCATTGTATAAACATTTCCATTGTCATAGGCTTCTCTACTAGCTTTTCTATAGGTTAAAAACCTCCTACCGCACCGTTTTCTTCTTTCACCCATATTTCAGCTATTGCTTGCATTAAATCACCACGTGTCAATCCGGCTAATTGTTCTTCTTGACGTCCAGTTTTTATTAACTGACGTTTGATGTTGTTTCTAGACATTTTTTAATGTCTGCCTGTTTCTCTTCACTTAATTTCTTCATTTTACTTATATACTTTCTCTGTCAAAGTATAACTTGGACTGTGATTTTGTTTGGTGAAAAACAAACAATTTTTATGGGTCTAAAGGACAGGTATTCGATTTCTGGTTGTCTGTCGTCGATTACCCAATCGCCTTCGTCAGTAATCTTGTCTGTAGATCTACCGACTATACTGGTGCATATAATCTCCAGCCGAAATTACTTGAAAATCTCCAGCAAAATTCCTTTGAAAATCTCCAGCAAAACTTGTTTGAAAATCACATTTTTCAAAATCACCAGCAAAACATAGGGGTAGGTTGTAACACCGTAAATGTCAGTCAGCTGATAATTCGGATCGACGGAATCACAATCATGACCGATATCATTCAGTCTGCCATCAGTGCAATCCACACGCGACCACTTCTTACAAACTACGCATTTGAACCCACACCTCTATTTTGTTTCTTACAATACCATAAATCAATCACAACAAACCAGACATCTTCCGGTGTGGATGAACTGAAAGCTTTACTTTTCTGTTGGACATTCTTCTTTTTCTTTTCTTGTTACTTTTTGTTGGAACATAGCTATGCTTTCTTTAGCTGTATAAGTTTGCTTCACTCTTCTATATACATGTATTGTTCTTTCAAACCAGAGAATTCTTTGTGTTGGGTTTCTTTTTGTGGATCTTTCTCGTTTTCTTTTTGAAGAGCACGCTTTTCTCGTGTGTCTGTCAAAATTGCAGCATGTCTTCATTTTCTTCCACCTTTGGTGACTTTACGTTCCCTGGCCTTTGGGTGAGGCAGCGCCAACAAAAGTTCAACAGTCAATGAAGACTGATGGTATTTTGGGTAAGAAGCACATGACCTTAATACTGAAGATGATGTTGTCTGAAGCTGTTTTCAGCAAGCAAAATTGACAGAGGTGGATGATCATCATGATCATCATCATTATTATCATCATCATCGTCGTCGTCACCACCAACCTTATCATCGAAAGAATCAGTTTAAAAAAGCAAATAAATAACATCTGGAGCAGGATAAAAAAGTCAAACTAAAGTATTAAACGTGTTGATAGAAAGTGATCAGATGTCGTCAGTAAAGCACAAAATGGTCGTCCAAATCTGTTCGTTCGAGCTGGTTTGAACATATTCAGCATGCATAGAAAACGACATTCAAAATTACAACTGACTTCATATTTGCGTTATTTTGGCAATGAGAAATATAGCATTCCACAATTTCAATTGAAATTGAAATTCTTGAAATTTGATATCGCCCTTCTTCCAGCATCTTTTGCTCAGAAGTGCACACGCCTCGACGGCGCTATTGCAGTTGAACTGCAGAACAATTGTGCGCGAAGGACTTGCTCAAGGTCTTTGCTCAGTGAGTGATGCCCCGGACGAGGGTTGAACCCGCTCACTCAGCGCACACTGAGTGCTACGGGCCGATCGCTCTAACCGATCAGCCACCGTACACAATAGGTGCAATGAATATAATATGTTTTGTGAAATTATCAGGAATTATTAAATATTGTGTCCAAATTAGGGGTCTGCGAGTATTAATGCACATGCGGCGACCCGTACCCGAGCCAGACCCGCGGGTACGGGCAGAGTTCGGGTACGTATTTTATGGGTAGGGTACGGGCGGGTCGAGTCGGGTCGGGTAAGAGTAGACTAATCACGGGTACGGGAATACCCGGTTTTGCCCGAATGTAATGCTACCGCTCCTTCTTGTATGTATGATAATCGTTGTTTGTCTCATTCCACTTCCTCCTCCTTTTCTTGCTGCTCCTCCTGCTGATCCTCCTCGTATAATTTTTCTCCTCTTTCACTTTTTGCTTTTTCCGCTCCTAATTTCTGCTCCAGCTCCTCCGCCTGCTCCTACAGTTTCTTTCTCATCCTCTACCTCTTCTATTTTTCTCCTCCATTTTGTCCTCGTCTTCGTCCTCTTCTTCATCCTCATCCTCCAGATTATCCTTCTGCTTTTGCCCGTCTGCTACTTCTCTTCCATTTTCCCTTATCCTCATCCTTCTCTTTTTCCTCTCCTCCTCAAGTTCCGTACTCCTCTTTTATACCTCTTCTTCCTTTTCTTCCTCCTCCTCTTAATGCTCCTCTTCCTATTTTTCCGCCTCTTGCCTTCGTTCTTCTGCTTCTGCTTTTCTCTACTATTCCACTTAGTCCTCCTCCTCTTCCGTCCTCCTTCTCTTCCACTTTTTCATATCCTTTTTCTTCATTCACGTCCTCCTTCTTCTCCTGCTTCCGCCGCCATCGCTGTCAATGATGCTGGTGTCGTTTTTGGTGCTACTGCTTCGACAACAGCATTATGCTTAGTACGTTGGATTCGATTAGCCTGGCAGGTAGCTATGAGGGCATGCTAAAAATGATGTCACGGGTATGGGTAAACCCGCGGGTACTGGTCAGGTCGGAATTTTGAGTACGGGTCGGGTGTGGGTAACGGTCCTGTTACGAGTACGGTTACGGGTCGGGTACCATAAATGCTCTACCCGCAGACCTCTAGTCCAATTTAATCCTGAATGTAATTGTGGCAGAAAAATGTGGCTACGAATGAATTGCAGTTTGTTGGGCGGTTGGCCTATATCTTCTTGACCCTATGCGCATGCGTATTGTTAGCAGTTATTCGGGTCAATTGTAGCGTGTTTATCAATCCTCCTTGCCGGACAATTCCTTCACAACTCAGGGCAGATCATGCTTAACAAATGGGCATATCACGCCTAGCAGATCTACTGGACTTCCTAGAAGAAGTGTATGAAAAATTGGATGAAGGCAAAGCGGTGGATAGTGTGCTTGGACTTTGCGAAAGCTTTCGACAAAGTTCAGCATATAAAGTTGGAAAGAAAACTGGAGGCAGGAGGAATAATGGGAAATTTGCTCAGATAGATAGGAAATTGGTTGACAGACAGAAAACAAAAGATAGGGATTATGGGAACATTCTCTGAATGGTTGAGAGAAATGAGTGGACTGTCACAAGGGTCGGTTTTTAGGACCGCTGCTCTTTATATTATTTATTGATGCTATCGACATTGGAATCATCTCGAAAATCTCAAAATTTGCTGACGATACGAAATGATGTAAAGAGGTAAATAAATGGGAAGATGCAGAGATCCAGATAAAAGACTTACAGAGACTGTACCAATGGTCAGAAGCATGGCAGATGCTGTTCAACACATAAACATTTTTGTTGTACACATGGAAAAGTAAAATGAAATATTTCAATATATTATGCTTTAGGAGGATTGAACAGAGGAGAATCAGAGGAAGAAAGTGATCTGGGGTAGTCATACACAATAGTGCAAAAGCCATCAATGCAATGTTAAGAGGCTGCAAAAAAGGCCAACAAGGTGTTAGGAATGATCAAAAGAACACTGGTCAGCAGGAAAAACGGAAATAATTCTCGAGTTGTATAAATCACTGGTCAAACCAAACCTTGAGCACTGTGTAGGAGCATGGAATCCATACTTGAAAAAAGATATCGACAAATTAGAAAGGATACAGAGGAGAGCAACGAAAATGATAAAAGGATACGCAAATTTAAAATACGAGAAGAGATTGAATAGATGTGGATTGACAACAATGGAGAGAAGAGGAACAAGAGGAGACTTGATTGAAACTTACAAAATAATGACAGGGAAGGACACACTACCAGTACAACAGTATTTTCACATCTACCATTGACAATAAATGCAAGATATGTAAAAAAAACACAGCTGGTATATGGATGCAAAGATTGTATTGTTCAAGGGTGGTAAATGCATGGAATGAGTTAGATGAACCGTTGCAGTACATTCAGTGAAGCATTCGAGGAGAAACTGAAGAAATTTGGGCATTATAAAGAAATAACGAGCAAATATATTAAGAGAACGGAGTGGTACTTACACAGATAATATCTTCTGAACCCCTATAAAGCTTATTATGTTATGTTAACTGATTTTTGAGTTGGCAGTCTACGTGAACATGTATTTATGTACGTGTGTGCAATGTGTAGGCCCACACATTGAACAGAGGCGGATGGACAGACAGTGATACATATGGAGAGTTGGAAGAAAATGCAACGTTTGCAAAATATGCAAATGAAAGCGGTTTTATTAGCCGAAAGAGAGGAATCAGCAAGCCATATGTGCCGTAGAGTGGGGGTCGTAGGGTAGTGATGAACACACTGGGACGCAGCGCTGAGGAACCGAAATCGAGACCCGTATGTCACCTATGGTTGAATTCTATCCTTCTATCGCTAAGGCGGCAGCGTATGTTAAAAAGAAAGATATACATGTATATTGTACGAGGCTGCCGACGGTTAAATTCGGCTCCTGTAATAACTTGTCATCATTCACTCATACTGTGTTTGCAATCACACTGCGGTTTGTCAGTTTTAACAAAGATTATTATTTTTAATATTCTTTTTATCATTACTTTTACCCTGAGGTACTTCATTCCCCTAGGGACTCAGAGATTATTATATGATGCGAAATTGTCTGGAGCATCAGGCCCCGTCATCAGGGCTTGAAGAGACGTCACCTATGGTTGAATTCTATCCCTTATTCTATTCCCTTAAATGTGAGAAAATTTATTATTATTACTACTACTACTACTACTCCACCTACTCCACCTACTACTCCACCTACTCCACCTACTACTCCACCTACTCCTCCTCCTCCTACTATTATTATTATTATTATTATTTCGCCCGAGGTAGAAATGATCCTTCTGGTTCGATAAAACTAAAGCTAAGAACTGTGTTATACATGTAGGTTTTCGTCCCCAACGTGCTGCTCAAAGGACCCCCACTAAATGCCACGTGTGCTGATCGACAAGCGCTGGAATAGATAGATTGACTCTGTGGATCGGACGTTGCCTGCGTCATGCGACGACCCAACTCCTGCAAGAACTCAAGCCCCGTTTGAATGATGGGGTCAAGTGATTCCATGGCCACCGGAATGAATTTGTGCGTAGCGCGGAGTGACGTGTATTTGCTTGACTTCGTTCAACGGCTCTGCGGTCCCGCCAGTTACTGTCGACGTGAGATGTATATACGACAGCGCGCACGTGTGGATGGCTGTTGGTCACAAGCAATGATTTTTCCTCTTGTCCATGGGACCAACGTAGCTCCATCTGACCTCTTGCCGTTGGTGCGACTCAGGCCAAACGAGCTCGGAACATCTGTCTTCGAGAGGGCTTTCCAGATGATATCATTCACAGCTCAGTGCCGCACTGCCCTTCCAATCGATTTTCTACAGACCAGTCCGTGATGTCCACCCTGGTCTGCCATCTCTACACACTGGCACCGATGTGGTGCACAGAGCGTTAGTCTAAGGGGGAATCCTGTAGCCAAACTCACTGCTCGCTGCTAAAGCACAGCCTGCACGGGGCAAGACCCCGAGCCATGCAGTTCCAGGCGTGTGGACTCCAGAGTCAACAACGCTCTGAGTCTTGCCTGGCTGAGAGGGTCGTTGATTGTTGTGCAGATCCTCATCTTGTCGCTGTCTATCAGAAACCTATCCCAGTTTATCTGCTGTATCGGGACCGGTTCCATCACTGCTGGGAGTGAGTCTTTGCGAGCATCCAACATTTCTTTGCGATACTCGTCGCTCCACTCCTCCGCGACCAGGATGGTACACACGAGTCCGGCGGTCGACGCAACTTACGCCAAATAGGCCGATGATGCCAACATCGATACTCGTCTGGTCCCGAGTCCTCCATCTCTGATGGGAGCGACAATTGCAGTCATTGCATGTCACTTCTCCAGTCCCCTCCTCATCGGGTGGTCCATTCTGTCAAGTAACGGATGATTCCAACACGGAGATGTTCGAAACATGTATGTCATCTTTGGTGCTCCTAGGCACAATCTAAGCAGCAAGAGTGCTGCTTGTGCCTGGATGTCCGCTAGATCCTTCAGTACTCGGTCCAAGGTCTCACTGTGCTCTCGAAGAGCCTCGCCTATGGCCTCCCCTCTGAAGAGCGGGTCGCCGAGTGGAGTCAATTCGTCCCGTTTTCGTTCTGTGGAGGCATTGAATTCAACGTTCTTCAGCTCTGTCTTCAAAGAGATTTCATATGTCCGTCTGTCTAGAGAAACTTCGAGTGTGGACTCCAGCTCTGCAGTCATTATGAGGTCCCGACAAGCTTAGCTCACGCTCCCACCCAAGGAGAGGTCGTCCATATATACCAATTTGAATTGGGACTGCTGCGTCCGCAGGGTCGTCTGTAGCGGTAAGCAAAGCAGCAAGGGCCCTAGCGGGTCTCCCTGCAGCAGTCCCATATGAGATCGAACTACGAATCTACCAAGCTGTAGCGTCGATTCTGTTGAGTAAGCTTGATGGACGAAGGCATAGATCGCTGGTATGGTGTCATGGACTGTCCTAAGCATAACATCTCTCCTCATTGAATTGAATGCAGTTGCTAAGTCTAATTTCATTAAGATTTGTTCTTCTTGCATTCTGGAGACGAAACTTCAAGCTGCGTTTACAACCGTTTTTCCTCCTCCTGGAGTGGCACTGCCTACTTGGTGTGGGGTTTGAAAAACTGTCCCAGCCTACTCACAGCATACTCGTTAGCGCATTTGGACACCAGCCTTCGCCACACATAGCCGATGACTATTGGTCTAAGTCCGCCGGTCGTTTTAGATAGGCGATCAAAGTGCCCCAATAATGATCTCTCGTATCCCCAGTGGGCATTCGCATCGGAGGATCATGTTAGTGAAATCGGTCGTGGACTGGAGTAATGTACTCGCCGACTCTCTGTTGTTTATTAGGTTGAGTAGATGCTGGGGCGTAGACCATTCGTCCCCCAGATTACCCAGCTGGGAGCGATCGTATTGCACTCTCAATTTCCCTCACCGATACCTGAAACGGACCAGTGGGTGCCATATTCGGTAGGTCTGCCGTTTGAGCCTTCTAGCAGTTCGAATGATGTTTCGCTTGTAAAGGCTTGAGGGTTCTATTGTCGCTTTGATTGGGCGTTCTTGGCTGCAGAGAATGCGCGATGCGGTCCGGACGTTGTATTCCTCCACCTTGGCGTTCGTCCCTACCAAAAACAGTTCACTAGCGTCTGCCTTCCTACGTTTTCCGAACTCAAGATCCACTTCCGGTTCCTCCATTCTCCTAAAGTCCTTAATCTGGATTCGTTTCTTGATCACATTCGCCATGTTATGTCTGCGGCCTGCTCACGTTGATTGGGCCAGGGCCAGGACACTGAAGGCGAAGCGCAGCAACCGATTCCAGGAGTCTACATCACTTGGGTTGCAGCTTACAGATTTCAGGATATCCTTTAGGGCTTTTGAGCCGACGAAACGCGCACCGTTAGGAACATGTTTCATCATTCCACCATGTGTCAGATGTCGGCTTCCACTCTCGCCACGTCGTAGTGCAATTGGATCCGGTGGATCCAGTGGGATCACTATCCCTGGCCCCTCCTGAACGCAACCGGTCGATATAGCCTCGCTCCGGTCATCGGGTCATTACTGAGTTAGCGGTGGTTGTTTCGAGCCAGGGCAAGGGCTATTTCGCGGTCCATGCGGGTGAACTGTGCCGTCACGCTGGTGTAGCTGTATGATTTACAGGCATCGGCTACACACTCCGCTAGCCTTGTTTATTCGCTGTTGTGCAGGTGCAACAAGTGCGTCGTTCGATGATCAGCTGGTCCGTGATTGGCTGGAAAGTCTTGGCGTGCCTCTAACTCCTTTTATCGCCCGTCTAAAATGGACCTTCAACGCTGATGAAAAACTCACCTAAAGATTTAAATCCTGGACTGGCCATCCAGCTTCAGCGCGGGACTACACCTGTGCCTTGCTCTATGCCAAAATTCGTGCGTTTGGTCTCAGCAGCAATTTTAAAATCAGTCAAGCTAACGTTACCAAAATAAACAAGAACCATCCGCGGCGAACGAGAACGAGAACCACATATTTGTGGTTACTATTATTATTATTAATATTTTTTCACTTAGGTACTTCATTCATTATTATTATCATTTATACTATTATTATTATTATTATTATTATTATTATTATTATTATTATTATTATCATTATTATTATTAACGGAGACTTGGTTGGAAGAGGGCCAAGCAGACCTAGTAAAAATCCTTGGATATCAACTGCTGCATAAATCACGATCGCAGGGGAGAGGCGGTGGTGTGGGCTTCTTGATTAGACAGGAAATTTTTTACGAAACTGTGGATTACACAATGAGTGAGTTGCCATTCACTAACTTTGAGGGTTTAACCTTGCGCCTGCTCCACAAAACTGGATCAGCCATAATAGCAGTAATATACAGACCGCCCGGCCAGCAAGTCCAAGACTTTTCTAATGAACTAGATTTACTTCTATATAAAATAAAAGGTAAATCTAAGGAGCACCTATTAATTGGAGATTTTAACCTAGATCTTCTAAAATGTAGCTCGCATAAACCAACAGAAGAATGCTTCAACTGCCTACTCTCTCACCACCTCCTCCCTGTGATTACGTAACCCACCCGTGTAACAGAATCAACCGCCACGCTTATAGACAATAGTTTCACTAACATGTGGAATAAAATAATAGGATCGTCAATAATAATATCAGACATTTCGGACCATCTTCCTATATTAGCGACATTTGGCTATAGCCTTGTGACCCCGCCTCATTCAATCAGTCGAACTCGAAGAAGCTTTACATCCGCGGCCACTGATTTATTTCTTACTTCTCTATCTCAACAAGACTGGACACAGACATTATCTGCTTGCAAAGCTTTAGATGCTGATAAGGCATATAATTTATTCATGGACAACTACACCAGAGAATATAATAGGGCATTTCCTCTCAAAAGGATCAACCAAAATAAGCGAGCATTGCAAAAAAAACCTGGATGACACCAGGTCTTTTAAAGTCTTGTGCCACCAAATCGAAATTGTAATTGAGATGTGTTAAACATTCAACTGAGGCAAATAAGATTAAATATAATAGATATAGAAATAACTTCAAGACAATTAGGCTGTTAGCGGAAAGGAATTTTCTGAACACCGAATTTTGTAAGCATAGCCACGTCTTAAAAAAAGACATGGAAAATTCTCAGATCTCTGCTGAACAACGGAGTTGACACCGAGCACAAAGATGTTAAGTCTCTAAAAATAGACGGTGTATCAACTAACGATCCGACGCAAATTGCTACAGAATTTAATAGTTATTTTGCCAATATAGCGCACTCACTGGCTTCACTAATCCCCAAATCTACCTCACCCATAGAAAAATATATGGCTCCCTTCAGAAATGAATCATTCGGACTAACCGAGACATCCTCGAATGAATTGATACGGATGGGAAAGAGTCTCAAACTTTCCAAATCTAGAGGAGTAGATGATATTGATCCCTCTGTTGCTATTACAAGCCTATCGGTCATAGCTCCCATTTTGGCAGAACTTATAAATTGTTCATTTAAATAGGGCATTTTTCCAGAAGCCTTAAAAATTGCGAAAGTTGTCCAAATTTTTAAGAAAGGCCCAAGAGATAGTGCCTATAATTATAAACCAGTCGCAGTTTTGCGTATATTCTCGAAATTCTACGGAAAAGCAATGCATGAACGCCTTAATAATTTTATTGCAAAATTGGATCTTCTATATGTTGCTCAGTATGGGTTTCGCTCTGGTCACTCAACTTTCATGCCTTTACTCAACATGCAGGATAAAATATCAGCTGCCGTAGACAATAACGAATATTCTATTGGAATTTGCCTGGACTAGGCTAAAGCCTTCGACACTATAAACCATGATATTCTTCTTAAGAAATTATCCATATACGGGATACGAAGCACGCAACTAAATTGGTTTAGAAGCTACCTGTTTGATAGGCAACAGTTAGTGCGCTGTAATACCACCTCTTCTGGTCTATTACCCATAAATTATGGGGTCCCCCAAGGGTCTATCCTGGGACCATTATTATTCATCCTCTATATTAATTACCTTCCAAATGTAGCTTCGGCTTTATTTGTTATACTTTTTGCTGATGACACTAATATATTTCATTCCCATTCCTGCCTTGAAACCCTGATTAGCCAGACAAACATTGAACTAGATAAGATGGCAGAATGGTTCGTAGCTAATAAACTAACCCTTAACATAGATAAAGCCAACTTTATATTGTTCAGATCATACAGAAAGCCTCCTCCACCTGAGCATTCACCAACTATTAGAATTCTGGAAACACCAATCACCCAAGATTCTTTCACTAAATTTTTGGGAATAATTATAGATCAGCACTTATCGTGGACTGTTCACATATCTGCAATATCACTTAAAGTTGCTAAAAGTATTGGAATAGTCTCTAGAATATCTAAGGTACTTCCAGCTAAGGCCAGCTCAACCCTATATCACACTCTCGTTTGCCCATATTTAACATATGGCAATATAGTTTGGGCCTCTGCTTACAAATCAAATTTACAGAAATTGAGTATTTTACAGAAAAAAGCGATCAGATTTGTAGCAAACATACCATATGGTGCGCACACAGGACTCGAGTTCAAAAACAGAAAGATACTAAAACTGAACAAATTCGGACACTACAAATTGGAATCTTCGTGTACCAATACTCCCGCAACTTATTACCCAGCCAATTCCTAGATTATTTTCGTCTTCACCAAAGTAGCCATTATCATTTATCGAGAGGGAACCCCACTTTCTACATCCCTTATACGAGGACGAACATTAGGCTCGCATCTATAAAACGCACAGGACCTAAGATTTGGAATGACATCCCACTTCCATTGCGCCTAATTCCAAACCTGTACCAATTCAGATCTAAGTGGAGGGAGGCTACACTGAATGAACATGGATGAGAGATACAGTGACTAGTTAAAATTACTCTGCTTTATAGTCCTAAGGCTGGCGTTGTTGCGATGTGCTAATAATGGGCCAACTATCGTATGAGAGATACAGTGACCTTGGTTAGGGTTACTCTGCTTTGTAGTCCTAAGGCTGGCGTTGCTGCAATGTGCTAATAAAAGGCCAACTATTATGCTTTGAATCAACAACTGTGACTTGGATGGCTATGGTATTAATTAAGTCTAGTTAAGCTTTCAGTTAATATTAATTTTTATAAAGAACTGTTTTTGTGCAATCTTACAATAGTTCTAAAAGCTTGGTGCAATCGTTTGTTTGTTTTTTACTTCGAACATCCCCAGGTGGCCCTAACTAGCGGGATCTTCCAATCCCTAATTGGGTCTCCTGGGTGATCCGATAACAATTGTAAAATTTGTAATAATTGTCGTTAATTTCTGTTCAGTTTATTTGATTGCCAAATAAATGTTGATTGATTGATTGATTATTATTTTTATTATTATTATTATTATTTTTATTATTATTATTATTATTTTTATTATTATTATTATTATTATTATTATTATTATTATTATGCACACTACATGGCTCTAAGGACCAGTACGTGATAATGCAACCCTGACCTCCATACCCAGAGTTTTCTGTTAGTCTTGCATTGGATTTCTGTCGTCTTGTTTCTCTATGGCCGACGACGTATCTGCGCCAATTCGACCGACCCTTCTCTTCTTTTCAGGCTGACGACTGACTCTGATGTTGTGTAGTATCAGAGGCTAGGTTTGACATAAGAGTTTTCCTTCTCTATCCCTACTCATATCCTGAGGTACCCCGTAGACCGCGGGGGGCAAGGTTTATTGTGATAGCGACCTAATATCACCATGCCACAACTAAGTCAATCGTAACTCATACTCATAAGCAATAATCAGAGGTTCGCCTAATAAACAAAGGTTACACGTGGGCACACTCAAATTAATCTTACACAAACTGTTAGACATGGCTCATCCATCGTCCATCATCCCAAAAAATTCAACACATAGGTTTGCCAAGTGTGAGCCATCTCACAAATTCTTATAGAGTCGATTGAAGAGAGCTATCCTGAAATGATCAGTTGATTCTGATTCTAATGTTATCCATGAGATAAGCGAGTCTTTGATTTTCGAACATGACGTATGCAACGTCAAACAATGTATTGAGCGATCTACCTGGCAACTGCTGACATCCTCACACGTCTCAGTGAAGTCTGTGCCGTACGTGTAATAGCCTTCGTATATATGCTTTAGGCCCAGGCCTACACGTTTCACTTTCATTTGGTTTCTTATGTTTCGAATAACTTTCTTTATTTAAGATACCAAAAAGCCCAATTGAAACGCAAAGCCAAAGCCAAAGCAAAGAAAAAAGGCAAGGAAAAAGGCAAAGGCAAGAATAAAGGTAAAACATAAATAGGATAAAGTACCCAAAGGTGAGCACTGACCAAATGTGAGCACCTTTGATTAGTTCACTTAATCAGCGTAGGCGATAGCGCCACTCAGTGAATATCCGTAGTATTACCAGCAAGCATGTCAGAGAATGTTAAAGGAGTTTCTAAACTAGTTTTTTCACAGATTGCTAGTACTTTCGAATAAAACCCTATAAAAAAACTTATTTGTCTCTTTTCGTAAATGATCGATATCTTGGTCTAATTTTTGGCAATGATACAACTACAATTATTGCTAGAATGTGTATTATGTCCACATTATGTGTGAGAAATGATAAGATATGTATCTTGTTCCGTTTAATTGTAAGAATTTTTTCCTTGCACTGACTGCATGTTTCGAAATGTGAGACCATATAGGCCTAGGGACCGGATTGTGAGCATGGTGCTCACATTGCGGGCGCATTGTGAGCATTTTGTTCAATTAAACTTTTACGTTTTAAGTGACAATTGGTTTATCGGAGATTCTGCGGCCTGTTATTGGCAATATTATTAGACTAGGTTTTACACCGTTTGCAGAACCTGCATGAAATATGCGTGAGCATGGATGCTCACATTACTAACCAAGGCGTGCTCACATATTATAATGTGAGCACCTTTTACAACATTTTATTTTTTTATTTTAAAATATCACGTCAATGATTTGCAAATATAATGTATATAATTGTATAGACATTAGTTTGATTTATCTCTTGCACATATCACAAGCTTGCTGCACTCAATCATTTTTCTATAATTTTAAATTTTCGTAAAGGTGCTCACATTTGGGTATTTTATCCTAAATGCTTCTCAACACAAAGGTAAGCAAAAATTGTAGACATGCTTGATGCTTTGCTTGTTAATACACTTGCCTTGGTCGAATTCTGCAAAGAAATATCGTAGAATAATCGACTGAAAAAAACTGGTTCTGGCCGTGAATTGATATCAACACATTGTAAGAGTGGAGGACACTATTATTAGTTCAGCTTCTATATAGACTGATGCTGCGTTCATGATTATATGCTGAACTATATGTCAACCCATGAAGAATCAAGGGTAGCAAAATATAATAGCCCACGATTCAACACGTTTCCTCCCTTTTGCGCACAAAGGCTACAACTTGCGCCCCGAAGGCAACGAAATTCAGCACCAGTCAATCTAATCCCGTTAAACGCCCTCTGAACAGTGTTGTAAGTAGGCCTCTATATTTGCAGTTATTAAAATGAAATGCACACTTATTGGATGAAACTCGATTTTAAATCGCCATTACTTAAATACGAGTACAAACAGTACACGATGAATTTATATTTACTAACTGCAAATATAGTTATCGAGACGTGAATAAAACGTGTTTGAAACTCGATTCAGACATACTCAGACAGGGTTTGCGCGCTGTCCAATCACGCGCTGTTAATCACGCGCCTTGAATATGACAGATAAACAAACACGTGACTTGGGTAATAATAATAGGATGGCATCATATTGTCCGGCGACAAAATGTAGGCCTATCTGCCCCTATGAAGGGGCACCCAAATGGCGGGACCCAACATGTTTTCCTCGTCTTCGGAGCATTCTAGGCAGCACAAGAAAATAAGTTCAGGTAAAGATCGAGTCGAACATCACTCTATGACATTCTAGTATTATTATTTTTTCATGCCCTGACGTACTTCGTTCCTAAATGGGCTTAGAGATTATTAATATAGAGATTTAATTGTCCGGATGGTGAGTTCTCATCTTCTGGGGTCAACGGAAAGGTATCCATAAAAGCGACTAGATTGTAGCGTTGGATAAAGAAGAAGGGCGCTGAAAGAGAAAGGTTGTCTCTCGTCTGCCGCCACTTATCAGAGAAATCTGGCTACCGACTTCGCTGATGAAATCCAAAACCGAGGGGTTAAACCCATTGTTTCAATTATCGAGCGGCAGGAAATTATAGGAGACAGGCAGTCCCCCGTACTTGAGAGTTTTGCGGTATGCCGCCTGAACCGAAAAGTTCCCCTTGCCCCAGTCTGATGGGTTATGTACGAGGCAGCACATGTGTGAACAATCATTGCATCTCATGCCAGATACTTCCTCCGCGACCAAGGGATGAGCGTTGTTCCGTCGGGCCTCTTGCTATCGGATTTAAATAGGCCGAAAGGTTCCCTGGTGCTCGGAATCTGAGCTCTAAGAAGGGATAGCCAAACAATATAACTTATGACGCGGTGGCGCAAAGATCGTCCCTGGGCCCTCCTTCTCACGAAGCCAATGTGGCCCTCCGGGTCAACTGCTTCTGCACAGTGGCATCTGTGGGGGCCACAAAGTTCAAGGCCCGACCTCAGGTCATCGGCCACCAAAACCGCCCCGATGTCAAGGACGAGGCCGCATGTAACAATAGGCAGCGCGGTCAGCCAATCGGCAGAGTGAGGGCTGCAGGATGCATCCAACATGGCTCCATTAACCAGGCCACAAACGTGTCGGCGGATCTCAGCTTTGTCAACCTCAATGACGGGTCGATCCCAGATGCTCTGCTTCATTGGCATTAACTGCATCACCTAGGACAGAGATCCACGGCGGGACTATAACAGTTCCTTTCTGTATCTATCCGGAGCCGTCAATACAGCCGAGAGGATGGTAGTTTGCAGTCAGAAGGTCGCTGCGGCAGAGGCTAAATAGGCAGAAGAAGCCAGTGAGACAACCCTACGGATGCCGAGTCCACCATCTTATAGGAAGTGATTCCTGCAACCACTGGATGTCGTTCAGACTGCATTTGACAATTGCTTGCAGGACCTGCCTCTGCAGTCCGTCTAGTGTCCCCAATGCAGAGTGATCTCCACATGGAGAACACCGTAGGAGGTAACCGAGCCTACAGGCTCCAAAGAACAAACGGAGGAGCAGTGCGCTCTGTGAAGGCAAACGGGACGTGAGGCGCTGTTGCCGGCAATGCGCTCATGCAATAGATACCACCGTGGGTCCGCCCAGACAGAGAGCACTGCAACCGATGCAGTGCGGGGACCATGGGAGAAGTTGAGTATCGACATCACGGGTCCTCACCCTTGGAGTAGCAGGGGCCATACCTATATCCTGACTGTAATGGACAACTTTACAAAGTTTGTCGAGGCTGCTACCATGCCCAGCCAGGAAGCTATCTCGGTCGCGCGGGTTCTGGTCCACAATGTGACAATCCAGTATGAGGTCCAGCTGCAGTTACTCACAGACCAGGGGACCAACTTTGAGAATAGTGTACAGAGAGCGACCGATTTCGGTTTTTTTCCGGCACCGAAACTGCAAATGTGTCAATTTCGGCTCATTTTCGTTTTCGGCCGAAACTGGTATTGGCAATTTCGTTCGAGTTTCGTTTTCGGCCGAAACCAAAACTCGTTTTGGGCACAATCCGAAGCTGTAAGTGTCTACCGACGGCTAGTCACGAGGTCTGGCAGGCAGAGGTGCGTATAGAAGAATAAGTATGACCTCTTTGAGTTGAACGCATAGTGTTGTCACTTGGTAATATGGAAGTTAAACCGAGAGGGCGACATGCAATCAGTCGTAACGAAATGCCTTCAGTCGTATCGAAAAGCTATCAGCCGCATCGGCTGACCCTGCGGCTAATTGGAATCATATTCCCTCATCTGTTGTGTTTAGCCGATGGCTCCTAGGTAGGTTACAGTTCGGGCCGGAAAGCGTTATAATCTATATATAGTATATAGACTGCACACACACAAATATATGTATATATATATATGCAAATATATTTCGTCACCACTGATAATGATGTATATATATATATACATCATTATCAGTGGTGACGAAATATATTTGTAGTGCAGGCATTTATATATTTCGTTTTCGGCTTCGTTTTCCGCCGAACCTGACTGCAGTTTCGTTTTCGTTTCGTTTGTGGCCGAAATCAAAAGGGCAATTTTGGTGGCGTTTTCGTTTTCGGCCGAAAATAAAAACATGGTTACGGTCGGACACTAACAATCTGTTTCAAGAGTTGTGCAGACTGCTGGAGATTGACAAAGTCTGGACCTGCAGCTGTCACCCAGGTGGGAATTTATTGAACGAGTGGTTCCACCGAACGCTCAATGCCATGCCGGGGAACTCATAAGCAGTCATCAGAGGAATTGGGACGACTATCTGACCCTGTAGTGCGTCGCCGCACGAGATGACTGGTTTTACCTCAAAACTATGTGATGTTCGGTCGGGAATCCAGGGCACCGATAAACCTGGTGTTAGGGAGACCGCCAGACATGGTGCAAGACGGTTCCAGGTACCCGATCTACGTCCGAGACTTTGCAGAACGGATGGAGGCTACTTATAGTCTGGTATGTGAGCAGTTGAAGGTTGCGGATGAGCGAGAAAAACCGGTATATGACATACGCGTCCGTCCAGCGGACTTGGCACCAGGAGACCGAGTGTGGTACTTTTCTCAAAGTCGTTACCAAGGACACAGTGCTAAATGGCAACAAATGTACAGTGGGCAATTCCTTGTGGACTGCCGTCGTGGGCCTGTGGACAGAGTCATCTTGCCTTCGCCTCCGACTGTGGTTGACAGACGACTTCAGCGTGTTATGCGTCGCCCTGCGGGATACCAGTGATGGACTAGAAAGTCCGTCTCGATTTTTGTTATAGGGAAATGTTTTCGCTTTCCTTCTGCATTGTTCATTGATGTTACTTATGAATGCTGGGCCATGAAGCCGTATTGTGTTTGTATTGATTAATGTGTGCTGCAGGATCATTGCCGGAGGTGTTCTTGTTTCTGTGTAGTGACACTAGTTTAATTCCTTTGCTATAAAGGCTTGGTGTAGTGGATATTAGTTGAAATGCTGCTGCTAGGCCATGGGACTGAATCATGTGCTGTTTATGTTGACAAGTCGCCGTGTCGGAAGCTGTGAGTACTCTTTTAGTTGTGTAAGTTGCAGAAAATCCATTTTTGTGGTAGATTGAGCGTCGCATTTCAGTTGTATATACATTGCATAACCATTACCAAGTGTTTTTATTGGTCCGTAAAGTAAACGAGCATAGTAACTGCATCACAAATAAGAAAACGAAACGTAGTACAATAAAACAAAATAGCTTATCAAAATTGTGTAAGGGACAAATCAATAAGGAAAAAGAAAGAACCCTAAGGAGCCCAAGAAATCCCGCTAGCCGAGCCTACCTTTACACAGCAAAGTTTAAATAAGTTTAAATAACAGCAGGTCAACAAAATATAGGAGTTTTAATATCTTAACTAGTTAACCAAGTTGCTGCATGCATTCAAACCCATAAATAACATTAATAGCTAATTAGTGTCAATTATTAGGTGGACTAAATTTACCCAGTCAAAATAGCAAATAGATGTTCTTTGAGTTATTTCTTAAACATGCTATAATTGTGTGATTGTCTCATTTCAACAGCGTCTTATTTCATGCACTGGGACTCACAATGTAGAGAGCGTGCTTGGCCGTTGTATAGTTATGACCTGTGTGTCTTGAGACGGTGATCTCACTTTGCGTTTATCGAACAGCCAACGCCTCTCTTTTGGTAGTTAAGCTATTATGGACAACGTTCTTGCTGCCTCGCCTGGTGATGCTTCGTCTTCTCCATGTGTGCGAGCTGCTGTCTACACTGTATCGCTTCGACTGCCATCTTGTTGACGACGTGTTGGTGTTCTTCTTGAAGTCGAAGTTAAGAGTTCATGTTACTTTTGTCAACTCTGATAATTATAGTTTCTTAATTATATTGTTTGAAATAACCCCTAGCGCCTTATGTTTCTTAAGTAACATGCAACATGCAGCCAGTTATGTTGCATGTTACTTAAGAAACATAGGGGTTATTTCAAACCGCCTCCTGTGGCACCGCCTCCTGTGGTACCGGAAATTTAGGGAGGTGAACCGAACTCGCGACAGTTTGATACACGAGAAGTGAGATGTAACCGGTTGCCACAAATTGGAACGCCGAAGTAGACTGAATTATCACTCAGACGCCCCGGTTTCGCGATAGCCAAGCGTAGGGCACAATCAAGCGCCGCGTCTAGTCAGAGGAGTTGTCCGTATAATCTGGATGAGATCGGAGTCCGGCTTCCCGAGTATGAAATGAGGCAGCTGCTAAGGTGGATGTCGTTAAGAATTTAAAGGTGGAGGATCGAATGAGGTGGGGTTGGAATTCTTGAAGAGATCAAACTTCAGTTCTGAATGGAAAGTACGAGGGATGATGGGAGTATCCGGGACAGATAACGGTCACTGATTGACAATGCCGTGGAGGAACAAAAAGTTGCGAGCGGAAGATCACTGTGCGTGTCAGAGACGTAGTGCAGTGTGGGATATACCTCGGTTGAAGAACTTGAGATGAGAATTGACTGAGGATCGAGAAAGGCTGAAACAGGAGGATAATCGGGTGGAATGATTTGGCTGGAATGTAATGTACATTTGAACTTGCAGTATGGATTTGTAGGTTGGTGAGATAACTTGGTTGATGGATTCACTCATTTTTAGCCAACCCAGTTATCTTAGGGTAGGAGTGACATGATGTTGCCCTGGCATTCTGGTAGTAGTTGGACTAGTGAGTTTTGCATTGGGCCCAAGTTGCAGTTCCTTGAGGTGTGAGGATTCAATATATAGGATTCTAGATCATATTATGTTGCATCATCACCAAAGTGCTGCACTCTGCCATTATAAGGTTCCAATTTTCAAAATTATTAACTGACCAGATTATGTGACATTTGCAATTAGAATGTATAATTAAAAAAATTCAAATAGATGCTTTTTAGTTCAAAAATCTTGAAATGGATCAGTTGGGTCATTGCGCAAGTACAGCACTCATTCCAATGAAACCAGCTCCCATTAGCATTTGATTTATATTGAAGAAACTGTTGGTGTCTCAGTGTAAAGACTTCAAGCTATCCCCCGCCCCCATGTCAATTTACTCCGATAATCAGAAATTGACTTCAGAGTACTCCCTCCGTGTTCATAGTACCCTCTCTCCTAATGAGTCAAAATGCTAAATTGTTATGCTTTCAACTAATGATGATCAGTCTGTTGAATAAAACACGTGATACATAATAGAAGGAGAGTTTTAACGTGTGAAAAATAAATAAAAGTCAAAGAAATGTAAATTGTGTTAAATCAGTAGTACACGAGATCAAAGTGTATCTCACTGTTACGTACGAATATAAGATAATAAAAGTTCAGCCTAACTGGTGAAAAAATTAGTATAATCACAGTAATAATATACAGCAACTAGTGATTTAACTTTTGACTTGATAATTCATTCCTCTACATAACTCAACAAAACTATCAAAGAGACTTAGCAAACGCTGCAGGTTCAGAGTGGTGCGACAGATTGATAATCATAAGAACTTCGTAGGCGTGAATGACTTTCACATCAGTCTTGAGCGTTTTGTACTCAAACAGATTATTGGTATTTTCACATTTGCTGTATTTATTTATTAATTTATTAAAATTATAGCCGCACGGAATGTGAATCTGGGGTGCGGGTAGTCAGTCACCAGGAAAGATGCACCTAGATTTCCAAATCATTGAAGGCTAATAACAAATAGTGAATTTTTAGTCGCATTTTTAAGAATGGAAATGAATTTGAGCCACGAAGAGAGAGTGGCAGTCGATTTCATTCCTTAGTAGCAGAGGCATGAAATGTACGAGGACCCATAGCTGGGGCTCATCGTGGCTCAACTAAAAGACTTGTACTTGATGATCGTAAGCAACGAGGAGGGATGATAATAGTTAGTATAGCATGGATATGAGGATATGATCTCCAAAACCATCAATAATCAATAAATTTTCTATAGGTATATTTCTCGAACTTGCGAGAGCGTTCGATACGGTGAATCACAAGGTCCTCCTAAAACAGTCATAGAACTAAGGAGTGAGAGGTGTCCAATTAAATTGGTTTGTTAATCATTTTGATAATCTCTCCCAACGAGTTCGGTGCAATGACACTATATCTGATGCTTTTGTGCGCACTGCTGAAATAACCATGATTCGTGAAAAAGAAAGGCGGGCATAAATAAACGGCCTTGATTTAGTTCATCAAGTCTATCTCAGATGCTGGACTATATAGAGAGACCAACTGTTTCATCACTGTCTATACATTCGCAATGATGTTTAAATCTGGACTACTACCAAACCACGGATCCACCAGTAGAATGCCCTTCTGCTACAGCAAGGATTTCTATTTTCAAAGCCTTTGTATCATGACATGGTGCACTGTCCTGTTGGAAGTTGCTGATGTCATGGATATGTTTGAAGTTCGGCAGTTTCTCTTTCAGGGTGTTAAGCTGCCCAGTTCCATTTATTGTTGTGTTCCTTGGCATTATCCACAGCCCAGTCCTTCCAGCACCTGACATTGCTCCCCACACCGTAAATCCATAACCTTCGGTGCCAGCTTCACTGCTTGTATGACATATTTGGAATCATAGCTTAGATTATGTGGCCTCCTCACATGTATGTAGCAACTGTAATATTGTGTGAAAGTGCCCTCATCCAACAACAATACCTGTTTCCACTGGTCAGAAATCCACTCTATGTATCTTTTACATAAGGTCAATCCGCTTGGTTACCACCTTTTGTCATAAACTTGCTGTGAATTGAAGTTGTGTTGTTCAGTAACCCTATTTACAGTAGCGAAACCGTTGAGCAAACACCTTCAGCAATCTGTAAAATGTGCATCTTCTGCTTGGACAGAAGATGCACAGAATGGACATTTTATGTCGACTTAACGGTATTATTATTTTTTTAATATTTTTTATTATTTAAAATTTGTTACTTATATTTTTATTATTTTATTATTTATTATTATTATTTTTATAAATTTTGCTATTTGCGTTGGAAGAACAATGGATGATTGGCAGTCCGTTGACAGGTGAAGTATACAATGACTACTGATAAGGCGCCAGATGCCCAGTGCAAAGTGCAGCCTCGTGCACGATAACAATGGATGACTGACAGGTTGTGTACAGTACAGAAAGTGTGCACTCACAACAATGGGTGATTGATGGTGTGCGGGGCTAGGGTTCTACCTAGACAATAGATGACGTCATAGGGTGTTACGTGACAGGCCATAGTACAAATGCGCCAGTATCGCCACTTACCTCACTACTTGCTTGTATGCCATCTATGCCGGCGGCTTTCCCATTTCGAAATCCTTTCATAGCTCGTTCTACTTCATTCTCTGTGATAGCATGTAGATCTGCATTCATTGTTTGAGGTTCCATGTCTAAACTGAATTTGTGTTTTATTGTTGGTCCTGGGAAATTAAGGACACTATTGTAATGTTCCCTCCATCTCATTGTTTGTTCTTCGTGTCATCGAAGTGTGTTTCCGCTCTTATCTCTAACAGGCATTTTTTGCGCTCCCTTACGAGACAAAAGAAGAATATCAGCTTTCGAGATGATGACATGCAGAAGGATGCGTAAAGTCAACTGGAGAGAGCACAGAACAATGCCACTAAAGCGGGCATAAAATGCCATACTGCAGGAAATACAACCGGACCACAGATTATTGGATTTGGCGAAGGCAAAGAAGTTGAACTATTTCGGACACATTGTCAGAGCGGACAGTTTGCCGGCCTTCATACTACAGGGCTACGTGGATGGTAAAAGAGCACGGGGTAGACCTAGAAGACGGTGGATGGATGACATCGAGGAGTGGATGAGACTGCCGAGAGCGGAATACATCAGGAGTGCGCGGGACAGAGTTAGATGGAAGAAAATGACGTCCTTGGCTCTAGTCTCCGATCCACAGTAATGAGGAAGGACAAGTCAAGTCGAGTCACAAGACAGCTTCTTCGCAATTTCATGTAACGTTTTAGATTCACCTCTCCCTGTTGCCTCTTCTGCGTCACTTAGCTTTGTTTCTGTCCATGTCTTTTTGTACGGATAATGTAGGATGGTCTAATAAATAGTGTGAACACATTTCTGAGTTTTCCAAACTTAGGTTATACCAAATTTGTGTGTATTATATTGAGACCATATTCTACTTTAAGTACACGAAGGATAATATTGCACTTGAGCTGGAAACGTCTATGGCTTATAAGAAAATGACTTCTGGTTAAGCTAAACATTCCGAAGCTTTTAGTGATCACTGATAGTGGAGCCCGGGGCTCCAAAATCCCGTGTGACAACCTGTTTATAATAAAGATTTTTGGGGCGTCAATATTAAATCTTATTAACCTAGTTCGGATAAGTTAGTTTGCATTAAAATAAAAAAATATTTATAGTTTTAATCCTCATTTTGGCGCCCTTTAAATTGGCGCCTAACATTTTAGATACAATTTTGTCATGAGTATTACATCGCCCATTATGAACCCTTAATGAACATGGATCAGTGGGACCTGGGGGCGCCAAATCATGCCTGACAATCTGTTTGTAATGAGGATATCCTGTTTGTAATGAGGATTTTTTGGGCGCCAAAATTAAACTTTACTAACTTGGTTCGGACAAATTAGAATCCATCAAAATAAAAAAGTAATAATTTTGATCATCAATTTGGCGCTCCATAAAAGTGGCGCCCGGGAACACGTGTCCCCCTGCCCCCTAGCTACGCCTCTGTCCCATCCAATTAGCTGATATGATTTTTGTCTGATCAATACGCCCACTTCTCTTTCGTGCTTGGCTGCACCTGAGTAGTAGATGCGTATTCAATCAGACGCTATAAAATTATTGTCACTGAAGGTCCATCGCATCTCACTTAGGCCAAATATTAAAAGTTTGTATTCTTACATCTGTCTCGCCACCTGCGCCAACTTCGCTGTATCATATTGTTCTTACATTCCAGTATCCAATTTTTGTCTTGGCTTTGGTCGTTAAGATTTGAGACTTCTGAGTCTTGGCTTCTTTTTGGCTTTTACCACGACCCTTCATAGATGGGTCCATGACCCTCTCATCTCCCAACCGAACTGCCACGACAATGAGTTTGAGTTTTTCATGTGTTTTTCTGTTGCAGGGTGTGGGTTTACCTAGGAGGCCCGCTGGGTTTCCGCATGCCCCTCTTCCTTTTTTGGAGTAGTTAGTGACCGGTGGGGGGGGGGGGGTAACTTGAAATCATTATCAAGTTACCAGAGGTAGCTCTTAGCTGATTTCATAATTATTACCCCTGGAGGTAATCTGAGATCGTAGGGCTAACTTGAAATCGTCAAGTTACCACCGGGGTAACTTGGAATCGATTTCATGTAACCCCCCCCCCCGGTAACTTGATATAAATTTCAAGTTACCTAGGTGTAAGGTGAAAGGGGTGGGTAATTTTAAATCGCGACACCGGAATGACAGAAGAGAACAGCAATAGGTTTCTTTGACAATGTAACCATTCCTGCATGTGCACTTAATCCGTGTGACACAGTATTACTGCTTTGTTGAATAGAGACGGCAAAAGAAGAATCGGAGGCACAGAAAGAATCATCTGAGTCACAAGAAGAACCAGATGAGGCTCCACCAGGTAGCTTGACGGTCATTTGCTGCCCGTAATATATGCCTTATGCGACCAGATTCATCGCAAATTTGTGTACAGCTAGTTATTATAACATTATTCTTCTTCTTCCGCATCCATTGTTATTTCAAAATTATTAACATATAATTAAGATTGATAGGCCCAAATACTCACCAGCGACAATTGTTGAAATTTTCTATTATTTTGAAGAATCATTCCGATTCAACCCTAAATTATGACAGAATGCCATATCTTGTCGTAACGCCGTCGTCATTTGCGACGGTTGGCTACATAGATGGATCTATGTGAGAGACTAGCCCAGCATCGTCTATCGAACAGCCAACGCCTCTCTTTTGGTAGTTAAGCTATTATGGACAACGTTCTTGCTGCCTCGCCTGGTGATGCTTCGTCTTCTCCATGTGTGCGAGCTGCTGTCTACACTGTATCGCTTCGACTGCCATCTTGTTGACGACGTGTTGGTGTTCTTCTTGAAGTCGAAGTTAAGAGTTCATGTTACTTTTGTCAACTCTGATAATTATAGTTTCTTAATTATATTGTTTGAAATAACCCCTAGCGCCTTATGTTTCTTAAGTAACATGCAACATGCAGCCAGTTATGTTGCATGTTACTTAAGAAACATAGGGGTTATTTCAAACCGCCTCCTGTGGCACCGCCTCCTGTGGTACCGGAAATTTAGGGAGGTGAACCGAACTCGCGACAGTTTGATACACGAGAAGTGAGATGTAACCGGTTGCCACAAATTGGAACGCCGAAGTAGACTGAATTATCACTCAGACGCCCCGGTTTCGCGATAGCCAAGCGTAGGGCACAATCAAGCGCCGCGTCTAGTCAGAGGAGTTGTCCGTATAATCTGGATGAGATCGGAGTCCGGCTTCCCGAGTATGAAATGAGGCAGCTGCTAAGGTGGATGTCGTTAAGAATTTAAAGGTGGAGGATCGAATGAGGTGGGGTTGGAATTCTTGAAGAGATCAAACTTCAGTTCTGAATGGAAAGTACGAGGGATGATGGGAGTATCCGGGACAGATAACGGTCACTGATTGACAATGCCGTGGAGGAACAAAAAGTTGCGAGCGGAAGATCACTGTGCGTGTCAGAGACGTAGTGCAGTGTGGGATATACCTCGGTTGAAGAACTTGAGATGAGAATTGACTGAGGATCGAGAAAGGCTGAAACAGGAGGATAATCGGGTGGAATGATTTGGCTGGAATGTAATGTACATTTGAACTTGCAGTATGGATTTGTAGGTTGGTGAGATAACTTGGTTGATGGATTCACTCATTTTTAGCCAACCCAGTTATCTTAGGGTAGGAGTGACATGATGTTGCCCTGGCATTCTGGTAGTAGTTGGACTAGTGAGTTTTGCATTGGGCCCAAGTTGCAGTTCCTTGAGGTGTGAGGATTCAATATATAGGATTCTAGATCATATTATGTTGCATCATCACCAAAGTGCTGCACTCTGCCATTATAAGGTTCCAATTTTCAAAATTATTAACTGACCAGATTATGTGACATTTGCAATTAGAATGTATAATTAAAAAAATTCAAATAGATGCTTTTTAGTTCAAAAATCTTGAAATGGATCAGTTGGGTCATTGCGCAAGTACAGCACTCATTCCAATGAAACCAGCTCCCATTAGCATTTGATTTATATTGAAGAAACTGTTGGTGTCTCAGTGTAAAGACTTCAAGCTATCCCCCGCCCCCATGTCAATTTACTCCGATAATCAGAAATTGACTTCAGAGTACTCCCTCCGTGTTCATAGTACCCTCTCTCCTAATGAGTCAAAATGCTAAATTGTTATGCTTTCAACTAATGATGATCAGTCTGTTGAATAAAACACGTGATACATAATAGAAGGAGAGTTTTAACGTGTGAAAAATAAATAAAAGTCAAAGAAATGTAAATTGTGTTAAATCAGTAGTACACGAGATCAAAGTGTATCTCACTGTTACGTACGAATATAAGATAATAAAAGTTCAGCCTAACTGGTGAAAAAATTAGTATAATCACAGTAATAATATACAGCAACTAGTGATTTAACTTTTGACTTGATAATTCATTCCTCTACATAACTCAACAAAACTATCAAAGAGACTTAGCAAACGCTGCAGGTTCAGAGTGGTGCGACAGATTGATAATCATAAGAACTTCGTAGGCGTGAATGACTTTCACATCAGTCTTGAGCGTTTTGTACTCAAACAGATTATTGGTATTTTCACATTTGCTGTATTTATTTATTAATTTATTAAAATTATAGCCGCACGGAATGTGAATCTGGGGTGCGGGTAGTCAGTCACCAGGAAAGATGCACCTAGATTTCCAAATCATTGAAGGCTAATAACAAATAGTGAATTTTTAGTCGCATTTTTAAGAATGGAAATGAATTTGAGCCACGAAGAGAGAGTGGCAGTCGATTTCATTCCTTAGTAGCAGAGGCATGAAATGTACGAGGACCCATAGCTGGGGCTCATCGTGGCTCAACTAAAAGACTTGTACTTGATGATCGTAAGCAACGAGGAGGGATGATAATAGTTAGTATAGCATGGATATGAGGATATGATCTCCAAAACCATCAATAATCAATAAATTTTCTATAGGTATATTTCTCGAACTTGCGAGAGCGTTCGATACGGTGAATCACAAGGTCCTCCTAAAACAGTCATAGAACTAAGGAGTGAGAGGTGTCCAATTAAATTGGTTTGTTAATCATTTTGATAATCTCTCCCAACGAGTTCGGTGCAATGACACTATATCTGATGCTTTTGTGCGCACTGCTGAAATAACCATGATTCGTGAAAAAGAAAGGCGGGCATAAATAAACGGCCTTGATTTAGTTCATCAAGTCTATCTCAGATGCTGGACTATATAGAGAGACCAACTGTTTCATCACTGTCTATACATTCGCAATGATGTTTAAATCTGGACTACTACCAAACCACGGATCCACCAGTAGAATGCCCTTCTGCTACAGCAAGGATTTCTATTTTCAAAGCCTTTGTATCATGACATGGTGCACTGTCCTGTTGGAAGTTGCTGATGTCATGGATATGTTTGAAGTTCGGCAGTTTCTCTTTCAGGGTGTTAAGCTGCCCAGTTCCATTTATTGTTGTGTTCCTTGGCATTATCCACAGCCCAGTCCTTCCAGCACCTGACATTGCTCCCCACACCGTAAATCCATAACCTTCGGTGCCAGCTTCACTGCTTGTATGACATATTTGGAATCATAGCTTAGATTATGTGGCCTCCTCACATGTATGTAGCAACTGTAATATTGTGTGAAAGTGCCCTCATCCAACAACAATACCTGTTTCCACTGGTCAGAAATCCACTCTATGTATCTTTTACATAAGGTCAATCCGCTTGGTTACCACCTTTTGTCATAAACTTGCTGTGAATTGAAGTTGTGTTGTTCAGTAACCCTATTTACAGTAGCGAAACCGTTGAGCAAACACCTTCAGCAATCTGTAAAATGTGCATCTTCTGCTTGGACAGAAGATGCACAGAATGGACATTTTATGTCGACTTAACGGTATTATTATTTTTTTAATATTTTTTATTATTTAAAATTTGTTACTTATATTTTTATTATTTTATTATTTATTATTATTATTTTTATAAATTTTGCTATTTGCGTTGGAAGAACAATGGATGATTGGCAGTCCGTTGACAGGTGAAGTATACAATGACTACTGATAAGGCGCCAGATGCCCAGTGCAAAGTGCAGCCTCGTGCACGATAACAATGGATGACTGACAGGTTGTGTACAGTACAGAAAGTGTGCACTCACAACAATGGGTGATTGATGGTGTGCGGGGCTAGGGTTCTACCTAGACAATAGATGACGTCATAGGGTGTTACGTGACAGGCCATAGTACAAATGCGCCAGTATCGCCACTTACCTCACTACTTGCTTGTATGCCATCTATGCCGGCGGCTTTCCCATTTCGAAATCCTTTCATAGCTCGTTCTACTTCATTCTCTGTGATAGCATGTAGATCTGCATTCATTGTTTGAGGTTCCATGTCTAAACTGAATTTGTGTTTTATTGTTGGTCCTGGGAAATTAAGGACACTATTGTAATGTTCCCTCCATCTCATTGTTTGTTCTTCGTGTCATCGAAGTGTGTTTCCGCTCTTATCTCTAACAGGCATTTTTTGCGCTCCCTTACGAGACAAAAGAAGAATATCAGCTTTCGAGATGATGACATGCAGAAGGATGCGTAAAGTCAACTGGAGAGAGCACAGAACAATGCCACTAAAGCGGGCATAAAATGCCATACTGCAGGAAATACAACCGGACCACAGATTATTGGATTTGGCGAAGGCAAAGAAGTTGAACTATTTCGGACACATTGTCAGAGCGGACAGTTTGCCGGCCTTCATACTACAGGGCTACGTGGATGGTAAAAGAGCACGGGGTAGACCTAGAAGACGGTGGATGGATGACATCGAGGAGTGGATGAGACTGCCGAGAGCGGAATACATCAGGAGTGCGCGGGACAGAGTTAGATGGAAGAAAATGACGTCCTTGGCTCTAGTCTCCGATCCACAGTAATGAGGAAGGACAAGTCAAGTCGAGTCACAAGACAGCTTCTTCGCAATTTCATGTAACGTTTTAGATTCACCTCTCCCTGTTGCCTCTTCTGCGTCACTTAGCTTTGTTTCTGTCCATGTCTTTTTGTACGGATAATGTAGGATGGTCTAATAAATAGTGTGAACACATTTCTGAGTTTTCCAAACTTAGGTTATACCAAATTTGTGTGTATTATATTGAGACCATATTCTACTTTAAGTACACGAAGGATAATATTGCACTTGAGCTGGAAACGTCTATGGCTTATAAGAAAATGACTTCTGGTTAAGCTAAACATTCCGAAGCTTTTAGTGATCACTGATAGTGGAGCCCGGGGCTCCAAAATCCCGTGTGACAACCTGTTTATAATAAAGATTTTTGGGGCGTCAATATTAAATCTTATTAACCTAGTTCGGATAAGTTAGTTTGCATTAAAATAAAAAAATATTTATAGTTTTAATCCTCATTTTGGCGCCCTTTAAATTGGCGCCTAACATTTTAGATACAATTTTGTCATGAGTATTACATCGCCCATTATGAACCCTTAATGAACATGGATCAGTGGGACCTGGGGGCGCCAAATCATGCCTGACAATCTGTTTGTAATGAGGATATCCTGTTTGTAATGAGGATTTTTTGGGCGCCAAAATTAAACTTTACTAACTTGGTTCGGACAAATTAGAATCCATCAAAATAAAAAAGTAATAATTTTGATCATCAATTTGGCGCTCCATAAAAGTGGCGCCCGGGAACACGTGTCCCCCTGCCCCCTAGCTACGCCTCTGTCCCATCCAATTAGCTGATATGATTTTTGTCTGATCAATACGCCCACTTCTCTTTCGTGCTTGGCTGCACCTGAGTAGTAGATGCGTATTCAATCAGACGCTATAAAATTATTGTCACTGAAGGTCCATCGCATCTCACTTAGGCCAAATATTAAAAGTTTGTATTCTTACATCTGTCTCGTCACCTGCGCCAACTTCGCTGTATCATATTGTTCTTACATTCCAGTATCCAATTTTTGTCTTGGCTTTGGTCGTTAAGATTTGAGACTTCTGAGTCTTGGCTTCTTTTTGGCTTTTACCACGACCCTTCATAGATGGGTCCATGACCCTCTCATCTCCCAACCGAACTGCCACGACAATGAGTTTGAGTTTTTCATGTGTTTTTCTGTTGCAGGGTGTGGGTTTACCTAGGAGGCCCGCTGGGTTTCCGCATGCCCCTCTTCCTTTTTTGGAGTAGTTAGTGACCGGTGGGGGGGGGGGGGTAACTTGAAATCATTATCAAGTTACCAGAGGTAGCTCTTAGCTGATTTCATAATTATTACCCCTGGAGGTAATCTGAGATCGTAGGGCTAACTTGAAATCGTCAAGTTACCACCGGGGTAACTTGGAATCGATTTCATGTAACCCCCCCCCCCCCCGGTAACTTGATATAAATTTCAAGTTACCTAGGTGTAAGGTGAAAGGGGTGGGTAATTTTAAATCGCGACACCGGAATGACAGAAGAGAACAGCAATAGGTTTCTTTGACAATGTAACCATTCCTGCATGTGCACATAATCCGTGTGACACAGTATTACTGCTTTGTTGAATAGAGACGGCAAAAGAAGAATCGGAGGCACAGAAAGAATCATCTGAGTCACAAGAAGAACCAGATGAGGCTCCACCAGGTAGCTTGACGGTCATTTGCTGCCCGTAATATATGCCTTATGCGACCAGATTCATCGCAAATTTGTGTACAGCTAGTTATTATAACATTATTCTTCTTCTTCCGCATCCATTGTTATTTCAAAATTATTAACATATAATTAAGATTGATAGGCCCAAATACTCACCAGCGACAATTGTTGAAATTTTCTATCATTTTGAAGAATCATTCCGATTCAACCCTAAATTATGACAGAATGCCATATCTTGTCGTAACGCCGTCGTCATTTGCGACGGTTGGCTACATAGATGGATCTATGTGAGAGACTAGCCCAGCATCGTCTATCGAACAGCCAACGCCTCTCTTTTGGTAGTTAAGCTATTATGGACAACGTTCTTGCTGCCTCGCCTGGTGATGCTTCGTCTTCTCCATGTGTGCGAGCTGCTGTCTACACTGTATCGCTTCGACTGCCATCTTGTTGACGACGTGTTGGTGTTCTTCTTGAAGTCGAAGTTAAGAGTTCATGTTACTTTTGTCAACTCTGATAATTATAGTTTCTTAATTATATTGTTTGAAATAACCCCTAGCGCCTTATGTTTCTTAAGTAACATGCAACATGCAGCCAGTTATGTTGCATGTTACTTAAGAAACATAGGGGTTATTTCAAACCGCCTCCTGTGGCACCGCCTCCTGTGGTACCGGAAATTTAGGGAGGTGAACCGAACTCGCGACAGTTTGATACACGAGAAGTGAGATGTAACCGGTTGCCACAAATTGGAACGCCGAAGTAGACTGAATTATCACTCAGACGCCCCGGTTTCGCGATAGCCAAGCGTAGGGCACAATCAAGCGCCGCGTCTAGTCAGAGGAGTTGTCCGTATAATCTGGATGAGATCGGAGTCCGGCTTCCCGAGTATGAAATGAGGCAGCTGCTAAGGTGGATGTCGTTAAGAATTTAAAGGTGGAGGATCGAATGAGGTGGGGTTGGAATTCTTGAAGAGATCAAACTTCAGTTCTGAATGGAAAGTACGAGGGATGATGGGAGTATCCGGGACAGATAACGGTCACTGATTGACAATGCCGTGGAGGAACAAAAAGTTGCGAGCGGAAGATCACTGTGCGTGTCAGAGACGTAGTGCAGTGTGGGATATACCTCGGTTGAAGAACTTGAGATGAGAATTGACTGAGGATCGAGAAAGGCTGAAACAGGAGGATAATCGGGTGGAATGATTTGGCTGGAATGTAATGTACATTTGAACTTGCAGTATGGATTTGTAGGTTGGTGAGATAACTTGGTTGATGGATTCACTCATTTTTAGCCAACCCAGTTATCTTAGGGTAGGAGTGACATGATGTTGCCCTGGCATTCTGGTAGTAGTTGGACTAGTGAGTTTTGCATTGGGCCCAAGTTGCAGTTCCTTGAGGTGTGAGGATTCAATATATAGGATTCTAGATCATATTATGTTGCATCATCACCAAAGTGCTGCACTCTGCCATTATAAGGTTCCAATTTTCAAAATTATTAACTGACCAGATTATGTGACATTTGCAATTAGAATGTATAATTAAAAAAATTCAAATAGATGCTTTTTAGTTCAAAAATCTTGAAATGGATCAGTTGGGTCATTGCGCAAGTACAGCACTCATTCCAATGAAACCAGCTCCCATTAGCATTTGATTTATATTGAAGAAACTGTTGGTGTCTCAGTGTAAAGACTTCAAGCTATCCCCCGCCCCCATGTCAATTTACTCCGATAATCAGAAATTGACTTCAGAGTACTCCCTCCGTGTTCATAGTACCCTCTCTCCTAATGAGTCAAAATGCTAAATTGTTATGCTTTCAACTAATGATGATCAGTCTGTTGAATAAAACACGTGATACATAATAGAAGGAGAGTTTTAACGTGTGAAAAATAAATAAAAGTCAAAGAAATGTAAATTGTGTTAAATCAGTAGTACACGAGATCAAAGTGTATCTCACTGTTACGTACGAATATAAGATAATAAAAGTTCAGCCTAACTGGTGAAAAAATTAGTATAATCACAGTAATAATATACAGCAACTAGTGATTTAACTTTTGACTTGATAATTCATTCCTCTACATAACTCAACAAAACTATCAAAGAGACTTAGCAAACGCTGCAGGTTCAGAGTGGTGCGACAGATTGATAATCATAAGAACTTCGTAGGCGTGAATGACTTTCACATCAGTCTTGAGCGTTTTGTACTCAAACAGATTATTGGTATTTTCACATTTGCTGTATTTATTTATTAATTTATTAAAATTATAGCCGCACGGAATGTGAATCTGGGGTGCGGGTAGTCAGTCACCAGGAAAGATGCACCTAGATTTCCAAATCATTGAAGGCTAATAACAAATAGTGAATTTTTAGTCGCATTTTTAAGAATGGAAATGAATTTGAGCCACGAAGAGAGAGTGGCAGTCGATTTCATTCCTTAGTAGCAGAGGCATGAAATGTACGAGGACCCATAGCTGGGGCTCATCGTGGCTCAACTAAAAGACTTGTACTTGATGATCGTAAGCAACGAGGAGGGATGATAATAGTTAGTATAGCATGGATATGAGGATATGATCTCCAAAACCATCAATAATCAATAAATTTTCTATAGGTATATTTCTCGAACTTGCGAGAGCGTTCGATACGGTGAATCACAAGGTCCTCCTAAAACAGTCATAGAACTAAGGAGTGAGAGGTGTCCAATTAAATTGGTTTGTTAATCATTTTGATAATCTCTCCCAACGAGTTCGGTGCAATGACACTATATCTGATGCTTTTGTGCGCACTGCTGAAATAACCATGATTCGTGAAAAAGAAAGGCGGGCATAAATAAACGGCCTTGATTTAGTTCATCAAGTCTATCTCAGATGCTGGACTATATAGAGAGACCAACTGTTTCATCACTGTCTATACATTCGCAATGATGTTTAAATCTGGACTACTACCAAACCACGGATCCACCAGTAGAATGCCCTTCTGCTACAGCAAGGATTTCTATTTTCAAAGCCTTTGTATCATGACATGGTGCACTGTCCTGTTGGAAGTTGCTGATGTCATGGATATGTTTGAAGTTCGGCAGTTTCTCTTTCAGGGTGTTAAGCTGCCCAGTTCCATTTATTGTTGTGTTCCTTGGCATTATCCACAGCCCAGTCCTTCCAGCACCTGACATTGCTCCCCACACCGTAAATCCATAACCTTCGGTGCCAGCTTCACTGCTTGTATGACATATTTGGAATCATAGCTTAGATTATGTGGCCTCCTCACATGTATGTAGCAACTGTAATATTGTGTGAAAGTGCCCTCATCCAACAACAATACCTGTTTCCACTGGTCAGAAATCCACTCTATGTATCTTTTACATAAGGTCAATCCGCTTGGTTACCACCTTTTGTCATAAACTTGCTGTGAATTGAAGTTGTGTTGTTCAGTAACCCTATTTACAGTAGCGAAACCGTTGAGCAAACACCTTCAGCAATCTGTAAAATGTGCATCTTCTGCTTGGACAGAAGATGCACAGAATGGACATTTTATGTCGACTTAACGGTATTATTATTTTTTTAATATTTTTTATTATTTAAAATTTGTTACTTATATTTTTATTATTTTATTATTTATTATTATTATTTTTATAAATTTTGCTATTTGCGTTGGAAGAACAATGGATGATTGGCAGTCCGTTGACAGGTGAAGTATACAATGACTACTGATAAGGCGCCAGATGCCCAGTGCAAAGTGCAGCCTCGTGCACGATAACAATGGATGACTGACAGGTTGTGTACAGTACAGAAAGTGTGCACTCACAACAATGGGTGATTGATGGTGTGCGGGGCTAGGGTTCTACCTAGACAATAGATGACGTCATAGGGTGTTACGTGACAGGCCATAGTACAAATGCGCCAGTATCGCCACTTACCTCACTACTTGCTTGTATGCCATCTATGCCGGCGGCTTTCCCATTTCGAAATCCTTTCATAGCTCGTTCTACTTCATTCTCTGTGATAGCATGTAGATCTGCATTCATTGTTTGAGGTTCCATGTCTAAACTGAATTTGTGTTTTATTGTTGGTCCTGGGAAATTAAGGACACTATTGTAATGTTCCCTCCATCTCATTGTTTGTTCTTCGTGTCATCGAAGTGTGTTTCCGCTCTTATCTCTAACAGGCATTTTTTGCGCTCCCTTACGAGACAAAAGAAGAATATCAGCTTTCGAGATGATGACATGCAGAAGGATGCGTAAAGTCAACTGGAGAGAGCACAGAACAATGCCACTAAAGCGGGCATAAAATGCCATACTGCAGGAAATACAACCGGACCACAGATTATTGGATTTGGCGAAGGCAAAGAAGTTGAACTATTTCGGACACATTGTCAGAGCGGACAGTTTGCCGGCCTTCATACTACAGGGCTACGTGGATGGTAAAAGAGCACGGGGTAGACCTAGAAGACGGTGGATGGATGACATCGAGGAGTGGATGAGACTGCCGAGAGCGGAATACATCAGGAGTGCGCGGGACAGAGTTAGATGGAAGAAAATGACGTCCTTGGCTCTAGTCTCCGATCCACAGTAATGAGGAAGGACAAGTCAAGTCGAGTCACAAGACAGCTTCTTCGCAATTTCATGTAACGTTTTAGATTCACCTCTCCCTGTTGCCTCTTCTGCGTCACTTAGCTTTGTTTCTGTCCATGTCTTTTTGTACGGATAATGTAGGATGGTCTAATAAATAGTGTGAACACATTTCTGAGTTTTCCAAACTTAGGTTATACCAAATTTGTGTGTATTATATTGAGACCATATTCTACTTTAAGTACACGAAGGATAATATTGCACTTGAGCTGGAAACGTCTATGGCTTATAAGAAAATGACTTCTGGTTAAGCTAAACATTCCGAAGCTTTTAGTGATCACTGATAGTGGAGCCCGGGGCTCCAAAATCCCGTGTGACAACCTGTTTATAATAAAGATTTTTGGGGCGTCAATATTAAATCTTATTAACCTAGTTCGGATAAGTTAGTTTGCATTAAAATAAAAAAATATTTATAGTTTTAATCCTCATTTTGGCGCCCTTTAAATTGGCGCCTAACATTTTAGATACAATTTTGTCATGAGTATTACATCGCCCATTATGAACCCTTAATGAACATGGATCAGTGGGACCTGGGGGCGCCAAATCATGCCTGACAATCTGTTTGTAATGAGGATATCCTGTTTGTAATGAGGATTTTTTGGGCGCCAAAATTAAACTTTACTAACTTGGTTCGGACAAATTAGAATCCATCAAAATAAAAAAGTAATAATTTTGATCATCAATTTGGCGCTCCATAAAAGTGGCGCCCGGGAACACGTGTCCCCCTGCCCCCTAGCTACGCCTCTGTCCCATCCAATTAGCTGATATGATTTTTGTCTGATCAATACGCCCACTTCTCTTTCGTGCTTGGCTGCACCTGAGTAGTAGATGCGTATTCAATCAGACGCTATAAAATTATTGTCACTGAAGGTCCATCGCATCTCACTTAGGCCAAATATTAAAAGTTTGTATTCTTACATCTGTCTCGTCACCTGCGCCAACTTCGCTGTATCATATTGTTCTTACATTCCAGTATCCAATTTTTGTCTTGGCTTTGGTCGTTAAGATTTGAGACTTCTGAGTCTTGGCTTCTTTTTGGCTTTTACCACGACCCTTCATAGATGGGTCCATGACCCTCTCATCTCCCAACCGAACTGCCACGACAATGAGTTTGAGTTTTTCATGTGTTTTTCTGTTGCAGGGTGTGGGTTTACCTAGGAGGCCCGCTGGGTTTCCGCATGCCCCTCTTCCTTTTTTGGAGTAGTTAGTGACCGGTGGGGGGGGGGGGGGTAACTTGAAATCATTATCAAGTTACCAGAGGTAGCTCTTAGCTGATTTCATAATTATTACCCCTGGAGGTAATCTGAGATCGTAGGGCTAACTTGAAATCGTCAAGTTACCACCGGGGTAACTTGGAATCGATTTCATGTAACCCCCCCCCCCCCCGGTAACTTGATATAAATTTCAAGTTACCTAGGTGTAAGGTGAAAGGGGTGGGTAATTTTAAATCGCGACACCGGAATGACAGAAGAGAACAGCAATAGGTTTCTTTGACAATGTAACCATTCCTGCATGTGCACATAATCCGTGTGACACAGTATTACTGCTTTGTTGAATAGAGACGACAAAAGAAGAATCAGAGGCACAGAAAGAATCATCTGAGTCACAAGAAGAACCAGATGAGGCTCCACCAGGTAGCTTGACGGTCATTTGCTGCCCGTAATATATGCCTTATGCGACCAGATTCATCGCAAATTTGTGTACAGCTAGTTATTATAACATTATTCTTCTTCTTCCGCATCCATTGTTATTTCAAAATTATTAACATATAATTAAGATTGATAGGCCCAAATTCTCACCAGCGACAATTGTTGAAATTTTCTATTATTTTGAAGAATCATTCCGATTCAACCCTAAATTATGACTGAATGCCATATCTTGTCGTAACGCCATCGTCATTTGCGACGGTTGGCTACATAGATGGATCTATGTGAGAGACTAGCCCAGCATCGTCTATCACGTACTCCGCTCATGAGGCTAGTGTAATTTAGTCCACTCCACATAAAAATGTCGTCAATCCAGGGCATTGTAGGCCTTCCACGATTCCTCTTCCCTTCCTCAAGACCTGTCATCAAACTGCCCTCAATGTTGTCCCATGATCGTCTCATAATAATGTCCGAAGTAGCGCAGTTTTCGTGCCTGGACGTGTTGCAACAGTTCATTTCTGGCCTCTGCCAATTCGTATACCCGCTTGTTGGACGTCATTTGAATGCAAGAAATTCTCATAATCTTTCTAATGCATTATTTTGTTTTCAAACGCATGAATGCATTTCTCTTCCCGTTTCGTTAACGTCCAGGTTTCGCAACCATACGTTGCTATTGGCCACACTAGAACTCCAATCAGTCGTAATTTAGTCCTATTGCTCACGGACTTGTTCTTCCATATTTTCTTCAACTTGATCCTAATCGCCGTCCCCATGGCTAGCCTTGATTTCACCTCGCTCGCGCAGTTCGCATCTTTCGTCACTATGCAGCACAAATACATGAATGAGCTTACCTGATCCAGTCTTCCGGTGCCTGCTTTGATTTTAAGTATATCCTTTGTGTTAGTAATTGTTTTTTTGTTTGTCAGGCGGTAATCGCCATGTTATATTCTCCTGCAGCACTTTCAACACGATTCACAAGCACTTGTAGTTCTTCCACTGACGTGGCTAGCAGGACGATGTCATAGGCGTACCTCAGATTCTTGATGGTCCGTCCACCAATGCTGAATCTTCTGGGAAAGTCATCTAATGCCTTTCGCATCACTTGCTCTGCCAAAATATTGAACAGGCACGGGGAGTACACCTTTATTGACATTGAACCATGCCGAAGTATAGTCATCCGTCCTAACATTGGCCCTTTGTTGTCTGTATAATTTCCTCAGAAGTTGGACCTGCTGTGGCCGTAATTCCCTATCGAGCATATTTAACAATAGTTGGTCGTGTCGGACCAAGTCCACAATGCAGAGGTACAGCGGTTGGTTTCTTTCTCTTGCTTTCTCTAGAATGTTTCTGAGGTTTACAATCTGATCACGTGTGCCTCTTTTTGGTCTAAGTCCAGCTTGTTCTTTTGCAATTTCTTCTTCGAGTTTAGACTGCATGCGCTCTAGTATGACACGCAATAGAATGTTGCTTGCGTGCGAGACCAGCGCAATAGTCCTGTAATTACTACACTGGAGCGGATCGTCTATTTTGGAAGGCGGAATGAATGTTGATTGTGTACATTCTTCCGGTCATTCTCCTGTCCCCATACTTCCACACATAGCTCGTGTAATTTGGTCATTGACATTTACCCACCAAACCTAAGTAGTTCGGCGGACACGTCATCTGGTCCTGGAGCCTTTCGTACCGCCGACTTCATTACTGCTCGCCTGATCTCTTCTTTCAGCGGCGGTAGTTCCCTTTCTTGAATGTCAATCTCTATGTTTTCATCGTCTTCGTTGTATAGTTTCTCGCAGTTTTCGCTCCATCTCTGATTCACGCTCTCTGATTCGACAATTTTCTTGCCGAAAGCATCGTTAAAGGCCGTGGTACGGGGTGTGAACGATCCAGTGAGCCGCTTTACTGGTTGGAAGACTTGTCTGCTATTGACTTTTCTCGCGTTTTCTTCTAACTGTCTCGTACTGTCTCGTACTGCCTTGTGCCTAGTGTCTTGGTCTCGGTCTTGGTAACTCACTGTCTCGGTCGCGACACGTCGCGGTCTCGTCTTGGTCTTGAAGTTTCAAGTCTTGCATACAACACTGACAATATTGTCCCAAAAACTGCAAGTTTTGACACCCAACACTGCAAGTATTGAAGTCCTCACACGCCTTCGGCTCCGCAACATTTAATCCAGACTACACGTTTCAACTCCTCACACGACTAGACACTCGCAACATTCACTCAAAATTGCAAGTTTTGAAAACATTTTACAAGGACTCCTGTCGGAAATACTGCACGCTGATTGGTTAAGAGGTCGACCTGTGACGATGCACTGGATGACCTGTTGACACACTTACCTCGTGTCAACAGAAACCGCATTGAACCGGTTTTGAGGGGTATGTGCCAGTATGCTTTGATGTATACACTCCAGGTAACTTCAAAGATTCCTTTAATGTACACGCTCTATTGTGACCGGGCTATTTGATTACACCAGATAAAGCGCCTACCTGTTTTAACACACCGTTTCGCAAACAGTAGGTCTCTATGATCAAACGAATGCGTCGGGAAGTATCAACACCTGTCTTGGGCGCTTTGCTCGTAGGTGTGAACGAGGTCGAGGTACCTTAGGGTACCTGTTGCACTGGCCATTCCAAGGATGCTCTTGATTTGCTTGTCACAGCTGCCGTCATTTGCAATGACACTTCCCAGGTATCAAAAATCCTCTACTTCACAAACCGGTCCTCCCCGGTATTTACATCTTGTGTTGTCACCCGTTGTCCAACTTTCAGAAGTTTTGTCTTCGCCGCATTGATCTGTAGCACAGTAACTCCAGCCTCTGCCTCTCGGTCTGCTCTATTAGTAAGTTCAATCATACCATTACACGTATTTTTAAGGAGTGTCATGCAGTACGTGACGTTTTGGCGCAGCCGTTTTGGCGCAGGACGTTTTGACGCTGGGCGTTTTGGCGCAGATCTCTGATACAATAATATTGTATATTATGTATTATATAAATATATTATATGGCAATCTAAATTATAGTATCGTAGATTATATCACATGGCAAATCAGGTTAAGTCTCGGAAGCGTCGGTAGTAAAAGAGGCATCGGTGAAAAGAATCATGTTTAACTAGAAGCCGGATCAATGAAAAGGATACTGTTAAGCTGGGAGATGGATGAAAAGGATACTGTTAAGCTGGGAGATGGATGGACAAAAAAATCGTGCTTAAATGAAAGCTGGATTGATGAAAAATAATCATGCCTAAATTGAAGCAGAAGCGATGAAGAGAATCATGCTTAAATGGAAGCTGAATTGATGAAAATAATGATGCTTAAATGGAATTTGGATTGATGAAAAGAACCATGATTAAATGGAAGCTGGATTGATGAAAATAATCATGCTTAAATGGAAAACGGATTGATTGAAATGAAAGATTACGAAGTTCTTATGAAGAGCAATCTGTCACACATTTTTGAACTTGCAATTTGTTAAGTCTTTTGTTACTTTTAACGAGATAAGTAATCATGCTTAAATGGAAGCTGGACTGATGAAAAATAATGCCCTTTATTTGGAAGCAAGATTGATAAAAAGATTGTGACTAAAAGGGTTCCACGATTAGTAGAATTCTCATATCCATCCCGCTTCTAATTAAGCATGATTCTTTTCATCATTTCAGTTTCCAGTTTAGCATAATTATTATCATCTATCATGTTTCGAGTCACATTATATATGGTACCAGATATCTGCTCCATAACCTCCTTCGCCAAAACGTCCAGCGCCAAAACGGCGCTACGCCAAAACAGTCGCGCCAAAACGGCTGCGCCAAAACGTCCTGCTCCGAGTGCAATGTCATCCGCAAAGTCCAAACTGGCAAGCCTCTTAGCATCCAGCTAGGCCCTATTCTATTCCATGGATCCCTTCGTTTGTGCTTCTTTTCATTATCCAATCAAAACCTAGTAGGAATAATAGTAATGACATAACACATCTATGGCGTACTCTGGTGACAATTTGAAACCATTCTCCGATTTGTCCATCGATTCTTACAGCACACTTGCTTTACTTGTAAAAGTTTTCTGATATGCCAATAATTATTTTCTGGTCAATCATAAGAATGCTCCAAGCTGATCGTCTGAGTACCCTGTCAAAAGCTTTTTTGAAGCTTATAAAGTTTACAAGAAACCTTGTGTTTTTGCTACACATGTTTCAATAATCTATCGTAGTGTACAAATTTGATCGCAGCAGAATAGAATCTTTCTAAATCACCCGGTTGTTGTCGTAGAATGCTTTCAGCTCCATATCATACTGCACAAATTGGTAATTTAAGTGACTGTTTCCTTTCCACCACCCCTCAGCAATTCTGCTTGCATGCCATCTATGCCCGCGGCTTTCCAATTGCAATCTTTTCATTGTTCGTTCTACCTCTATCTCTGTGATAACATGTAGATCTTTATCCATTGTTTGAGGTTATTTCTTTTAGCTTTATACGTTCGTCGATTGCTTTTCAGGTGTTACCACTGATTCATCTCTCCTTCCTCGTGTTCTCCGCCTGGGTCCGATCTACATCTTGCGTCACGCCCATTACTGTATCTATAATTTTCAGTCAGTTCTCCTCTGCTGTCTCGCATTTCTTTTCTTCCAGCATACTGAATCGGTTTTTAGCTGTAGTTGGAGCTTCTCCTATGTATCATTTTTAATCAGCTATTGCAATATCCATAGTCTTGCATTCAATTGTATTTACCAGATTTTTCAATTTCAGTCTTATTGTTGCAATAGCCAGGAAGTGATCCGATGCGACGTCAGCTCCTCTGTATACACGTACGCGTACATCTTGTAGTGGTGATGCCCATCTTCTGGAGAAACGTAGACATGTATGATCTATTTGGTGTGTGGTTCCACCATCTGGAGATCTCTAGCCATCCATGTATATGTTTTCGTGTTTGAACGTGCTGCCACCAACAGTACTTTCAGTCTGTTGTTGCTGTAGTAGCTAAGCATTCTTTCTCTATTATCATTTCTCTCTCCAGCGGCCTCTGTTCCCATGACATCCAACCACCCTGTCCTGTCTTTGCCTATGTGTGCGTTGAAGTCGCCATAGGATTCTTTGACAAAGTAAGCCTTTCCTACATGTTCATATGCACATAATCCTTGTGACATAGTATTGCTGTTATGTTGAATAGAGACGCCACAAGAAGAATCAGATGAGGCACCAGAAGAATCAGATGAGGCACAAGAAGATTCAGATGAGGCTTCACCAGGTAGCTGTAGGGCACAGCAGATGATGGTCAATTGCTGCGCGTAATATGCCTTATGCGACCAGATTCATTCCTAATTTGTGTACAGCGAGTTATTATATTATTCTTCTTCCACAGCCATTGTTACTTCAAGATTTTGAGCAGATAATTAAGATTGGTAGGCCCAAATTGTCACCAGTGACATTTGTTGAAATTGTCTTTTATTTTTGAAGAATCAATCCGTTTCAACGCTATATTAAGACTGAATGCGCATTACTTTATATAAATTAAATGACACATAAACCAGTTAATATTGAAGGGCAAACCTTAATTATAAGTTGATCGTCTGTGAAAGCGTCATAATATTTTAGGATGATAACGCGTGAAATTATATTTTAAAATCCCACCAGCGTCATAATATTTTAGGATGATAACGCGTGAAATTATATTTTAAAATCCCACCAGCAATAGGATTCTTTGACAAAGTGACTAATCCTTGCATGTTCATATTATGCACATAATCCGTGTGACATAGAATCACTGTTTTATGGAATAGAGAGGGCACAAGAAGAATCTTATTTCAGAAGATGCTTACTTACGTACTTACTTATATACATATATTAATTTTCATGGACGATTACGCTACCATAAATGACCATCTGAATTTTGTTGGAAACTTTAACATTGGCTACATAAAAGACTCCGATTTTAAATTTACACTTTCTTATTAACCCAAACAGAAAGTATATGAACTCAAATCGCCAATATCGACGAAACATCACACAACGTAAACCTACTCTAATCTCGAACACACTAAGTTTGCTGTGAAGCATCTATCTTCAAAGATTCCGTGTGCTGACATCAACACGTGCAGAGCCAATACATCGTTTAGCCACGGCCTGATAATCGATCGTCGATTAGCGACTTAAACTGCGTGCAGCGCCTACAACTAGCATTAATATATTTCGACTGATTATATATACCAACATTTTATGCAGTCTAAATTAAGCAGTGTCCAACATACGTTGACATTGTCTCTTCCCATTCTTTTAAATTGAGCAAATTATCATAAAATAAATTGCGAATTCGTAATTATGCATCAAAACAAACAAATACTAATCTAGATAAGCAATCTGCTACAACAAATAATAAACGTCCTTTTTGTATTTAACTTCGACATCAAATGTTTGTAAAGCTAGCATCCATCGCACAAGTTTTGCAGATTTAGACATAGATTCAGTTAAGTAGGTTAAAGGATTATGATCGGTGAAAATGTGAATTTTCGATCCAATAGTAATCTATTTTAATTTGTTTAAAGCCCAAATAATCTCAAAGGCTTCTTTTTCAACGGTAGCCCATCACTTCTGGGTATCAGTCAATTTCTGGCTGATAAATGACACATGACATTCCACTCCTTTAACATCCAACTGTGTCAACACAGCAGCTACCGTAAAATTGCTGCTATCACAATACAAGTTAAACGGCTGTCCAACATCAAAGACATACAACACAACATTAGATGCAATAGCGTCCTTTAACAAATCAAAAGCTTTCTAATTCTCATCCGTACAACTTATTTTGTCTGGTACTTGTTTATCTGTTAAATCAGTTAATGGTTTAGCAATGTTTGCAAAATTCAACACAAATTCTCTATAATAACCGAAGAAACCTAAAATTTGTGTCACTTGCTTCTTCGTCCCAGGAATAACCATAACCACGTATTTTTATTGTTCACTGACAATTCATCAGAAAAGTAAGAACATTATGTACAGCAATTATATATACAAACAAACGAATGCCAGCGATCATTAGGGATGAAGACAAACCCTAAAGGGACCGTGGTCCCGCTAACAGGGTCACCCATTACGTAAGTGATTGATGTCGGTATAATAATTCACTCAGTTGCTGTAAGTTTGTTAAGAAGAGAGACTTAACTAGTTAACTAAAAAAATTCATACAAGATATAAGTAAACGAAATGGCATTCATAGATCATTATTTACAAATATAGTTGTTCAGTATCACACTTGAAAATCGCTGTGTGCTAAGTTATTTATGTAAACACGCAGTTTACGTTTAAACAAAAAGACGTTGGGAAGACAGCGTAGTTCTGCCGGAACTCTATTCCATGCATCAGGACCAGAGCATCGAATCGAAACTTTTCGGGTGTTAGTACGCGTTTGAATGGGCCTATAATTAGTAGACGAGCGTAGTTTGTACGGGTTCACTTGCGCTACGGGCATAAAATAATTATCAAAGATAGAAGGCAGCTGGTTATGGAAGTGTTTATACATGAATACGCTGGTTTGCAATAGATTGATTTGCTCAATTCCCAGTATATGAGTTAGGCTATAGTGATATTCGGATGAGGCAAGATGAGAGTTTCTAACAATAACTTTAAGGGCTCTACTTTGAAGAGAGATTAGCCTTTTTAGTCTTGCATGGTAGTTTGAAGCCCATACAAGATTACAATAGGTTAAGTAAGGATGGACCATGGAATAGTATAGACTAAGGCGTATATGAGTTGGTAAGAGGTAGGCAATTCTATATATTATTCCTATTTTTTGGCTACTTTTGAGGCTAACATTTCAATGTGGCTGCTCCAAGTAAGATATTGATCTACATAGACCCCCAGGAATTTTACTGAGATGACTTTGGGAATGGGGATATTATTTATACTCAGAACACCTACATTGGCAGGGAGATGCTTACGATGAGAGGTGAAGAGGATATAATTGGTCTTAGTGACGTTGAGTGACAGTTTATTTACAGTAAACCATTCGTTGACATGAGTAAGCTCCTGGTTCATTAATGCAATTAGCTTATCATAAGATGCATGTGATGCAAATACGTTGGTATCGTCTGCAAATAATAAGAAATGAAGGAGACTCGAGGCATTAGGCAAGTCGTTGATAAAGATCAAAAAAAGAAGGGGACCTAGGATGGAACCTTGAGGTACACCATATCTAATTAATATAGTGCTAGATATAGAACCGTTACAGTATAAATATTGGTGTCTATCAGCTAGGTAGCTTTGGAACCAAGCTAAGGCCACCCCTCGAACACCCAAGTTAGCCAATTTTGATACTAATAAATCATGGTTTACAGTATCGAAAGCTTTAGAAATGTCAATAAAAACGCCGATAGAGTATTCATTACGGTCAATGGCAGCAGATATGTTTTCCGGTAGGTTTAGTAGGGACATCATCGTGGAATGGCCAGGTTGGAAACCGTGTTGAAGTGGACAAAGAAAGTTATTTTTACTAATAAAGTCAGAAAGGCGTGAATACATGACTTTTTCCAATAACTTAGAAAAGAAAGGCAAGAATGAAATGGGCCTATAATAAGTAATGAGTTCACTTGGGCCTTGTTTATGTATAGGTATGACTTCGGCTATTTTCAAGAGAGAAGGAACAGTGCCAGTAGTTAGAGAGCAATTTATAATATCAGTCAGTGGATTAGCGATCAGGTTCAGCAAAGAAGTAACTAAACTAGGATTGATGTCGTCATGTCCAGAAGAGTGTGTATTTTTCAAAGACCGGGCGAGCGTGAGTAACTCGTCAGGAGTAACAGGATGGACAGCAAAAGAACTAATTTGAGGTGGACCAAGCTATTCAGAAAAGGATGCAAGAGAGGATGGTATCTTGTCGACAAGTTCTTGAGCTATGCTCGTAAAATAGTTATTGAATTTTTCAGCCATCAATTTAGCATCCGTCAATTCAACACTACTAGAGATTATGGATTTAATTGGCAAGTGCGAAGATTTCACTTTTAATATAGTTTTATTGGTTTGCCAGGTTTGTTTAAGGTCGTTGCTATACTTTGTGAATTCCGAAACATAGAAATTTCTTTCACAATTTTTTCGTAACGTTTTAAACTTATTTCTATAAGCTATATACTTGCTTCTATTGGCAGGTGTTGGGTTCCTCACAAAAGCGTTGTGAAGTTTTGCCTTATTTTTACATGATATTAGTAGGGCAGGTGTCATCCAAGGCTGCTTAAATGTATGGATTCCTTGACTTAGGTTTTGTTATAGTCTGAGGGAAAGCGATGTCATATACGCTGGTAAATTATTGGTCAATTTATGATCCTGTGCCTTGAGCAAGTCAATATTAAAATATCCTATTATGAACGAGTCCCTGTCCTTTGATGTTAAAGCCGTTAATAGGGTGTACCATTCATTATTGAAAAGATCTAGGTCGTGACCTGGAGGTCTATATAGTACACCAACTATGAAGAAAGTACCATTATTGTTACAAGGAAAGCGGAGAAAGAGGGATTCATATGTTACATGAGTGAGGCAATTAACAGGTAGACTATAAGGATGATACTTTATGTTATCTTTTATAAAAAAAACCAACGCCCTCACTCCGGCCTGTAGATCTACAGCGAAATTCAAAGTTATAGCCAGGAATATGAACTGAGTTTCCTAGATTATCATCTAACCACGTTTCAGTGACTGCTAATATGTCAGTGGCTGTTCTAGACAAAAGGTCCTCGATACACGATAGCTTCCCAATCATAGCATACTTCGACAATTTAAGTGCAGTATAGATAGAAATCCAGAGTTACACTTACTTGCAAAGTCAATGGAAGAGGGGACATTATAGGTGCAAAGGCCTGGTCTCATTGTGTAATAATGCTCGTCAGGATCAAGGCCATTGTTATTGAGTAACGGGCGATCAAAACTAGAGTCGGTAAATAGGTCAAGCCGTGGCCCTTCCCTCAGTTTATGAGGTGAATGACGAACAGCCCTATCTTCAAGAATACATTGGGCAAAATCATTATCATCAGTCACATGATTAAAAAGAAACAACTGCGACAAGCAGGCACTACAAAACCACGAAGCAATATTCGAATCGTAAGTGATGAACATGAATGATGAACATTATGAATCGTAAGATTCATCATGCTCTCAATCCTATCAGATGATTCTAAATGCTGTAAATGAATGCGCTGAAATGTCATCAACATAAGGCTCTGCAAAGTCCTGAGTCGGTTGTAAAACAAGGTTAATTGCCTTAATAAATGTCCTTCCCGAGTTGATTAAGCCAAAAGACACTCGTGTAAATTCGTATAATCCATTGTGCGTAACAAAAGCAGTTTCCATTGACACACATGACATGTGCAATAGGCTCGTCGACAGTTTATGAGTAGTAGAGAATGTGATAATCTGGCGCATTAACCATGTCGTGTCATGTCAAGTCATGTTACATCGTCGTCGTCGCATCGCGACGGTTGACTACATGAATGGGAAAGTGATGTCCAATGCGTTCTGTCTCGTACGTTCATTAAGCTTGTGCCTTTTAAACTAGTCCACGCCATGACAGTGTCAAACCAGCAGATTCCGGGTCTTCCACGACTTCGGCTTCCTTCCACTATACCCAATATCACACTGTTCACAATACTGGCTTTAGGCTGTCTCACGATGTGCCCGCAGCACCGCAGTTTTCTGGATTTGATGTGGCCCAACTGTTTGCAGTCAACTTTCGCCACTTGATACACTTGTTCGGTGGTCACCATTGTTGTCCATGGAATGCTGAGCAATTTCCTCATGCACTTGTTCTAAAATGCTTGTCTCCTTCTTTCTTTATTTTCTATGCCTCACAACCATAAGTTGCTACTGGCTACGCCAAATCTTCATGAGTCGCAGTTTGGCTTTAGTACTGACTGATTTATTCTTCCAGAAGCTTAACAACTTAAACATGACTGACATTACCATAGGTAATCTTGATTTTACCTCACTCGCGCAGTCGTAACTCTGCTCCCCAAGTATGTAAATGATTCCACTTGTTCCAGTTTGTATCCGTCCACCTTGATCAAAAGTTCGTCACTATTATTTGTCATTACTTTTGTCTTTGCTAAGTTAATCAACATACTGTATTCTTTTGCTGATATCTCAACACGTTGCACCAACTCCTGTAAGTCCTCTGGTGAAGTGGCCAATAGCACGATATCATCCGCATATCAAAGTGTACTTATGGTCTTCCCTCCAATCATGAATCCCTTGTGGTAGCCTAGTAGTGCTATTCGCATTACCTGCTCTGCCAGAATGTTAAACGGACTTGGTGATAAAATACATCCTTGTTGGACTCTTTTCTTGATACTAAACCATTTCGGCATAATTCCGTCTGTCTTTACAGTAGCTCGTTGTTCTTTGTAGAGATTTCGCAATAGCTGAATGAGGTGGGATGGGAACCCACTCCATCATGGTTTTCCATAGTTGATCGTGTTGAATCATGTCAAAAACTTCTGTAAGACAATGAAGCAGAGGTACAGTGGATATTTCCTTTCTCTCGCTTTCTCCAGGATGATTCTTAAGTTCACAATTTGATCTCGTAGCTCTTCGCGCCCTAAAGCCAGCCTGTTCTTCAGCGATCTCTGTTTCCAGCTTGGTCTGGATGCGTTCCAGTATCACTCGTAGCAAAATCTTACTAGCATGTGAGACTAGTGCAATTGTTCTGTGATTACCACTGTAAAGTAGATTTCCCTTCTTCGGCAGTGGAATAAAAATTGTCTGTGACCATTCTTCTGGCCAATCCCCGGTCTCCCATACGTCCACACATATCTCGTGTAGTTTTGTCAGAGTCATTTCTCCACCAAATCTAAACAGCTGAACGGATACTCTATCTGGGCCTGGTGACTTCCGCATAGCTGCTTTCAATATGGCTCGTTTCATCTCTTCTTTTAGTGGCGGTGGTTCTTTTTCTTGTATTTCAATTTTTATGTCTTCTTCCTCTTTTTTTATTGTTGTAGAGTCCTTCGCAATATTATTTCCATCTTCGTTTTACGTTTACCGGTTCAACAAGTTTCTTGTTGTTGTCGTCATCGATGGCTGTGGTTCGAGGCTTGAACGAGCCAGTGAGCTTCTTCGCCATTTTTTATGTCTCCAATTCCGACTGTTTGTCTCTTCGTAACATTCGTTGTCCCTCATTTCGTAGAATTTTATACTCTTGCGGAGACTGTTTTGCCTCTCTTTCTTTGTTATGAATTCAAAGGCGTCGCTGGAGATCCAATTCTTTCGCTTGTAGCAGTTCTTCGGTATTGTTGTTTTTCCGACACTCGGAGTGATCTCAATAACCAAACATAGCTCAATTCGCCCACCTAATAGGTGACTTAACCTACCCTAGGTCATAAAATTACCAAAACGATAACAACCAAAACCAAAGGTCAAACACCAACCTATAACTCACCATAATATTGTCAATGAGTCATAATTCATGCACAAACCTAATCTTAGGTCACAACACCCACCATTACGTCAAAACGCCTGGAATTTCCAATAGTTTCGATATTGGGATCTTCCAAAAGTTTCGTATTGAGAATTTCCAAAAGTATCGCCGAGTCAGCAGTATTGATGACGAGTCGTCCCATGATCACCAGGTATTCATTTTCAATCAAAGAATTAAATGGCTCAGGATGACCAAGCCATTTCACCAGCGACTTGTTCCCTTGTTTCCTGATTATCTTTTCTATTCTAAATATTTCTTAGGAAGTCTTCTGTAGCTCCTGATCGTAGAATGAGCTTTGTATTTCATCACCATTCGCCTATCGAGAAACTAGTACAATGGGTTCCAAAAATTTACAACCGTTTAAATTCATCCATACTGCCTTCTGTTCGCTTTCATCCTGGCTATTGAGGGTGTCATTTTAATGGAAGAATGCCTAGTTTCATTATAACTATTAACCATATCGTTCAACAGATCGATATATCTTCTGCTTGAATTAGCTGTAAAGTACTTAAACATTCTCTCTCTCATCATTCTGTTCCAACGCTCAATAAAGCACGATTTTTCTTCTTTCTCGGTAGAATAAAACTCAACCAATTCTCGGACATTTTTATTATAAAATGCTTTGCCTATATCAACACATACTTTACCTGGTCTTCTGCCGCTACTCTCGAATATTTTAACGAAGCCACTAGCTGTAGATTTCCCACTCTTGTCATTTAATGGCACGATCCAACCGTTCTTGGAAAACATGACTATAACGGTTAGCAAATAGTTCACACCATCGTTATCTGAGAATTTCCGAGAACGTTATCTGAGAACGCATGTCGATTAAATCAGCAGCCCATATTTCATCTATTCCACCAACGTACACTTTCCTTTTCCTAAAACGTCTTACTACGGTTATATGTAATTCATCCGCTAGCTGATCGGTCCATTTCAGAGCAGATTGCAATTTTAGGCTTCTTTTAAACCTAACCCACGACTCGCTTTAGCCGATAATATTGGTTTGACAAAAGCTCTCTCTATTCGCTCTCGTAAACTAGGATTTGGAATATTATTCAATTCGTTTATCATTGCTGTATCGGTAACATTCCTAGACGCTGTATCCGCGTGCTGATCGTATGCTAAATCATGCTGATAAGCGGCGCTGTAAACCCTATTAACGGGTTTTGACCATTCTTTAGGGATTCCATCAGCATTCAATCTCAAACATTGTCTCCTTCCAGGACCCGAAAATTAATGTCCCGGAAAATGCATCCACCCTGAATTTAGCCCACGGCAACTTAAGGTTACTGGTAACTGAATTAAGAAACCCGACTAGATCGCAAACTTCAACCGCTTTCACGAATTGAACCTTTGTTTCTTCGCACACGTCACATGTGCCTCTAGGCATCCACCTTCCGTTCTTCGTTATGGCATTCTGTACATTTTTAGTTTCTGTACGAGTTTTACACTTTAAACAATGCATCCTTTTGAGATACAATATATCTATATTTATAATGAAAGTTATAGATTTATCGTGGAACGACACATTATCAAAAAGATTCGATAATCCTCTTTTACCGAGAAGTATAAGAGGGTTGATCGTTGGAAAGTCTGTATGCGGTCCAGTCGACTCTCTTGTTAAACTTAATTCTTAGACATGGATGGCTGGATTATGACAGATTAGAAGTATTTGTAAGATCAATCTTTCAGCCAGAGTACAAAATACGCAAGAAAGCACTCGAAGAAAAGACACCGGAAGAATCAATCATCGGGTTATTCGGTTGTCAAACGAGATCGCGAGACTTAATGTTTCCCCAGCATTCATCGTTGAGGAAATAGCAAAACTCTAGGATAAAAAAATCTGATACGGATTGCAAGTTCTTCGAATCGTCGGAAGATGTTCCAGTTCCGAGAGACGTGAATTGTGAAAAGAAAAACTTTATGATTTTCGATGCTTTACAGTTAGAAAAGCATAATAGATGCGAGATTTACAACATCCGAGGAAGACACAGTAACGTCGACTGCTTCTACCCACAAAAATATTTCAAGCTACCGAGACAGATGATCAGAGAGAATGCAGACTTTACCTGTTTGTTTTCTTAAGACCGGACAAATATCAATCATATTTACAACGATCACGTGAGTACAGACATGCCAAAGAACGAGTTTAAGAAACTATGCCAAAAAGCCTGGAAGCAACCTCAAGGATTTGTAGTGATTAACCAATCTATTAACAAACACAAGGGCAAGTTTAGATACCGTTTCGATGAATTCTAGATTCCATCATAAAAATATCTTTGCTAATTTAAAAATGCAATCACTTCTACAAAAGATCGCAGACAATACCGAAAGGACCGATCGTTACACAGACCCAAAGTCATCGTTTGACATATTACTGAGTGAGAACAGATCTCGAATAAGGACTCGGTTCAATCCATTAATACAGTTCGACAAAGACAACAGTATGAAATGACTCTTGTCATCCTGGAAACATATGTTTCTTTTCCAAATATCAGCGCGACGAACAACAACTTTACGTATTCGCCGAATGATGGGCAAACGTGGGTTACTATAGTCATCACCGAAGGTTGCTACAAAATAACCAACCGATATTACCGAATACGTGCAGCGAATCATGAAAGAAAATGAGCATTATGATAATTATGGTTAACAAAGAATACACTATTAAGATTGAACCAAACACCAATACGTTGAAAACTGCTGTTAATATATCGGAGAATTACATGGTTAATTTTTGTGGGCCGAACTCTATCGGAAAGTTCTCGGTTTCAACGGGCGACATTATACGGCGGGGTACCAAGCATCGGAGACTAAAGTGGACATAATGTATGTCAGCAATCTGAGGGCAACGAGCGATATCATCGGAGCATCCTATAGCAACGGAACCACCGATAACGTAATTTATTCCTTCTTCACGAATATAGGGCCCGGGTTCAAGATTATCGAAACGCCGAGGAATTTGATATATCTTCCAATCACACTATCCAAGATATCGACTCTCACCGATCAAAATGGTCAACAGATTAATCTACGAAGTGAGGAATTTTCGATAAGGTGTCATATAAGAGAGGCGTAGAAGTTTTATAGTTGCATATAAAATGAGTCAATATACGAACGTCAAAGTTAATATTTCAGAAAGACAAATATACCGACATCGTTGAAAGCCATTCAATTCCCGCAGTATCCATCGATCGAAGCTTATGACGACGATCCCGATTCAGATGTTAGAACTTTGGAACTAGGTGAAATCGCGACAAATTATTTAAAAGAGCGCGTCTCAAACAATAAGTCGACGGATACAGCCCTCGGAGTAAATTCTATAAATGGTCCGTTTTTCATCAGAGATAGCCAAATCTCGATTCAACGAGACGATGTCGGTATAAATGCTGGCAATGCTCGAGTGCTTCAGCTGTTACCTTAGAGTTCTCTCTTATGGTGCTTAATTCTGTGGATATTCCGGACCGTGAGTCGATGATTAGTTTGTAAGTCTTTATCAATTTAATCCTGTTTCTGCTTCTTGGGGTAGAGGACGGTGAGATTTTTAGTAAATAAACGCCTTTCCTGCTTTCGTACTTCAGTTCTTTCTACTAATACAACACAGGCCTACTAAAATTATATGGACGATTTATTTCCGATGAATATACTGCATGTCATGTTTAGCACTACACTACACGGAGTAGATATTAGTGTTAGAGGGTCGATCGGATTATCATCTAAATCGTAAAATCCGGTTGTTATATCCGCTGCTCCATAGGCAGTTAACAATTTCGGGTACATCTTTGGCGTTTCGTCTTCCTGTTTTTTTGTGGAAAAAATAGACATTTATTCAACATGCGAATCTTCGTATTTCTTATTCGAGGCGGCTTTTGTAGCGAGATCATGCGATACATTATAATTCGTTCTAAAGTAATTGCAAACATACAGAGAGTCCTGAATTCTTCCTCTGTCGGTTCAGAATGCCTATAGTGCATCGTTACCGGTATACTATGACCTACAATGGGGCCTTCGGTTTTACCAAATTCACGATCGGGAGATATACCCCAACTTTTAATACCGGAGTTTGGATATGAAAACTACTTTCGTCGCCGTTCGGGCATTCGCATTTTATTTTAATACGTTGGCCAAACTTGCTCTCCTTATTCGCGAATTTAAGTATCACATAAACTGGATTAAACGTTTCGTGTGTGATAAGCATTTTCCTCTTTTTAATCGAAACGAGGAAAATGTATTTTTTTTTAATTCGAAATAGACAAATGTCTAATCATTATAACCGAGTAACTGCATCACACTTAATCCAAACTTACCCGGTTCAGCACTGAGGCAATTTAGCTCATTAGACGTATATTTTTCAAAAGAATCGATTAAAAATTCTTGGTAGTTATTTCCTAAATTAGTAGAATTAGGTGCTAAGTATAATTTAACCCATTGTCTTGAATGTGTATACGCTTTTATCCACCATTCGTATATCCTTTCTGTGTTTTATTCCTTCCTTTCAAGCTGATCTTCCAGATTCTCACAGCGATTGGACACCTGATACATATCCACACGACAGTGCCAGCGTTAACACCAGACACTCATTCTTCTTCGTCTTTGAACGCATTGAAGACTTTGTTATTTTGAAATTCAGAACCGGCGCTCGCATGAATACCGTGATTTCTGGTATTTGGCATTAATCTTGGCACGTAACCGACGTTATATTTTCTTCCAAGTGCGATATCGGTAAGCGTTGGAATCCACTGTAACATGCTGATATCAGTGTAAACAGCATCGGGGCTCACGGATATAATTTGAAACCTTAATTATTGTAATTAGACTAAGCTAAAAGCGTAAATATAAAAAACTCAAAACTCTAAACTCAATACTCTATCATTAAGGGCATTGACAGTGGAAGAGGATATTTAATTTGAATCCAAATATTAGTTACCGATCAAGAGAGCCAACTATCAGAGAATTGAGAATCGCACTGAAACGCTCGCCAAGATTCGGATTGATATTGAAATTCACCCGCACTAACTTCGTAAGTGAAGCCGTTTATTACCGTTATATTCGAGATCATGGTTGGTGCTGCAGTCACGTATGGTCTTAGGCTATAGATGGCATCATTATTCGTTATCGCTTGGTTAACAAAGGTTTCGACTTGACCAAAGCTCACAGCCTCGCTGGCGATGTCTGGTGGTGGAATGTCAATTGGTAGACCTTATATCGAATTACCATTCATATTCAAATCACCGTCAATAGCATTCGTTCCATCTCGTTTTAGAAAGGTATTACTCGCTTGAGATAGAGTGTCACTCCCAGTCACTACACTTTGAGTTGATCCAGTATCAATTCGTCCAAATTTATCGACAGGCATGTTTTTATATACATGAAATTATTTCATGCAATTCGTTTACGACTTCTTGAAATTTAAAACCATCGTTGCCCGACTTCTTCAAGACGTACAAACATAAATGGCCGCAAAACGCTTCATCGTCGGGTTGAATTCGTTCGCTGTCGTAGAACAGCGGTCTTCGTAGATAGTTTATCGATTCCGTAGGAGGAGACAGTCCGTAGCTGTCGAAATAAATCTTATCATTGGCACGCTTGATCAGACACGTCCAATGCATTCCTCTGTCGTCAGAATCGTCAAAATTGAGTATGCCGCACTCGATCGCTCTCAGTCTCTTAGGTAACTGGTCTCTTAGAACATGCCGATAACCTTTTTATTGATACCAGTTTCGACACCAGAGGGATGGTCCTTGGGATAATCGCAAGTGTCGAACCTACTTCTAATGTCGGGAGCAATATCTGTAGAAGTCTTCGATTTTAATTTCATAGGCCAGCTCTATCATCGTATTTTTTCTTGATGTAATTATAATGGAAATCGATCAACAGAATTTTACTAAAGTCCAAAATACACAAACAAAAATACAGGTATATTGGCTTATTGTAATATAGGTTCTTCCGTTTCATGTGAATGGCACTTATGTTTTCATCAAATATAGTTCGAGTGTCGTAATTCGTTCTCGCTGCTAGCTAATGGCTTCCTTCTCACCACAAACCACTTTTATGTCCTCAAGATTCACAATATTCTCACATGTCTTGCCAAAATCGCTATTGTTCATTAGTTTGAAAAATTCTGTCTCGAAATCGTTGGTGGCTTTCGTCCTCAAATTGATATTTAGATCGATATAATTTTTCAACCGAGCACTTTTTTCAAATTTAATCTTACGATGAATTTTGGTAGTCTTCAAGTCTAAGCTTTCGTACAGCTTTAAATTTTAGCAATGGACCATGTACTTTGCTTTATCATAGCTTGCTTTCCTTAAACGCTTCTCCCATGTACTTATTGTTTGCCTGCCTAAAACGATTCGAAATGGAGCTAACGCCACCTCTTATCCCGTGTTTGACCATCAGTATAATATCGTAATCGCTTAACAACTCCAACTCTACTCCGGTCAACTTTAAAGAGGCGTCCCAAGTAGGGCCTGGGGAAGTATAATACCAAGCTGGATCTGGACCATAGTTCTCGCTGCATACATCTTTGAAATTTTAGAATACATCGGCAAGCAGGAGAACATCGGTCACGTTATATAAATCGTGGTTTTCTCTTAACGTCTTGAATTCTTTCCATACCGCTTGTGCATGGTTATAGTCTTCGTCACTAATGCCTGAGTCGTTAAGTATTGAATAGCATGCCGACTTTGGTAGTAGTTCTGTTTCGTTCAGTCGCTCAATGAAATAAACGTAATCGTAAGGGTACACACTTTTTCTAAGTGCGATATCGAGCTGATTACCAGAGTAGTATATGCTAATATTCTTACACTGATCTTTGCTCAGGTTTCTCGATAATGCGTCGAGACTCGATGCTATGAATTTTAAACTATCGATAAAGCGTAATTCACGTTTGAGAAATTTTATCTTATTTTTCTCATCTCTAAATTTATCGGCTACGACTTCTCTGCTAAACGATATATATTTCTTTTCGTTATCACCACCCAGTAATTTTTTTACGAATAGATGACTGTCGTAACCGGATAGATTATGGAACAATACCGAAAAAACTTGGGCAATTTATATTTTAGAGTACAAATCTTTTGAGCGGCGCCTCTAAATTTACTGGTAAGGTGGTAATGGTCTCTAACTCGATCATCACCCAATTCATCCTCTCATAATTTTGAGACAAACAGTAGCCGAGTCCTATAGAGCCTATTCTTCCTTTCCGAATGTTATTTCCTTGGGAAATTTAAATCCACTGTAAATCTCTTTTATATTATCTATAAGAGTGTCTACGAGTATCTGTTGTTTTGTTGACTGACTCGAAATCGGCGAACCCTACACAGGGCACTCTCATCTTTCTGCCAAAAATTTTGAAACTCAATATAGGGGCCTAGTTCCTGGTTCTGGAAGTTCTATCTTTTGAGGGGCGTGTTGGGAACAGTACTCGGTGTGTTTATGTAATGAATCTATGTCTCTATTTCCCATCAGATATCGTTTACAATAGTGCATCGAATGAACGGAGTTTTCTGTCTTTACCACCATCAGTCTGTTAAAGTTCTTTAACAAACAATAATGTTTTCGTTCTTCATTGGAAATGAGTAACATGATATCGCTCTCGTGCTTCGATAAATATAGTGTCAATAGGTCAACATCTTTCTCGCGACCAAAAACATTAATACTAATATTTTTATTTCTCTCAAACTTACTTATTACATTAGCCTTTGAGAAACGGGGAATTTGATGCCGGACCAATGAAGTTTCTCAGACTGCTTGATTAATTCTTTCGTAATTCTTTTCGAATCTCGCTCAACGGGCTTTAAGGCTCTCGTTAGACACCATTTTAAACATTTTTAGTCTTCATTCTTCGCATTGATGATAGGCTTTTTACTTGCCAAACATTTTCGGAGTTTCATATATGAACTACCATTCAACGGTTTATATACGACCGTGTTAATATCCAACTTTGTAACCGCTCTGAGTCTTCAGGTACTACCGCGCATCTAGAAGGCGACCATTGATTCTGGCCTTTTATCTTTAGCATTGTTCTAAATTTCGCTCATATTGGTAGAGTCTAAAACCACCTCGGTTCGAGAAACGAACGGTACATCTTCGGAGTCTACTTGACCGGATTTCCGGATTTCAGATTGACGCGTTCTATTGTGCAGATAAGGACAAAATTAACCTTAGTCTGTCGATTTTTAGTCAACAGGTCTACCACTTGTGTTTGACCGGCGTCAAGAAAAAATGTGGGGTCTGTTCGATAGTCTGAAGGCTCGATAGTCCGAAGCTCGAGAGTGCTTAGGGTTCGAATAGTCGGAAAAATTTTTTTTTCCCAAGGTTTGTTAGTTTGAAGATTCTTTACTTCGGGTTCAAGGTAAATTCTTCGTAAGCAGTTCTTCGTATAGCAATTCTTCGTATACACAGCACATTATTTATTCTTCGTAGCGCATTTCTTCGAAAAAAATTAGCTAACTGCGACTAAATGGAAGCGAAATTCATAAAAAAATATGCCAATATAGAAGCGGGATAATGAAAAATGCATATAAATGGAAGCGGGTTTGATGAAACAAATATACCTAAATGGAAGCCGGATTGATGAAAAGAAATATGAATATGTCTCCATAGAAGTGGGATGATGAAAAAATATACATTGGCCTAAATAGAAGCGGGAATAATGAAACAAATGTACCTCAATGGAAGCGGGATCGACGAAAAGAAGTATGCGTAAGCTAGAAAAGAAGTATGCGTAAGCTAGATATATGAAAAGGGATCACATTCTTAAGTAGTAGCTAGATTGATTAAATCAATTATGCTGTTTTGGGATGGTTCTGCGTTTTTATTTTGAGTACTTTGCTTGCAGTAATGTCCATAATAATAAAATACGCAATTTTTTTGTAAAATTTCGCAAAAACTGAAATAGGCTAAAATACACATTCACGCAGTTCAAATAGAAGCGTTAATGATGAGAAGATTTTACCTAGCACCTTCGGAATATCGACACAGAACCGATTCCGTATGCTCCATCGACCGTGTATTATTTCGTGAAGCCGTCTATCTGATTTTGCGTTTATTCATAAGAATTTTGCCAAATAAAGAATTCACTTTGGTTTTCAGTGCTTCTATCTTCTCATTCACCATTTCCTTTGGTTTTTCTGGTATATACCCCTCAATCCACTTTGCGAATGTATTAATCGCAGATTTAGTTTTATCGTATATTTTTCGTACTGTCGTGGCGGGTAAGAGACCGAGTGTTGGGATTCCAATGTCGGGGACGGGTGTGTCAAGCAAAATGTTCTTGTTAGCATTAGATACGATTCTCGCTATCAAATCCGCATTATGCAGTCTCGTATAACCAGCCATAAAACTCTGCTGGCAATTTTTATTAATTCAATCACAGTCTTCTTGGAGTATTCCATTTTATATTGTGTCGTCATTCCTTTAAGTCGGAGAAAGAAAATAATATCATTCATTTTATATATGAGAGAATATTGTTTGAATAATTTGCATGTGATAAGTCATCATCAAAACTGCTGAAACTATTGAAAATTTCCGGCGTTTTTACCTTATGATGGGTGTTGTGACCTAAAACATTGGTTTGTGCATTTGACTCATTGACAATATTGTGGTGAGTTATAGGTTGGTGTTTGACCTATAGCTTTGGCTGTTGTCGTTTTGGTAATTCAGTCACCTAGGGTAGGTTAAGTAACCTAGTAATTGGGCGAATTGAGCTATGTTTTAGTTAATGCGCCAGCTTTTCACGTTCTCTACTACCTCCATGAAATGAATTTTTTGACTTCCCAACATTGTGCGAAACATTTTTCACCATGGGCATCGGATATTTACAATAAACCGTTAAAGAATTGATGTAACGATAATCACAAGCCAGTCGTTATGGTCCATAAATCTTTTTGACAATTACCAACGACTTGCCATTCGACTTGACGACGGTTTAATTATTTTCCGTTCTGAAACATTTTTTTGATTTGCCTTTCCACTTCATGTCGATGAATCAAAGGAATTCGATAAGCGGCAAACTCCTTTTCTCGAAAATCAGGCTTCAATTCAATTACATGTTCCACCAGTGTACACAATCCAGGTTTGTCTCAAAATCAATCACTGTCTTTATTCAACACACCCAGCAGTTGTTTTTGTTGCAGCAATGTTTATGATGAACTTGTTCTGGATACAAATTTAATGGCATTTCTTCACTTGGTTCTGAACTTTTCAATGGTATTTCAACCACTCAACCAAAATCTCCAATTTCTACAACATGTCATCCACAGCTCAATGCTCTTGTGATGTACATTCTGAGTTTATCTGAATGTACTAGCTTTCTTCCATCATTTCCCATGTCCACCACTTTGATCTTCGCTCAGCAATAGTACATATGCCATGCCATGCCATTGTGATAACAATTCATTTGTTGGTGTCGGAAACAGAATAAAGACCTGTTCGCCAACTCTAAGCTCCTTATGCTTTGCTCTCTTGTTGTACTGATTCGTATATTTCAGCTGCTTCTCTCTTGCATTAGTTTGTGCAAAAAATATGACTTTTTCCCAGTTCTCTTTCAAATCCTTGAAATATTTCTCTGGCTTAATTCCAACGAGAGGTGGTAAATTAATTTCTCCAATCTAACTTTCCTTTAAAATAGCAATATGATCACGTGGAACCTTTCCATGCACCATCCTATAAGGTGAAACTGCTGTGGTCGCATTTGGCACTTCACGTATTGCTCAGACAGCAAAAAGGAATTATCTTATGCCATCTTTTTGGATTGTCCAGGATGACATGATGAATCATCTTTTTGAAAGTTTGATTCCATCTTTCGACTAATCCAGCAGCCTCCGGCTGAACTGGCGTATCAAATACTGGACAACATCTAAACAATGACAAGAATTCTTGTGTCACACTTGCCGTGAAGTTTGTTTCTTGATCGCTTTTTATGATTGACGGTATTACGCCATTTGAAAATGCTTCCATCAACGCCTCACCCTCACATACAGCTAAAAAGGAAGACTTTGATCTTCACTGAACAATAGTAATGGACCACGCCATTGTGACAATAATTTGTTTGTTGAAATTGGGGTATCGATTGATCCCCGTGAGTTGATCCCCGTGAGTTGATCCCCGTGAGTTGATCCCCCGTCAATTGGTCCCCTAGTCATTTGATCTCCTCGTCAATTGATCCCCTCAAATCTCTAGGCTGCGTGTGGCGGGTTTCACTTCTAGACGACGAGATTATCGCCAGTTCTTTCCTCGCTCACCAAGCTCAGCAACACGACACACTGGATGGTTTTATTATGTATATTTATCGGTAGATATACACACCACTCATCCTATCTACACTAACTAAAGCCATAAGTGTCCTTTAGAAATGTTTCTTTGGTTAACGTTGGAGACGGGGTTCCCCAACTACGTTGATTACCCTTATCGTCAGAACGATCCAACGTCTCCCCCAGTTTCGAAACAAGGCCCCTCTTCGCTTGCTACACTATATGAAACGAATGTGAGGCGATTTCCTTCGCCATTCCAAACGCAAAACTCGTATCTCTATTGGACGACCGATCACCTGCTGAAACTATTCCTATACCTGGTTGGTCGGACCTTGGTGTCCCTAGCATAACGTCATATCCCTAGAGGCGTACGATTAATGTTTGACTAGCGGTTGTTATAGCTGGGCGTTGTTAGTGTCATAGAAGGGCAACAGGTTCCAGGGATTGAATTACATTATTATAGTTGTACCGCCTAATAGGTTGCGCCGTTCGTATCGGAATTGTCCCCTATTCATGATCCCTGTCAACAAGCCGGTTCGGAACAGATCATCAGCTGGTTCATGAATTTCTTGTCCGTGGGTCGCAGAGATGGGGAGGGGCAGGCGATTCTAACGTCTGCCTCGAGGTGTCGGGTTTCGTTGCTTGACACACCGTTGATCTTTGCATATATCTCGCCGTCTGTGTTGAGGCCGTCTGCCTCCGGCGAAACCCATTCATGTCTCTCCTCTGTGGATTAAGTTTGACGTCCTCATTCGTAGTCCTCCCACGCCTCTGCTGTCGGTCGAAGACTTTTATATAGCGCCATCGTCCAGAGTTTCGCGCGTGACATTCCCGCCAACCTTTAGATAAAATGTCATCGGCGTTTTCCTTCCGTTGTTCGTTCCCTCCGTTCATCGTCAGCTCGTAAAACAGAGAAAAAAGAAAACATAGTGATTACTGTACACTATATAATGCAATCCTAGTACCTCGGACCCCGTTACTAGTAGTCCAATAGGCTAATATTCTTCGGCTCTAGGTGCGAGACAGGTGGTCCACAAAAAAATTTTTGGATCCAGGCCTGAACTTAAATTCTAATTTAAATTCCTGTAGGGCTAGAGCCCATCTCATCAGTTTCGAACTCTTAGGAACTGCTTCAGTGAGGAAAGACAGAGGACTATGATCAGAATAGAGAGTTGTGTCTGATAGGAAGATCCAAGTCTTGAATTTCCTAAGTGCCCAAATAAAAGCACACGATTCGCGTCCAATGGTTGACCAGCGAGTCTGAACATCATTAAATTTGGCGTTAGCAAAGGCAATGGGGCGTTCCTGCCCCTCGTCAGACCACTGAAACAAGCATGCCCACATGGCTGTGGCACTTGCATCTACGGAGAGTCCGAATTTCTTCGAGAAGTCAATCGTGTGTAGACAGACAGCCTTAGACAAATCGTCTTTCAGTTTATCGAGTACGTTTTGATGCCTCAGTTGCCAAGGTACCTTGTTGGGCACTAGTTTATGCGTAAGGTCCGTCAGGACCTGTGCAGTTTCGACCAGCGCTGGAATAAAGCTCCGGAGTAGCTGAAGAACCCCACCGCCCTTCGGACGTCCTTCCTGGTCACAGGTGGTTTCATCTCGTCGTGGCTCGCTACTTTGATGAGATCAGCCTTGATCTGTCCTGGTCCGATCACGTGACCGACAAACCGGGTCTGCGGTTGTGCAAACGTGCACTTCTTCAGGTTTAAAGTGAACCCTGAAGCGCGGATGACTTTGAAGAATCTCTCGAGGTGCTCTACGTGATTTGACCACGGCGTTCAATATACGGAGACGTTGTCGACGATGGCTCCGTGAATCCATTGACGGGTTCAAGTACCTTGGCCATACAGCGGATAAACGAGTTTTACGCGGCCTTTAACCAGAACGGCATCCTTTGGAACTCAAAAAGTCCTTGTTCGCAGACGATCGCTGACAACCATTGGGATTCGGGGTTCAGAGGGATCTGCCAGTACCCGGCCCTTGGCGTCGAAACAGCTGATGTATTTTGTCCTACCTACTTTCGGTAGAACGTCATTGACGTCGGGCGTTGGATAGCAGTCTTCTTTAGAGTAGGCATTCGCTTGTCTATAATCGATCGCCAGTTTTACCCCCCCCCCCTTGTCCTTGGTGTCCCTTCAAGACGCATACGACAGGGCTTGCATTGCGCTTGTAGATTCTGTTATGATCCCCTGATCTAACATCTCTTTGATCTGCCGGGCGACCTCGGCGCGCAGTAATTCTGGCACGCGGTACGCTCTGAGCCGCCTCTGAGCAAAACCAAGCTTTATCTTGATTGTATGCTGTTCTAATGTACATAAACCCGGCTTCTCAGAAAACACATCTGCATATCTGTCTATTAGCTCTTGGAGATGACTCCTCTCAGCGTCAGACAAATGAGCAGTTCGCCCTTCTTCAATTAAGGTGCTTGGTCCAGGTGCGATTCCTTCTGATGGATCGATCACCTCAATTGACCCGAAATCACTGTCGTGATCATAAACAATGTTGCTTACAATGGGTTGCTGAAGCCTCTCATTGAAGTTGCGCATTTTTTGGCGTGTAAGTGTCTACGCTTACCTCCAAGCTCGACAATGTATGAATATGGGGACTTCACTTGGGTTACTACGCCTGGATCCTGCCAGCGATTATAAAGCTTGGCGTTCTTAGAGTCCGAAGCTAACACAATCACCTTGTCTGCCACTGCGTAGCGCCTATCTAGATTTCGTAAGTTGTAATTCTCTACGTAGCGTCTCTGTACTAGAGTTGAGTAATACTCTGTATACCGAGTAGTCATCTCTAAATTGGACTTAAACTGTTGAAGATATTATTCCGGGAATTTTCCAATGCCGAATGGTAATTCTGGCTGCCCCGCCCATGACTTCTTCAAGATGCTGAGGGGTCCCCTGGGCAATGTTCCATAGACAAATGTAAATGGGCTGACGTGGGTTGTGATGGACGTTCCCTTAGACTCCACAATACGAAGGGCAGCAACTTATGCCACCCAAGTGGATCGCCTTGGCATAATTTGTAAATCATCCTCTTTAAGCTCGCATTGGCCCTCTCGACCGTTCCGCTGGCCTCTGGATGTCCAGAGATATGGAACCTCGGGGTACATCCTGGACGTGTTAAAAACTTTTGAGTTAGCTTACTCGTAAAATTCGTACCACAATCCGTGAAAATTACCTGTGACACAGAGAAGGTCATGAACATTTGTAAAAATGCATCGCATACCGCCCGCGCGCTTATGGAACGGAGCGGATATGCCATCAGCCATCTTGAAAACCGGTCGACAATCACTAAGGCGTAATTGTATTCATGCTAAGGAATCGAAGGGTCGCCCAACGGAATTAATGGGCCTATACAATCGGCATTTACAACTGACCATGGAATTTTGTCATTGCGAAGGATAGCCTGGCTTGGAATGCGCTGATTGGTCTTCAGATTGGTCTTCAACTGATAGATTGGGCAAGACGCACAAAAATCACGAATTAGGATGTCCATATTCGAATACCAGAAGCTGAGGCGAATCCGATCCTTAGTGGACTTCAAAGCCATATGACCTGAGAATGGCGCGTCGTGTGCCATTTTGAGAACGATTTCTACCCGTTTGACTGGAAGACAGAGTTGCTTTACCTTATGGTCAACGATGCTGTCACGATGATACAACAGTCCACGTTCAATAAAGATGCCCCCCCCTTTCCTCGTTTGGCTAAAAGAGAGAGCGGGTTGGCAGTCCTGCTGACCCCCTGATTCTCCCCTCTCTCTTCCCCAACAAAGAACTCTTGCCCGATCAGTCGATCAGGAAACTCATCGTTTGATCTGATCGGGGGAGTTTTCTTGTCCGTCTGGTTATCAATTTGACCGTCCGTCTGTTTGTCAGGTCAACATTGACCGCCAATACCGTGTAGTGAATAGCGTCCTTCAAAAATTGCTTATTTGGGGAGTCAAAATTAATTCTTCTGGTAAGTCTGGAACAACAGCGAGCCATACTCTTACACTGGGTGATATGTTGACTAACCCCTGTGATTCGTCGAAATCCGGTTTTAACTTCAAACGGATGACGTCACAGACCTGGGAAATTCCCTGTACACCCGTAATTTTGTCCTGTTTGTATATTGGGGCCTTGAGGGGTTCTACCAATGACTTTCTCACGCATGCTATCTGTGACCCAGAGTCTTCCAGGGCGTTTACGCTCAATAAATTTTCGATTCGTACCTTCACGTATGGTCTCATGTATAATCTGTCAGCGTCTATGTAGATGGTTTGACTCTCAACTGTAGTGTCTTGTGAGATTTTCTCTACCCCTTCACTCACTACATTACTGATGCAGGCGTTACTTTGCAATGGGGCGACGCTTTCACTTCCGGTGTCGCCAGACGCACATACATTGATGTGTACCGGCTTCCGGCTGGCGGTTTTACTCTGCGGGCAGTCACGTGCCCTGTGGAGTCCAGAAGAGCAAATAAAGCACAGGCCTTTCTGTTTGGCCTCTTCTGCTGACGGCTTAACACCTGCCTCCCCCCTTTGTACTGAGTGCCTGTATTCCACGTACGCGTGACGTTGACACTGGCCTCATGACTAGTGCTGCCCCCGCTCGCCGAGTTAGGTCGAGTTGGGCAGGACTCCAGGCGTGGGGTGCTACCGTAACCTTTGGGTGCTTCATAATTCCGGTGGTGGGCGGCTAAATATGTGTCAATAGACCCCGCCAGTTCGGCATGCGACGGCCACTTGCCTTTCTTTTCTGCTAATGCGTAGTTTAAACAACTGCTGGGCAACAGGTCTTTGATCCTATCTGTCACTAGCAAACTAATCGTCTTTCCAAACGATTCATCCACCTGTCTGCTTCGCAGATAGTACACCAAGGCGCTATGTAGCCTTGATGCCCACGAGGAGTATGTTTCATCGTTAGCTTTCTTCATATCCAAGAACTTAGCTCTCAATTGGACGGGACTTAGTCGATATTCACGTAGAATGCATTCTTTTAATCGTGTATAATCAAAGAGGTCTTCTTCAGATAGACGCGAGACCAAGGCCATCGCCTTATCGCTTAGATTAGCCAATAAAATCTTAGGCTGTAGGTCGGGTTCAATGGCACAAGAGTTGAATAGGCGTTCAGTAGATCTAAAAACAGGGTAGATCAGCTGATTCTGTAGCATTCCTTTGAGAGAATCCTTGCAAGTTTTTACTCGCGTCATGAATGACTTCTGTGATGCTCCTGCTTCCCTATCCTCTAACTTTTCTTCCCCTTCCCTTCTCCACTGCATACTCTCCTCCTGCGCCCTCCTCCTCTCTCATCTGTATTCACGTTCCTCTTCATAGTCTTGTCCTCTCTTTGTTGTTTTCTGATCCTCTCTTCCTCCTCTCTCCTCTTCCTCTTTTCTTTCTTTCTCTTCCTCTTTCCTTTTCTTTTCTATACGTTCCTCCTCCTCTCTTCTCTTCTTTTCCACTCGTTCCTCCTCCTCCCTTCACTTCTTTTCCACTCGTTCCTCCTCCCTCCTTTTCTTCTCTTCCTCTTTCCGTTTCTTTTCTACTCGTTCCTCTTCTCTTATTTTCTTCTCTTCCTCTTTCCGTTTCTTCTTCTCCCTTCCTCTCCTCCTGTCTTCTCTCTCTTCTTCGTATTCTCTCTCCTCCCGCTCCAATCTCCGTCTCTCCAGCGCACGCATTGCTATTTCGTCGCTCAGCTCCACTTCTGAGCCCTGGCTGAGAGAATCCTCACTCTCGCCAGTCCCTTCGATCGTTTCCTGGGCCCTCGGACCATGCTCGAATTAGCCTTTCCCGGTCCATCGCTGCGATCACAGCTGCCTCGTGACCTGCCTTGGTTAAGCAGGTCACCAGCTGCTCGCTTGTCATTTTCCGAGCGCTTGCTCGTCTTTGGAGGCCTTGTCTGTTCATTTTCACCGGATTTACCCTTCACTAATACACAATGGCACAAATATATAAACAATCACACACCTAGCGAGTACCACCTACTCTTCCGCCTTACTCGACGAAGAAAAAGCTACAGGCAGGCGCTATAGAATCCTATTCTATCGCCTAACCTGTCTCGGCTATCGCCTCGGAAGTTCACACTATCAGACACACGTTTACAGGGTCCTACCTCGCTCCGTTGGCTGCCTCGTGTCGTCACTTGCGCTCGACCTCGTATCGATGTGATGCCGTGCCCTCTTCCGTCGTTGCGTCTCGACCGCCCTCTGGTGACGTATCGACTCTTTCGGCTGTCCTCTGCTTCTTTGGCGTTGACGTCTCGTCGTTGATGCCCGTCGTGGCTCCCGTGTAGATGTCGCTTATGTCGAATAGATGTTACCGGGCAGGAGCGCTGAGGATGGACTGGGGCTTAGATATATTGTGAGAGGAGAGTCCAATGAAGGCAATGTTTCCGAAGTCTACCCTGGAACAGATCAGGGCGTCCAGAAGCGTGGACACAGCATGTAATGAGAGCGGCTGACTTATAGAGCAGATCTGGCGCAGGTTATAGAACCAGGAGCGCGATAGGGTATTCACGTGGCCTGATAGGGAAAGGGTAGGATCAAGAAGGAGGCAAAGATCTCCGACAGATAGGGAAAAAGAGAATCCCAGTCAATCATGCCCAGCTTGACTCTGGCACCGAGTCAGATAGACTGGATTTATGCTGAGGTTCAGGGAGGGGCCATTTAGCAAGTCATGCAGCAAATACTACTATCACACGGGTTTGCGTTGTAACTTATATAGTCATAGACGAATTACTATCTACCCCAGACGGTTCCAAAAACGGTTGCCTCGTAGAAGTCGATATCAAATTTTCAGAACATTTACACGACGCCCTCAGCGACAACCCACTAGCTCCAGACATCCTAAAAGTCCTCAAGATTGACAATCCGGTTGTCAGCACAACCTATAGAACACGTTTGGAGGCAAGTGCGTAGAATGTAAGCAGCTGATTCGACTCCAGCGGATAAAATCGAACACGGCCTACTAGGTTCACTACAGGAATCGAAAACTATATGTATCATTTGTTTAAAAGTTACAAAACTAAGGGGGTTCCAGAAACTAGTCAGTCGTCGTGGATGAAGCCAAAATCGAAGAACACGATTCTTTGTACGGAACCGAATTCGGCATTAGAAAATTACTTTTTGAAGTACAAACCAATAATCCATACGCGAACAGGCTAACAAATAAAGAATTGTGCGACCAGTTCGATAACCAACAAGGCGGTCAATACTACGAAACAAGGAACAAGAAGGTTGTAGGAAAATTAAAAGACGAATGTAATGGAGTGCCAATGGCGAAATTTATTGGTCATAGACCCTAGATAGTATTCTATCCTTGAATCGGAAAATACGAGCAAAGGAAAGGAACACAGAGAACGATAGTAAAGAAAGACAGCAAAGACGAAATGTTTAAGAATCTCAATTCATGGAAAATATTACGTCAACGAACAAACCATGATTCGAAGCACAGACCTTGAAATCGGTGTACACCAGCAAAATAAAATATCACTGCCTCCGATTAACACAAAAAATGGATATCTCCAAATATAATTACGACATTGGCATACGGGTATTATCAGCTCTGAGAGGGAAATTAAGTATTCCACCAGAAGGCAGCTTCGTCCCCATAGTATATCCTCACAAACTAACCCACTGCCAGTCCTATTTTCATAGATGGGATAACGCTGGTCAGCCTTCCTGTCACGGTGGGAGGCATCGGCAAGGTATCGGATGGTCTCGATTACTCAGCATGTCTCCACTGAACTATTCGACCGTTGACCTAGGTTGAAGTAAACAGCCGCCGGCTAAGGTCTACCCGTGTACGTGGAGGCCACCCGGCCAAAATCGGATCTGACTGGTTTTCCAGCTTCTATTTAAGCATGATTGATGAAAATGATCATGCTTAATTGGAAGTCAGATTGACGAAAATAATCAATGCTTAAATAGAAGCGGGATTGATGAAAATAATCATGCTTAATTGGAAGCTGGATTGATGAGAAGAATCATGCTTAAATGGAAGTCGGAGTGGTGAAAATAGTCATGCTTAAATAGAAGCTTGATTGCTGAAAAATAAAACCGATTCTTTGGAAGCAAGATTAATAAAAAGATTGTGACTAAAAGGGTTCTACGATGAGTAGAATTCTCATTTCCATCCCGCTTTTATTTAAGCATGATTCTTTTCATCATTCCAGTTCCCAGTTTAGCAGGCGGACCACATATCCTAACTGGTCCCTCACCGATCACAAAGTATCGAATGTCATCCGACAGGTCGACCAGCCAGCGTTGTATCACCTTTTGGATGGACCTGACCGTGGGTTTGTTCGTGAGGAACTGCTGGTTGTGCCTATTGGAACTGAGCTGCCTCCCGGTAGAATACTTGGATGAAGTCAATTTCCATCTTGGATCTTATAATATCCGTATACCCTATTCGTGATTCCTTCGTGACATATCAATTTCTTAGTATCCATCGGGGATAGAGGTACCTTATTCTGCTGGTGCACCTAAATCTCATGACCAGTGCTTCTAATTAGGGTCTGTTCGTGCTTGAACTGCTTTCGTTCGAATAACGACTTCTTGTATAAATCGTGTTAAAGATCTTTCTTTACTACTGTTTTCTGAATGCTTCTTGCCTTATAAGTGTTTTTGCTATTTGATACAAGGATTGAGTACATCTTTGGTCTTAGTCCCACGAATTCCGCTAATGGTACTCCGTTACATTGGTTCTTGAACTTGCCAACAACCTTCTTATTCGTGTCGTCGTAATACGGGCTGTCTCGTGAATGTTCCGACAGATCGTACGAGTTTGTGTTAGTTAACATGTCCTCGTATGGATTCTCAATCTGCACCTGATACAACAGACTATCAGTGTCAGTGTAGAGTAGTTGTGCTTTGTCCCCGTAGTTGGCCTTTATGTCGTTGTGCCAGAAATCGTACATACAATGCTTCGACAGATCCAACACTTTTTGTCTTACGCATATTTTTTTCAGTGTTACCTTCTTTTTGGTGCTGTGTTTGGCAACCAGTCCGCTCGAGAACATCTCGTGCGATATGTAGGCTGGATCTGCAATCAGTTTAAGAAGCTTATCGCCGTCATCAGCTTCTAGGTTCACTCTAATTCTACACCTCACGCATTTTATCGATTTTCCAAAGAGTGCATTGTTCATGAGTTTGAAGAATTCCTTTTTAAATTCCGTCGTGGATTTCGCACGCAGTAACGTATTCATTTCGATGTACGGTAACATCCAAGCCGACTGATTGAATTCTATTGCCATATGCAGTTTAGTAACTTTCAAACCCAGCGACGCGTACAGTTTTAGAGTCATGTAATGCACAACATAGCGCTCTTTTTTCCACAAGCTTTTAACCAGTTTCACACATTCTACAAACACGCCTCCCAACTCGTTATGTAGGTCGTGCTGATAGCGGGATAACCATTCGTAATCATTGTGAGCATCACGAAGGTGTTCCGGGTACTCGATGTCGACTTCTGCAGTGAATTCCCTTATCTGAGTCGTCCGGAGTGGATAGTATTTCCTCGATAGTGATATCGTTCTTTCACGCGAACCCGTGCGATGGCAGGTATTGCACCATAGCCCAACCACATAGGTTATTTCCGTCAAAATAAATGATCGAATTCTTAGGTCTCGAACGTCATATTCAGGACATTGCTCGTTGTTGGCCTTGGCATATCTCTTTGACACCACTGAGACACCACCACTCATGTCTTTTTCAACGAAGAGATGCATATCAATGTCCGTTAACAGGTCCAGTTCGACCTAGTTCGTGTTTAGCATGGCGTCCCACCCAAGACCAGGCGCCGACAAGTAGCTTGCTGAATGTAACTTGCAGTGCTCAATCGAAGATTCTCTAAATGTCTGAAACACGTCTGCTAGAAGTAGCACATCCATCTTGAGATTAATGTCGTGGTAATCTCCAAAGTTTTTGCATGCGAAAAACATGCCACACTCCCTGAGCGTGTTCGTAATCAGAATCTGAGATATGTTCTCTTGACAACTTACTGTAGAACGCCTCTTTTGGCGGAAGTTGCGTTTCTTCGAAGCGATGTGGGCAATTGACGTAATCATAAGAATAAATTTCTTTTCGTTTCAGAAGTTCGATGTTCTCACTGTTGTTGTTTTTGCTGGTGATTTTCAAGTTTTCCAACGATAAATTATCAGCTAATTTCTCTAGGGTAAAGTTCATGAACTGTAGACTGTCGATGAACTGAAGATTGTCTAGAGAGAAAGACATGTACTTTTCCATGTTGTTGGGAATACACGAAATCATTTCAAATTTCGCCTGAGTTTCCGATCGCCTGCATGATCAGTTGACTATCATAATTCTGAAGGTTGTAGAAGACGACAGGGATCTTACAGTGTTTTGGAAATATTCTCAGTCTCGAGTTTTACTCGCTATGGGCCGCACCTCTATGTTTGCCAGTGAGGTGGTCGGGGGCTCGAACCTTATCTCCGTGAAGGTTTTTTTCACAGATGTGGCAGTTAGTTGTATATATATATATTCTGTGTAGTCACTTTCAGTCATTTCCATAGTGACCACGTTTTGTAGTATTTGCCTGATTTTATCTGCTTCCATTTTCATAGATTCCAGAAATTTCTCAACCGAGTTTTCTCCTCGATAGACGACTGGGTCGACGGATTGCCCGTCACTACGAACGACCACATGGCCGAAACTGAGTCTGGTATTCGCACCCGCTTCTATATCGACCGGCGTGTTATACGACTCGAAATCTGCGAATATTATGTATGGAGCTAGCATCTGTTTATGATAGTTCTGAAAGTTTAGCATATTTTTACCCTCTTCTGGCATCTCAATTCTTTGCGGTTTGTGACCAGTTCCATGACAATACGAGGTATGTTTGTCAAGCAGATGTTGTGTGCAGAATATGTGGAGGCAGTTTCGACACGGGTAAGACTTGACTTTGTGTTTGCTATTCCTGTAAATCATTCGAGCTAAGTCTTTTATCCACATGTAGTGCTTGTTTCCATCATTGTCTAGAAGCAGAGGGTCTATAGGATCTTCTCTTTTGGTTTCTTTTGAGTTTCGAATCGGATACAGGTGCTTCTCATTCCATCCGAACACGTTCACCGATATGGTTGAATTCATCTTTTCGAATTTGGTGATGTCTGTGACTCGAATTGGGAACTCCAGTCCATCGAACATCAACTCGTCTAGACGATTCTTATATTTGGTAGTTCACTGGGCGCCTTTTGTAGCTGGATAACGTGCTGATAAAATTGACCATTCGAGGCAGCAATTGTCTTTAATTTCTACATTTATGACTGATCTGGGTGGAATTTTTTCGGAGTCTTAAAGTAACGTTTCCACGAAATGGTTGATATTTTGCGGTTCCGATATCTAAAGCTACGATAATGTGCACAACCGAGCCTGACCCTAAATGTGTGAAGCCATCGATCTACCTACGAATGTTGCGCTGTCCGCTCGTAACGCTTCTGTTTGGTCATCTGAATCTAGCAAAGGCCTAGATTTTGTACGAATGTATGATTTTATCGTATCATTTTTTCTGGCTTCTCAAACTCGATAGTTAAACACTGCGAACATTTGACGCCCTTGTGTTTAGCTATGTCCATTTCAGGATCTCACGAGTACTTTACTCCATTGCCGACAAGAATACTTGCGGATCTTTCTGTAAAGAGTGACCATTTTGTAATATTGCTCGATAGTCTAGTAGGCCTCCACCTCTGAATTTCTTGTGCACTTCTGATTTTGGTACAGCTCTACTCATAGGGCCGGCACAGGAACTTTACTCCTTCTTGGTGCGGGTACTGGAATTTTACTCACTCTTGGTGCAGGCACTGGCACTGGTCTTCTTGGAGCAGGTGTCGGAGCTACACATTGTGACTTTCTTGGAGTTCGCGCTAGCGCTCTCCATGGCGGCCTTCTAACGAGCGAGGTCGATGGTGGCCTTCTTTGTCGATCACTCGATGGGCGAGTAGCTGCCGTAGGAGGGGAGGTCGTAGTGCTGGCGCTTGGTCTCTATTTTGTCTAGTTTGGCGAGCCACAGTCACCGCTGGAGGAACTGGTTGGTCTCTATGGGGTCTCACAGAAAATGGAGGTTGTGGCGCCACAGCAGCAGTTGGCCGACCACGAAGTGCAACCAACCCATCTGCATAATCCGGAGCTGTTATCACACCGTCTCTATGCAACCCTGTTAATTCGCTGAAAGCAGTATTCATAAAAACACTATCTAGCATGCTTGTATCTAGCTTATCTGTTCAATTGGAACGCAGCTATTAATTCACTTTGATCCGTCTCAGCCTTAGCCACTCGTCTTTGATCTTGCGATCTGGGTTTCTATGTCGCAGTACACAATGTAGCTTGTGATATCCGCACCCAGTACACAATCTTAGTGTGGCTCTGGTCCCTACACCATACACCGAACACGCCTCTAGTCCACTTCCTCTTCTTACTAGATAATTATGATAATGGCAGTACTCCTCTTCACAATTTCGATTACAAGTGGTTGTCTTCCCTTGCAGTCTCCAAGCACACTTATTATCTGCTCCTAGTCTTGGCATCGTGCCACTGTTACATAAACAACAAGCTGATTTGTTCAATTAGAAAATAAGCTGTTAATATGCACTTCTCTAAAGCAAAGTTTATTTATGTATTTTTATTTTTTATTGAAACCAATGGACACTGGCCTCAAACCGGCAATACTACTAAGCCGGCAAATGGCCTACTAATAGACTCAAGGACCCTGAATTCTCTCTGTTTCTGTCTCTCTCTGTGTGTTTGTGTTTGTGTGTATGTCTATGAATGTGCGTGTGTCTGCCACTTCTTCTCTTTGTGTGTGGGCCTGTGTCTCCAGCATCGAGAATTTCACAGGTGTTTATTAATATTTGCCCATTTCTGTTTTTTAATTCCAGTTGTTTTAACCACCCCACCTACATTATTTAGTCAATTTATTTAATCTTAATCTTCTGAAGTAGTTACACATATTAAGTACTATGATTGAACACATTGAAGAAAATCTAGCTGCCGTGTTTGGGATTTTAACCCGGATCCTCACTGTTCAAGTTAAACGCGCTGCCCGCTGCCCTACTGAGAGCATTGGTTAAATAACTAATATTTGACTTGTATACAGCATTGGTTAAATAACTAATATTTGACTTGTATACAGACATTCTGTCTTGAATCACGTATCCAGAAACAATTCATTTTCTCATCAAGCAGTCTAATTATAATTAAAACAGAGCATAGTGTTACGGTTAAAGTCTAATTAGGTGTTTTATAATTAGTTAACATAGTGAAAGCTTTTTATTCCCCGTTCGAATATCGACTGACTCAATTTACTCACGCGCGCCATCTATCGAAAGGCCCGTGCCACCTTATTCACACTATGCTTGCGTGTAAACGGGCTCTTCCTCGTCAGCTTAGTTCGTCAAGATCTAGGTCAGCTCGTCAGGAACTAGGTCAACCTGTCAGCTCGTAAACATACCAATGAAATACCTACCGGTCACTTGATCAGGACCAAAACACCAAGACGGAAGTAGAGTATTGGGTCTCATCGCCTTTTTCTATTTATATCCTTGTTGTGGCGCAACGCTTGGTTTTTCCATATATATGGCATTTCATCGTGTTGTGCTGTCGTCTAGAATGTTCTAGAATGATCTTGCGGCTTGCTATAAATATAAGCCTGAGTTTGTGAAAAATGGTCAAATTTTACCTCCTTTAAGTGTGACTAGTAAAACCTGTTAGGTCTCTTTAAACGTCAACTGTCTGTTTTTGCTTTAAGATGTCGTTAAACTTGGGAATAATGGACCATGCATCATGCGCTTTCGCTTTCTCTTTTACAGGCTGGATATAGACAGAATTTTTTCGATGATAAACCAGATTGCTGGCAGGTCGCAGCTGTAAGCTTTGGATTGAGGTGCTTGAGATTGCAGGTTAAAATCCAACCCAGTCCACATTTTTTTACATCCTTTCGCGCAATCTTGCTCGGCAGGCTTCTATTGCGCAATGGTTAGTGTTACATTCTTTAGCGCAGTCTTGCTCGGTTTCTGCAGGCTTCTATTGCGCCAAACCCCGCTATGGTCGGTGTTACAATCTTTAGCGCAGTCTTCTGCAGACTTCTATTGCGCTAAATCCCCCATATGCCATACTACTTAGACCATTTTAAATAACGCACTTACATAGACTCTGTGCATAGATTTCTCTCACCTAGGCATACCTATTCTGTGTTTGCATATTCATACATTCCGCGCTTCATGTTAATTCATTTAATAGGGTCAGACGATTTATCAGTGGAAAAATCAAATTCACCGCGATCTTCAAAATCAAAACCATCTTCAAATTCAAATCGATCTTCAAAATCATCAGGACCTTCAAAATCAAATCGATCTTCAAAATCAAAACGATCTTCAAAATCAAATCGATCTTCAAAATCATCAGGATCTTCAAAGTCAGCAAAATCTGCCTCTCCACGACATTCACATTCAGCACGATATATAGAAGTATCACCACATTCAGCAAGAGAACAATATACGGCACATAGTCTACTTTTACCATCGCGACCACTTTACTCTCGATATTAATAGTCAGCACGAAGCGGTACCTATACACTTGACTGTTGATTGTGATTAACTGACCATAATAATAATCCTGTCTTGTGCGACTGGTATCATTGTTAATTAGTAGGCCTGTACAGCATTACATATTTGGTCCGATTCAATTGTCATTTCAATCTCACTTATAAGTTAACTTAATAACGGTTAGTAGATATTTTCCAGCAGACGAATATTATCAGAATGTTCTCATATCTTCCTATAAGAAATTATCCTAACTAACGCCAAATTATGCATTCTTGACGTATGCATTCTTAAAACTAACAGTGTTTTTTTTAAAAAAAAGATGACACTAATCTGCATTTTATTAAAAGAATGCCCAAGGATAATAACCATAACCAATCGCTTTTATTGATCAACTGACAATCGACATAAATTATAATAGTATAACAGTTTAATGAGGATTGACAGCAAAACAAAAGGGAAGAATAGCCCCTAAAGGGATCGAAAATCCCGCTAACATGGACACCATTACACCAAGTTAACTGAAAATAGGTGGCGTTTGAAGGTTTGATAGTAGATTGAATAGCTGGACTATTTAACTAACAAATAAGAAGCTATATAATATACGGACAGTTTACATAGAATGTAGGAAATGTTCACGTAGTTTATTTTAAACAAAGTGATGCGTGTCAAGACACGTATTTTATTCCGCACATTGTTCCAGGCTACAGGGGCCACGTGTATAAATCTCTTTTAGTCGGTTGTAAGTCCAAGTCCGGACCAGTATTCGCTGTAAATCCGACTAGAGAACTAGATCAGCGTATATGGAGATTCTTGGAGACGCCCAGGTCCTCTAAAACCCGACTAGCGCTAGTCCATCTGGCAGACGTAAATCCGCTAGTCAGGCTCAGTGAAGTTGGGGAGCCGTAGAGTAGTGGTGAACACACTAGGACGCAGCGCTTGAGGTACCGAGATCGAGACCCGTATCCCCCAAAGGTTGACTTCATTCCTTCTTTCGCTAGGCGGCGGCGTTTGTTAAAAATGAAATGTATAGCGTAATGGGCGCCCTGCGTGGCTGCCGACGGTTAAATTCGACTCCTGTAATAACTCGCCATCATTCGCTCGTACTGTTCTTGTAATCATTCCGCGGTTTGTGAGTTTGAAATTAAACGAAAATATTATACTGTATAAGTAAAATGGACGCCGCCGTCTCGATTGGTCCACTTTGACGAAGTTTCAGACTTCAAGGAGAGTTTAAGAGAGATCATAGTTCACTCTGCTATTGTCGGACGATAAACTTAATTATGTTCTTCGCTTTCGCCGTCACAAAATGATAACAATAACGTTGATCTTCGTTTAATCGAGAGTTTTAACACTAGTGTATACATCGCATCGCCGAACGCACGGCCTTTAGCTTGCAATGGTCGAGCTAACTTTTCCCACATGCAGGTTCAATAATAGTTGAGTAAGGCAATCGTAATCTATGCAATGTAGTTTTTGCGGAGGAGTGATATTGCAATAACAGGGACATTTGTGTTTTAACAAAATCATCTGTTAATTAAGACAATGAGCATCTTTGCCAGATCAAGTCCGAAAATGGCCTATAAATAGCTTGCACATGCGCAACTTGCCATAATCGCGCGAGCCATTGATACTGGGTTTTCCCACTCCCATCCAAGTCTCTGACTAGCTAGTTTGGGACCAACGGATCGTTCATACACGCCATTTTCCCGTAGTCTCAAAAATCAGGCTACGAAGTCCGTCTTTTTGCCCAAAGTTGGACTAACGTTACGAGCGTTTTAAAATCCACCATACACGTGAGCCTGGAGGACTACTACATCTAACCGAGAATTTGCGGGTGTTCGTGTGCGTATAGTTCTATAGTCGCAAAAAATTGCGGAGCCCATACGCGTTAATTTAGTGGATCGGAGTAAAATAATTTGCAAAAACTGGTGGTAGTTGGTCGTTTATAAATTTATACATAAATTCATTCAGTTGCACTAAGGTTAATTGGCTAATATTCAATATATGTAGTTGAGGAGAGGATAGGCCTATGTTACATGAAGTTGATCCAACAGTCTGGTCCAACGAATAACGCGTAAGGTTTTGTGTTGCAGGGAGATAAGCCCACTTAGTCTCGAGTGGTAATTCGATGCCCAAATTAGGTTGCAATATCTTAAATAAGGATGAACTAGAGAATAGTAGAGACTGATGCAGACAGATGAAGGTAATAAGTGAGCGATGCGTTGTATGATTTCTATATTCTTTGCTATTTTAGATACTAAGTTTTCAATATATGTGTTCCTAGTCAGACACTGGTCAACATGGGCACCTAGAAACTTAATAGATGTGACTTTTGATATCGGAGTATCATTTATTAGCAGTACAAGGTCGGATAGAGGTGATGGAAAGCAAAAAGAGTATTATTGTTTTTAGTAGCATTGAGAGAGAGCTTATTCGCTGACAACCATGCAGTAGCCAATAAGGAGAAGTTCTCGATTTAGTAGAGAAATTAGTCCAGTATACAAGAAATGGGAGGCTAGAATACTAGTATTATGAACAAAACGCAGAAAATAGAAAAGTGATGAGGCATTTGGCAAGTCGTTAATGAAAAGTAAAAACAACAGGGGGCCTAAAATGGAGCCTTGAGAAATCCCATATTATAAAAGCTTGGTGGAGGAGGCAATGCCATTACAGGACACGTATTGTAGTCTGTTATCTAAGTAGCTCTGGAACAAGCCCAAAGCTGAAACTCGTATGCCTAGGTTATTTAGCTTAAAAAGTAAAATTTAATGATTTACTGAATCGAATGCCTTTGCTATATCTATGACAATACCCAGAAAAATTCATTGCGGTCAAAAACAGCAGAGATAATGGTCTTGCAGATCGATCAGGGGCATCGATGTAGAGTGCACAGATTGAAAGCCGTTTTGGGATGTGGATGGATATTTATTTTTGTGAACATAGTCAAGCAGCCTGGTATACATGACTTTTTCTAATAATCGAGGTAGACCTGTAATTATTAAGCTGGTCTTAGGAGCCCTGTTTATGTATGGGTATAACTTTGGCATATTTCATAAAGTCCGGGACAACACCAGTTGTTAATGAACCATTGAAAATGAATGAGAAAGGCTTGGCAGTAAGCACTAGTATGGGATTGACTAAGGAGGGATGAATATTATCAGAGCTAGTAGTATGGGTGGTTTTCAGGGTTCTGCTAAGAGCAATTATCTCGTCTGGAGTAGTGGGGTAAACAGCAAATGAGTTTGGATTGGGAGGTCCCAGGCAAAATGCATACGATACAAGAGATGGAGGTATATTGTCCACCATTTCTTGTGCAATACCCGTGAAGTAATTGTTTAGTTTTCAGCAATTAAACTTAAGCCCGAGATGACAGTGCCATTTGAATTTATGGATGATATAAGTGCGTCCGGTGCATTAAGCTTAAGAATTGATTTTATGACTTACCAAGTATGCTTCAGGTCATGACTATATTTACTTAATTCTGAAATGTAAACATTTGGTTCAGTTTTTTTGCGTAACAATTTAAACTTATTTCGATAAATTTTATGTTTAGTTTTATATGCCAATGTTGGATTTTTTTACAAAAGAAGCATGAAGTTTAACTTTGACATTGCGAGATTTTAAAAGGGCAGATGTCGTCCAGGGTTGTTTTGGGGCATTGTCCGATTTACGTTTTTTCATAGTTAATGGAAAGGCGGTGTCGTAGATATGTTTAAATCTTTCAATAAACATTTCATAGGCCAGTGAAGGATCACTGCTCGTACAATGATTTTCAACGTCAGACCAGTCTAATAATTATTGCGATAGGAGAGCTTGAAATGGTTCCTTCGAGGCTGTATCAGTGCGTCTAGATTGACAGGTAGTGGTCAGGAGTGTAGTAACTGGCTTATGCAAAATTTCAATGTGTGCTATTATTGGTAAATGATCAGAGATGTCATCAATAATAATGACAGGATCAGATAGTTTAGAAATTCGATTGGTGAACAGGTTATCAATTAACGTAGCAGAGGTATCTGTAATGCAGGTGGGTTGGGTGATGACCGGGAGAAGATGATGTGGAAAAGTTATATCTAGGAAATTACTGGAGAGCGGATGTTCTTGCGTTTTAAGTAGATGAATGTTGAAATCTACTATGATTTGGTAGTCTCTTTGGAGGAAAAAAGTCAGGAGAGAGCACCATTCAGAATTAAAATCATCTAAATCCTGTCCAGAAGGCCTACATATGGTCCCAAATATCGAGCATGATCCAGTATAACATGGTAAAGAAAGGAAAAGAGATTCATAAGCAAAATGTTGAGAGCAGCCACGTGGTGAGTGTAATTGATAATCTATGTTATCTTTTGTAATATCCCCCGGGCGCCTCCTGGCCTGGGTCGGGATTAAACTGATGCAAACCTAAAAGTAACCGCTTATCAATTATACTAGCTGTTAATCCGTTACATATCACGGGTCATACTCAATCTTAACGTTGCTAGAGTAGTGGTTAAGATGGAGAGCTAAAATACACATACATTTAACGAAACGGTCTAGGCGAATAATGTGCGTCACCTAAACATAAGTCAAGTTCGCCGAGATCAATACTTAAATACACAAAAAATACTCATAGCTCTTTAAGATTCCATTTCATTTTAAAACTGCAAATATACTTACATTACACGATGTATTTAATTTTAATAACTGCAAATATACTGACAAATACGCGAATAAAGGTGTTTTTAATTCGAATAGGCTATTTTGCTTTTATTTCTGTTTAGTTGAAAGAGTTTAACCGGACCCGGAGCAGTAAGGTTTACGGAAGATCTACGAAAAAACTGTCTAAAGGTTACTGCACCCGGTGCTACGGACAGTCTATATGTAGATCAGGCAGATCAGATTGACAAACTGACAGACGTATTAGGTAATTATTAGTTTAGGATGTATACTTCGATTTTAGCACCTGCCTATATATAGCTATAACCAAAACCTTTATTGATCCAAAATAACAATAACATGATGTAAATGTTGACAATCATGCTAGGGATCAATGAGGATAGATATCCGTATAGGACACAAGTCTTGTAAGCAGGGTTTCCTTTCCAGTTGATGAGTATAGTTGCACCTGGTAGGGTATTAATACACTAGCATTTTGTAGGTATTTCACTAGTAAGGGGCCATTCACACGATTAAATAACGCATAAAATCCCAATTTTTGGCCCACCCCTACCCCTAATAACGTTATATAACAGCAGCTGTGACCCCACCCCTATATTATATAACATATATGCTACCTACCCTCCTACCCCACCCCAGTGTATAGGCACGTTAAACGACATACAGTCGACAAAATTGTATTGCACAATTTGAAACTTCTATAACAATACAATGTTAGTTAGCACTTTAATAGTAGTAGTAGTAGATAATAGTAGATTCGGCTGTTAATTGTGTTTATCCATTTTATGAACTTCAGTAAAAAATCATCATACATCCAATTAGCTATGTGACAAAAGCTATCTTAAAATTGCGTACTCTATCGTGCCAATGATGATTAGACCGGATGTATGGAGCTCCTCTGCATCTTAATAATCGGACTTTTAATGGTGCTAAATTCACCTGTATTAATTACGGTAACTAATTGGGTAGTCGACGATTGTCACCATGTGTCTACATGTAGACATACTAATACAGCATGATAATACATGGCAGTGACGTACATCCTATCTAAAAGCACCATTTTAGTTTCCCTCCTGTTTTGCACTAGAAATGAGCATTACACTATCACACAGAATGGATTGGCTTAATATTGCACTATCAGGTATTTATCGATAGGTTCACGGTACAACTCTACCTGTTTAATAGCGTATGATGTATGCAGAGTGTATACTTCAACTGCAATTGGGCATTTAAGCACACAAACTATTTACACACACACATATATATATAGAAAACGAAATCAAACACTAAGATTATACCTACCTAAATAATTGTTTCAAGTGAATTAATTTTAATTTAAACCAAAATCAAAACAAAGCACACAGAATTGAATTTTAGAGCGCTTAAAGCCATGCATAGGAAGTTGTTAAAACTGTAAGTAGGATTTATAATTAATAAGTAAGAACGTCAAATCAATATTCGCCAGCTAATGGTGCTAGTTTTGGTTCACAACGTATTGTGAACTTCGATTAAACAATAAAGGTCCGTGGTACATGGAATTTCCAATTGGCAGCAAACAGGCAAAATAGCATAAGCTGAAAAAAGTTTGTTATATAACGAAACCTTCAACCTACCCTTCCCCCACCCTACACAATAATATTGTGATCCAATATTGTGATTGTGTTAGCGTTATATTATAACGCTAGCAAAATCGGAAGCCGCCCACCAACCCCTTGAGCGTTATATAATGGCCTATGTGAACGACCCCTAAGCTATTATGGCCTACTATTGAAATCGAAACCATGATTGTAAACAATGGTGTAAATAAAATAAACGAAAAAAGCGGCGATTTCTTTCGAGAACTAAGGAAACGGTATAGTATGAAATAACACGGATAACTATAATAAGTTGCCATATTACTGTAACGGAACGGGGCCTATTCGACAGTGACCAGGATGACGACTTGCAGCCCCGTCCGATATGGGGGTAGTTCGTGTTGCAGTCCGCTGAGTAAGGCTTCAGTGGTTTGCTGAAGACTAACCATTTAAGGTTTAAGTAGCTCCTTTCTGGATTACGCTTGGAATAAGACACGCTTGTTCGATAATCTTCTTTTAATGTACAACGGAAAACAATACTTCTGTAGCGCCCATTCGGAAACAGTCCGTTTCTCACTCCCTCAATACGCCCTACGTCGATAACTAACGAATAATTGCAACGCTACGTCAATGGCTGACGGCGACTACTATGCTACGTCAATGGCTGACGGCGACTACTATGCTACGTCTATGGCTGACGGCGACTATCGCAAATCTGCGACGACTATATCCACGACGACTATCGCAAGCCACGACGACTATTCGTGCTTCATAGGAGCCGAGACTGCAAGGCCGAAGCCGAATCTACAAGGCTCCCAGATGACGATCTCCAGACGACGACGACGACGACGATTCCCAGGCGACGACCACGATCATACGACGGCTACGATCATACGACGACTCTCCGATGACGACTCTCTGATCCTTTTATACTAATTTGCCGTAGATAGTAGATGATACACAGTAGATAGGAGACAGTAGACAGTAGAGACTACACAGTAGATAGGATACAGTAGATAGTAGATATCTACAGTAGATAGTAGATAGACTACAGTAGATAGTAGACAGTAGATAGTAGAGACTACACAGTGGATGGTAGATAATACACAGTAGATAGGATACAGTAGATAGTAGATATCTACAGTAGATAGTAGATAGGCGTAAACAGCAGGTAGATACCACAGAAGAAAGAACACAGTAGACAGGCGTACACAACAGGCAGACACTACAGCAGGTCGACACCAGGTAGGCGTACCTCTGAACCGTTACATTACGATCGTGTATGTCTACTGCATTTTAAAAGAAAAACATACTTTCACAGTTCAAATTTAATCAACAGAAACATTTATCTGGACATTTCCTTTCTCCAGTTTGATATGACAAGATATTAAGAGATCAAAAATTGGTCTGCTGAAAGTTTGAGATCCAAGACTTATTCAAATAAAAATTGTAAATGTAAGTCCTCACAAGTCCATGCTGGCATAAATAAACACAATTAAAAACCAAATTACCGAACAGTGTAAGCACAGACTGAAATCGATACAAAATTGTGCTTTTGAAGTTGTTCTTATAATGGAAACTTGAGATGCCTGGCGTATATCGTGAGTCATCTGTCATGGGAGCTATGTTTATAGACTACGCCTCATCTTCGGATGTCCACTCAAAAGTTTCTTTAATTGGATTAATATCAGTCAGTTAATCAGTCAAACGGAGATTACTATGTACAAAGACAAAAACATTTCGCATAATTTTTCCTTGCTATTCAGCAGTCGTCTGTAGGATTCGGAATATCTGTCGTCGTTCTAACTAGAATATGGCAACTGTTTGAAGAATTGCGAGTTCATTGGTAACTTTTGACGCTAAGCTTCCTTGTTCAAGCATAGTGCCTGATAAGACCACGTTCGCAATGTTCTCACAGCTGAACTGATGTTGTGTTGCTCGAAACTTCTTATTACACAAACGTTCCAACCAGCATTGCTTACTGAATTAGTTGCGACTAGGACACGGTTGATGATTATAAAGACCCTGCCACTCACTGAAGGCTACCTCCCAGCATCTCAGTAACGGGCAGTGCTTTCGAAACAGGCCGTATTCGGGTCAATATTTTGAAGATCAGTTAGCTAAGCTCTATAGACGAGTTCATAAGGTAAATCGGTTCTACGTCTTTTGATCCCCGTCAGTTCATTCCCCGTCAGTTGATCCCCTGCCAATTGAACCCAGCCCATTTGATACAACATTAATGTTCCACTTGTGACCTTCTCCATTTATTAAAAGAAGACGTAACAGAGTACAATATTTTAAAATGATAAGAAATTACAAAAGCGTAACTGAGAGTCATAATATAATTTTAAGGGGAATAAATCCTAAGCATAAGTGAGAAGGTAAGAAGTGAATATTCTCGGACATTCAAACACAATATACTTCTATTACCGAACATTCGACCAATAATTTGGTTATCGCTTCGTACTTAGCCATAGCTCATAAGAAGGCAAAAAACGCTAGCAACATGTGGATGTTTTGCCTCGGGGCAAGCTAGTATCAATAAGACCTAGGCCTTGATTAGAACAATCGCCTATAGGTCAAATGTCACGGGAATTTCCAAAAGTTTCGATGACTCATCAGTTTCGATGATGAGCCAAAAGGGAAAAAATATTTTCTTGCATATATAAAATGAATGAAAATATTTTCTCGTCACAGCTTAAAGGAATACCACCTCAATATAAAATGGAATGCTCGAAGAAAACTGTTATTGAATTAAGAAAAACTGCCAAACAGAGTGGTTTGGTTGGTTATACGAGATTGCGTAAAGCGGATTTGATTGCTAAAATTGTAGCGAACGAGGCGCCTACTATTAGTTTGCTGGACGCACCTGTTCCCGACATTGGAATCCCAATACTCGCTCCCGTGCCATTCTCAGCGGTACGAAAAGTCCTTGATAAGACAAAATCCGCGATTAATACATTCGCAAAGTGGATTGAAGGGTACATACCCGAAGAACCAAAGCGAAAGGTAAACGAGAAAATAGGAGCACTGATAGCTAAAGTGAATTCTATATTCGGTAAAATTCCTTTGAAAACACGTGAAATAAAAGAGACGGCTACAGCTATCATAGGCTTCACGAAACAATACACGGTCGAAGGCGCAAACGGAATTGACGCCACATCTTTTCTTAACACCATTGGAACACAGGCGGTCGACTTGTTGGCGAAAAATCGTCAGACTAAGGTCAATTTTGTCCTTACCTACACAATGGAGCGCGTAGATATGAAGTATGGAGAAGTAGATTCCATAGATATACTATTCATTTCAAGAACTGCAGTGGTTCTAGACTCAACCGATACGAGTGAAATTTTTAACAACGCTAAAGATAAAATCCTAGAGTCTATAGCTGCCTTCCAGATGCGAGGTAGTAACTGGAGACTTAGAGCGGTTCAAAAATTAGAAATCAACACGATTGCTTACAAATCGCTGAAAGGTAGTTCTTACATTCCACTACCGAAATGTCTAGCGAGTAAAAAGAGTATTAATATAAAGAACGAAGACGAAAAATGTTTCAAGTGGTGTGTAACAAGAGCCTTAAACACCGTTGAGGAACATCCGAAAAGAATTACGAAAGAATTAATCAAGCAGTCTGAAGAACTTGATTGGTCCAGCATTGAATTCCCAGTCGCAGCGGATGCTAACGTGATAAGTAAGTTTGAGAGAAATAATAAAATTAGTATTAATGTCTTCGATTACGAGAAACGTGTAGATCTATTCCCGCTTTATTTATCGAAACATGAGAGCGATTTCAGTGTAGATCTATTACTCATTTCTGATGGAGAAAAGAAGCATTATTCTTGGATAAAGAACTTTAATAGATTGATGGCGGTACAAACAGACAAGTCCATTCATTCAATGCACTATTGTAAAAGATGTTTGCTGGGATATAGAGAGCTAGGTTCGCTACACAAACACACCGAGTACTGTTCCCATCACGACGCTCAAAAGATAGAACTTCCAGATCCAGGAACTATGTTGAGTTTTAAAAATTATTATAGAAAGATGAGAGTCCTTTTTGTAGTGTACGCCGATTTCGAAAGTTTCATTAAACCTATAGACACTTGTCAACCAGATCCCAGCATGTCTTACACCAACAAATATCAGAAACACATCCCAAGTTCTTTCTGCTAATAAATAAAATGTTTTGACGATGATCTATAATGTTCCCGTAATGTTCACAGCGGAGAGCGAAGATGATGATGTAGCTCAGATATTTATAGACACTCTTATAGATAATATAAAAGATATTTATAATCGATTGAAATTTTCAAAGAAAATGATATTCGGAAAGAAAGATTGGGCTCTATACGACTCGGCTACTGTTTGTCACATATGCGAAGGCGAACTGGGTGATGATCGAGTTAGAGACCATTGTCATTTAACCGGTTCATTTAGAGGTGCCGCACACAAAAACTGTAATCTAAACTATAAAGTTCCTAAGTTTTTCTCAGTACTGCTCCATAATCTATCCGGTTATGACAGTCATCTATTCATAAAGAAATTACGAGGTGATGATAATGAAAAGATTAATTGTATTTCTACCAAGGAAAAAAAATATATCATTTAGCAGAGAGGTTGTGGTTGATAAGTTTGTAAATAAAGAAAATAAGGAAGTAGAGGTTAAACGAGAATTACGGTTCATCGATAGTTTTAGATTCATGGCATCGAGTCCCGACGCTTTATCGAGGAACCTGAGGAAAGACCAGTGTAAAAATATAAGCAAACACTACTCTGGCAATCAGCTCGATCTCCTGCCTAGAAAAGGAACATATCCTTATGATTTTATTAATTCCGTAGATCGATTGAGTGAAACAGAACTACCACCAAAGTCAGCATTCTATTCGAGACTTGACGAATCGGACATTAGCGACGAAGACTACAATCATGCACGGGTGGTATGGAATGAATTCGGATTCAAAACGTTTAGAGAATACCACGATTTATATAACGTAAGTGATGTTCTCCTGCTCGCTGATGTCTTTGAGAATTTTAGAGATGTGTGCTGTGAGAACTATGGCCTAGATCCCGCTTGGTATTATACTTCTCCTGGTCTTGCTTGGGACGCCTCATTAAAGTTGACTAGAGTAGAGTTGGAATTGTTGAGCGATTATGATATGATACTAATGGTTAAGCACGGGATAAGAGGCGGTGCTATCACCATTTCACATCGTTATGGGCAGGCAAACAATAAGTACATGCCATCGTTTAACGATAGCAAGCCTCCAACATTTATAACCTATTTAGACGCCAACAACCTGTACGGATGGGCAATGTGTAAGAATCTACCAACTCACGGGTTCCAGTGGATGGGTAATGGTGAGTTAAACGACTGGAGATCAATACCATGTATATTAGAAGTCGACTTGGAATATCTGAAAGATTTGCACGATCTTCACAACGACTATCCTCTTGCTCCAGAGAGTGTTAAGGTCAAAGAATCAGATGCAGCAAAACTCATTCCAAGCCTGAATGATAAAGTAAAATATATAGTCCATTACGAAAATTTAAAGCTGTATGAGAGCCTAGGCTTGAAGATTACCAAAATTCATCGTGGAATTAAATTTGAAGAAAGTGCCTGGCTGAAAAAATATATCGATCTAAATACCAACTTGAGGACCAAAGCAACCAATGATTTTGAGAAAGACTTTTTCAAACTAATGAACAATAGTGTTTTTGGGAAGACGTTGGAGAAGACACAGGCGCTCACGTAGATATAAAACTGTTTTCTAGCGAGAAGCAAGCCATAAAACTAGCAGCGAGAACGAGTTACGACACTCGAACTATTTTTGATGAAAACCTAATTGCCATTCACATGAAACGGACAAAGCTATATTATAACAAGCCTATATATCTTGGCATGTGTATTTTAGACTTGAGTAAGACTATAATGTACGATTTTCATTACAATTACATCAAGAAAAAGTTTGAAGATAGAGCAAAGTTACTTTTTACAGATACAGATTCTTTAGCCTATGAAATTAAGACCGAAGACTTCTACGCCGATATAGCTCCATACATTAGAAGTATGTTCGACACTAGCGACTATCCTAAAGACCACCCCTCTGGTATAGAAACTGGGATTAATAAAAAGGTCATTGGCATGTTCAAGGACGAAGCAGCTGATAAACAGATCGAAGAATTTGTAGGTTTAGGATCGAAACCGTATTCGTACAAGATGGCTGGAGTAGACCACAAGAAATGTAAAGGCGTGAAGAAATATGTGGTCAAGAAATCTATCACTCACGAAGACTACAAAGATTGCTTATTTACCAAGAGAGAACAATCGAGAAAGATGAATGTCATTCGATCGCATCTTCACGATATCTACACCGAAGAAGTTAACAAAGTAGCTCTTTCATCGGAAGATGACAAACGAGTGATTCAGCAAGATGGCACCCACACTTTAGCATGTGGACATTATTCTCTAATATAAAATGAACACTAAACAAATCGATGTCGAGGGCGTAACGCAAGAGAGAACAATCGAGAAAGATGAATGTCATTCGATCGCATCTTCACGATATCTACACCAAGGAAGTCAACAAGGTAGCTCTTTCAGCGGAAGATGACAAACGAGTGATTCAGCAAGATGGCATCCACACTTTAGCATATGAACATTATTCTCTAAAGTAAAATGAACACTAAACAAATCGATGTCGAGGGCGTAACGCTACCTAATATTGCTTTATCGAACGTGGATCTAATTGAAGCGGCTAAAAAACTAAACATAAATAATTTCAGAGGAGTATTTCTAAGAGATGAACTGCCGAAGAAGCCAAGAGCGAACGAGTGCGGAATTCTCGATCTGGACGATTCTGACGGTAAAGGAACGCATTGGAAGTGTTGGATCAAGCGCGCCAATGATAAAATTTATTTCGACAGCTATGGACTACATCCTCCTACGGAATTCATAAATTATCTACAAAGACCGCTGCTTTACAACAGTGAGCGAATACAACCAGACGGCAAGTGTATTGCGGTCATTTATGTCTGTATGTACTGAAGAAAACGTGCAACGATGGTTGTAAATTTAAAAAAGTCGTAAACGAATTACATTAAATAATATCACCTATTTAAAAACATACCTGTCGATAAATTTGGACGAACTGATACTGCATCAGTTGAAAAAATAGTGTCTGGAGGTGTCACTCTATCTCAAGCCAGTAATACCTTTTTAAAACGAGGAGATGGAACAAACGAAATGGATGGGGATTTAAATATGAATGGTCACTCGATAGAAGGCTTACCGACCGACATTCATCCACCAGTCTTAGCTAGCCAGGCTGCGAGTTTTAGGTCAAGTCAAAACTCTAGTCAACCAAGCGATATCGAATAGTTCCACCACAGATAACGCGAGACTACACGTGACTGCAGCACCTACCATGACTTCTGATACAACGATAATAAACAGTTTAACTTATGAAGTTAGTGCTAGCGATTATCGCAGTGTGCCTGGTTGTGAATCCAACCCATGGAGGGCTTTTCAAAATGTTTATCTCTACCCCGACATTTGGGTTCCTGAAAGGACAAGTAATGCTTGGATACAGCTGAAGTACCCCACTCTATCAATGTCAGGATTTTATATCATTGCTGGTCGCACTAATGACTAATATGTTACTAGTTGGAAAGTTCAAGCTAGTAACGATGGAATAGTATTTACAGATATTCTAACCTCTCAAACGGATCACCTCCATTTTTATGATTTGAACTATTTTAGATTTCCCCCTTCTTCGTCTAATTACAGATAATGGAGATTTCATATTATATCTATGAGTCCTAGTGCTGAAACAGCTGCCGTCTCCATGCTACAGTGGATCCCAACGCTGACTGATATCACCCTTGGAAGAAAATGTCAAATCGGTTACGTACCAAGACTATCTTCAGATACTAGCAATTATGGTTTTCAAGCGAATGCCAGCTCAGCACTTCTAATTAACAAAGCCTTTCAGGCGTTCAAAGACGATGGGGAATGGGCGTCTAACGGCAACGTCGGCGCTGAATCGTGGATATCTATCACATGCCCAACCGCAGTGAGAATCTGGAAGATCGGTTTGAAAGGAAGGAAAAAGAACGATGAAAGGATATCCCGCTAGCGGATAATCGCATACAATTTTGAAGGACAAAGGGTTACTATTTACAACGCGCCTTTAGACATTTCTTTAGGAAATACTTACCAAGAATTTTTAATCGATTCCGCAGGAAAATATACGACCTATAAGTTAAGCTTCCGCCAGACTGAAACGGGGAAGCCAGAATTATGCGTGATGCAGGTATTCGTGTACGATGATTAAAATAAGAAAAACTATTTTCATATTTTTAGCTTAAAGAAAATATTTTCTATATATAAAAGAAAAAAATGATTGTCACACGAAACGTTTAATCCGGATAAAATGATCTTTAAAGTCGCGAATAAGACGAATCAACGAATTCAAATTAAATATAAATACCCGAACGGCGTCGAAGACGATTTTCATATCCAAACTCCAACATTAAAAAGTTGGAGTATATCGCCAGATTAAGGTTTTGGTAAAACCGATGGTCCTATTGTTGGTTATAGTATACCAGTAATGATGTATGATTGGTCAACTGATGAAGAATTGGTGACTATCGGCTTGTTTAAAAGTATTTTAGAACGCATTCAAGAGTATCTGCTCGATCCTAATACAAACACGGCCTCGAATAAGAAATACGAAGATTCGCAGGTTAGACAAATGTCTATCTTTTATCAAAAAAAAGAACACGAACCGCTAAAGATGTACCCGAAATTGACAACTGCGTATGGATCAGCGGATATAACAACCGAATTTGATGATACAGATGACAATCCAATCGACCCTCTAACGTTAATATCCAATCCATGCAGTGTCGTGTTAGATTTTGCGTGTAGTATATTCATTGGAAATAAGCCATCAGTTCAATTAAGAGCAGAAGATGTTATATTAGTAGAAAGAACTGAAGTACGAAAGCGAGAAAGGCGTCTATTTGCTAAGAATTTCACAAAGGTTTAATTAACAAAGTGTTGATAGATTTTCAATGAGAAACATCATTGAAAATTTAATCCAGATACCACGATATACGACGTGATCCATCCCGGCTCCATTTCTATCTTTGTTTTTGCAAAAGTAAATGTCTTGTTCGTTTGCAACTTGCTGAGCAGGAGCTCCTCGTAAACGCTCATGTAATACTCAGTCTTATCCGGTGCCTCTACTGTAATAAGGTAAAAATATCCTACTGTGCCATATGAATATTGCTTCGTTTTAACAGTATAAACTACGTCTTCTTCCAAAGTTTCAACATCTAAAAATTCACGAGTTTCCATTTTAAGTAGCTGGATAAAACTTTATGTTAGTATATTAATCTCATATCGATTTCTCCAGACTTTACTATTATAAGCCTTCAGCGTGTTCATACTGGTTTTTAAAGTCATACACGCCTTATACAACGATGAGTACGTGACGGCTTCGTTAGTGTCTTTGTCTAGGATGTCAACGCTTATAGGATTATTTCTAATAGTTTTTAAATACTCGTACTTGGGTAATGCTTGCCTTTTCTCCTTCACTGGTTCAGGCAATTCTGATTCCGGTATAACACCCTTCTCAACGAGTATTCTTAACATTTCTGGTTTGTTCATATAACTAGACTTTATTCCATGTTCCTTCATTAACGATTTCAGTTGTGAGAGTTTCATGTTCATTTTATAATAGAAAATATTTTCTTTAATATACTACTACTTCTCTTTAATATAATATCTTATGACCGTCTGATTTGAAATTTAACAATTTTTCCGAAATGACGACTCCATAAGCTTCCGTTCCAGCCGGCACCGCGGCATTGAAAGTAGCCTTGATCTGGATGTCTACAACTGATGACTTTAGCCGTTCAGATTGCTTACTTACATCGAAAACGAATAGCGGATGTAGGTCTTTGTAGTCGGCTGGATTGATGTTGCTCTGAGTTACCAGTTGGTCCATTCCGTAAAATTTTTCGCTGAAGGTCGCCGCGTCTTTGTAAGCTCTACAAAATTGCTGATTCTGAAATGAGAGGTCGTAGTCGACCGCTGGATATCTGTCCTGGTTCATCATCACATACATGTTCTTGATATCGCAATGAATCGAAAATTGATGGATTATCCTCTTGATCACCGCTTCGATTCGTTTGAAATCCAACTATGATGTACCTGGGTTTTTTCCGGCGCTGTCTTTACGCTAAGTCGCCAACTAAATGTTGTTGATACAGGAACCGTTATAGTATCGCAAAGATGAGCTCGATAGGCAATTGGTAACATTGCCTTTGATTCGATCGTTTTATACAGCTGCATTCTTTCCATGTCAGACGCAATCGCGTGCGGCATAAACCACGAAATTTTCCTGAGGTTGACTTTACCAGTCGCTACAGCATTTGCCCTAAAAATGGCATCGCTGTCAGGTTTGCGAACGAGAGTTAAAGTCTGCTTCATACCGTAGACTATCTTATCGTAATCATCACAGAATTCAAAAATGTGCTTCAGAGGCACGATGAAGCTGAATGTACCCTTTGCAGTTGGTTTCCTAATGAGATACGCTTGTCTTATCGCGAAACCCGTGTTATCGTTTATAATAGCAGTGGCGGCTGTGTCCTTAGTCCATAATTGGTTAAGTCCTTGAGCAAGAGCAAAGTCGTTGAGTTATTTCAGCATGCCCAGCATAGTTGTGGCTTGTCCGGGATCAAACACGCGTTCTATTTCTTGATTAGACAAGGAATACGACATTTGGCTGAAGAGATGCATCAACCCGTTGTTGACTAAAGCTGCAGCGTCGGCATCAACGTAAAAGGTTCCATCTGCTTTAGTCAGTCTGCCTTCGAAAAGAAGGTATGACTCGGAGGGATGGCTGAAAATATCTTGAAGTTCGATATTTATGCGAATTTCCCCAGTGTTAAAATTCGCCCCAGCCACTGGTTCGTATTCATGAAATTCATATCTTTCAATTCCCTCGTCTATAATAGTATTTTCAGTAAATCTTAGTATATCTGACTGCATTTTTAATATAACAAGATTTTATTTTAAGCAAACTTCATTCCAGATCCACGCACCAAATCTCGGGTCGATATGGCACCGCCGTTACCAGACAGTAAAATATTTATATTCACCGAATGCTGGGGAGATATTAAATTCTGTAACGTTTCCTTACTCTTTTGACTAAGTGTCGTATTTCCATCGGGAGTTAACAATCCTCGCTCCGATGTGGTAAAAACATTTTTGCCGCTGCTCTATCAACCAATCGCTTTCCGGCATTAATAGCAACGGTCTTACCTACGTCTATGGCCTTTTTTCCAATCTCCGTTGCAGCTTCTTTCCCGGCACTTAATGCGGTTGTTGCTACCTGTTTTGCAGCATTCGAGTATAACATTCTTTTGAAAAATCCTGATATCGTGTCAAATATTCCAGCGCCTCCGACGACGTATCTTTTAGCAAATCTTCTCATAGTCATGACAATCATTTTATAATTGCATCATTAAATTTTTATAGCACGACGTATTTATTACATTTTGCCGAAGTAACTTATCGCAGATACCTATTACCTCGTTTCTTAATCCTGTATTTCCCGCTCTGATGCCAGCCTTTCGTAGTGCCAACATATCTATTAGCGCATCAGGGTCTTGTGGGAGAACTACAACCCCCTCACCCGTCGAGAACCTCCCTTTCCGATTTCGTTCGAGCAATGGCTTAATGATTTTATTATAGTTTAAACCTCTAGACGATTTGGGCTTATTCGGATTATTAGGTACATACAAGGCGCCCGTCGATTCAAGAATTTCCGAGTACTCGTCCAGATCGTTTTGACTGTAGCGACTGGTTTGGTTCCTTCATCGTCATCAATTCCCATAGCCCCGAGTTCCCTTGTAGGTGTTATTACCAATAGATATATCGTCTCCTTCGATTGAAATTGGATATTTTCCGATGAAACACCCCTCATCTCTAGAGTGTATTCCGAAGGTAGTGTCCGTCAACTTTTTATTTGCAGCGTATTCTTTTAAATATTTTGACGCGATCTCGCCTAGTTGTAAGGTTCTAATATCTGAAACGGTATCGTCCGGAAACACGTCTGTTGAGGGATATTGTGGGAATTGAATCGCTTTCAGCGATGCCGGCAATGCTTCAAGGGCCGTATAAGTCGCCGTAGTGCTTTCTTTAATCGCGCCTAATTCTTTAGATATTCCAGACTGCGAGTCGATTATCGGTTTGTACGCCTTTATCAATTCCCGCTGAAGAGATATGTCTCCTATTTTCTCAGATAACGAGTTTTGTCTAATATTTTGCTTCATCTTGAAAAAGTTCTCAACGATAAAATCACGTTTGGCTGGGTATTGAATTTTTAGAAACGACATTTTTAAGTTGGAAACATAATATTTAAACGTAAAAACGTACATTTACGTTCATTTTCGTTTTGCCTAAGTGTTTAGTCGCTTCATCTATGTTGATATTGGTTTTACTCCTAACCTCTTCCTTCATCTGATTAAATTTCTCGAACTCACTCAGAATAACGGAATATTCAGAGTCTGAGATATTATTATCATCTAGGACTTTTGAAACGAGGTCGCTGATCGAATTGAGTTTCCCTTCGGCTATAGTCCTGATCTTCGCATGTTTTTCTTCCCGCAGCGACAATATTCGGCGGACTTGGGTAGATATCAGAGATAGTGCTCCAGCTCCAGCGGATAAAGATACCACGATGGTAGCGGCGGATGCAGCTACGACGGAACTTAGAAAAGTTACATCTAATACGCTGAGTCCCGAAAATGTAAGGGTTAACAAACCTCCCAACGCTTCGACTACTTTAACACTCTTTTGATATTTTTTTACCGAATACGTCTCTCTTTTCACGTTCTTGTAAGATTTCCTGTTGAATTTCAGATATTTTCTGAAGGCGATAGGTGTCTGCTTTGTTCAATTCCATTTTATAATAACGATTATTTTTTAAATTGAATTCAATTTTATTCGTAATTCACATAACAGAACGAGTCTCCTTCGTTTATAACGACTGTTCCAAGGTCGTTAAAATTCTTATTATCGAGTAAAATGTCTTCCGCAAATCCAGTAACGGTATCGCTTAGCAGGCGACAACCCGCTTCTATAAATTCTGGATGGAGATAAACTTTACACGATCCTTTCGTCATTCGGACACCTAAGCCTAGCGGTAAAACAACAGTCTCTTGTGAATGAAAAATCATCGCTTCTTGGGCAGAAAACTCCCACCTTAGACCTCCCATTTGTCTTTACGGTCTATACTTGGCATCCCACATGCCTTCACACGCCTGCCACCTGACGGATCTCGGTTGAGTTTTTACTTCTGGAACAATTTTGGGCTTCGTTCACCCCATTTTGTGAATCGGAATTAGAGACATTTTATATATACAACATATTTTTTTAAAGTAACAATCCGATATGCGGAATGTTGTTAAATGGCGAATCTGGCCCTAGTATAAGCCCCTCCCCGTTTATAAACCCATTACCTGTTTTCAGATACAGGCCTTCTCCTACACCGTTTAATCCAGATCCTTGGTATGGCTTCAAGTAAAGGCCCTCCCCATGTTGCACTATCTTGTAGTTTTTACTTGTAGTATTGAGATATATAGCCCCGCCCGTTCCCGTGACTTCATCAATGACTTCAGAACCGCCCGCTGCACCTATTCCAGTTAATGCACCCGTTGCTAAGCTCGGTAATACGCTAGATAGTAGGAATTTACCAGCAGTTGCTAGAAACGGTAAAATAGCGCCGATGAAGCCTCCTTCGACTTTAGCGTTATGTATTAATTGCGTTTTACTCATTTTTATTGTCACGCCTCTCCCATCCTGATACGCTTAGCTAGTTTATTGAGTTGTGCTTGGGTAAGAGCTAACACGTGCTCTCCGTTTAAATCGTTGTACTTTAATCCAATACTAACACCTGTTCCCGCTTGTAGCGATCTCTTAATTTTATATTTTTGTCCTTCTGAAATATTGACTTTGACGTTCGTGTATCGACTCATTTTATATAAAACTACAAAAACTTTTAAGCTTCTCTAATATGAAACCGTATCGATAATTTCTCACCTCGCAGATTAATTAGTTTACCATTCTGATCTGTGAGAGTCGTTTCCATTATCGAAATCGTGGATAGGGTGATTGGAAGATAGATCAAATTTCTCGGCGTTTCAATAATCTTGTAACCGGGCCCTATGTTCGGGAAGGAGGAATAAATAATGTTTTCTGTATTTCCGTTGCTATAAGACGCTCGGATGATATCGCTTGTTACTCTCAGAATGCTAACACTCATTATGTCCACTATATTTCTCGATAAGTTGTATCCTTCGAAAAATCGTCGGTTCGTGAAACCTAGGACTCTTCCGATAGAGCTAACCACCTGAAAATTAACCCCATATTTCTCCGCTATATGCACAACCGTCTTTAACGTATTGCTGTTAGCTTCTATCTTAATATTATATTCTCCGTTAGCCACATCATAATGCCCCCTTTCTTTCATTATTCCCTGCACGTATTCGTTAATATCTGTAATTTCATAGCATCCTTCGGGGATGGTTATAGTTTCCCACGTCGGTTCACAGTTCTTATGAGTCATAGTCGAATATGTAAAGTCGTTGTTAGTCGCGTCGATGCTTGGGAATGAATAATATGTTTCCAGATTGACAAGAGCCATTTTGTACTTTTATCTTTATCAAACTGCATCAGCGGGTTGAACCGCGTCATTATTCTTGAAGTCTTGGCACTTAATAATATGTGAAGCGAACAACTTTGGCTCTGAGTTACGACCAATCCTTTCGGTGTTATCTGCAATCTTTTGTAGAATCAATTCAATTTTTTTAATTAGCAAAAGATATTATAATAATGGAATGTAGAATTCATCGAACTCGCATCTATACTTTCCGTTATTCTTATTACTAGTCTGGTCTATTACTACAAATCCGTGAGGTTGCTTCCAGGCTGTCTCGCATAGTTCCTTCTTAGGCATGTCTGTACTCACGAGGTCGTTGTAGATGTGGTTAATATTTTTTCAGGTTTTGGGGAAAGAAACAGATAAGGTTTGCATTCTCTCTAATTGTCTATCTCGGTAGTTTGAAATAATTCTGTGCTAGATAGAAACTGTCGACGTTACTGTGTCTTCCTCGGATGTAATAAGTCTCGTATTTATTCTGCTTTTCTAACTGTAAATCATCGAAAATCATCAAGTTCTTCTTGTCACAGGTCAAGTCACTCAGGTCTGGCACGTTTTCTGCTGATTCAAAGAACTGAGAAGAAATATCAGATTTTTTATTCAAGTGTTTGGCCATTTCCTCAATTACAACCTCTGGTGAATAATTTTGTCTCATGATCTCGTCTTGAATATAAAATAACCCAATGATGGATTCTTTAGGTAGTTTTTCTTCAAATGCTTTCTTCAGAATTTTATACTCTGGTTGAAAGAGAGACCTTCCGAATACTTGCAGATTGTCGTAATCTAACCATCCGGGTCTTAGAAGCAGGTTCAACAGTAAAGTAGTCTTACCGCATCCAGACTTTCCTACGATTAACCCTCTTATACTTATAGGTAAATGAGGGTTATTGAATCTCTTAGATAATATGTCGTTCCACAAAAAATCTTTGACTTCCATTTTAAATATATCTCATTGTATTTAAAAAAGAATGTATTGTGTAAAGTGTAAAACTCAAACTGAAACTAAAAATGTACAGACTGTTATAACGAAGAATGGAAGGTCAATGCTTAGAGGCACGTGTGATGTATGCAGAAAAACAAAGACTCAATTCGTGAAAGCAGTACAAAGTGGGGATCTAGTTGGGTCTCTAAATTCAATAATTAGCGGTATTAAGTTACCATAGGCTAAATTTCCAGGAGAGATGCATTTACCAGGACATCAGTTTACAGGACCAGGAACTAGACTAGATTTGCGGCAGAATCCTGATGGAACTCCAAAAGATTGGTCTAAACCCGTTGATAGAGTCGATAGCGCTGCATATTATCACGATTTAGCTTACAACCAGCACTGTGATACGGCTTCTAGGAATATCGCCGACAGAGCAATGATTAATGAATTGAATAATATACCTAATCCTAGCTTACGGGAGAGAATAGAGAGGGCTATAGTCAAACCTATATTATCTACTAAAGCTAGTCTCGGGTTAGGTTTAAAAAAATCCTAAAATTACAACCCGATCTGAAATGAACCAATCAATTAGCGAATGAATTGCATAAACCAGTAGTAAGGCATTTTAGAAAGAGAAAGGTGTACGTTAGTGGAATAGATGAGATTTGGGCTGCTGATCTGGTCGATATGCAGGCTTTCGCTAAAGATAACGATGGTGTGAAATATCTATTAACCGTCATAGATGTGTTTTCAAAGTACGGGTGGATCGTGCGGTTATATGATAAGAGTGGAAAATCTACAGCTTTTGGTTTCTTGAAGATACTCGAGAGCGGTAGAAGGCCTATTGAAGTATGGGTAGATAAAGGTAAAGAATTGTATAATAAAGACATAAAGAATTTGGTTGAGTTGTACTCTACTGAGAATGAAGAAAAATCTTGCGTCGTTGAGCGCTGGAACAGAACGATGCGAGAGAAGATGTTTAAGTACTTAACAGCTAATTCAACAAGAAAATATATAGACGTGTTGGGTGAAATGGTTAGTAATTATGAGACTAGGCATTCTTCTATTAAAATGACACCATCTAAGGCTAGTTTTAAAAATAATGAAAAGACTGTATGGATGAATTTGTATGGTGATGAGATTTCGGAACCTATTACACCCAAGTTCTCAATAGGTGATAAAGTTAGAATAACTAAGAAAGAGAATATATTTGAAAAGGGGTACACACCTAGATGGACAGAAGAAGTTTTCACAGTATCCCAGATTCAATACATGGATCCTCCAACTTATAAGATTACTGATTATAATGGAGAAGAAATGCAGGGCTCGTTTTATGAACAGGAGCTACAGAAAAGTGCTCAAGATATATTTAGAATTGAAAAGGTTATCAGAAAACGTGGGAAGAAATCTGTAGTAAAATGGCTTGGTTATCCCGAGTCTTTCAATCCTTGGATTGATAATGAAAACTTGGTGATCACGTGATGTGCTAAAGCATAGGATTTATTTATTTTATAACCAAAGAATCTGGTTTGTACGTGTATTATGACGGGTTTTGCGATGTTGCGGCTATCTATAAATAGGCTGGAGGTTGGTCGGGGTCATGGCCATTGGTCTATGTTGATTTTTTTCGTCAATTTGAAGGCTAAGGTGGTTATTAATTACGATTTTCTACATGGTGTAGGTATGAATGAGCCAAAATATCCAGATCTCAACTACTTCTAACCCTTTAGCCATTCCTATTGGTCAACGGTAGCGTGGGAGCCAATGCATTGTTATTGTATCAACTATTGCAGTAATATTTATATTAATAAGAAATTAACTTCAATAGCGATATAAAACAAATGTACCTGATGGGTGTATTCATTTACAGTTTTGGCGCGAGAGCTTACAAATTGCATAATTATCGAAATACAAACAGCAATTATGTGTTACACGCATAATTATAAAGAGGGAATATTTTGATTAAATCGAAAACACAAATGGAGAGCCTTAATGTAATGACGATGTAGATTGTGCAAATGTGGAAAATCTCAAACAATGCGAATCTGATTCTGAATTCGACACACCGCCTTCAGCCAAGGACGTTTTGAGCAAATTCCGTCTTGCAAATCTCAGTGTAGAAAATCAAAAGGTAAGAAATATGTTTCTTTGCAGAAATTGTCATTTGAATGCTGTGGAATCATTGTCTCTGCCATGCGCTCACATAGTATTATGCGACTCTTGTGCAGATATTCTTGACAATTGCCTATTACGCACGAAACGTACATGTATTTTGGGCACCGTCAGAATTTATATGGTATAAATCATATATAAATTTCTTTTGTAACAACAAATACTCACTCGTCGAAATGAATCCAACTTGGCAGTATCTATTTTTTTGCAATAATTAGTGGCCCTAGCGGTTCGGGCACGTCTCTGTTTACACTAACATTTATCGATCACTTGCCACATATTGTAAGTCCGATGGCCGATAAAATCCTATGGTGCTATGGAATATATCAAGAAATATTTGACAAATATCCGTCCGGTTTAATTTCACGAGGAATTTCCAGAATTGAACATCTTCGATGGTAAAAGAAAACTCTGCTCATTTTGGACGATTTGATGAGCGAAACTGATGAACGTGTTACAAAAATATTTACAAAGATAATTCATCCTCGAAAAGGATCCGTGCTATATCTAACACAGAATCTGTTTTACAAAGGAAAGCATACAAGAACCATAAGTCTGAACTCCAATAATTTCGTGCTCTTAAAAAATGTGAGAGATTCGACTCAAGTTGCAAGTTTGGCTAAGCAGATGAGACGCATTACGTTTATGTAAGACAGCCGTTTGTATGAATGATTATACAGTCATTCTATAGAAATGTCTTCAAGGCTGCGCAAGTATTTTGCCAAATTGTCGTTATTGAAAAAGGCATCGACCAAAGTGAGGAAAGAAATTTTGAAGCATTGCAGCTCCAGTCTCTTGCATTATTTGTGCGGGTGTGCAAAGAACCTTTTAAAAGATAACATTTCGGTGACAACTCCTCAGAGGACCAGATTGAGGCGATTTAAGAAGAAGTTACGAGATCTGTCATCGAAGAAAACGCACGTTGAATCAAAAAAGGTAATTTTACAAACCGAAGAATTCTTAGGCGCGTTACTAACTCCAGTACTTTCTCTTCTCCACTCTCTTCGGCAACTAAAGTTGATACCACAAAATGGATAGCGTCATGTTTATGCAAAGAAAATGGTTTTGGTGGAACCGAGGCAGATTGAAAAGTATAAGGAAACGATGTTGGATAAGACACTGTCTAAACTGGATGGTGAAATGTCGAAATCTTACACAGAAACATTGCCGATGATGAAAAAGCCAAATACTATTCAAACAGTCTCAGGCGGTATTTGAATATCGATAAGCCCGAAGTCGTTATCAAATTCACCTCTGAGGATGAAACTATGTCAAAAATGTGGAAGAAACGGCAGCCAAACCAGCGAAACAACGGCCAACATCGAAGCTCTCGTCCTAGACAGCATTCTGAAGAAGTGGAAATATCAAGCTTTACGTATTTTGACTCATAACAAAAACAATCCAGGAGTTGCTTGGAGCGGAAATGGGAGCTGATTTTGAAGAATAAGATCATTCCCAAACGCATCGTCGACTTGATTAACGATCTGATGAAAAGAACTTCTACTCGCGTGCCAAACGGGTGGATGCAGTTTGCTGACGTTTTAAAAGAACACAACATATCACACGAATTAACTTGGAACGAAGACAGATGGAACTATAGTAACGACTCGCCGAAACCTACCAATTCAGTTACTCCGAACACTGGGCAAAGATCGATCATTGCTCGTAGATCGACTGGTGTGATTAAGTCTGCTTCTAACATCGGACGTACAAAGCCGTCTTGACCATCTTTCTTCTTTGTCAAAGTATAACGATAAAAATAAATATCTGTTAATTTTGCATCGATATTTTATCTAAGTACGCTAGTGTGCCCCCGCTCAAATCAAAGACTGGACCCGCATTGACAGAAGCCTTTTCAAAGATGTTGTCTCACGGTGCACAACCCGCTCACTCGCAAACTGATAAAGGCACCGAATTTCTCAACCAGTCCTTTCAAACACTGCTGCATAAAAACGCCATTCGTTTCTACACATCTGAAAATGATGATATCAAAGCATCTGTTGCAGAGAGATTTAATCGAACGCTAAAAGCAAAAATGGGGAAATATTTCACGCACACAAACAAGTACTGTTATACCGACGTGTTGGCCGAACTCGTGCATTCCTATAATGAAACCTTTCACAAAAGCATAAGTATGCCTCCTGCACGAGTATCTCTGGAAAATGAAGCACTTGTCCGAAATCGCCTGTTTGACGAAAAGAAGAGAGTGCTGATTTGGAAGTATACCACAGACGACAAAGTGAGCATAAGAAAGACCAGAATAGCATTCAAAAAGGATTACCTACCTTCTTGGTTCGAAGAAGTCTTTGTCCTTGTAGCACAAATATCATCCGATCCCATAACGCATGAACTGGTAGATTTAATTGGTGAGAAGGTAAAAGGCAAATTCTATAAATAAGAGTTGCAACGTATTTCTAAAGAAGATGACATTTATAAAGTTTAAAATATTTTTAAAAACTCACAAGCGTGGTGGTGAGCTATAATATTTTGTAAAGTCTAAAGGCTATGACAATAGTTTTAATTCTTGGACTTTGGATATATTTGATACTTAGGCTTTCTTCGATTCAGATGCGTTGACTATATCGTCGGTATAGGTCGGCAGAATGACTCACTTTTACCTCATGCTGCCGAGCAACAGCTCTATAAATATAAATTACTATCCAGAAAATAAGACAAAAAAATTTACTACGAGATTGGAGAATGCGATATCAGTGTCTGTCGATTGGGTAGTTTGATTGGTTGAAATCCAATATACACACATTTGGTATAATATGCTTAGAGGCGAATGCAGAGTTCATTATTCGCAAGTAACAAATGTACGTGACAAACCGTTTCACATTCAGCGTAATATACATATGCCACCCGGATATTACGAGTCGCCTTCAGACATTGTGCAAGCTGTCATCTATAACATTAAAGAACTTGCGAACAAGTCGGAAATCAGCAAATATTCAAAGATCCGATATAATTCCATCACGAAATCGTCATAGGCGTGAGTGTGGTATTTTCACCACCATTATGTTCGATGTTGGACATTGATTCGCTTCAAAGTCCCATACAGCATTTTTGTGATGATTCTTTACCTTTTAGAGCGGGTAACGTGTGCGACATACATGTAAACTGTGGATTTAATTTGATGTTTGACTATTGCAACTGGTTGGAATACGTTGTAATTGGAGATACCAAAGTTCCTATGCTTCGCATTGTTCAAATATCCGATGACGTCGGTGATAATGGCCACGCTATATACGATAAACCTCAATACGTAGGCCTACCTGTGCAGCAGAGAAATTTCGACTCAATCCAGATAAATATAGTGACTGACATGGGCAACCCAATACCATTTGAAACCGGGAAGGTGATAGTAACGCTTCACTTCAGACTTTGTAAAATGCCACATTACAATGAAAAGTCAATTTTCCTGTGATGCGAGCCGTTTCGCATACGAAGAGCGGGAGCGGATGCCAATTTTTCAAGGTTCTCGCATGCAGCGTGTATAGGGACTGGGAAACATACTCAGCGGATTTTTAACAAGCTTATAATTCAAACGGGCGCTAAAGCTTTCGGAAAACAATTCTTGAGAACAGGTTTGCAGATTGCAAACCTGTGGCAGACGGTCAAAAGTTCCAAGGTGCTAGCAAGAGTCGAATACCTGTCGGTATAAAAGAGTTTGTTTCGACCAACCCATTTAATACTCAAAGCGGTAGCGGTGGTAAGAGATGCAAGAAACCTGTCAAGAGATTAAATAAAAAGTTCAAGCAGGACATATTCGTCGAAGACTACGAAGATTAATGGCTTTCGTTCACCCTCAGTCATGCGAATGTACCAAAAGCGAATTGGATCTTTTTGTCGTACCTCCGACGCAGACCAGCATAGAAAACGAAGCTTTTGTGGAATATAATCCAATTTCGATAATTTCTCAAGGAACTCCTATCGAATTTAGCATTACGGGTGCCGGACAAGACTATCTGGACTTGTCGAGTACTCAAAAAAATACGTCAGAGCTAAGATTGTGCGTGCAAACAATGATGCCATAGCTGGCACCGATCAGGTCGATCCTATCAATTTGTTTCTACGCAGCCTCTTTTCGGAAGTCGACATTACCTTAAACGATACTCTCATCACCGACTCAAACAATACTTATGCGTATCGAAGTTATTTAAAGACGATTCTAAGTTATGGATCGGCTACCAACTATACTATAAAATTATCAACTCACCGCGGCATTGTATTGCAAAGACGTGGCTAGACACATGGAAAATGCTAATCCTCACGACAATGCAGCTCTCAACACTAGATTTAAGAAACGCAGCACAGTAGTCAACGAAAGACATGTTGTAGACATGCTGGGTTGCATTCACAGCGACCTGTTTTTCCATGATCGATTCCATCCTAACGATTTTAATATAAAGATGAGACTGGTTAGAAATAAAGACCCATACCGTCTAATATCATCCGTTGCAGATGCATCATATAAAGTACAAATCTTGGTTTGCAAACTGTATGTTAGGAAAGTGAAACTTTGCCCATCGGTATTTGTCGCACGTGCCAATGCTTTGGAAAGAGGAAATGTAAAATTTCCGAATCGAAGAGCCGTCTGTAAAACCTTCATGGTGCCTGCCGGTAATTTGTATGCCAATCAAGAAAGCCTTTTCTCCGGACAGCTACCTACCAGAATAGTTATCTGTTGTGTAGACAACGAGGCCTTTAACCGAAACTACAAGAAGAATCCATTCAATTTGAAACACATGAATCTACCCAGCTTAAAGTATATTTAGAAGGTCATCAGCAATCTGTATAACCGCTCGAAGTCAACTTTACCACCGGTCAGTTTATTAATGCCTATGCTACACTGTTCATGGTAACTGGAAAGTGGATAGAAGACGATGGAAACGAAATTAGCAGAGGAGTTTCCTGGTGGGTTCGCTCTTTATGCATTCGATCTGACATCTGATCTTTGCGAAGGCGACCACTTCAATCTGATCAAGCACGGAAATATTACACTAGACAGTTGTTAACCAAACAGTGCATGATGTTTAATCCCGGATGATAGCCAATACACCAGCATTACATATGTCCGAGACATGATTCTGCGTTTTGCAGTGACGGCCTAAGCAATGAGAAATGTTTAGCTCATTACCTATTTGTGGGTCATTTATTGAGCGTTTTGAAATTTGAGTGTGAAATTTGATACTTTTTTGTATTGATGACTAAATAATTGAAATCTGTCATTTAAGTCAAATAGGCGTACACTTTCGTGACACTTGTGGATTGAGACGTAATTTTCAGTTTACGTTAATAACCGCGATCACAAAACAGTTATCATCAAAACCGCGATCACAAAATAGCGATAAACAAAATCGCCACTGTTTCAAATAGCAGTCATGAAGACAGCTGTCTCAATAGGCTTTATGAAAATGATATTTTTTATCGTCAATCCATTATATTTGCTAAAACATTATTTCTACCAATGAAACTGCTAGTCTCACAAGCAAGAAACTATACTTTCTTTAGTTCAGCCTGAGTTTTCAATAAGATAATTTAGTCACGAATCTAAACTATAAACCAAAGATAACTTTTTCTTTGGAACGCAATTTCATGCTGAGTTCGAAATTGGACTGTATGTTTTAATGTCAAGAGCAAAACATTCCACAAATCTGTAGGCCTACATAGTCGCTGATGAAACAGCGGTTTATGGTGAAACTAGAAAACTAGAAGTTTCTTGATGAAAATAGAACTGGCATTTATCATGGACATTAACATTAAATGCCATACCGGATATATAATTTTATTGTATAATTATATAAACGATGGAACGATATGCTAAAATGCATAGACCATGCATAAGCAACAGTGATTTACTCTTATAAATAAACCTAGGCTAATGTAATTGCTAACAAATTGAACCAATTCATGTACATTCAGAAACAAATTATAAATCTTCAATGAATGATCGCTGTTTTGATCGTTATTTTGAAGCATTCGCGCTTTTGTGCGTCTCTATGCGAAACTACGATCGATCATGGCGATTGAATAGATCAGAGTTGAAGTCAGCACATAGATAATGTAAATTTCATGAATAACTGCTTCAAGAAACTAATCCGGATTTTACTTACATTTTGATAAGACTGTCTGCGTTAGGATGTTTGCAATGATTTAAAAAGAAACGATACATTAGCTGCATAAATGAGAAAATTGGTTCGTCGTTGGTTTGTCTATAAGGCTATTTATAGACCTGTCAATACATGTCAGAAAATACGTAAACACGTGTAGGCTACACTCCACAGGTCAAGTATTTCACCCTGTGTTATAACGGCCTTGGCGTTATAACGACTGTCTTCGACACCACAGGCTAATTTAAACGTCTAAACGGATAAATTGCACCTTGTGAGCCGCGCAAAGTTCCAATCATCTCGCCATACAGTGCTACAATGAAGTTAACCTTCCCAAGCACTGTAAAATGGCCAAAAGGGGATCAAACAAGAAGATCTGATAGAATACATACAGACGATTAAGTAATAGAAGTATTACTAGCACGTCTTGAGGATCAACAGTTGCCAATATTTAAGCGAATGTTTCAGTCATTGGCCAATTACTTCACTGCTACACGAAAACCCATGGTCATCGAAATCGCCGAGACTTCAGTGAGGACCTTCAAGCAAAAACAAGATGCAAGACACGAGAAAGCCGAGAAGAAAATTGTTCTTTTAAAGTCTAAGGTCGATGAAATTGAAAGTCAGTCGAGATTAAACAATCTGATAATCTTTGGAATCAATGAGAGCTCAACCATCCAGGACAAACATTCAACTCACGACGACCGGACAGAAATAATCAATGATATCGTTCGATCAGTAGTCAAGCTGTCCAACGAACGACTTGACTTGTCGATTAATGAATCCGACATTACTTCCGCTCGCAGATTGTCTGGAGGCTCAAAAAGTCAGGACGGACCTATACTAGCATCCTTTTCTAGTAGAACCACTCGCAATGCGATCTATTTTGCCCATGGACTTCAGAAGGGATTTTCTGATGGTAGTCGGATATACATTAACGCACATCTAACTCGCTCCAATACTGCGATATATATCTCTATTTTCGCTGAAGCAAGGAAGCTTGTGAAACAGCACATACTCACCTCTGCCTGGACCAGAGAAGACCTGATTTATGTACGTCGCTCAGCTGATGTCAATGAGAAACCTTAAAGGATATCCTCATAAAAGGACCTGGAGAGAGTAATTGCGGGCGCCTCGTAGATTCTTACACGGATACTCAACTTTTGACAAATCGTTTCAACCGCAACTTCTGACTGAGCTGCAGTGGAATCGAAAATCGCCATCTCCGTACCACACTCAGGTCTTAGATGCTGATCATCTTATTAGTTTCTGTTTTGACTTATCACTACGAATCACTTCAACATCTGCAATACTAATCGATAATATATTCACCAATCGTATATCTAAAATCACTGAACCCACCATACTGGTTGAAGACCTGTCCGACCATCTCCCAGTCCTAACTTGGATTGATAATAGGTCTATGACATGGCAGACCCCAATTGATAGCCTCACTCGCCTCTTAGATATCAAGTCCAAAACTCACTTCGATGAGCTTCTGTCTAAATGCGATTGGTCGGGTATTACTGACTCTTGTAACAACGAGGAACCCTCTTTAGCATATGAATCATTTAGTCGTAAGTGTAAAGAAATATATGACCTTGCCTTTCCACTTAAGCCCAATAAGATGAAATCAACAAGAAGATCCAAGCAACCGTGGATGTCACCAGTTCTCCATAAATCGTAGAAAATAAAAACAAACTTTATTTTGCCTGTATTAAGCATCCATCATTGATCAACAGAAACAAGTACACAGTTTACAGGAATAAATACAAAGCGCTATGTAGGAAAGCTGCAAAGAATTTCTATATGTTAGAATTTGCAAAGTATAAGAACGATTTAAAACAAACCTGGTCCACTATTAAATTCATACTAAAAGAAAAGATTACTGATTGATTAATTAAATGTTTGACCTGAAATGTCACTAACGGAGAGCAAATCGCTGAAAAATTTAATGCCTACTTTACAAATATAGCGCAGGACCTGGTTTTGTACCTCCTACTAATTCAGCAACTTCTTATTTTACCCACTCCCAGTTTATCCTCTTTTGCAATTTATCCAACTTCTATGGAAGAACTACTCTCTCCAGGTCATTCACTGAAAACCACCAGCAGTTCGGGCTAAGATGATATGAATCCAGTCTTAAGAAACCATTACTAGCTCTTATTGGCAAACCACTAACAGATATTATTAACTGCTCTTTGAGAACTGGTATAGTACCTAGCCCCCCTAAAGATAGCTAAGGTTACACCTATTTTGAAACAGGGAAGTAAAAATGATGTCGCTAATTATAGACCAATTTATATTTTACCCTACCTTTCGAAATGATTTGAAAAAGTTATGTAAATGCGCTTCTATGATTACATCATTAAAAAAGGTATACTACTAAAATATGGAGTTCCGCAAAGCTCCATACCAGGCTTGGGACCATTACTGTTCTTAATTTTCATTAATGATCCGCCTAATGTCTTTTCCATGGTTCAATTTCTGCTATTTGCTGAAGGCATAAATGTCTTTGCTTCCCATAAATCCTACGAAATATTACTTGAAATAGTTAATTATGAACTAGAGAATGTTAGTGACTGGTTCAAATCAAAAAAGCTCTCGTTCATTAATTGTCACTAAGAGAAACTACATTTTATTTAGTTCCCATCGCAAACAGATACCTGAAATCCAAGGAACGCTTAATTCAAATGACATACCAGTGTCATAATCCATCTATCGACAGTAATAGGAGTAGGCGTTGTTATTGATATTCTTAAAATTATTGTACAATTCTAACAGCTTTACCCCAACCAGGCCTATTCATGCCACAGCCCTTTAAGAGCTGCTTACAAACGGGTAACTCCAGGGAATGTCCAAATTCCTCAAATTTCAGGTAGGGTGATATTTTTAGTCTTAGGTCCGATATCTTTAAGTTTTTATTATTACGTGAGGCTATGTATCATCTTTAAATGAATATAAATATAAATAAAATATAAAAAACAAACGAATTTCATTCACAATTTCAGACTATGAAACAAGTTTATAATCTATTACTACATAAAAAAACCCGGTAACATATCCTCATTAAGTTACACTGTCTCCGAACATTCCTCCCAACGCCGACAAGAGGAATCCTGTAGGTTTCCGACTAGCAATCTTAACGTCAATAGGCGAAACCAACAGATGCAACTCTACGCATACAAAGAATAACGGACGCCAACAGGGCGTAGGAACGAAAAAAGCACCTAACGAATGCACATTCTCATGACTTCAACCACATCTCAAATTTTACTCAACTACGGCCGACTCAAAAAATCCGGTAAATGGTTGCCTTACTCTTTACAGTGTTGAATGCCCAATGAGTATTGTTGTAGCTCTAGGCTCCAACGTAACCACTTTTGATTTGAGTTGACCATTGAATTTATGAACTGCAGTAGACTGTGGTTTGTGAATACGCGAACTAGACGCTGTCACGAGAGCAAGCGATTCCTTCTCCATCCCATCGACCACCTGGAACAAAAAACCTCCCACACAACTCTGAGACGCATCTACAGCCAAACAAAACAGAACATCATAATCAGGCGGTTTAAAAATATGTGTCGAGCACAACCTAGACTTTACATCCACGAAAGCACTCTGGACTTCGTTTGTCCATCAAAACGTTTTATTTATTTTCAATAAGGCAGTTAACGGGAACGTCAAATCAGCATAGTGGGCGATAAACTTTCGGTAATACCCCGCTGACCGTAACAAAGATTGAAATTTTTTGTTCGACGGTTGCGGAAATTTCATTAATGCTTCGACCATTTGCATTCAAGGTTGAATGGCTTTCAAACTCACATGGTGACCCAAAAACTCAAACTCTGCGTTTGCGAAGACACATTTCTTTAAATTTAATTTTAGATGTGCTTCCGCAATTCGCTGCCACATTTGCTTAATTTGAGACACGTGATCATCCCAATATTTGCTAAATATCAACATGTCATTAAAATAAGCCCCACAAAACGATTCCAAACGTTGGATCAGTTTCCTGACCAACATACTGAACGTTGCGGGTGCATTACGGAGTCCATAACTCATGTACCGCCACCGGTAATGTCCATGGGGTGTTACAAAACCCGAGTACGGAACCGAAGCAGCTTTAGTGAAGACCTGCCAGTAACCCCGGGTCATATCCAATTTGGTGAGAAATCTCGCTCCTCCCAACCTGTCCAACAAGGCATCCACCAGTAGTCAATCAATATTCTAGTTAAATTATTATCAGAGTATAGTATCTTCGGAATATCTAACCTTCGGACTATCGAACCTTCGGACTATTGAGCGGACATTCCTGTTTAGGCACAGCTAGGATTGGTGCTGACCAAGGGCTATCGGACTCCTCGATAATGCCCAATTGCAACAATTCTGCAATTCCCCTGAATCCCGAAAAAGCACAATTGATCTCCGTGAAACCTCATTGTTTCACAACTGCGCATTAGCATAAAGTGGCTTAATGTTATCATGCACTTGAGACGACACCATAGACTCATGCATCCCCACTTTGCCACTGTTAACTAACTGCACTAGTTTAGGACTTTGGTCAGAATAGACATACGACCGGAGAACAGCATATACCAGAAAATGGCGGTACATGTAGGCTGGCCATCTGGCGACAAAAGCGTAGAATGTCGTGTTTACATAGCAAATGCATTGCGTTTCGTATGAATAAAATCGAGGAATAATTGTTGTTTTAGCAATAAACAATTGAATCTGACAGATTCATCACATTTCTTATGCGCTTTAATGCATACCACCATTCATTTGACATGTTATGTCATCTTAAGGTTAATTTTAAAGAGGTTTTGCAGCGAGGTAATCGTGCGGCAACTTAATCCACGAAACGCTATATGCGGCTGTAGGCTAAGCTTATAAGTAATTCTTTAGACACGATCGAGATCAAAGAGATTTCAGGGTTTAAGTCTTCCCACTTGTTGGCCAGTACTAATAGGATTTATCGTTTAGTAAATGTTTTGTAATTCTGGAGTAGAGGCTCCTTATCAGCCGGTGAGTACCCAGTGAAGGACCTCTAGCATGTAGCTGGATATGTGGCCATCAATGGGCAGTTGCTGTTCTTTTAGATGGGTAGACAGAGCAGAGCTGCTGCATCTAGACTATGGGATACTAATTGACATCTTCCTCACGAAACTTTTGACTGTTCATTTTGGACCCGTTGGAATTGGGAGTGCCTATGACTAGTGCTTTGAAGGGGCCCTATATAAATTCCTGACTGAATGAATGTTAATCTGGTATATAGGCTATAGCAAAACAGTGACGATCTCATCTATGATCTCATTAGTCATTAGTTTTCTTACTTTGATGACTGGGGAGCTAAATTGGCCCATATCCCAGTATTAGTCATGTTCAGTTTTGCATTTGTCTTGCATTGCACTTGTACACTTCAAGAGCCTCCCCGTAATACTACCTCTTAGAAACCATGGTGGGATACTGACACTACACGATAATGGTCTAGTGCTCGACAAACAGTGCGGTGATATCGAATTGTTGTATATATAGCATTGCAGAACCGAAAGTTACCCACAGGCAGAAGAGCAAAGTGTTTATTGATCTAGCTGGCAAAATACATGAATACAGGATTCCATTAGCAATATAATTCTGTCATTAAACTTCTCCACCACCATCAAGATACATTTAATTGCAACTGAGACTGTGAGACAATAACTCAAAGTGTTGAACACTGTTTATGTCGGTGTAGGAGGCTAAATTAACTCCCCAGATTAATTAACTCCCGGAGTGTATTGTACCTAGGAAATATTGACTCTGGAGTTAATTGTTCCTTGGATAAATATACTCCCCCTGCGATAAAACACTCCCGGAGAATTAATTCTACTAAAGACATATTGACTACCGGGGAATTAATTCCTCGTAGAAAAAATTGACTCCCATACTTAATGCAATAGGGGAGTCAATTCTTCCTAGGACAAACTGACTCCCGTGGAGTTAATCCTCCTAGGAAAAATTGACTCTCATAACTAATGTAATAGGAGAGTTAATTCTTCCTAGGACAAAGCGACAACAACAACAACAATAATAACAAAAACAATAGCAATAATAGCAATAATAACAAAAACAATGATAATAATAATAATAATAATACAAATAACAACAACAATAGTTAATATTGTTAATAATAACAATGACAGCAACAGCAACAGCAATAACAATAACAACAACAGTACCATTAACGACAACAGCAATAACAATAACAAGGCAAACAATAACAGCAATAGGGGAATTAGTAACAATGACAATAGCAACAATAGCAATGACAATAACATTACCGACAGAAACAATGATAGTAACAATAACAAAATCATTAAGAACAATAGCAATAGCAAAAAACGATAGCATTAGCAATAATAATAACAAAAATAACAATTACATCAACAATATTAACAATGACAAACAAAAAATATTAACTGACCTATTGCGTTAGATGTGGGAGTGAACTTACCTTGCCATTGCAGTTGCTCTTGCTGCTGTTATTCCTATTGCTGTTATTGTTGTTATTGTTGTTATTGTAGTTATTGTTATTATTGTTATTGTTGTTATTGTAGTTGTTGTTATTATCGGTATTGTTATTGTTGTTATTGATATTGTTATTGTTGTTATTACTATTGCATTTCTGTTACTGTTATTGCTATTATTGTTATTGTTATTATCGGTATTGCTATAATCGGTATTAGTATTCCTGTTGTCATTGTTATTGTACATATTGCTATTGCTAATGTTTTTGTTGTTATTGCTATTGTCATTGCCATTGTTATTGTTGTTATTGTTATTGTTGATGTTAATGTTGCTAATGTTGTTATTCTTTTCATTGTTACTATTATCATTGTTATTAACATTATTGTCATTGCCATTGTTATTGTTAGTGCTATTGGTATTGTTGCTGTTGTTGGTTTTGTTAGTGCTGTTATTGTTGTTATTGTCAATGGCATTGTTGTTGATGTTATTGTTACTGTTATTGTTATTGTTAGTGTTATGGTTTTGTGTCATTGTTGTTGTTGTTATTGCTATTATTATTGTTAATGTTATCGTTGTTGCTATTGTTGTAATTTATATTGTTATTGTTGATGTTTTTGTTGTTGGTGGTGTTGTTGTTGTTATCGTTGTTATTGTTGTTATCGGTATTGTTTTTAACGGCTTTGGTATTGTTTTTGTAATTGTTTTTGGTGTCTTTGTTAGAACTGTTGCTATTGTTTTTTTTGTTATTGATATTGTTTTTTTATATTATTATTGTTATTGCTTGTGGTGTTATTGTTATTTCTGTTGTTGTTAGTGGTACTGTTGCGGTTATTGTTATTGCTGTTGTTGTCATTGTTATTATTGTTAATATTGTTATTGTCATTTTTATTGCAATTATTGTTTTTGTTATTAATGTCTGTTGTTATTATGGGAAATTGCGTTTGTTTCACAAATGGATCATAATTATGAATTTTCACGTGTATCTTTTGGCTTAGTCAACTCGGGAAGGGTTTTTATGAAGGTAATTAACCTAGTTTTACAACCGATTCAGGACTTTGCAGAGCCATATGTTGATGACATTGCAGTGCATTCATTTTAATTTGGACATTCATTTTGATCATTTGGAATCCTTTATTTTACAAATGCGCTTACATAATGCGACTCTAAATCTAAGAAAATGTATCTTTGGAAAAACAGAAGTTAATTTTAATGGTCATGTGGTTGGATCAGGTAGAATTCGGATGAATCTTGAAAGAATTGAAAGTATGATGAATCCTACGATTTCTGGGACGAAGAAGCAGGTTAAGCAAATTCTATGCTTCTTTTGGGTATTATAGGCAATTTGTATTAGATTTTGCTAAAATTTCTAAACCTTTAACTGATTAGACAGGTAAACAAGTACCTGATAAGATAATTTGGACGGATGAACATCCGAAAGATTTAGTTTTGTTGAAAGATGCTATTAGATCTAATGTTGTTTTATATGTGTTTGATGTGTCGTGATAGCAGCGATTTGCGGTAGGTGCTGTGTTCACACAATTGGACGATAAAGGAGTTGAATGTCCTGTGTCATTGATTAGCCAGAAATTGACTGACAGGCCTACCCAGAAGAGATGGGCTACCATTGAAAGAGAAGCCTATGCTATTGTTTGGGCTTCAAACAAATTTGGAAAAATTATTATTGGATCTAATATTCACATTTATACTGACCATAATCCTAACCTACTTGACTAAATCTGTGTCTAAATCTGATAATCTTGTGCGATGGGCGTTAGCTTTACAAACATTTGATGTTGAAGTAAAATACAATAATGGACGTTTAAATGTTGTAGCAGGTTGCTTATCTAGATTATAATTTTTGAATTTTGCCCCCCAGAAATTTGAAAAATGGGGGCACAAATTATCTTAACAAAAGTAATCTTAAAAACCCATTAGATAAACATAAAAGAACCGAGTTGGGGGGGCACATAGGGGGGCACTGAGCACTAAAACTGGGAGGGCTTTGCCCCCCAGTTTTGAAACTGGGGAACCGGTGCCCCCCTGCCACCCGCTTGTTACACCCCTGATGTGAACGTATGTTGGACACAGTTTAGTTTAAGTCGTATAAATAATTTGTACGACCTAAACTACGACCTAAACTACAACTACCAAAACTAAGCGTCAATTTGCTGGTCAGCATCTATAAAGCAGTGTTAGTATATACACATAAGTCAAGATGTACTAATGCGAGTTGTGAGCACTGCGTGCAGATTTCAGGTTGCTAAGCGACGATCGATTTTCAGGTAATAGGCCACTGCTGTATTGATGCTGACTAGCAAATTTAGCAGCAGTGTGTTTGAGTTATGACCATATGGTCGTTTGCTATGGCGTGTTGTTTCGTCGATATTTGCGATTTGAATTGATATTCTTTCTGCTTTAATTAATAAGAAAGTTTAAATTAGAAGTCTGAGTCTTCTATGTAGGTACTACTTACATTGAAAAGTCAGTCGATAGACAAGGAAAAAGGAGAACTTTGAATGTTGGTCCGTTTTATGGAGAGAGAGAAAACAGGCTGACAAATTGTATGAACGTACAAATATTAGACATAGAAAATGAATTTACCGAAAATAGAAGTGCACTATTTCGGGCAAATTTAACAGCCTTTTTTCTTTGTATGTGCTCATACTTTGCAATTCTAAACGATATAAATATTTTAGTTAAGCAAATCATTGTCTTCTCAGCAGCTTGTCTGAATTGGTGAAATTTCTTAAGAAGGAACAAAAGTTTGAATAGCCCACGATTTGATCAAATCGATAATAACATGAAATAATGACATAATTAGGTTTTACAATTGTCTTTCAGTATGAATTATATTTTGTAACCATTTTGCCTTGAGTTTGACACAGTATGTTGTGATGGTAACGCGTCAATTGATCCTCTAGTAAGTTGATCCCTCGTCAATTGATCCCCTCAAATCTCTAGGCTGTGCGTCAGACTTGTAGATGATACTGCTAGTAAACAAAAGACTGATTTTACAGATTAATTTTGTAAGATTACATTACAAAATAACAGATTAATGCCCAGACGTCGTGTCACACCGCTTACGACCGTTCCGATATTCTTTTATATCTCGGAGCATTTTTTGGACTTCAACGCCACATGCAGAGACAGAAGACCATATAATTATTATTGTTGGCATAGGACATCCGGCAAAGATACTAAATCGCTCGCTTGCGGCTCGTGTCAGCCGCGCTGTAACCGCTTGTCGCCCTTCGAAGATTCTATAATGTCGTAGAGCAATGGCTCGTTCTGTCGCCCTCCCACGACGAGCTACCCAGCCACCATGCATTCATATGGACTTTCAGCGAGTTGTGCTGAAAATGTTGTTGTATGTATAAATGATTTTCAATTGAATAGAAATAAAGGGATACACCATACCGAAATCAGTCATTATAAAACATTTTGCATTTGCTATGTTGGGAAATTAGTTGTGTGTGGTTACCATGCGGTAAAACAGCGCTTTGTTCCAGAAGATGTATATTACAGTATTATGTGGGAGCGTCCTCAGGAATAGATTTGAGTTATGCCACAGCTGTGGCTATGACACCGTATACCATAGAGAGCGGCTACGTTAATTACGCAACCCAAATACCATATTTAGAAAGGAAGCCAGACGACTGTCGGCGATAATAGTGAATTTATTTTCAATTTGAACTAAAGATAATATGTCAATTCTAAAATGAGAGTATTGTGGATGACCCTGCTATTGAACGTACAAATCTATTGAGACACGGGCTGATTGTAATTACGATATTTTGTCTGCACCGTTAATAGCAAGTTACTTCTAAGGTGCTTTCCATTACATCATCCTATATCAATTGCCTTTTGATTCTTTCTGACGACATTTTCGTAATATCTTCCCGTTTTTCACTATTTAATTTCTCCATTTTGTATGTTAACTATAAATGACTTCGTAATTAACCAATTATACGTGATTTTGTTTTAAATATTAACTAGTTGACAATTCATCAATTGGACGCGATTTTTTTTCTTTAGTAATAACGAGCTCGCAATTTCCCAACTGAACATGGTTTTGTTTGCCCAATATTAACGAGTTCACAATAACCCAATTGGGCGTGGTTATGTTTTGTGCTAATTTAAAGTAAACAAAATATACCTTGTCACTAATCCTCCAGAAAATAATCTTTACTTTTCTTACCTTCAGTACATAGAATCTCGATTAATCCAGTTGATTCGCATAATCCGTATAATCCACTTCTCAGTAATCATTTTGTAAGTGATATTTTAAATCATTTAATTCTGTTCAACCTTTTGATCCCTTTGATCTTTTTATTTCGATCCTTTAATCCTTTTGATCTTTGACCCATTTTATCCTTTTGATCCTTGATCTTTTAATCATTTTGATTCTTGATTCTTCAATACTTTTGATCTTTGATCCTTTTGATTCTTGATCCTTTAATCATCTTGATCCTTGATCCTTTAATATTATTAGTATCCCAACTCTGCACCAAAATGCAACCTTCAATCTTTCCTTCTTCTTGGTTAAGGTTATCAAAATTCAAATAACAAAACTTTATGTTCTTTTCGACGTTTTCTTATATTTACAACATATATACATCGAGCTAGTACAAAATGAAACAACACGTCTGTGTTCTTCGACAGTTGGAGTAACAACTAAACTTATCACAAGCAAACACACTCTCCAATAGATTATGTGAACACCCCTTTTCCGCACCCTGACAGCCTTACTCAAGCAGTTTAATTAAGAATGGTTGCGCCTTAAGACTCATTAACATAAAAGCAAACATAGGTTGACAATTATATTGTCGTAAATTTCGTGTGACGTTTAAATTACCATAATGCCACGACGTCGTAGGCATTATTAAATATTGTCGTACAATGAATTTATGGATTGTGCTAGTAGAATATGTTCTCTAATAATATGCTCGCAAAATATGTTCTCTCAGCTCCGGATTATCTTTGTCTGCTGAGCGTTTCATCGATTGAAGACGCTGATATGGTAAGTATCACATCCGCAATTCCTGCGAGCTACTTTAACTCAGATTTCTTTCTTTCAATGTCTATCCATAAGAAGCTATTCCACGGCAGTAGGCTCTACGCCGGTTAAAATTAATACTAACACAGTTCGACAATTTTTAAATATTATTATAATAATTATTATTAATATAATCAAACGATTTAGTGTATTCCAGCGGTATTATTATTATTATTATTATTATTATTATTATTATCATTATTATTATTATTATTATTATGTCACATATAGTGTTATTCATCATTGGCATTGCCAACGGATCTGTCATCAGGCCATCTGGGTCGCCGCTTGTCAGTGGATTGTAATCTTGACACAGTGCAATGAAAAGCCACCGCATTGAAACGTTGGATCAATGCCAACAAGTTCTGGAAAAGGAAGTTTGTCTCTCGGGTATCACCGGTAGTTGTCGAAAGTCGGCGTCCAGTCTCAGACAGAAAGGCGAGGCCCTCACTATTGAGAGGACCGAAGGTTTCTATAGCGATTGGAACAAAAGTGTATTTCTTCTCTAGCTCAGAATATTTTGTGTGTTTCCTTGTGGCTGCTATCTCCGCCGCTCCTCCAGCTGTGGAAGATGTATCGGGGATATAAGAAGCGGCCACTGTGTCCACCACAATTGTGTCCCAAAGTAAGGCCCGCCCCCCCCCCCACTCCACGGTATCAGGGTCTGCCCGTCCGGTCTCTTTCCATCTAATCTGGAAAGACCTGACGGTTCCTTGACCGCTGGAATACCGGCTCTGTTGAGGCTGCGATGGATAAGGTCGTTGATATTACAGTGTCTTGCTTGACGGCCAAAACCCAATGAACAGGACAGGCCATGTGCGCCTCTGGCTGAGACGAAGGCGCCGCATCCGCAGGTGTGCGGCTCGCAGATGGCCATCCCTAATCGTAGGCCGATCGCCACCCTCACGGTATCGTCCTCCAGTCTGAGATCGCGAGATACGAGCGGGAGAGCGTACAGCCAGTCCGAGGCGTGCGGTGACTGCAAGGCCCTTAGTCTCGCCTGGTCGTAGGGATCCTGTAGCTTTTCTTCTAGTGCAGACAGAACCGCGTTTAACAGCGGTCTGTCAAAGAGGGCAAGTTTATGGCCTGGCGTCGTCGGGGCAGAAGCTTCGGTGAGTTGAAGCCAGGTGGACATCGCCGAGTCGCATGCTGAGTCCGATTTCACCGCTACTGATTCTAAGATGAGGGACTGGATCTGGAGAGTGCCCGCGGCTGAGGCCAAAAAGGCGGGAAGTGCCAGCGAGGACGCCCTCCTAATTCCCAGTCCTCCCATCCTGATCGGGAGAGTAGCTTGACCCCATTGGTCATCGCATCGGTCATCGAAATGTTGAAGATTCCCTCGATCCCTCCTCGCAGCAGATCGTCGTAAGCCCTTAGACGCGGGTGGTCGTGGCAAGGGGTGCATCTCAATAAATGCATGAGCTTAGGCGAGCCGATCGATTGTCTAAGGATCAGTAGAGCGTCTTGTCTAGCGATTAGTTGCAACCTGTCGAGGGTAATTCCAAGGCCGGCCACACAGGTGTCGATGGCTGAAAGCAGGGCATCCGTCGGGAAGAGCGGAGCCCCTAGGAGCACGGCCGATGATGCATTGACTCGGGCGAACTGTCCTAGGAAGCCTTGACTAACGTCGTTGATATGGGCGTCGGAAGATATGAATTCGCATTTTTTGCGGTTGAGCGCGAGGCCAAGTTGCAGAAATCCCTCTTTGATCGAGTTAACATCCGCCTCCACCACCTTAGGATCTCCGCCCAAGGTGAGGTCGTCGAGGTATCCAAAGGCCAGTGGTGAAAGCAGGTGGTTAAGGATCGGCTGTAGCGGTAGGCAGAAAAGGAGAGGTCCCAAGGGATCGCCCTGTTGCGAACCTTCTTGCGATTGTATCGTGAATCTCCCGAATTTCAGAGATGTCGCCTCGGCGTAGGCAAGATGGCAATATGCGGATAAATCAGGAATGAGTTCGTCCACTGATGCGAGCATGAAATCTCGGTGCAAGCTATTGAAAGCGTTCGAGATGTCAAGCTTCACCATTATTGAATTTGTGTCCATGCTGGTCAGGAATCGTCTAGCGGCGTGGGTTGCCGCCTCGCAGCCTTCGGAAACGCCAGCCCCCAGTTGTTTAGGGGTTAGGTACGGCGTGACAAGTGGGACGGCGTATGCGTTGGCGCATTTAGATGCGAGTCGACGCCACACGTATCCAATGGCTATTGGCCTTAGACCACCACAACTTTTACGGAGGGAGAAAAGAGTACCTCCGAATAAGATAGGCTGTACCTCTTGAGGGCAGATGCCGGCCAGTAGTAGATTGATAAGAGCAGTCGTCGCTCTCAGCAGCCCAGGTCCCACGTCTGGATCTCCAATCAGTTCCGCCACGTGTTGGGGGCGCAGCCCATCAGGGCCACCCGACGACCCCATCGGGAAAGAGCGCATCATTGCGCCAGCGCCTGTCTTCCATTCGAGCCCGTAGGCCTCTGCCCTTCGCGAGTGTCCGCGTCTGGTTGGAAGATAGTGTCAGCCAAAGTCAGCCATCCGTCATAAAAATCTGCAATGCGCTTCTTTACGATGGACGTAAGATTGCGGCGTCGGCCGCCCCTCAATGGAGTTTCCAAAGTTCCCGCACCAAAGGCGAGGAGGCGCCGCCATTCTGCGAGGTTCGCAGGGTCCGCCAAAATGGACTCCATAATGTCGGTTAGAAGGCGGCCAGCTCCTAATCTAGCTTCTTTGGGAAAATGCCTGAGAAGACCTCGTGAGAGGCGAGGGTGTCGCATTGACCTGACAGGTCTCGGGTCCGAATTAGGGGCGGCATCGGTCGTCCGTTCCTCGTCAGTCGTGATTTGTTCGGGATTTGCATTTGTCGCGACGGTCACCGAGCCAAAAGGTGCCAAAGGGAATCCTGAAGATAAGGGCGGCTTATTCGAACCCGGACATGGATTGGCCCTGGGCCCGTGTTGGTGGACCATGCCGTCCTTGTTATGGAGTTGGCGAACTGAATGTTGTTATTATTATCGAAAGAACGTATGAAGTGTGAAGTGACAATCCAGCGCTTGTGAGGCTGCGACTTATTATTATTATTATTATTGTTATTATTATTATTATTATTATTATTATTATTATTATTATTATTATTATTATTATTATTATTATTATTATTACTATTATTATTATTATGGCTGCTCGAAAGAACGTATGAAGTGTGAAGCAATCGGCATTGAATTGTTGGATACAGACTGATAAATGTTGGAAAAGGTAACTTGTTTCTTTGGGGTCCCTGGTGACCTGTGTCAGAAGGCGACCCAAATCTTTAATAAAAGCCTTTCCATCGTTGTTGACTGGCCAATGTTTTCAAAGGCCAATGGAACAAGGATGTAGGTGGCAGCGAGCTGGTTGTAATTGGCTTTCTTTCTGCTGGTTACCTCTTACGCTGCAGCTCCGCCAATGATAACGTTGCATCCCAGATCGTTCAGTATTCTTCTCCATGGAATCAACGTAAGACTATCAGCTTGTCTTCCGTCAGTTCTGGATTGTCCCGGTGGTTCCTTGATATTCGGCAATCCAGCGCTAGTGAGGCTGCGACTTATTAGGTCGTTCAAAACGTCATGCTTGGCGAATCGCCCTGGCACAAGTCCACAAGAAAGCCCGTGTTATCCATTCGCTTTGACTCGAGTCCCACATGGGCATGCGTGTGGTTCGCATTTGTGTGTTCCCAGACAGCCTCATCGTTATTCTGACCGTTCCGTCGTCTAACCTAAGTAGGCTACACATGAAGTCACTGGGAGGGCATAGAGTCCGTTACCGGTTATCACGTCAATTGATTCCCCCGTCAGTTGATCCACCGTCAGTTGATCAATTGATCCCAACGTTAATTGATCCCCTGCCCATTTGCTCTAAATAAATCTCTAGGCTGCGTGTCACAGACTTGTAGCTGAGACCGTTAGTAGACAAAAGATTGATTTTTGAAGAGTTGCAAAATAACAAAGCAATGCCCAGGGTTCATGTCACTCGTCCAGGCTTCATGTCACTCGTCCAGATTTTGTGTCACTCGTCCAGGACGGACTATATATTTCTACACGGAGTTGTCGGTACGGAACATCAGGCAACGAAACGATATCGCTTGCTTGAGGCTCGTGTCAACCGCGCTTAAACGCTAACGGCCGATCAGAGATTCTGCTACATATCCGAGCATTGGTTCATTATCCCAAGCATAGACACTTTTGCTTAGGACTTTATGCTCATAAATTAATCATATCATGACTCTCAGTTACGCTTTTGTAATTTCTTATAATTTTATAATTTTGTGCTCTGTTACGTCGTTCTTTTAATAATTGGAGAAGGTCGCAAGTGGAACATGAATGTTGTATCAATTGACGAGGGGATTAATTGACTAGGGGATCAAATGACTGGGGATCATCGGACGGGGGTCAACTGACGGGAGATCAACTGACGGGGATCAAAAGACGTAGAACCGCGACACGGCTGCCTTGAATCGCGCGTTATGTTATGGGTCGGCATGGTCAATGTTCAGCTAGGCAGCTGCCTTCTGCAGTAGCGGTTTCTCTTAGCTTGCTAGCTTGAGTGCCGCATCGTCGTCACGGGGTCGCATCGTTTGGCTCTCGTTGCATCTTCTCCACCCGCTTGTCGACGTCGGACCAGGTGCAGTCCAACATGGAGGACTGCAGAGGTCGGGTGCTATAATTATGAAATGCAAAATTCTTAACCAACTTTGTTCGGGATTGTGTAAAATTTAATCAAGCAAGCCAGCTCATGCATGTTATCTAATGCAGCATTGGCTTGACGAATGTCTAGGTTTTCTAGTCATACCAAGTTTGCTGTCATAACCTCATACTGAGCTTGGCATTTATGGCGGGGAAATGGCATATTAAAAGAAGTCATTAAATTAATAAGTTAGTAGCCACCACAAAGTCATCTATAGGCCATTCACATTTTAAAGAATTTGCCAATTTTAGTTTTTATGTGTTTAGAATATAGTTACATATCAATTTCTGTGAAAAGGAAGAAATTCGAGAAATTTACTTTTATCACATTTTTGCAATTGTCTCACTAACGTGTGTTGTCACATAAACTTGGTTTTGTCAGATGGGTCACATATCTGTTCGTGTTTATTATGACATAGTTACCACAATGTGCGACTTTAACTGGATAATATCGTCGCAACTATATCATGACATGCCTTTTTGTATCCATTCTTTTGACTTCAGTCTCGTGGAAACCTGGAAGGCTTCTCTCTTGGGGCCCAAACGGTCGGTGCACCACGCGGCCGATAAAACGGTAGCTGGTGTTGTCGTGATTTCTGCAGCGCGATATATGTGCTTGGGTTTTAAGCTTTGTGGATGCTGTCAGTCCTGTTTGGTTGTTACATAGTTTATAATTTATATAGCCTAGTTTCAAACTGGGAAGAAGTACAGGCCTACATCTACTACAATACTTGGTCGTGGGTTTGACATGGTTGTTGGAATATAAACCTGACTGAATAGGCCACTGAGATAGTTATGCTACTTCGCCGAAATAACATACTTGTCTCAGTGGCCTATTTGTTACTTAGTGAAGGGTTTCCGCGGTTTAAGGCTAAGAAACATGCAGTAAAGAACCGCGACATGGAAATGGACTGAAAGACCGAAGTGCGCTGAATTGGTTAAGCGTTTAACTCCGCAGCCTCTCGCACTTCGACAGTGCCATTCGTCAGCCTGGCTAAAAAAGGAGGGCGACGCTAATGATCATTGTTGTCACACAGCGTCGTTAAACTGTAAGTGCTGTTAGTTAAGCATTACCATAGCGCATCTGTTTCTGTTGCGTCAATGCAGGATTGTGTTTCTTTAGTCAGGTTCACACGACGTTAAGAACTACGTTTGCTTTAAGATTTTATGTTCAATGGTTTCAGGGTGACAAGTATCGGCAAACGTCACTTCACCCACTCACTGAATTTGTCTTCTTTATGAACGCTGTAGACATCCTATTCGCAAAAGAACCAGTCTTCAAGTCAGACAACCGTACGCTCATTATCAGTATAGTAATTTTAGTAGGCTTATTTGCTGTCCTAGGTCTAAGTTATCTCTTAAGAAATCATAAAATTTAATGGATGGTCCTACTTGTGGATTGGAAAATCTTTCACGAGTCTTGTTTTTCAGCATTCTTTGAAGAGAAATTGCACTGAATCAAATGCGAAGTGTGTGGTGCAAAAAAAGGAATAAAACTGAAGCTCTGATAGTTTGACTATGCTATAGAGTCCCATATTCTGCCAAAGAGAATAGCAGTGAACTGCAAGATATAGGCGGTGAGGATACAAAATGTCTGGTATTCTAATGTAGGATTTTAACTAACACATTGACTGGAAATTGCGAGAAAACAAAAAAACAAAGCGACTGAACTTATTCTGGAATGTATGGCTGAGAGATTACTCATGCAGCACCAACGATAGGTGTTAGCATACTAAATCAAGTTATCTCAACAGATAGAAGCCATGTTGGAAAGGGTCCAGCACGAATTATCGCAAAGAGCGTCATATTCAAAGCATGAAAGCATACCAAAACGTGACAACTATTTCTAAGCGTAATAAATTATAACAGTGTCAGAGGCATAATCAGAGACAACAACATAGCAAAATAGATTGACAGACCTTAGTCTACGACCGATTTGAGGCAGTTTGTATTCTACGTGAAAGAAGTCGTTGAAGAAATAGTACCTACTAACAAGAGAAACAACAAGAAGCGACCATGTTTTGACAAGGAGGTTCACTAGTTGGACCTTTGCAGAAGTCAGATTGGAAGGAAAAAGGAAGGTTATTTGATTCCAATTTGATATAGTGAGTTGCTAGGAAATTACGTTGTCGAGTACTCTAAATAGAAAGATGCATCCTTTTGGCCCTATGATAGTTAACTGCGTCAGTCGCGTAAGGACCTTCACGCCCCCAGAGCAGATGCAAGTATGCCATTTTTCTGCGCCGATCGCAGGCTGCATTCTTGAAGACAACTGCTGAAGACAACCGTGAATAAGATAGGTTTAACTACAAGAATTCCTGGAGGAGAAGCGGAAATCACGAACGTGCAAGGATTAAAGGCGCAATTGATTGGAGATACGGATAGAGAAAGAGTGATACGGATAAAAAAGTAACATCAGGATTGAGGACACGAGCATCATAGGTGAAGGGAAAGGATGAAGAGTTAGTGGATAGGTTTATTGAAGGGTTGGGAATTTTTTTTATTTCGTCAGGAAGGCTTAGAGCTATGTATTTTGGATTTGAAGAGTTAATGTAGATGAGGTTGGCAGACATCTACTGAGAAGATTTTTTGACGACATTGAGTAACTGTTCGATGGATGCGTAAATTCAACTTTGTTGCGGAAAATATGTATAGAGTATCGTCGGCATTGTGAGGGTGACAACAGAGCAGGGTTCGTTAATACTGCTTACTGGTATTGTATTCAGGATGAATGAGGAGAGGTCCAAGGACGGAGTCTTGACAGACACCGCAAGAGAGTTGGAGCAGTTGCCAATGGTGGTCGGATACTTTAAAAGAGAAGGAAGACAAGTATAACGGGACCACTAGTAGAGCGCTGCAAGAGACACTAAACCAAGAGAATAGTTGACGAAGAATTAGGCTGTGATCTATATTGTCGGTGGAGATGTCAAAGAAACATAGGCAGGAGACTTGTTGGTGACTGACGGCAGTTTATTGCACAGAGAAGCAAACAGTATAGTGACGTTAGGTAAATTGATGGGGTAGAGGAGGGACTAAGAAGACAGGCTGGGTGTCGTTAGGCAGAGTGAAGATAATTCGTTCAGAGTCAGAATTTGGAATAAATTATTATGGAATTGCAGCAACAAATAATTATAATATATGTCTTTGGTGCAATTCCACAATTTAGAAACTTTTCGACAATAAGTCAACGAATGTCTTTGATGAAGACCTGTTTGTATATGGACTCGATGGAGCGGAGTGAGTGGATGGTTAAGAAAAAAATAATTAGACCTATTATTTCAGTTTAAGTAACTTTGGATAGGCCTATATTCTCTTTGAAACGTTAATCTTCCGTGTTAGCATTTTTACGTTGATGTTAGATGTTATCTCAATAAACGAATATAGATTGTTATTGTGAGTGATGGTGCGTGAATCGTAGCATTCGCTTAACCAACTCCGATGAATTGTTTCCACTTTGATTGGTCTTCAGTCGCAATAAGAATAAGTTGCGGCTCAACATATTATTATTATTTATATATGTGCAGACCCCGTGTTTTTTGCAAATCGGACCCTGTTCTATACATAGCGCTTCCATCACCAAGATTCTTTAAATATGCACATTGCTTTTTAATCAAAAACTTTCTTACTATAAACTTCGACTAAAATGCTTTTCCCACGCCTACTAGGCTATATAACTACCTCACATAGTTGCTCCATCACACGAATTGATTTATGTAGCAGCATGCGTTCCTTGTAGGCCTATGTGCGGTTTCATCGAAAGTAATTCATTCTCATTCATTCTCTAATCTTCGTCAGACTTGGGCCGACGATGAGGCCTCAACAAAACAACTTCATATAGTTCTGTCTGTAGCCATTTCTGCCGTCTCCTTCATATCCATGTTTGCCGTCGTCAGATCTTCTCTGATAATTATGGTCCATCCAGGTTTATTTTGTCTTCCTCGGCTTCATGCTCCATCTACGTGGCCCATGTAGTGCCACCAGTGGCAACCTTTTTGTTGTCCATTCTGGTCACATGACCAAACAATGAAAGCCTGTTTTCCTGATTTTATCGATTATTGTTTGTTTTTCCGATAGTTGTCTGACCACAAACAGTTGGTCAATCGTGCCTCTCCTTGCTCCTTCTCCTCGGCCATGACATCCTCCACGTGCCTTCTCAGGTGCTACATCTATATCGTTGTATACACTTTATACGGAATACAGGCTAATCGAAAATAATATTTATCAGCAAACATTACTAACAACTGCATCGTAACACTCGAACTAATAACTTTCATGCACAAAAGCTTAATCACCTGGTATCTTCAAAATATTAACCTTTGCAATATTTTCAGCACTTATTTCAATCAGAAACAATCCTTTTCCACAAATTAAATTCTCGTGCTTCAACCATGCCGAGCCGAAATTACCATGACACCCACAAGTAAAAATACTTGTTTTCCACAAGCTGCAGTTGCTGGTTTCGGCCTTCTGCGAAAAATTTCTTCCGTTGTACTTGCCAAAGATGCAGTTTTTACATGTGTTTACATTAGAAAACACTCCATTTCCAAGAAATCCAAATATGACTCTTCTTCTACAATATCAAACTTTATCCACAAAAAGTGTCTGATGGTTTAGGCTTACGTATCCAAAACTATGCGAGCACAGCGTAGGAACAAACTAGTTACCATAACCTTTGTCTCAAGCACACTGCCGCCTTCATACCTTTAAACATCTTCCATTCGTTCAGCGTTTGCGCCAAATTGCATAGAACTACATCACCAATTAGCTTATAGTTCTCTCTCAAACCTAGATGTGCGAAACAGTTTGTTAATATGGTATCAGTTCCGTTATTTTAGCTTATAGTTCTCTCTCAAACCTAGCTGTGTGAAAGAGTTTGTTGATATGGAATATTTGCATTACTCTTATCCAAACACACAAGTAACAATAACCGCCGATGCATTCTCATAGCAATACACATGCACAAATGTTAAAAACCAGTTTAGCTTATTTACTTACAAATGCTCACGGTTATTGAACGGAGTTATTATTGTCACTTACTTAACCTACGCTCAGCCATATACCGTTGATAGCTTACCTGAGGCTAAAAATTCAATAAGATTTCATCCTGATCTATGTGCCCCATAAAATGACTCTCAAGTGTTCCTTGATTCTCAATGAACTGACCTAATTTGACTTTCTGGGCACCTTTGGGCCTCCATACGTTTCAAAATTAAAATTTCTAGTTTACTGTTTTCTGGAGACTCATTCATGGTCAATTTGTTCAATTTAGTTTAATTGAATTAAATTATTTATCGGTTACCTTGCGTGTCCGATCGCTCACTAATCTCAACGCAAACACGTGCATCCCTACATTTTGTTATTTAGCCTACTGTTCTGTCGCTTCCATCGGCTTAAAATAGTAAATGGATGTTTGACATTGAGAAGCTGATGTCAAAATCTTATTATCCAAGCAATGACAATTTTTATATCTAGTAGACAGTGCTACTTACAATCCGTCTAATTTCTTGATCACAAATTCACCAATCTTCCTAATTGGCCGATTGCTCTTCATTGATCTCGATCGATTGTCACGGGTAGAGATTGCAATTCCGGACCATAATCAATTTTCCATACTTTCGGGATTTTTTCCGGTCAAATTCGGCAATTTGTCCGGAATTCCGAAATTTTCAATGTGAATGTATTTCCCGACTCTTTACTGTCAATTTCCAAAAAATTTCCAACTTATTAAAATGGACCCATTAATTTTATGTATTTTTAACTAGTATAATACCAGACTACACATGGAAGTGGCGTCGATGGTATCACAAAGTCGATATTCAGTTACAATGGTCAAAGAAATAGATAAAAAGTTACAAATTTAAAGAACAGAGATATATAGTCCACGGTGTTAATGAATCCATAATGCATCTGGCATGCTTCTGAAAATATGAACGCTGGAAGCACGTACATTGAATTCATCACAGTCTGCAAACTGTAGCAGATAGACCTAACGCCGGCAGCAAAAAACGCATGATCAGCTTCAACACAGTCTTCTTGCTATTAGGTGTTCAATCGAAAAATAATGCCATCAGTAGCCTTCTCTCGTGGCGCTTGTATTTTTGTAGTGAGTTAAACTCTGTACTAACTTTGTAGTTATTCTGAGACCTTTAGGCCTATCCAGCGTTCCCGGAATAACGGCAGAAATACAGAAAAACACGAGTCTTTCTGCGCACAGTTCATAAACCTAAGAGCGCAATTATTCAAAGTCATACCTCACATGAAATATAGGACCTATTAGGCTATATCATATTCATATATATAATTATCATAATTATATAAATAAAATAAAGTTATGCATCTTGTGTTCCATGAATTATGAAAATAATATTGAAAATATCTGCAATTTAAACTAGTAATTTCACTTCCGAAATTCGGGAATTTGTGCTTAAAAATGCCAGAATTTCGGTATTTTTAAAAGACCGGGATTTCCGGAATTAGGAAATTCCGGAATTGCAATCTCTAGTCACAGGTGGCGCGTCACTCAACCGAGCGAACACGTTGAATGCCTTTCCTGCGTAGGTATACTCAGTGTGCCACAACGACTGTCCGGACGTGCGTCATTTTCCACCAGGAGGTATAGCTTGTAGGGGTCTGCGGGTTACCCGTACCCGCGGATTACCCGTACTCGACCCGTACCCGCGGGTACGGGTAGGATACGAGTACGTATTTTACTGGTCGGGTCGGGTACAGGTAGACTAATCACGGGTACAGGTATACCCGATTTTACCCTTGTCAATGTCAAGTTTTAGAGTTACAACGTCACCGTTAAATATACAGATGAACCTTACATCATCAAAGCCTTAATTAGTATCATAGACAAACTCACACATTCGAAATCAAAGTACATGAAATGTTTCCCCTGCTCATTGTATGTATGTTGATGGTTGTTTTTCTCATTCCTCTTTTTTCTGCGTTCTTCCATCTCTTCCTCCTGCTGAACTTCCTCTAATTTTTCTCCTCTTTCTGCTCCTAGTTTCTGCTCCTGCTCCTCCTCCTCCTACAGCTCTTTCTCTTACTCTTCTTCTTCCTCCATTTCGTCTTCAACTTCATCCTCCTTTTCATCTTCATCCTCCAGCCTTCCTTCCTCTTCTTCCCGTCTGCGGCCTCTCCTCTTCCCTTCTCTGCATTCTCTTTTTATTCCTACTCTTCCTTCTCTTCTTCTTCTTCTCAAGTTCCGTACTGCTCTCTTCTTCCTCCTCTTCCTTTTCCCTCCTCCTACCCTTCCACCTCTTCCTACTATTCTTTCCCCATCTCCTGCCTCCCATCTCCTCTTCTTCTTCCTGCTTCTTTTTCTGCTGCGGCTCCTTCTGTCGTCTCTCCTCTCCATCCTCTCCTCCACTTACCCCTCCAGCTTCCTTCCTCCTCTTCTTCCTTTTCTTTCTCCTCCTCCACTTTCTCCTTCCTCTCCTGCTTCCTCCGCCATCGCGGCTGCTGTCACTGATGCTACTGTTGTTGCTGTTGCTACTACTACGACAACAGTATGATGTCTTAGTAAGTTGTGATCCCATTAGCCTGGCAGGCAGTAAGATTATGAGAGGAGATGTTAATGACGTCACGGGCACGGGTATACCCGCGAGTACGGGTCGGGTAGGAATTTTGAGTACGGGTCGGGTATGGGTACGGGTAACGGTCATGTGTTACGGGTACGGGTCTAGTAGCAAAAATGCTTTTCCATCAGACCTGTATTATTAGCTCGTCTGCATCGTCATCGTGCTTGTGAACACTGTCACCAATTGTCACTCTACCCTATCTATGCCGCTTGACCCAGGAACTCTGAATATCTATGTCGTCAGACAGCAGTCGGCGGCAATAGGTTGGTTCTACGTTTGTGCGTGGACGGTGGACCCGTCCAAGTATCGTTCTTCCAGCTTACTACACGTAGTAACTGTTACGCTAACTGATGAAAAACAATTGGTTCATGATCACGTTTGACAGCGTAGAGGCTAGCGCATGAGTAGACTTAGATATATTGAATGGGAGCTAAATAGGCGTTTAATTTGTTCTTTATATGTGAAACGGAGCATTCATAAACTCCGATAAATTGTATCCACTGCGAGTTACTTGCGACTCTAGGAACAAATCACAGAAAAAAATTAATCCCAGCTTAATACATTTTATTATAAATTTATATTTCCTTCCCCTCTGCTTTTTCTGACAATTAGGACTCTGGTAACATTCAGCAATAAACTTTCGTATCTTATTTGCATGTATTATTTTTCGATCTCCATCTCCTAAGTCAACTAAATAAGAATACTTTGATCTCTTTTGTATTTCGAACAAGGACCATGCCATCTCGATAACAACTTGTTGGTAGATGTAGGATAAAATACAATTACTTTCTCTTCTACTAAAAATTTCTTATCTTTTTCCTTTTTTGTTGTATTGATTAGTACATTGTAATTGTTTTTCACGAGTATGTTCTTTTGCATACGTTATTGCAACTTTTAGATTTGTTTTCAACTCCTGTAAATATCTTTCTGTTTTCACTTTCAAATTTTGCGGTGACTCAATTTCTTTTGTCGAAACTTCTTTTAAAATCGTCAGTGGTCCTCTAGGAACGTTTCCGCATACGAGTATAAGGAGATACCATGGTGGTTGCATTAGGCACCTCTCATAATGCCCAAATCGTAAATGAAACGATTATATGCCATTGCTTAGGATTTTTCAGAATAACATGATGAACCTTCTTTTTAAAAGTTTGGTTCCATCTTTCCACTAGTCCTGCTGCTTCAGGATGTCCTGGTGTAAAAAAATTTGAAGTACACCCCATTGCTCTCATAAATTTCGTGGTCAATTCGGCCGTGAAATTAGTTCCCTGATCACTTGTCATCATTGCAGGAACTCCCACATTCGTAAACATGTCCTTCAATACCTCACAAACTGCTTTTGCTGTTAACGACTTTAATAGGAATACCGTGGGCCATCTTATACACGAAACTACTACACACAAGCAATATCTATGTCCTGCAGCTGACATCGGTTCAATTGGTCCCACTGCATCAATGGTCATTCTTTGGAATGCCACTTCTTCCTTAACAATAATATTGCCATAATTGGAACTCTATCCATAATCACATTCCTTACTTTCAGTTGACAATTTACATAAGATTTGCAAAACTCCTCTATTTCTCTGCGCATGTTTTGCCATGTAAAGGATAACTTAATCCTTTCTCTAGTTTTTTCCTCTCCCAAATGACCACCCATTACAGAATCATGAGCCAATTTTATAATCTGTAATCTACGACTCATAGGTAACACAAGTTGTTCAATTTCGCGACCTAAGATTCTCTCTTTTTGTTGTAATATTCCATCGATTACATATCCTTGGTTCTTGACCTTCATTAGCTCTAATTTCAACTTAAATATTCTTCATTTTGACTTTCGTAAATAATCCTACTCCTGCTTTCGTTTCTTGTTCAGTAGTATTTCTTAGGATTACACGTTCTCTGTCTATCTTACATTTTATGACGGATTTCAGTCCCATATAAGTAATTTCTGTCTCATGACTTGCAACTTTCTGTTCACTAACTTGGATTCTATTCACTTTAGCTTTATCCTGATACTTACTTATCTCAGAAGTCTTGGCTGGATAATGGCAAAATCTAGCGATATGACCTGATGTGCCACAATTATAACATTGTTTCACATAACTTTCTGAACTCTTCATTTCCTCACTTTTCCTTGCTTTCTCTACTGCTATCGCATGTTCTAACCTTCTTTTCTCCGCATCGTCTCGATCTTTCTTGAGTAATTCTAATTGCAATTCAAATTGTTTTCTTTGCAATTCTAATTCTTCTTCCTTAATTCTGTTACTATCTTGTTCTGTTTTTTCCTCTTTTTGACTCATCATCATGATCATTTATATCATCGTTTCCTTAGTCAATTTTTCTATTGGTTTATCAAAACCTTTTCCCACTACCTGTTTCTGTACACCTCCTACAGCTCCTTCTATTTCAGCCGTAATTCCTTCCTTTTCTATTTCCATCTTTGTTAAAGTTTGCATCAACTTATTACTAGACATAGCTTTTACTATAGTCTCTTCTAAACCTTCCTATATCAACTGCTTTTGGATTCTTTCTGTCGACATTTTCATAATGTCTTCCCGTCTCTCACTACTTAATTTCTCCATTTTGTATGTTTACTATCAATGACTTCGCAAATAGCCAATTGTTTGTCTAATATCACCGAGTTTGCAATTAATCAATTGGATGCGAGTCTGTTTGCTTAATCTAATATCAACGAGCTCACAATTACTCGACTGAATGTGATTTTGTTTGCTTAATATTAACGATTTCACAATTAGACAATTGGACGTGGTTTTAGTTAGTGCCAAAATAAACGAAATATACCTTGTCAGCAATCCACCAGAAAACAATCTTTACTTTCCTTTCTTACAGATATTTGAAATTAATCCAATTGCTTCGTATAATCCGTATCATCCACTTTTCAGTAATCCTGCTGTAGACGACATTTTAAATCATTTCGATTCTGGTCAACCTTTTGATCGTTAATTCTTTAATCTTTTTGATCCTTTAATCCACTTCGTATCCTTAATCCTTTAATCCTGTTGATTCTTTTCGTATCCTTGATTCTTTTTCGTATCCCTAATCCTTTAATCTTTTTCCATATCCCTTAATCCTTTTCTCCTTTTCTGTATCCCACCGCTGCCCCCAAAATGTAGCCTTCAACTTTCTTTTGCTTCAGTTAAGATTACCAAACTCCTAGGATCATAACACTTACTCTTTTTTTCAACTTTTCTTTATTCACAGCATAATAAACAGTGCCTTGGCTAGTACAAATATAGAACATAAAATGACCGTCCGTGTCCTTCGGAAGTCAGAGCGCAACCGTCTTATTACAAGCAACCGACAGTCTCTTCAATACCTTATGTCAGCTACCTCATTCGCCTCTGATAGCCCTCCCAAGCAGTCTAATTAAACTAGCGCGCGCCTTAAGGGTTAAAGTCAACAAGATTAAACAATATTAAACAAACATAGGCTGACATTTTTCAAACGACATGTCATATCTCTTAATTATTTACACTGAAGAAAGAAAATATGTTGCCCGCTACATATCAATTCTAAACGCATTTTCGAAATAAGGTGTAGATATGACAAGATAATTCTCACGCGACGAATTCTGGCATTGCCTTGCTGTAGAAAATAAATTGTACGGGTCACATTATTATTGGGTTGCGATGATTCTAGAATATGTAATGATTATTATGATTGCCTAAACATGCAGTCTGATGAAAATTTTATATCGCTATTTTTTCTTCCATCGTATGTGCAACTGTGTATTCAACATAAATATTAAATATTTGAGAATTGTCCTTGTTTGCCTTTTGAAATTCAAATGCTAAGTGCATGGGAATTGATCTAACATATAGAACAATTACAAAGAATCACCCTCAAACTTCAACTGGGGATAGGAAAGTGCTCTTAATATGGTGGGCTTATTGAGGTATTATACGCTCGCATTGCTGTGAATTATATGTGAATCTGCGCCAAAATATCTGTTATGTATAGTGATGAATCCGCTATTAATCCGGGCTTATAATTTCTTGTTAAAGCGGTAGTAGGCGGATTTGTTCTTTAATGGTACCATATTTAAGAACAAATCAATTAAAGAACAAATGAGGACGATTCACTGTAAACGTTCTATATATTAGATCATTTTTAGAACAGATGCTCCCTACTATACTATAGTAGGGAGCATCTGTTCTAAAACTGGCAGTGAGGCGAATTTTATCATAACGTGGTAGTGGGGCGTAGGCCTATATGCTCTTCAAGGTGTAGTTGGGTGTATGAATTAAAAGATGTAGTGAGGCGGTTGTCATTGAAATTTAGAATAGCTAACTACTGACAATCCATATGCACATTTTGAGCCCCACTGCTGTCAACAAAGCGTCTAGAAACGGATTGACCCAGTCAGCAAGGTGCCAAACTCTTAATAGGTGTCGCGGCTTTTACAGAACAGCGTATTGAATAGTCGAGTCGTTGCAATTGTTTTGTAGTATGCGACATGCCACTAGGAGCGTTCACGTACATTGGCACGAGGAATACGACATTGTCTGGGAGAGGGTGTCAAGCATGGGCAGACAATAGTCCCCACGAGGAGACGCAAACGCTACAGGACCACATGTTTCCTGACGGAAGTAAAGCAGCTGCAAAAAATTATTGTCGAAGTCCGAAGCCAAATATGTATTTCGGCGTGTGGTGTTTCACTATGGATGCTTTGACCAAACAAGAGTTTTGTGACCTTTGTCCTGATTTTTACGAAGGTTATAACGGTGAGGTGCTTTCTATTTCAATCGAATAAATCGTCAACTTTTTGTGGGTGTAGGACGTAGTTGGACCGAATCTCATAACTTCTACATTTTTCTAAAAAATGTTTATTCCGTGATTATTCTTAATTTGCTGATGTGTCACATCTATGTTGTGTTTGTTTCGCATCGATGCTTGGGGTCTTATGACCTGAGTCACATGCAGAGTATACTTCAAGCGTTTTTTACAGTAACTGTAGTGAGGATGGCTACTTTCAAAGTATCTGGTGACTAAAAATGCAGACAATTTTACTGCAAGGGCTTGACACATTATGCACTCTAGCGATAATAATTGCAATGTATCCTTATACAATACAATTCAATAGCACTGTAATTTGATAATTTCCTCTTTACAGAAATTTCAGAAGTGCACCCTGAAGCCGGGCAACCATTAAGAGCCATAGGTATACTGAAAAAGGTAGGTTTTTAGGTTAGAGCGAAAGAGAGGCTCATTGAGAGAGTTGCGAACATGACGAGGTAGAGAGTTCCAGATGGAGGGACTGGCAACAGTGAATGACCGCCGGCCGAAGACAAGACGTGTTCTAGAGACAACGTACTTTCTAGCAAAGGCTGATCTAAGAGAGGATTGGCCTTTAACAGAGCTGCAAAGTGTGACCATAGAGGACAGATAAGACGGCAGATGACCTGTGCGTGGTCTGTATATGAGGAGTGCCAGCTTGTGGCAGATACTCTCACAGACAAGAAGCCAGTGTAGAGAACGAAGAGCAGGCGTGATATGGTTTCGGTAGGAGAGTCCAAGGCACAGTCGAGCAGCCTGATGCAGTATTCTATTTAGCGGAAGCAGTGTACATTCAGGGAGGCCATACAGTAATGAGTTGCAGTAGTCAAGTAGCGTCAGAATAAGACAGTGTATCAGTGTTTTTAGTAATGCAGAGTCAAAAATAGAGCGAAGTTGTCGGATTCTCCGGAGATGAAACCGGCATGCCCTGGAGATTGCAACAATTTGAGGCTTGAGGAAAAGTTTTGAGTCGATGATGACTTCAAGATCCCGCATAGTGAGTGTTGGAGAGAGCAGAGAAGAGGAGGTAGAGAGTGAGAGTTCAGCGCTCTGAGGAAGCTTAGAGGAGCGGTCAAACCAGATGAGTTCGGATTTGCCCGGGTTAAGTTTGAGACGCATAAACAGACACCATCGCATGATGTTGTCAATGCAGGCACGAAGGCGCTCTGTAGCGTTTGCCACCTCGGTTAGTCGCAAATGTACATAGAGTTGTGTGTCATCAGCACAGAGGTTGATTTCCACGCCGTGGCGAGAAGTGATGGCTAAGAGAGTACAGAAGTGTAGAGGATCAACAGCAGAGGTCCTAGGACAGAGCCTTGGGGGACACACAAGAGCACAGAAGCGAAGATGGATGATACAAGCACGTTGATGGGAACATACTGAGTGCGATTAGAGAGGTAAGACAGAAATCAATTGAGGATGGTGCCAGAGATACCGAAGGAATGTTGCAGGACTCTGAGTAGCATGCAGTGATCTACGCAATCAAAAGCAGCAGATAAGTCTAGAAGTATTAAAACAGTAACATATCCCTTGTCTGCAGCAAGGACCATGTCACTGTAGACTTTCAGGACGGCTGTTTCCGTGGAATGGAATTTCCGGAATCCTGATTGAAGAGGCGGAAGCAGGTTGTTTTGCAGAGAGGCAAGAGAAGAGCTGAGTGTGGGCGACTCTTTCTATCATCTTGGACAGAAGGATACATTAGAGATAGGTATATAGTTAGAAGAGAGAGTGGGATTTAGCCCATTCTTCTTGAGACGAGGGCGAATGACTGCCCTCGTCTGAGAGTTTGAAAGCAAGCCAGTAGAAAGGCAGAGGTTGATTAGGCATGCAATGATGATGGCAAAGAGATGAGATTAAGATGTTAGAAGCCATCTAGGAACAGGGTCAAGTTCACAGTGTCTGGATGTGGATTTAGTCAGCAGGTCAGCAATGTAGTCAGGAGTGACAGGGTCAAAGGTTGACAGTGAGAATGCAGTAAGAATGGGTATTTCAGGAGGAGGTTAGTTTACAGTGCTCTCTCTAACACAGTTTACTTTATTTAGGAAAGAATTTAAGATCTCATCTGGTGTGCCGGCCTGGCAGTCTGGAGCAGATCGGTGGAGGAGAGAATTCAGGATGCTCCAGGTGTTCCCTACTCCCTGCGCATCACCAAGACGTCTACGTATGAATTCAGCCCGCTTCTCCTGGAAGAGGTGTCGTTGGCCGACTTGATGCTTAATCCAGGATTCTCGAGTTTCGGCCGTTCTCAAACGACGATACAGTCTTTCAAGTCTCCTGGTTTCCCTCTTTGACTTTGAACATTCCCCGTTAAACCACTGACATCCTGCTCTTGGTCGTATGTTGATGGTGCATAGAGGAGCCTGACGATCCAGTAGGTCTTGCAGTGTGGAATCGTAGAGTATGAAGACTTGGTCAGGATCAGGTGGAGTTTGAGATGTAGATGCCATTCGGAAGAGTTCGGTGGGAAGAAGGTCCTGAGTGAATTCATTCAGGTTGAAGTATGTGAAGCATCGACGCTTCACAACAAACACGGGTCGATGACAGATTGTCGATCGATGCAGAAACTGATCAGATAGAGATCCGAGAGACAAGGGTTGGAGATGGAAAGGTTCTGGATAAGAGCATCTGTAGGTGTGATGATGACATCAAGAGTGTGTCCTCTGATATGAGTGGGCACGAATATGTGCTGTACAAAAGAGAAGGAGTCAAGGAGATGAGTGATAGCTGCAGTATCAGAAAGGTCGGTATTATCCAGGTGTATGTTGAGGTCGCCAAGTAGGTAGACAGGGTAGGAGAGTACAGAGAGGTGAGATAAGAACTCGAAGAATTCGCTGAAGACGGTAGGCGATGTTCTCTGAGAACCGTGGCGATAGATATCAACGACAAATAGCCGTTGGAACCCCGAAGTGAAATATTATATCCATTATGCACTCCATATATCGATGTTTCAACATGGCATCTACAGCTCAAACTCCGCCTGATCTGATGACCGAGTATCAATCAATGGCGCTTAGCAATTGCCAGTTAAGATCTTGCTTTAGGTATCTACACAGTCGCCGTCTGGGAGGAGACTCGAACCCACAAGGCGAGAGCTCAAACTGATAGGCTTATTTCCGGATAAAGTTCGGATTTAAAAGCGAATTGCAATTGAATTCGAAGCTTAACTAGTACAGCTCAGCGTAATAGTACATTTACTCATGTTGCCAATGATGTTTGAATTTACATGCTATCGTGTATATCCCGGCCAGTGTCCTAAAACTTATACGAATTTATATGGTACCATATGTGTCAAAAATTTCTCTAAGCTTTTCTCCACCAAAATCCTTTTGTCATATCGAGAACTGATGAATATTCTACACGAACCGCTTGGTAACGAAGACAGTTTTGTTGGAACGGACGGATTTCATAGACACGTAAACGGTCCAAAAAATACTAAACATTCGAAAACGTACGTGCTGATTAGAGACATTTACACTTTGCATAAACCAGTCAGGTTAAAATTTGGGCGTTTAAAAACTTGTGCCGTAGGAATAGTCGATTTATGACAGGCCGATTTCTTCGATGTTTCTTATTTGTCAAGGTAAAACGATAAAAATAGATATCATTTTATCTGCATCGACTTTTTATAAGTAGACTACGGAATACGCGAGGGTGCTCTCGCTAAAGTCAATGATCGGACCCACATTGGCCAAAGAATTTTCGTTTTTTAAGGATGGCGCGCATGTCGCTCATTTTCAAACGGGTAAATGTGTAGAATTTCTCAATTGAATTTTTCAGACCCTGCGTAGAAACGCCATTCTTTCCTACACCTCCGAAAATGAGGATATTAAAGCAGCCGTCCATCGTGGACACTTAAAACCAAGATGCTGAAATATTTTATCTATCGAAAACATGCATCGCCATAGGGGGCCTATCGATGTTTTGTCCGATCTCGTCCGATACAGTGGCACTTTTCACAGAAGCATAGATATGGCACCCAGTCGGGTATCCCTTAAAAACGAAGACTGCGAGAAAGCGTTTCTTCGGTGAAAAGAAGGGACCACGGGCTATATGGAGAGATTTAGTAAAGACAGAATAGCGCTCAAAAAGGGTTAGGCCTACCTGCCTTCTGAAAATGAAGAAATTTTCGCTTTAGTTGGGCGATTACTTTCAGATACGACTTGCCCAGTTTAAACGACGAGAGTAAAAGGTAAATCCTACCAAGAGGAACTGCAGCGAATCTCTAAAGAAGACGACGTGCATAGAGTGGAAGAAATATTATAAACTCGCAAACGAAAAGCAAACTTGACTATTTTGTCAAGTAGAAAAGCTGAGACAACACTATTAATCCTTCGGGTTCGAATATATAATATATGTTGGATACTTAGACTTCCTTCAATTAAGATGCGCTGCTTACGCTGCTTACGACGGCCTGTGTCGTCGATATGGGTCATTAGAATGGCTATCTTTTATCTCAAGCTACCGAGCAACAACTTTTTCAATTATATTCTCGAAAATAGGGTTACGTGCTATACCTCGCGATATGTGAGCGCAATATCGGTGCCCGGCTATTGGAAGGTCGGTTTGGGCGAACTACAATTTATTCGCAGTAGGAATAATCTAGGATAACGTAGAGTTCATTATTCGCCGACCTCCATCATCCGCTACAAACCGATTAATGTTCAATAACATTATAAGTGTACCTTCCGAATAGGCCTATAGCGAGTCAACTTTCGACATCGTGCAAAATATAAAGTACATTATCTTAAAATTTGAGATCAAATCGGAACTCGAAGCGTTTCAAAAGTTTCAATATAACATTATAACAAAACGTATGCATGGAGAAATAAACGAAGGCACGAGTCTGAAGTTTTCGACGGATTTGTGTTCGATGTTGGGCATTGATTCGCCTCAGATGCCCATACAACATTCCGACGAAGACACTTTTACAGTTACATCTATCTAGTAACGTGTGCGACGTAAACAGAAGTTTTTCTTCCTTGTTCGTGTACTACAGATTAATAGAGCACGTTTTCGAAGACAGACCTACCGCTGATTCGCACCGTCCAGTCTCTGGAAATAACGGCGTTATCGTCCATACTTTACGGCATACGATAAGCCTCAATACGCACCGCTTCAACGGAAATTCTCCAGAAATACATGCAAGGATCGACTTCGGTTAACCCATGCCATTACAATCCGAGAAAGTGCTGGTAACACTACATTTCAGACTGTGCAGAGTTCCATATCTCATAGGACTTACAATGGAAAGACCATTTTGTGGCGGTGCGAGTCGTTTCGCGTACGACGACTTTTATTCTCAACAGAGCAGAAGTGGTTTGTCCGTTTTCCGAAACTCGAGCATGCAGCGTCGACACGGGCTGCGAAGCGTTTTCAGTCAGTTTTTCAGAAGCGCTTATTCTTCGGCGCTAAGGCTTTCGAAAAAGCAGATTATGATAACGGATTTGAAGCTTGCCAACGAAGTGGCAGGCCGACAAAATTTCTATGAAGATTGCACAATACGCACTTCTGCAGGTAGAAGTTTAAAGGATGTTGCATTGAACAAACATAGCGGAGGTAAGAAACTTATGAAATCAGTAAAGAGATTAAATAATAAGTTCAAGTAGGATATTTTATTCGACTAGGAATAAAAAGTGTGGTCTTTGGTCACCCTCAGTCTTGCGAATGTACCAAGACCGCATTGGACCTCTTCGAATCGTCGCACCTCCTACGCAGATCTGCATGGAAAGTGATACATTTGAAGAATATAGCCGAAAAAGGCCATTTTAGACTTTTCGAATACTCAGCTTCTAGTTAGGGTTCAAATCGTTTGGGCAAACAAGAACGCCATAGATTCTGGCGATCACGTCGGACCGATTAATCTGTTTCTACCGAGTCTGTTTTGGATGTCGACATTGCCCTAAACGACATTCTCGTTACGGATTCGAACGATACTTACACTTATCGGAGTTATCTGTAAACGGTTCAAAGTTACGGATGCAATGCCAATGAATCTCAACTCAATTCGGCGTGGAATTACGAAGATGTCGCGCGACATCGCCGACATATGGAGAATGCTAATCCTCACGACGATGCCGCTCTAAACTACGGATTTAAGAAATGTAGCGTATTAACCAACAAAGGACGCGTTGTGGACATATTGGTATTCATTGACAGCGACCTGTTTCCCGAGAACGAGTCCTTACTATAACGACGTTAGTGTAAAGGTGTGACTAGTTATAAATGAGACCCATTCTCCTTGATGTTTTAAAGTGCGAATCTCGGATTGCAAATAGTACGCTAGAAAAGTGAATGCTTTGGATCCAGGGAACATAATATTTACGATTCTAAGAGCCGTCTACAAAACTCTTGCGGGACCTGCCTATAATTTAAACGCCACCGGAGAAAGGTTTCTTGGGTCAGTTACCTAACAGGCTACCAGCAATATCCAACATGACGCGTTTAACGGAAACTATAAGAAAACCCCTTTCAACTTTAAACATATGAACAGACTCAACTTAAAGTATATTCAATTTTTTGATGGTCAGAAGCAACAAACCTCTAGAAGTCAACTTTGCCAATAGTAAATTTATTAACGCTTACCCCACCTTATTCGTGTGTACAATCAGTGTGAATATTTAACTCATTTGCTATTTTTCATTTTAATTAATGTCCAAACATTAAAGTTAAAAAATTGTTACAGGCTTTTTATTTAAAAACATTAATATTAGGCTCCTACTCACGGTCCACAAAGTAGACGACCGCTGACCGGTCCTCGCGGACCACCGGTCGATAACTTCTGCTCTATAATAGGTCTATGTATAATGATTTCCTTCAGTCGAAGTTGTTAGAAAGATTAGTCCATACTCAACTCACATCGTACATCTATGCAAACAACCGGTCTCCGTCTCTTCAGTCATGATTCAGACAATTCTTATACTCGGAAACAGCCGTCCTGAAAGCCTACAATGACATGGTCATTGCTACAGACAATTAATAATTATGTGACTGCCCTAATACTCATAGACTAGGGACTACTCTGCTGCTCTTGACTGTGTAGTTCACTGCATCTTACCCAGAGACCTGCAACACTTCTTAAGCTGACTCCGAACTATCCTAAGCTGTTTTCAGTCACACCTTTCTAGCTGCGCTCAGCACGTTCGCATGCATGAGTTAGAATGTTAACCGTCGAGTTTAAGGAGGGAATTTATTATAACAACGCTATAGCGTGATATGGTTGTTGACCATAATTATGCGAAGAGCTGGAGGAGCCATACGCTAAGCGAAATTTAAATAACGCAATGCATCGCTTCCGTATAATCATTGGTGTCCCTAAGAGTTCTGTTCTGCGGCCGCTGCCGTTAATCCTCTATACTTCTGCATGCATTGTCAGCCATCGCTTCTCGCTGGCATAGAAATGAATTTAGTAAAGCTTTATGCCGATGGTACTCAACTCTTGCAGAGAGACTTCGTGCCCGCGGTTATGACATCGTCCCATGAAGTCTGTCTATGCACCGCAAACACAACGCTGGTTTTACCGATCCTCTAAGCTCCTATAGTGCGCTAAACTTTCACTTGCTACTTTCTCCTCAGCACATCTCTCCATCAAAATAATAATGTTCAGGATCTTGGAGTCATCTTTTATTCATCATTTTGCCTCAAACATCAAATGGATGCCATCTCTAGTGCGTACTTGTTTAATTAATCTCAGAGAAATACGACAGCTTCGATCAACTCCTGTCTTGGCACCACTGTAAACACTGAAACGCTGCTCTATTCTCGCGACTTGACTACTGCACAACGGTGCTATATGACTTCCCTGCAAGCACGTTGCTTCCTCTAATCAGAATGCTGCATCAGGCTCACGAATGTCTTGGACTATCCCACGGAAACGATATCCAACCTGCGTGCTCTTTGTTCTCTACACTGTGGAAAAAATAAAACGCCGTGCGGCGTGAAAGCGTTATTGGAATTTCCTAACATGAGTGAGCTGGCGTTGCTATTTTTATCGTTGTCATCGTGGAACGATCACAAATATCTAATTGTCTATAGCTACACATCTTTGTCTACTTACGCATATTGCATTATAATCTAGCATCTCATAATTACTTATCTTCAGAGCTGTATGGTCTCGAGACAGTGTCTAAGTTTCGAGACGTCTTGAGACAGATTTTTAGTGTTTCGGTCTTGGTCTTGGAAGCCTGCTGTCTCGGTCTCGGTCACGAGGCAGTGTCTCAAATTTTTAGAAACTGTCTTGAAGTGAGCAAGCGGTCTTGATAAGTTTTGCGTTAATTGTCTTAAAATCTTGCGCTAGAAGTTGAAAATGGAATCTACGAGAAACGGTAATTCAACAATTACGCGCGAGTCACATGATACTGAAATCAATTCACTTATCTTAAAGTGGAAAAATGTCTGAAAGAGAACCTGAAATTGTGAAGTTTTCTTTTACGCAATTTGAAGTTATTGACAGACAATAGCTATGGCGTGCCGTTGGTCATTGATGTATCACCACCATGACCAAAACGATCGGAGCAACTTCGAGTTTCTCAGGGTGAGTTAGGATATGCGCAAATTTTAATTTCGTTTGGTAATTGGTATCGAATTTGATTGTTTAAAATCGTCTAGAAACTTTCACACGTGTCTAAAAAGGCTCTCTACACTAATCAGAAGATAAGCCGACGAAGAGATATCGAAAGAGATAAAACGCGCAAAAAAAGTGGTTATCAGGAAGTGGTACTATATACATTATAAGTTTCAAATTGAAATTACATATAAATTTTGTTCCCGAAAACTGATACATTAATATTTTACAGCATTTTATATAAGATCACTTGTCTTTTACTGTCCCGTACTGTCTTGAACCTAGTGTCTCGGTCTCGGTCTTAGTGCCTCACTGTCTCGGTCTCGGTCTCGGCACCTCACTCTCTCAGTCTCGTCTTGGTCTGGAAGTTTCAAGTCTTGCATACAACACTGCTTATTTTAACGTTATTGACATTTGATTTCTGCTTTGTAATATGAGTGAGTTGACTTTACTACTTTCTTCGTTGTCATTGTTAAACCAGAGCCGGTGTAGGAGGCTAAATTAATTCCCGGGATAAATTTACTCCCGGAGTGTATTGTACCTAGGATATATTGACACTGGAGTTAATTGTTCCTAGGATAAATACACTTCCCCCTGCGAATAAATAATCTCGGGGAGTAAATTTTACCTATGACAAATTGACTCCCATACCGAATGCAATAGGGGAGTTAATTCTTCCTAGGACAAGTTGACTCCCATATCTAATGCAATAGAGGAGCTAATTTTTCCTAGGACAAGTTGAAACTCGTGGAGTTAATTCCTCCTAGGATAAATTAACTTCAATGCCAAATGCAATAGAGGATTTAATTCTACCTAGTGCAAACTCCCAGGGAGTTTACTCTTCCTAGGATATAATAACTCCCGTAGCTAATTCAATTGGGGAGTTAATTCTTCTTAGGACAAATTGACTCCCGGAGAATTAGTAGCTCCTAGGGAAACTTACTCTTACACCTAATGCAGTAGGGGAGTAAATTCCTCCTGGGACAAACTGACTCCAGGGAAGTTAATTCTTCCTAGGATAAAAAATTGACTCCCATGCCGAATGCAATAGGGCAATTAATTATGCCCAGGACAAACTGACTCCAAAGGAGTTAATTCAGCCTAGGAAAAATTGACTCCCACACTAAAGGCAATGGAGGAGTTAATTCCACCTAGGACAAATTGACTCCCCGGGAGTTATTCTGTCCTAGGTAGAATTAACTCCTCTTTGCATTAGATATGAAAGTCAATTTAACCTTTGATGAATTAACTCCCGGAGAGTCAGTTTGTCCTTGATAGAATTAATTCCCCTATTGCATTCGGTATGGGAGTAAATTTATCCTAGGAAGAATTAATTCCACGGAAGTGTCTGTTCACCAGCGAGAGTGTATATGTCTAGGTACAATGCACTTCACTACTTAATTGTTCCTAGGAAGAATTAACTCCCTGATCAATTTGTCCTAGGATAAATTGACACGGGAGTGTTTAAAAGGGTAGTGTCTTTGACCTACTACACCGGTTTTAGCCTCTTTGGCGCCCTCGGGCGTAGTTTTTCTGGCGCCCCGTTCATAATGAGAAATTGGAACTATTCAATTGATTGTCAGTACACAAAAACAAATCGATGAATAATGTCCAGACCCCAGACAGAAAAGTAGGCCTATATAATTTTTATGTTCAAGAATCAAGAAAATTACAAATTAGTGCAAAGAATACATTCAAGTAATTCAACACAAATATGAACATTAAATAACTCTAATTAATATCCGAAGTTAACTTTTCGGGCATTTAATTATAGCCTGACAGAAAAGTCTAGATTGTGGGCAATATAATTTTCAATGGGTAGAAATCCTAACTGGAGACTCTGTATTGTGGACTTTGTAGACCTTAGATAGCCTACGTATAGGCCTACGTCTTGATTAATTTCAGTCAGAAAAACTTTGTTCTCCCCTTGCTACATTTACAGGAATTGCTAGTAAAATTCGCATAGCAATACATATATTGGATATAACTCTTGAATAGTATGCTGTTATATAAATTTTAACACACTATGCGTATTAATTTTACTTTCGACCGTAGCAGAAAGTAGCCAGGCGACTTTTTTCGCAGTTTAAATTCTCGTACGTCCTACAAATATTTTTGAAATTATTTTTTTTCGTTAAAAATAAAATTATATTGGTATGTTTTATTCAGTATTGGGCTATTTGTTTTCAAATGATAAACGTCACTTCATGACGTTTATTAGCACCGTAGATTAGTTGAATGCTTGAAAATAGGAGAGGCGACGTAAGGGACAAAAATAAAAGTAAAGAAAATAAGACAGAAAAGATGGTTTGAACAACTACGAAATAAAATTATCACTGAAACATAAAAATCACCGCCCTAAATTGCCGGCGCCCCAATAGCTACATCTTTGTCTACTTTCACATATTGAAATATACTTCAAATCTAGCACCTCATCATATTTATCTTAAAATCTGTCTTGAGATTTACAAATAATTTGTCTTCACGTGCAGGCTGTGAGCTGTCAAATAAAGGGACAGACTACACTGGATACATCAATCGTACTAAATCCTTCACTAAATGCGAACCTTGGAACAAACATCCAAATGAAACGTTCAAGTTCCCAGATAAAAGTGCAGACAATGCAGGAAGTTACTGCCGGTATGCAGAGCAAGAAATTATTTTATCCAAATCCATGTAGTCTTACAAAACGCTGCATGAACTTATTCTTATAATCTATTACTCGAGTGTGTTGGCGTTTGTCTGATTTGGACTTAACTATTGACTTTAAGATCATTGTAGATTAGCGCAGGAGGCATCTCTGAGTAGAACTCTCGAAGGTTAGCTAGAAAAAATTTTGTAATAATAATAATTATAATAATAAAAATACTAATTTATTATTATTATTATTATTATTATGATTATTAGGCTTATTACTATTATTATTTAAATTATTATTATTATTAGTAGTAGTATTATTAGTATAATCGGTCGATATATCCTTCGACAACCCAGAAAGAAGTATAAAGATTGCTCTGCCAGGGTAGCAATTATCGTTGCTGATTTTGAACACCGTGACATCAAAGAGTACTAGAGAGCAACTGCATCTAACATTAGTCTGTAAACACAGTATAGCTCATTAACCGAACCTATGGTTCCGTGCGGCGAGGAAAAGGGTTCCGTGGAAAACTTCCAGTGTGAACAATGAACTTAAAACATTAAAAAAATTATACTAATTTTTCATCGAAGGCCTTTTTCTTGACATCTGTGCATAAAGATAATTCATAATTATTATATCATATTTGTGTTTTATTAGTCTAATCAAACGATCGCTAAAAACTTGAGCCAATTAATCCTTTTAAAATAAATGTCCATTCGTTTTGCTGAATTAATTTAATTTAACTATTTTAATAGTTACGCTGGGTCACAGGGAGGAAATGTCCAGGATGAATTGGTCCTACGAGGAAAATATCCGGGAATTGTCGGGGGAGATGAACGGAGGGAAATATCCGGTGTGAGATGTACGGAACCCGCCAAGTAGATACATAATTATAACAAGTGTGGAACAGTGATGAGCAAATAATTTCTTCTGTGGTCTGATTAGACTTACTCTTAAAAACAAAATAAATTTTTTAATTTGTATTCTGGAATGAGAAATTTTATTATCAAAAACTATTGTAACAACAGTGCAATGTAACTTAGCAAGTGAGAAATATTAATATTGTGCACTACAAAAATGTGAAAGCAAGCTCTGGCACATTGTTTTCAGCAATCCTGATCCGGGTGTTCACATAGCTCCATGGTGCTATATTGCTGGCGTGCCAAACAAACCTTGGGAGTATTGCGACATCTGCAGTCGTAAGTCTTCAATATCGTCAATATCTATGTTAATTCTTACGCTCAAACTCACCTAATATCACCAATATAATTATAATGATGATGATGACGATGATGCTGGTGTTGATGGTGGTGGTGATGATTATGCTTATTATTATTATTATTATTATTATTATTATTTAATAAATCACGAAATAAAGGTCGCCGCACAAAGGACCGCAGGCCAATAAGAGATTTGATACATTCGATGAGGGAAGACCACCTGGAACACACTCCCCGAGGAGATGCGACTGTTGCCAAAGAGTATCTATATTTTGCTTTACAAGTTGCTTGACACTGACATTTATCGCCTAGATTGGGCGAAGTAAGTAAATAAGTTAGTACCTTGTTGGGCCGCTTGCAAAATGCAATGCGGGAAAGTCAGAACATGAAGCAAATAATGTACAATCACAAAATAATCATAATAAGCAATGACACAAAAGACGTCATCGTAGCAGTAAGAGTAAAGAGTAGGCAAGCAATGTGATGTCATGTCATGTCACACCGTCGTCGTCGCTTCGCGATGGTTGACTACATGATTTCGAAAGTGATGTCCAATGTTTTCTGTCTCGTGCGATGTTCATTAAGCTTTTGCCTCTTAAACCAGTCCAATCCCATGACACTGTCGAACCCGCAGATTCTGGTTCTTCCGCGATTTCGGCTTCCTTCCACTATACCCAACATCACACTGTTCTCAATAGGCTGTCTCACGATGTGCCTTCATGAGTCGCAGTTTGGTTTTAGTACTGACTGATTTATTCACGATGTGCCCCAAGTATCGCAGTTTTCTGGATTTGATGTGGCCCAACAGTTTGCAGTCAACTTTCGCCATTTGATACACTTGGTCGGTGGTCACCATTGCTGTCCATGGAATTCTGAGCAGTTTCCTCATGCACTTGTTCTCAAATGCTTGTATGCGTTTCTCTTCATCTTTCTTTATTGTTCACGCCTCACAACCATACGTTGCTCCTGGTCACGCCAAGGCCTTCATGAGTCGCAGTTTGCTTTTAGTACTGACTGATTTATTCTTCTAGATGCTCACCAACTTAAACATGACTGACATTCCCATAGCTAATCCTGATTTTACCTCGCTCGCGCAGTCCCCGTCCTTCGTTACACTGTTCCCAAAGTATGTAAATGATTCAACTTGTTCCAGCTGTATCCGTCCACCTTGATCAAAAGTGCGTAATTGTTATTTGTCATTACTTTTGTCTTTGCTACGTTTATCAGCATACTGTATTCTTTTGCTAATATCTCAACACGTTGCGCCAACTCCTGTAAATCCTCTGGTGAAGTGACCAGTAGCACGATGTCATCAGCATATCTAAGGTTATCCATAGTCTTCCCTCCAATCCTGAATCCATTGTTGTAGCCTGTATTGCTTTTCGCAATATCTGCTCTGCCAGAATGTTAAACAGGCTTGGTGATAAATTACATCCTTGTCGGACTCCTTTCTTGATACTAAACTTTGTCGACATATTCCGTCTGTCTTGAAAGTAGCTCGTTGTTGTTTGTGTAGATTTCGCAATAGATGAATGAGGTGGGGTGGGACACCCATCTCCATCATGGTTTTCCGTAGTTGATCGTGTTGAATCATGTCAAAAATTTTGTAAAGTGAATGAAGCAGAGGTACAGTGGATGTTTCCTTTCTTTCGCTTTCTCCAAAGATGATTCTTAAGTTCACAATTTGATCTCGCGTGCCTCTTCTTGGCCTGAAGCCAACCTGTTCTTCAGCGATCTCTGTTTCCAACTTGGGTTGGATACGTTCCAGTATCACTCGTAAAAATCTTACTGGCATGTGAGACTAGCGAATTTGTTCTGTGATTACCACAGTGATGTAGATTTCCCTTCTTCGGCAGTGAAATAAAAATTGACTGTAACTATTCTAATGGCCAATTCCTGGTGTCCCATATGTCCACACATATCTCTTGTGGTTTTGTCAGAGTCATTTCTCCACCAAATCTGAACAGCTCAGCGGCTAAGCCATCTGAACCTGATGACTTCCGCATGGTTGCTTTCAATATGGCTCGTTTTATCTCTTGTTTTAGTGGTGGTGGTTCCTTTTCATGTATATTGCTTTTATGTCTTCTTCCTCTTTTTTTATTGGCAAGCACTAGATTAGGGAATACTATTACTATACGAATAGATTCATTTTTATAGCATTCGGGTGATAAAACCACACACGGGCGAGTGCATTAGCACGTCAAGTCTCTCGATTGTGCGATCGAGCACGGAGTGAGTAGATAAAACTATTTGAAGGGCAAATGACAGCCTAGAATACTACAAGGGTTGCCCAGCACGGAAGAGAAAGGAGAGGAAACGTGTACGGTCATCAAACGTCAAATGGCAGAAAATTTGGGTGCATTCTATTCTATTTACGGACTTGTTAACCGCCTCTCACAGCACAACCTAATCAGAGGCCGCAGAGGCGCTCCCAGTGCTAAGAACTCCTCGAAAAAAGAAAAATCTTAAGAGAACATTAGAAACAGTTGTGCTACAAGATAAGATTTCGGCACGATTCACAGCAGAAATGTTGTTCTAGAGCGAAGACCAACAGAGGCGTAGGCACGATATTGAGCTATGAAAGTTCTAGTTCATCACGCAACCCAACAGCAAGGTACATTAAATGGAAATATTCCTGTGGAGTCACAAACCCAGTTAAAGGAATAGACTCTGGCGATAGAGGTAACTCGGTCATCATCCTAGCTCCACCGAGTCTATCTAATAAGGCAATAATCTTAGGCATAGGATATGGATCAGGCATGGTAACAAGATTTAACTTCCTGAAATCCACACACAATCTTCCTGCACCAACAGGTTTAGGTACAGCCAGAATAGGCGCAGCCCATGCACTCTCCGATTTCTCAATGAGACCTAAGTCTAACGACTTAGCACTCTCACCATTGACCAACTTTAACTTATCAGGGTGTAAGCGGTGAGGTGATTGTTTCTTGGGTAACGCACCAGGTATCAATTGTATTTGATGAGCAATGAGCGTGGTGCGACCTGGTTTGTCACTAAACAAAGATTTAAACTGTCGACGAATGTTGGACACTGCTTAGTTCAGACCGTATATATGTATAAATTGTTGGTATATATAATATATCTAAACTAATATTTATATTGGACATAGCTTAGTTTAAACCGTATAAACTGTTACGATCACAGCCCTGCCCTTGGTTTCTAAAGCACTGGCTGAACGTGATAATGAGAAAACGTTGAGTTTTATCAATTTTAATTATAAAGTAAACGAACGTAGAATGAAGTATAAAGCAATCTGAGTCCAACGTAAACTCCTCAACAAGCTTGTTGATATAAGTTTATTTAACGACGTATCCATAACGATGATGATATGCGTCAAACACGAACAGTTATACAGAGTACATATTTACATTATCGATAAGTGTCTTTATGTGTGTCTCTCTTTTAGTTTTAATGTTTCATATGCAATAATGTTTTATAAGTAATATGATATTGTATGGTAGTGTTCATTGTCTATATACAGTAGTCCTAGATCTTCCGACCAGAAACTGCCAGCCACTTGTAGATGGTGTCCAAGCAGCTGGTTTGACCGAGCGCGGTGCTCAGTTCGTACGGCCAGTTTTTCCGTGCGCACATCCGGATGAGTTCGTCCTGGAGGCCCAGCTGGGCCGGGCACTCCAGCAGGAAGTGGCGCACGGTTTCCTGGACGTCACCGCACTCGTCGCAGTTCCCGGTCGGGTGGCGGCCCCACAGCTTCATCTGTGGGTTTAGTATGCAGTGGCCCAACCGGAGTCTGGTCATGATGACTTCCTTACTCCGGTTGGGATCGTTATGCTGTTTGGCCATCCTGACGTTTGGCTCCAGGGCTCGGTAGTGCGAGCCTGTGTCGGAGGTGGTCCATTCCGCTTGCCACTTCCCGAGGAAGTGGTCTTTGTACTTCGCTCGAGCTTCCTGAAGCTCGAGCGTCGTCGGAATGGCGATGATGTCATTGTTTAACGCTCGCTTGCAGAGGGTGTCAGCGGTCTCGTTTCCCTCGATGCCGGTATGTCCAGGAATCCAGACCAGGGTTGGGGTCTACTGGGTGCGTTGAGCGTATGCGTCCAGCACGTGGAGCAGTTCCGTGAGCTGCTGTGGTCTGGCAGCGGACTGCTGTCGCTCAACGCTCTGGATCGCGGCGAGGGAGTCGGAGAAGATGACGAGATGGTGTACATCTGCGCTGGCGGCCCATTCCACAGCCCTCTTTATGGCCTCCAGTTCGGCTGCCAGCACCGATGAGCCGTCGCTCATTCGGCAGCTTTCGTGGTGGCCGCTAGAGGACACGTAGAATGAGCACGACACCCTACCTGCTGCGTTCTTGGCTCCATCCGTGTAGACAGCCACTCGCGCGTCGTAGGAGCGGATGTGATCTTTCACCAGATCCCTCTTTTTCAGAGGGTCGTTCAGGTCGCCGATCTTCTGTGTCAGAGTGGTGTCTGTCATGGATGGTCGCAGCAGCCACGGTGGTGTTGTGGTGCAGGAGAGCGGTTTGATTTTTTGTGGTTCGATCTCTTGGTCGATGTGTCTTGTTTTGATGCGGATGGGGTCGGTGTCGTCATTGGTGTTTTTCAGCTTCCGACCGCTGGTGATGGATTGCGTCGGGTGGTTTGGGATCGCGTTGACCTTCGTGATGAGCTCCATCATCAACTGTTTGCGTCGTAGGTCGAGTGGCACTTCTCTGCATTCTACCTGCAGTGCAGCCAGACTCGTTCCTCGGAGCGCTCCAGAAGCGATACTCAGTGCCTTGTACTGGATTGTACTAAGCACCTTTTTCTGGTTTCTGGAGGCGCTGTCGTAGGCGACGCAGCCGTAGTCGATGACGGAGCGGATGAGAGCACGGTATATCATCAGGAGGGTGTCTTTCGATGCTCCCCAGTGCGAGCCCGCAATAGCGCGCATCAGGTTGAGGCGCGTCTTGCAGCGATCAGCGATGTAGCTGATGTGGTCGCACCAGGTGAGATGTCGATCGAAGATCACCCCCAGGAACTTGACGTTGTTGTTGTAGGTCAACGAAGTGGTCCCGAGCTTCAGCGGTCGGTGGGCTGCAGGTGTGCCGCAGCGGTGAAATTCTACGGCAACCGTTTTTGTGGACGACACCTTGAAGCCCCATCCGTCAAAGTACTTTTTCAGTTGGTCCAGATAGTTTTGGAGATGATGCCGGTTCACTTCCGGGTTTGGACCAGCTCTCCAGATGGTGCTGTCGTCCGCGTAGAGAGAAAGCCTTACGTCGTCCTGTGGCTCCGGTATGTCGTTCAACATGATGATGAAGAGCACAGGGCTGATGACACTGCCCTGTGGGGATCCGTTCTCCATGAGGAAGAGATCGGACAGCTCTGAGCCGACGCGGACACGGATGTGTCGGTCGGTCAGGAAGTCCCGGATCTAGTTCAACATTTGACCGGTGATGTTGTGCTGCTGTAGCTTCGACAGCAGCCCATCTGTCCACATTAGGTCGAAGGCCTTCTCTAAATCTACGAAGACGCCAGTGAGGCTGTGCTTTGAATGAATGGCGCGTTGGATGTCGTCTTGAAGGCGGACAATGTGATCCTGGCAGCTTCGCAGTCTGCGGAAGCCCGACTGGTGCTTGTTGAAGCGGTGATTTGTTTCCATGTGCCAGGTCAGCCTGTCGGTCACTAACCGCTCCATTAGTTTGCACAAGACGGATGTCAGTGCGATGGGGCGGTAAGAGTTTCCGTCGTAGGCTGGCTTTTGTGGCTTCTGGATAGGGACAACGATGGAGTTCTTCCAACAGGCCGGAAGTCGTCCATGTTGCCAGACCGCGTTGTACAGCTCCAGCAAGGCTAGCAGACTTGGATGCGGAAGCTGGGCCAGGATCTCGTAGGTGATGGTGTCCTCTCCTGGACTCGTGTCCTTTCTACAGCGCAGGAGGGCGATTCTCAGAGCCTGGATGGTGAGAGGTTCGTTGAAGGGCTGGTCGTCTGCCGGCAGCTGTCCCCCATGGAGCTCCTTCGAGTGCTCGTCCTCAAAGGCGGATTTGCGCTCTTGGAACTCCACGGTATGGTTCCTGTTGCTGCTGACATCTGAGAAGCACCTCCCAAGATGATTCGCCTTCTCCTGGTTTGTTGTGTAGGAGCGTCCGTCCTTCTTCAGAGTTGGTATGGCCGGTCGTGATCTCGCACCGGACATCTTTCTCATCGTTCCCCAGACTTTTCCGAGCTTGGTCTTGTCGCTCAGCGTGGTGCAGTAGTCTCTCCAGGAGGTCTTCTGCGCGTTCTTGATGACTCTTTGGGTGATTCCTTTGATGCGTCGGTATTCTTCAGCATCCGCCGGGTGCCTGGTCTTCTGCATCTTCTTGCGGGCCTCTGTGCGCTCATCGACGTGGCGTGTGCACTCGTCGGTCCAATACGGCACACTCTTGACCTTCTCCTTGGGAGGAGTCGATCGTGGAATATGCCGCGTGGCGATCTCCAGCAGCGAGCCGAGGAAGTTGGTGTGGCTCGCTTCGATATCGTCGGTGATGTGTGCGACGGTGAGTTCTGCCCTGCAGTCGTCTTTGAAAGCCGTCCAGTCAGCCTTTCGGTGTAGCCACCTAGGGATGAAGGCTTTCTCGACAGGGACTGCTTCCTCGATGTTGATGAGGATGGGCGAGTGGTCGCTTCCCATGGAGTCGTCTAGGACCGTCCAAGTGCACTTCCGTGCCAAGGGCGTCGAGGCCATAGCAAGGTCGAGGTGGCCGGCAGCTCCGGTGGCATGGCTGGCGGTGGTCGGGGCGCCGGTGTTGAGGGCGACGAAGGCGTTGTCCTCCATGTCGTCCTCTAGTCGGCGTCCTCGTGCATCGGTGGTTCTGCACCCAAAGAGCGTGCTGTGCGCGTTGAAGTCTCCCAGAATGACTGCTGACCTGTCTTGGAAGAATCGAGAGTAGATGTCCGGTGGCAGAGGGTTTCCAGTTTGGCGTGGTCGGTGGTAGATGTTAACAATTTTGATCATACCTGGTAGTCCGTCGAGGGTGATGGTGATCGACTCCGGGACGTCGGTGGTGCTGGTCGTTGAGAAGGCGATGCCGGTCTTGACGAACGTTGCAACTCCTCCTCCAGCCTCTCCAGTGGTTCGGTCATGCCGCACACAGGTGTAGCCGGGTAGCTCGAACTTGATGTTAGTCCTCAGCCACGTTTTCCTGTATGCAGATGATCGTCGGCGGTGTCCGCATCTCGGAGATGCGGTGCCTCAGCTCCCCTACGCGGGGTCTGAGGCTACATGCGTTCCACTGGAGTATTTGGAGGTCCGTGATGGTGGCTGTCGGTTGCAGTGGCTGACGCGGCGCTCGTGGCACCGGAGGAGAGCGCGTAGGCGGTCGTCATCGCGCCGCACACCTGCTCAATCGGAATCCTGAAGACGGCCTGGATGGTGGTAGCCAGGATCTCGATCAGTCTAGAGACAGAGATAGCGCCACCGTTAGTCTCCATGGCTCCGACGAACAGGGTGCAGGCACGGTTCAGGGCGTCAAGCACATCCCTCTGTACCCTACCGGTGTCGGTCGTCGCCACCTCCTTCTGTTGTCCGTCGGGAACGACAGGAGTTGGCGCGGTCGGTGGTTTCACCTGCGACCGTTTAAGGACTGGGATACCAGAGGGACGCGAGCCTTCCGACTCCGCCTTAGCACTCCCCCGGCGCTCGGAGCACCGGCTGTCGCCGTCGTCGTGTTGACCGCACTGGCCGTTGTTCCCGTCGTCTTCGTAGTCATCTTTGTCGCGGAAGCCTCCGTGGTGTTCTTCCGTGAGCGAGCAGTCCGAAGGGCATCGCTGTACAGCCTCCCTTCCTGGACGCTGATGGTGGTAGCGGCCTTGGCCAGCGTGTATTTCGGACAGCTGTTAGTCATCGCAGGATGGGGGCCGCCGCAGGCTGCACACTTTGGCTGCTCCCGCTTCGAACACTCGGTGTGCTTGTGGTCGCCGGCGCAGATCCCGCATCGTTGGTTCTTCTCCTCAACAAGCGTCCCTCGCTCCTTTATATCCCAAGCGTCTATTGTTTCTCCGTCACGTGAAAATCTCCCCGTTATCCGTTATTCGACACCGTTCGACCGTCGTTTCGTCGGCTGACAGGTGACACTCGTTCCTCCCCTCCCTCGATGAATAGTCGTTACGCCACGCTCCATTGCACTTGTGTCGGTATTCCAGGTCGGCCGTTGTTAGTGTCAAAAGGCCGCTGGCCTCCGCCTGACGCCTTCGTGATGCGAAAGCCGGTCGCGAAGGTAAGGCCCGACGATTCGTCCAGAGTTGACTTCCGACTATGACACCAACCCCGTGACATTCCTCCCTCCTTTAAGAGGAAGTCAACGGTTGCGGGCATTCGTCCGATTTTTAGTGTCGCAATGGTGCCTCCTCCGTTGGTGTGTCGATCTCCTTCGGCTCGACAGACAAGAACAAAACAAACTTTGCACAGTATACACAAATATTCACATTCATGGCCAGGACCTCGCTAGCTAGCTAGGTTGCCCCTCTTGTCTCGATCACATCCGGGACAAGAAATCGGCCGTGGTATTCTGGTTTCCGGGTCGATATTTGAAGATCAAATTGAACTCCTGGAGAGCCAAAGCCCAGCGCGCCAGCTTTGCACTTTTGGGTGTAGACTCCGTCAAGAATGACAGTGGGTTATGGTCTGAAAACAAAACTATTTTAGATAAGAAGATCCAAGGACGAAAGCGCTTCAGAGCCCAGATGACGGCATACGCCTCCCGCTCTATGGTGGACCACCTACTCTGGGTGGGGGTCAGTTTAGAACTCGCAAAAGCAATTAGTTTCTCAACGCTCCCCTCCGTCCATTGGAACAAACAACAGCCTACCGCCATAGCGCTGGCGTCCACCGACAGACCAAACTCCTTACTGTAATCAATAGTGTGCAATTGCACTGCCCTACCCAAATCCGACTTCAACTTATCTAATGCCTGTTGATGCTCAGGTCGTCATGGGACTTTATTAGGAATGATCTTCTGTGTCACATTGGTGATCACCCGGGCCGTTTCCGCCAACCCGGGTATGAAATTACGGAAATAGCTAAAGAAGCCAATCAGACGACGGACGTCCTTCTTAGTCACGGGGGCGGTGATATTTCCGATAGTCGCGATTTTTATTGGGTCAGGCTCGATTACTCCTGATCCAATTACATGCCCCACAAATGTGACCTTACTTTGGGCAAAAGAACATTTCTTTAGATTGAGAGTCAAACCTGAATTCTTGATGGCCTGCAAGTACTCCTTGAGGTGATTCAAATGATCATCCAAGGACATAGAATGAACCGCCATATCATCTACAAAAGGTTCAGCGAAATCTCGGATGGGTTGCAAAAGACGGGAGATGCACCTGATGAATGTGTTGCTTGCTGATTTGAGACCGAACGGAAGTCTTCGAAATTCGTACGGGCCGGCGTCGCAGACGAAAAAAGTCAGCCATCTTGAATCAGGGTGTACCGCTTTCTGCCAGTACCCACTGTTAGCGTCAAAGCAACTAATGTATTTCGATCTCCCTACCTTCTGCAGTACTTAACCTACGTCTGGGGTCGGAAAACAGTCTCCCTCGGAATAGAGGTTGACGTGGCGATAATCCACCGCCAGCCGTACCCCACCCGGACCCCCTGGACCCTTTAAAACACACACAATTGGGCTAGCCATCTCACTGTTAGAAGGGACAATTATGCCTAGTTCCAATAACTCTTGTATTTGGCGCTCTACCTCCGGTTTCAACAGCTCCGGTATTTTATAGGCTCGCAGGCGCTTTGGTTTGAAATCAGGCGAAATCTTAATCTTGTGTTCAATGAGTGGACAATAGCCTGGTTTCTCGGAAAATATCTCTGGGAACTGGTCGATTAAGGTAAACAACTGACGTTTCTCGTCCTCCGTTAAGTGGGTCACCCTACCAGGGTCAACGCGTGCACTAGGCCGGGCTTCACTTTCGCTGGTCGGCCTGTTCTCTATAACCTCCACCGAGCCGAAGTCTTGGTCCCAGTCGTACACTACAGCGCAATTGTTTACCAACGCCTGTTCAATTCGCTCGTTAAATTTGCGCACCTTATTAGCATGCGAATGACGCTTCCTGCCCTCGATCTCCACGACGTAAGAGTAGGGTGATTTGACCTGAATCACAGTGCCAGGCCCTTGCCAGCGGCTGTATATCTTCGCGCCGTTCGCCTCCGGTGCCAAAACAATCACCTTGTCACCTACACTATATCGACGATCCATGCTCCGCAAGTTGTATTGGGCCGCATACCTCTTCTGTTCGATATTCGCATAATACTCGGCGTACAGCTTAGACAACTCTAGGTTCTCCTTCAACTGAAGATAGGCTTCCGGTGTTACGCCGATACTAAACGGGAGTTCCCTCTTACCAGACCATGTCTCCTACAAGACACTGAGGGGACCCCTTGGTAGGGTCCCGTAAATTAATACATAGGGGCTTATGTGAGTAGTTGCCGATGGTCTCTCACGTAGGCTCCACAAAACAAATGGTAGAAGCTTATGCCACCCCCGTGGGTCTGATTGTGCTAATTTGTAAACCATTGTCTTCAAACTCTGATTACATCTCTCTACAAGTCCGCTTGCTTCTGGATGACCCGGTGCATCCAAGCCGTGTCAGAAGTTCCTTCGTTAACTTACTGGTGTAAAGTTGGTACCACAGTCCGTACTGATCACCTTTGGAATAGCAAAAGTCATGAAGGCTTGCAGAAAGGCGTCGCATACCGCTCGAGCACTCAGGGTTCTGAGTGGATAGGCCATTGGAAAACGAGAAAATCTATCCACAATGACGAGAGCAGAGTTGTATTCTGGTTTGGGTTGAGAAGGATCATCGGATGGGACGATGGGACCAATACAGTCAGCGACAAAATGTGAAAAGGGAAGTTCATCGTTGCGCGGAATGGGTTGGATCGGAACCCGATGGGCTACCTTGACCGGCGTTCGACACTGACATACAGGACAGGAAGAACAATATGCTTTAACTTGGTCGTCCATACGAGAGAACCAAAAGCTTAGCCTAATGCGATCTCTGGTAGATTTAAAAGCTATTTGTCCGGCAAAAGGCGAATCATGAGCCGTCTCCAAGACTACCTTAACCCGTGTCTCTGGAAGGCAAAGTTGATTGACCTTATGTCCGGTTATCGTATCCCGGTGATATAAAAGTCGATCCCCTACATAGAACCATTCCTTCCTTGTTTGGCCATCTTCCAGAAGGGTTTTAGTGATGAACATAGAGCTTGTTCCATCGCTAACGTCTCTACACTTGCTACTCTCTCATTAGATGTGGGTGGTGGTGCTTGCACGTCTAAGAATCCAGGTAACTCAGTCGTTTGGCTCACTTGAACCTCTTTTAGAGACGGTTGGGGCGGATTCTCCGTCTCTTTGTACAAAGTATTCCTTACCTATCAATTGTCTTAAAGTCTCGTCTTCTGCTTCTCGTCTTGCAAACTCTTCTGGTAACTCAATCGCTTGGCCCCCCTGAACCTGTTTTAGAGACGGTTGGGGCGGATTCTCCGTCCCCTCACGCATCTCCTCCTCTCTCTGTACAGAGTAGTCCTTACCTATCAACTGCCTTAAAGTGCCATCTTCTATTTCTCGTTTTGCAAACTCTTCACTATTCATATTATCACTGGGCGTCTCAGGCGAGCCTTGGGTCGCCACCCCCTTGGTTATTGCCAGTACATTGTAAGCCGCCGTATCCTGTAACAAGGCTACGACGCTAGGTGTCAGGATCACTGCCGCGTTAAGATTTGGGACAACCGCCAGCCAAACCCTCACAGCGGGCGCGATATTTACATTGCCCGGCTGAACGCTCAGAGCCGGTTTTATTTGCATTCGCACAACATCCACAACCTCTGACTCACCATTCACACCTGTAATTCGTACCTGTTTGCACACTGGTACATTGAGATGCCGAATTAATGCCTCTCGGACACAACAAACCTGTGCTCCCGAATCAATAAGGGCGCTTTGATTAGCGAGTTTGTCTATTTGCACTTCTAGATAGGTGCGCACATGAAATTCTTCGACGTCGACACACGACCGATAGGTCGGCAAGTAAGGTTGACTTATCAGCTCGGGTCCTACTGTCCTCTCGTCGTGTCCATTAACTACGGGTGTTTCTAACACTCGTTGGGCGTTTATCGTCACGGTCAGTTGACTAGCGGCCCTTGGCTCAGACCGTTTCGTCCCTCCCCTTAGTTCTACTCTACACGTGTTCACATGGACCTGTTTCTTGTCGGATTGTTTACCCTTCGGGCAATTAAACGCTAAATGTCCGCCCTGGCAACAGCTGAAACATAAGCCGCGGCGTTTAGCCTCGTCCGCAGGAATTTTACTCCCTACGGGCTCCCCTCCATAGACCTCCGCCCCCTGTGCCTTGGGCCCATTGGACTGGGTGGTGGGGTTCTGTGATCGGAAACCGTTACGCGACGACCCCTGGACATACCTAACTGGCTCGCCTGTCGCATGGTGTGCTGCCACATAAGTGTCAATGGCCTCGGCCAACTGCCGGTGCTGCAACCACTCTCCATTCTCCTGTGCCAGAATAAAATTGAGACACTCGCGTAGGATTAATTCCTTCAGGCGATCGGCGCACAACAAACTCACTAGGTCATCAAATGAATTACTGACATTCCTACTACGTAAATAGTAGGACAGCGTATTATGCAGCTTCGAGGCTAGAGTCGTGTAAGATTCTTCAGATGCTTTACGCGTAGAGAAAAACCTTTCCCGCAGATTCAAAGGGCCTATTTGAAACTCCTTCAACAGAAATGTCTGCAGCGCTACATAACTGTCTAGCTCTTTTTGCGTTAAGCGGGCAGTCAGAAGTCTAGCGCGTTCGCTTAAATTGGCTACGAACAGCTTAGCTTTGACGTCTTCATCTACTGAACATGATTCAAACGCCTTCTCCAGATGATCGAAATAGGACGGGATTTCAGCATTATCATGTGGAAACTTACTCAAGACCCCTTTTAGGGCATCACTGAACGTTTTAATTCTCCCAATCAGAGAATTTTTACGCTGATACTCCAAGTCTTCCCGTTCTTTTCGCTCCTTATGTCCTGCTTCTTGGGCCTGTCTCGCGGTCTCTTCTCTCTCTTCTCTCTGTCTTCTCTCCTCCCGTGCTGCCGTCTCTCTTGCTACTCGTCTCCCCTCTCTCTATTCTTCCTCTCTCCTTCTACTCTCTCTCTCCCTCTCCTCTTTTGCTAACCGTCTATTCTCCTTCTCCTCCTCTTTTCTCCATCTCTCCTCCTTCTCTACCACCTCCCTCGCCATCCGCCTATTCTCCTTCTCCTCCTCCTTCTTTCTCCTCTCCTCCCTCGTTGCCTCCTCCATTGCCATCCGTTTCTTCTCCTTCTCCTCAGACCATTTCGCAATCTCGTCTATTCTCAATTGAAGTTCGCGTTCCCTCAGATCCCATCTTTTCCTCTCCTCTGCCTCCTTCTCTTCCTTCTCTCTTCTCCTCTTCTCCTCTTTTTCAACTTAATCTATTCATCTCTTCTCCTCCTCCCCTCTCCTCCTGTCCTCCTTTTCCTGCGTCCATTTCAGAAATGCAAGGATGTCTGACGTGGGTCCTATACTTGTACTTGTACCTGACACCACCTTACTAGCCATATCTTGTGGCTTATCTCGACCCTGGCTCACTAGGATCGCCCACTCTTCCATCAACTGGGTGCGCTCCATAACGTACACCATATCCTCGAATGCTGCAAGACAGGTAGCAATAACCGCATTAAGTGCTGGGAAAGACGCTGCGACGGAGATTGGAGAAAAGGCCATAGATGTAGGTAAGACCGTTGGTATTAATGCTGGAAAGCGATTGGTTGATAAAGCAGCGGCAAAGATGTTTACAATACCACCACTTAGTCAAAAGAGTAAGGAAACGTTACAGAATTTAATATACCCCAACGGAAACCAACAGAGCGACGATGTGTTAAAGGGTTTAATATCTCCCCACCCTTCGGCGAATATAAATAATTTACTGTCTGGTAACGGCGGCACCATATCGATCCGAGATTTGGTGCGTGGATCTGGACTGAAGTTTGCTTAAAATAAAATCTTGTTATATTAAAAATGCAGTCAGATATTCTAAGATTTACTGAGAATACTATTATAGATGAGGGAATTGAAAGATATGAATTTCATGAATATGAACCAGTGGCGAGGTCGAATCTTAACACTGGGGAAATTCGCATAAATATCGAATTTCCAGATATTTTCAGCCATCCCTCCGAGTCATACCTGCTTTTCGAAGGCAGACTGACTAAAGCGGATGGAACCTTTTACGTTGATGCCGACGCTGCAGCTTTAGTCAACAACGGGCTGATGCATCTCTTCAGTCAAATGTCGTACTCCCTGTCTAATCAAGAAATAGAAAGCGTATTTCATCCTGGACAAGCCACAACTATGCTGGGCATGCTGAAATATCCCAACGACTTTGCTCTTGCTCAAGGACTTAACCAATTATGGACTAAGGACACAGCCGCCACTGCTGTTATAAACGATGACACGGGTTTCGCGATAAGACAAGCGTATCTCATTAGGAAACCAACTGCAAAGGGTACATTCAGCTTCATCGTGCCTCTGAAGCACATTTTTGGATTCTGTGAGGATTATGATAAGATAGTCTACGGTATGAAGCAGACTTTAACTCTCGTTCGCAAACCTGACAGCGATGGTATTTTTAGGGCAAATTCGTGCAAAATTTCGTGGTTTATGCCGCACGCGATTGCATCTGACATGGAAAGAATGCAGCTGTATAAAACGATCGAATCAAAGGCAATGTTACCAATTGCCTATCGAACTCATCTTTGCGATACTATAACGGTTCCTGTATCAACAACATTTAGTTGGCGACTTAGCGTAAAGACAGCGCCGGAAAAACCCAGTACATCATAGTTGGATTTCAAAGGAATCGAAGCGGTGATCAAGAAGCTAATCCATCACATTTCGATCATTGCGATATCAAGAACATGTATGTGATGATGAACCAGGACAGATATCCAGCGGTCGACTATAAGCTCTCATTTCCGAATCAGCAATTTTCTAGAGCTTACAAAGACGCGGCGACCTTTAGCGAAAAATTTTACGGAATGGACCAACTGGTAACTCAGAGCAACATCACTCCAGCCGATTACAAAGACCTATATCCGCTATTCGTTTTCGATGTAAGTAAGCAATCTGAACGGCTAAAGTCATCAGTTGTAGACATCCAGATCAAGGCTACTTTCAATGCTGCGATCCCTGCTGGAACGGAAGCTTATGGAGTCGTCATTTCGGATAAATTGTTAAATTTCCAATCAGACGGCCAGAAGATGAACGTAGTATATTAAAGAAAATATTTTCTATTATAAAAAGAACATGAAACTCTCACAATTGAAATCATTAATGAAGGAACATGGAATAAAGTCTAGTATATGAACAAACCAGAAATGTTAAGAATACTCATTGAGAAGGGTGTTATACCGGAATCAGAATTGCCTGAACCAGTGAAGGAGAAAAGGCAAGCATTACCCAAGTACGAGTATTTAAAAACTATTAGAAATAATCCTATAAGCGTTGAAATCCTAGACAAAGACACTAACGAAGCCGTCACATACTCATCGTTGTATAAGGCGTGTATGACTTTAAAAACCAGTATGAACACGCTGAAGGCTTATAATAGTAAAGTCTGGAGAAATCGATATGAGATTAACATACTAACATAAAGTTTTATCCAGCTACTTAAAATGGAAACTTGTAAATTTTTAAATTTTGAAACTTTGGAAGAAGACGTAGTGTTTACTGTTAAAACGAAGCAATATTTATATGCCACAGAAAGATATTTTTACCTGATAACGGTAGTGGCGCAGGATGAGACAGAGCACTACATGAGCGTATACGGGGAGCCCCTGCTCAGCAAGTTGCAAACGAAAGAGACAATTACTTTTACAAAAACAAAGATAGAAACAGAGCCGGGGTGGATCCCGTCGTTGATCGTAGTATCTGGAGATAACGATGTTGTTGAACTTGAGGTTTAAATTTTCATTGAGAATAGTCTTTGAAAATCTTAGTCATTGTACACGAATAACTGCATCACGCTTAATCCAGGCCTGCCCGGTTCAGCTTGTTTACAATACGACATGTAAGATGTGTATTTTCCTACGGAATTGATTAAAAATTCTTAATAAGTATTTCTTAAGTAAGCAGGATTAGGTGCAGTGTATAAAATATTCCAACTTCCTGAGTTGTTGACTCCTTCTATCCTCCAATCATAAATCCTTTCGGAAGATTTATTCCTTCCTTTCAATCCAATCTTCCAGATTCTTACAGCTGTTGGACACTTGATAGTTAAAAAGAATTGACTGTTGACGTTAGACACCCATTCGCCTTCGTCTTTGAACGCATTGAAGGCTTTGTTATTTTGATATTCAAAAGTGGCGCTCGCTTCAAAACCATAGTTACTAGCATTCAAAGCTAATCTAGGAACGTAACTGACATGACATTTTCTTCCGAGTGTGATATCAGTAAGAGTAGGAATCAACTGTAACATCCCAATACCCACCCATTGCACTCCAGCGCTCGTGGATATAATATGAAATCGCCAGTAAACGCAATTAGACGATGCTGGAAATGTAAATTTGTTCAAAACTCCTACATCGAGGACATCCGTTTTAGGACTTAGGACATCTGTAAATATTATTCCATCATTACTCGCTTGAACTTTCCATCTAGTAATACATTCGTTTAATACTGTGCTAGTAATGATGTAGAAACCCGACATAGACAAAGGAACGGGATATTTAATCTGTAACCAAACATCAGTTACTTTATCGGTTATCCAACATTTGGAGGCATGACAAGCATTTTGAAACGCTTTCCACGGTTCAAAGTTATACCCAGCCGCTATGCGATATTTGCTAGCACTAGCTTCGTAAGTTAAACCGTTTATCGTCGTTACATTCGAAGAGGTGGTAGGTGCTGCAGTTACGTAAAGTCTCAAGTTATCAGTGGTAGTATTATTCGATATCGCTTGGTTGACTAAGGTTTCAACTTGACCAAAACTCGTGACCTGGCTAGCTAAGACTGGTGGATGAATGTCAGTCGGTAGACCTTTTGTCATATTACCATTCATATTTACATCACCGTCCATATCGTTCGTTCCATCTCTTTTTAGAAATGTATTACTCGCTTGAGATAGAGTAACACCTCCAGAAACTATTCTTTGAGTTGATCCAGTATCAGTTCGTCCAAATTTATCGACAGGCATGTTTTTAAATAAGTGATATTATTTAATGTAATTCGTTTACGATTTCTTGAAATTTACAACCATCGTCGCGCGTTTTCTTCAGTACATACAGACATAAATGATCACAATACACTTGGCCGTCTGATTGTATTCGCTCATTGTTGTAAAACAGCGGTCATTGTAGATATTTTATCAATTCCGTAGGAGGAGGTAGCCCATAGCTGTCGAAATAAATTTCATCATTAGCCCGCTTAATCCAACACGTCCAATGCGTTCCTTTACCATTAGAATCGTCCAGATTGTGAATTCCGCACTCGTTCGCTCTTGGCTTCTTCGGCAGTTCATCTCTTAGAAATACTCCTCTGAAATTATTTATGTTTAGTTTTTTAGCTGCTTCAATTAGATCCACGCTCGATAAAGCAATATTGGGCAGCGTTACGCCCTCGACATCGATTTGTTTAACACTCGTTTTATTTTAGATAATAATGTCCATATGCTAAAGTGTGGATGTCGTCTTGCTGAATCACTCGTTTGTCGTCTTCCGCTGAAAGAGCTACCTTGTTGACTTCCTCGGTGTAGATATCGTGAAGATGCGATCGAATGACATTCATCTTTCTCCATTGTTCTCTTGTGGTGACTAAGCACTCCTTGTAGTCTGAGTGAGTGATAGATTTCTTGACGACATTCTTCCTGACGCCTTTACATTTCTTGTGATCTACTCCAGCCATCTTGTACGAATACTGCTTCTCCTTAAACCTACAAACTCTTCAATCTGTTTTCCAGCTGCTTCGTCTTTGAACATGCCAATGACCTTTTTATTGATGCCTGTTTCTATACCAGAGGATGGTCTTTAGGATAGTCGCTAGTGTCAAACCTGCTTTTAATGTCTGGATCTATATCATCGTAGAAGTCTTCGGTCTTAATTTCATAAGCTAGAGAATCTGTATCTGTAAAAAGTAACAATACTCTATCATCAAACTTTTTCTTGATGTAATTATAATGAAAATCGTACATTATAGTTTTACTTAAGTCTAAAATACATATACCGAAATATATACGCTTATTGTAAAATAGCTTTGTACGTTTCATGTGAATGTAAATTAAGTTTTCATCAAAAATAATTCGAGTGTCGTAACTCGTTCTTGTTGCTAGTTTTATGGCTTGCTTCTCGCTAGAAACCAGTTTTATATCTACCCGAGCCTCTATGTTCTCGCATGTGTTCCCAAAAACACTATTGTTCATTAGTTTGAAAAAGTCTTTCTCGAAATCGTTGGTGGCTCTGGTCCTTCGGTTGGTATTTAGATCGATATATTTTTCAGCCAGGCACTTTCTTCAAATTTAATTCCACGATGACTATCGGTAATCTTCAAGCCTAAACCTTCATACAACATTAAATTTTCATAATGGACTATATGTTTTACTCTATCACACAGATTTGGTATAAGTTTTGCTACATCTGATTCTTTTGACCTTAACACTCTCTGGAGCAATAGGATAGTCATTGCGAAGATCGTGCAAATCTCTCGGATATTCCAAGTCCACCTCTAATATACAAGGCGTTCCTCTCCAGTCGTTTAGCTCGTCATTACCCATCCACTGAAACCTATGAGTTGGTAGATTCTTACTCATTGCCCATCCGTATAGGTTGTTCGCGTCTAAATAGGTTATAAATGTTGGAGGCTTGCTATCGTTAAACGATGGCATGTACTTATTGTTTGCCTGCCCATAACGATGTGAAATGGTGATAGCACCGACTCTTATCCCGTGCTTAACCATTAGTATCATATCATTATCACTCAACAACTCCAACTCTACTCCAGCCAACTTTGATGCGGCGTCCCAAGCAAGACCAGGAGAAGTATAATACCAAGCGGGATCTAGACCATAGTTCTCACAACACACATCTCAAAAATTCTCAAAGACATCAGCGAGCAGGAGAACATCACTCACGTTATATAAATCGTGGTATTCTCTAAGCGTTTTAAATCTGAATTCATTTCATACCATCTGTGCGTGATTGTAATCTTCGTCACTAATGTCTGAGTCGTTAAGTCTCGAATAGAATGCTGACTTTGGTGGTAGTTCTGTTTCATTCAATCGATCGATGGAATTAATAAAAACGTAAGGGTATAAACCTTTTCTAAGCAAGAGATCGAGCTGATTGCCAGAGTAGTGCTTGCTTATATTTTTACACTGGTCTTTCCTCAGGTTCCTCGATAAAGCGTCGAGACTCGATGCCATGAATCTAAAACTGTCGATGAAACGTAATTCTTGAAACGTAATTCTCGCTTAACCTCTACTTCCTTATTTTCTTTATTTACAAACTTATCAACCACAACATTTCTGCTAAATTAGATATATTTTTCTTCGTTGGTAGGAATACAATTAATCTTTTCATTATCATCACCTCGTAATTTCTTTATAAATAGATGACTGTCAGAACCGGATGGATTATGGAACAATACTGGGAAAAACTTGGGAACTATATAGTTAGATTACAAATTTTATGTGCGGCGCCTTTGTATTTTCCAGATAAATAGCAATGGTCTCTAACTCGATCATCACCCAGTTCGCCTTCGCATATGTGACAAACTGTAGCCGAGTCGTAAAGCGCATGATCTTTCTTTCCGAATATAATTTTCTTTGGAAATTTAAATCGATTATAAATATCTTTTTTATTATCCATAAGAATGTCTATAATTATCTGTGCTACATCATCGTGTTCGTTCTCTGCTGTGAACGTTATGGGGGCTTGTGAATATAGAGCATCATGAAAACATTTTATATAATAACAGAAGGAACTTGGAACGTGTTTTTGATATTTGTTGGTGTAGGACATGCTGGGATCTGGTTGACAAGTGACTATAGGTTTAATAAAACTTTTAAAGTCGGCACACACTAGAAACGGAACTCTCATCTTTCTAAAATAATTATTAAACTTTATCATAGTCCCTGGTTCTGGGAGTTCTATCTGGGAACAGTACTCGGCGTGTTTTTTTAATGAATCGATACTACTGAATCCTATTAAGCAACTTTTACAATAGTGCATTGAATTAAGAGATTTTTTGTTCGAGCAACCATCAATCTGTTAAAATTCTTTATCCAACAATATTGTTTCCTTTCTCCATCAGAAATGAGTAATAGATCTACACACCTATCGTTCTCATGTTCTGATAAATATAGTGGGAATAGGTTATCATCTTTCTCATGACCGAACTTGTTTATAAACAACGGTGTTGAAATCTAATTTTTGAACCGCTCTGAGTCTCCAGTTACTATCACGCATCTGGAAGTCAGCCATCGGCTCAATAATTTTATCTTTCACGCTGTTATAAATTTCACTTACATCGGTGGAGTCTATAATCACCTCAGTCCTTGAAACGAGTGGAAAATCTGTGGAATCTACTTCTGCAGACTTCATGTCAACGCGCTCCATTGTGCAGGTAAGGACAAAGTTGACCTTAGTCTGTCGATTTTTAGTCAACAAGTCTGCCGCCTGTGTTTGAACGGCGTCGAGAAAAGATGTGGCATCAATACCGTTAGCCCACTCTACCGTATATTGTTTCGTGAAGCCCTTGATAGCTGAAGCCGTCTCTCTAATTTTACGTGTCTTCATATGAATTTTACCGAATATTGAATTCACTTTGGCTTTCAGTGCTTCTAACTTCTCGTTCACCATTTCGCTTTGGCTCATCAGGTATGTACCCTTCGATCCACTTTGCGAATGTATTAATGGCTGATTTTGTCTTAACTAGTATTTTTCGTACCATCGTGTCTGGTACGGGTTCGAGTGTTGGGTTCCAATATCAGGGACAGATGCGTCAAGCAAACTAACATTAGGTGAGGGGGCGCTGTGGGCTTCAATTTTAGCAATCAACTCTGCTTTCCGCAGTCTCGTATACCCAACCAAGCCACTCTGCTTGGCGATTTTTCTTAATTCAATTACAATTTGCTTCGAGTATTCCATTGTATATTGAATTAGCAATTCTTTAAGCTGTTTTGAGAAAATATTTTCATTCATTTTATATACAAGAATATTTTTTATAATCAACGAGCCTGTTGGAATTAATCTAAGCAGCTTCTTTCGCACCATCGTGTGAAAGCGCTTCACCAGATCCGTGAGAGTGTGTCGTATCGCCCATCGTCGTCTGCACATCTAACTTTTTTCACTAGAATATATCGGCCTACATGCAAAACTATATTAAATTTACGTTATATTTAGATCTATAACAGGCCATCTACTGAGGATGTGGGTTTAGGCTAATATCATATGTGTTGGTGTGTAAGGGATCATCGAAACTGTTGTGAAATTCCCGGACCTTTATCGAGTTGGTGCACGGTTTTAACCTAATATCCAAGAGGTTTTACATTAGCGCGGTTTTGTCTATGGTTTTAACCAAATTTCCCGACGTTTTACCTAGAGCTTAGGTTTCGTCGAAACTGCTGACTCGTTTAAACTTTTGGAAATTTCCCATTATCGAACACTTTGGAAATTCCCTTGGCTTTTGACTTATAGGGAGTATAGGCGGAGTTTTTGACCATGCCTATAGATTTGTGCACGCCAGGTCAAAACTATTGGAAAGTTCCTGGCGTTTTTTCCTGGTTATTGGTTGATGTTGGTTTTAACCTGTGGTTAGGTTGATGTTATTTTTAGTGATTTTTTAACCTAGGCTATAGGTTAAAAAAAGTTTTTAACCTATTAGGGGAGAGGTTTTAACCTATGGTTAGGCTGAATGGCACCGTGTGGTACATCTTCTACTGCTGTGAAGAGAGGCAGGCATACATTAAGAAAATGTATACAGACAGCATCACGCGTCAGCTAATAAAGGCTGTAGGTCAGGAAGAACAATTAGCCGGCATGTCACGTGCTGATTTAATGCAAGCTTTAGCGGAAAGCTGGCTGAAAGAAGAAAAAGAAGGTGCGGTTGGAGGTGTTAAACATAAAGAATAGCCGGTAGAGAAACCACTGACGATGGAAATGTTTATACAATGGATGATGATGCAAAAGCAAGAAGAAGAAAGCAAAGAAGCATGCAGAAAACAAGAAGAAGAACGCTGTAAACAGGAAAAAAGAGAAGAGGAGAAAGAGAGAACAAAGGAGGAGAAAGAGAAGGAAGAATTTAGAAGAAAGGTTAGTAAAAGTTGTTGTACGGTTGTATAATGATGAACTGGAAGAAGATGGAAGGTCGATACAAGGAAGCAAGTGTACCTTGATTCCATATAGTTACTACTTTTGTGTGCGCAAGCAAAGCAAACAGGGAGGAGTACAGAAAAGTTGTTGTTACATCCAGAAATAATAGCAGAACTGAGAGCAATTCCACAGGTAAAGTTGAAAGAGTTGCCAGGAGAATCCAAAGTGAAAGTGAAGATGATGACAAGATAATTGAGCAAGAAGCAAAGAGTTGCAGAGGTCGAAGAAGAGAATGAAACGGGAAGTGGAAGTGAAAGAGAAATCGAAGATGACGAATTACAAGTTATACCGCCAGAAGGAATAACATCAGGAGAAACGAATAAATAAGCGAGGGATACATGTGAGGAAATCAATTATACAGACGAAAACGTTGATTGTGAAAAAGTATTGTATCCGGAAGATATGGACATGTGGAGAGAAGAAGAGATGCAAGAAGAACAGAAGTTTCAGATGAAATATGCGAAGAAGTTGAGAGTCAACAGAAAAATGACGAATCGTTGAAATCATGGTTGGCAATTAGCACAGGAGAAGGAGTCAAAGTTCAAAGTGAAGAGTGACTTTTTACATCGAGAACACAAGGTATTGGTTAAGATTAACTTGTATGACCAAAAGAGAGGAGAATTAAAGTGATGGAGTCAGCTGATGAATCAGCATTTGGTGATCATCTAGGAGAAGAATATACAATATAATTTTCATTTCCATTGCCAAAGATGTAAAGATACATTGAAAAATTATGTGAGTCATGTGAGAAGTGTGAATTGAGGAAAATAAGCTTTTTGACGCACGGGGTTCTAATTGTCGTTATTCCAAGACAAGAAATGGCTCTCAGAAAAATGACAATGAATGTGATTGGCCCGATCGTTCCGACATCCTTGGCAGGCCATAAGTAGGCTATTATTTGTGTATTGTGGACTCATGCATGCGATGGTCCGGAAAGTTCTTGTTGAAGACATTAAATGCAAAGGCTGTATGTGAGGCGTTGATGGAATTATTCTCAAATATCGGAATACCGTCAATTATAACAAGCGACCAAGAAACAAACTTTTCAGCAAGTTTCACAAGAGAATTCTTGTCAATGTTTGGAAGTAGCCCAGTATTTGATACGCCAGGTCATCCGGAGGCTGCTGGATTAGTCGAACGATGGAATCAAACTTTCAAAAAGATGATTCATCATGTCATCGTGGGCAATCCAAGAAGATGGCATAAGATAATTCTCTTTACTGTCTGGGTAATACGTGAAGTGCCAAATGCGACAATAGGAGTGGCACCTTATGTGATGGTTCAACGTGGTCCTCTTGCTATTTTAAAGGAAAGTTGGACGAGAGAAATTAATTTACCACCTCACGTTGGAATCTAGCCAGAGAAATATCTCAAGGAATTGAAAGATAACTTTTGAAAGTGCCATATGTTACGTGTACCACGGGTACCATCTGTGCTCTGGGGATATACGCGTGTCCAAAACGCTTTGGAACGGGGCATTAGTTCTGTTGAGAAGGGAGTGGTCAGACAATGCAGTACTTAAGTCTGGTTTGTACAGTAATCGCGGAGATTGACGTTCGGTGCCGTTGATCGATTTAGTTAAGCCGTGTATTCCTCTGGCATTCGTTGGGCAGAGTTCGTTTTACGTTTGGTTGCCGTACACGATAGCTGTCAGCTTCTACATTTTATATCTGTGCTCAACGACATTTGTTTTTCGGCGGCAGCGGCTGTAGACTGTAGTACGGACCCTTTCACCGTGAGTTTATATGTTCGTGTTACGTTTCTGTTAAATAAAGAGTAATTTATCATACCTAGTTTATTAATCACCCGCGACGTAGCACATATGGTATGCACAAACTCATGCAAGAGAGAAACAACTTCAATATACGAATCAATACAACAAGAGAGCAAAGCATAAAGAGTTTACAGTTGGTGGAAGGTCACTACAACAAAGAAATTATTATCACAATGGCTTGGCCCATGTGCTATTGTCAAGCGAAGATCAAAATATTCGTATATAGTGGACACATCGGAAATGGTGGAAGAAAGATTGTACATGCAAATAAAATCAGAAAGTACATCACAGGATCATTGAGTTGTGGATGGCTTGTTGAAGAATATCGAGATTTTGGTTCAGTGGTTAAAATACAATTGAAAGTGCAGAATCAAGTAAAGAAAAACCATTTTACTTAGAGCTACAATGTAGAACAAATTCTTGCAGAGGTCAGACTTCAGTTCTGAGTAGGAAGTACGAGGGATGATAGAAGAGTTTTTGACAGATAGCCTTACGGTCACTGATTGACAATGACGCAGAGGAATAGAAAAAATGCGAGAGAAAGGTGGTCGTGCGTTTCAGAGACGTAGGCCTAGTGCATTGTGTTATATACCATGGCTGGAGAACTTGAAATGAGAAGTGACCGGGGATCGAGAAAGACTGACACACGATGATGATCGGGTGGAACTAGTTGGTTGGATGGTTAAGAGTTCACGAGCACATTTGGACTTGCAGTAGGGAGTTGTAGGTTGGTGATAGAACTTGATTGTGGATTCACTAATTTTTAGCCAACAAAGTGATTTTAAAATAGGAGTGACATGATGCTAGGTCGATAGCATTATCAAGGACAGGCTAGTAATTATGAGGAATAACAATCTGGTAGTAGCTTGGAATAGTAAGCTTTGAGGTGTGTGGATTCAAGCTGTAGGTACATTTTGCATCATCGCCGTAGTGCTGTACTCTGCCATTATATGCTCTAATTTTCAAAATGATTATTTTTGCGTGATCGTGTAGCATTTGCCTTTTTGAAATTAGAGTCTAAAATCAAAAAAACTTTAAATAGATGCTATTTTAGTTGAAAAATCTTGAAATGCATTTAAGCCATTGCGCAAGTATAGCGCTCATCCCAATAAGCCCAACTCCCAATTGACTTTGATTTAGATTGGAGAAATTATGGTGTCCCGGAATGACAGAAGAGATACGTGGTCACCCTACAATTAACTTTGTTTTAAAACCGATTCAAGACTCTCTTTATGTTGATGATATTGCAGTGCATTCATGTGATTGGGACATTCGTTTACAGCACTTAGAATCATCTCTTTTACAAATGCGATTACATAATGTGACTCTAAACCTGTAAAAATGTATCTTTGGAAAGAACAAAGTTAGTTTTATCGGTCATGTGGTTGGATCAGGTAGAATTTAGATTAATCCTGATAGGATTGAGAGCATGATGATTCCCCTATGAACCTGGGACAAAGAAGCAAGTGAAACAAATTCTAGATTTCTTTATATATCATAGACAATTTGTATTGCAGTTTGCTAAGATTGCCATGCCCTTAACTGATTTAACAGGCAAACAAATGACAAGATAATTTGGACAGATGAGCACCAGAAAGCTTTTGATTTGTTGAAAGATGCAATTAGATCTAATGCAGTTTTATATGTGTCTGATGTTGGACAGTCCTTCAACTTGTATTGTGATTGTAACGATTTTACGATCGGTGTTGTATTGACACAATTGAATGATAAAGCATTGGAACGTACTGCGTCATTTATCAGCGATGGGCTGCCATTGAAAAAGTAGCTTATGCGATTGTTTGGGCTTTAAACAAGTTACAAGAAATTATTATTGGCTTGAAAATTCACATTTACACCGATCATAATCTTTAGCCTATTTGACTGAATCTATGTCCAAATCGGCTAAACTTGTGTGATGGGCGTTAGCTTTACAAACATTTGATGTTGAAGTTAATTACAAAAAGAGACGTTTTAATGTAGTAGCAGATTGCTTATCTAGATTATAATTTGTATGTTTTTATGTATATTTATCAATTCTCAATTTATTTTATTATAATTCGCTCATTCTAAAAGAATGGATAAGATAATGTCAACGTATGTTGGACACTGCTTAGCTTAGACCGTATAAAATTGTATATATATATATATATATCATTAGTCGAATCATATTAATATTGGTTGTAGGAGCTGGGCGCAGATTTTAAGTTGCTAATCGACGTTCGATTTTCAGGCCTTGGCCCATTGATGCATTGGTTGTGCAAGTTGTTGATGTCTGCGCGCGCGAACTTTGGAGAAAGTTGGAGAAAGATGCTGATTAGCAAATTTAGTAGTCGTGCGTTCGATTTAGACCATATTACAGATTTACGTTGTGCGCTATTTTGTTGATATTTACTCTTTGATATTCTTTCTGTTTTAAAAGAGAAGAAAGTTGAAATAAAAAATCTAAGTCTTAATAGATTAACGGGAACGACACGTTTAGTATTACGTCGGTCGGAACTAGATATGACGTAGGCCTAATCTACCTCGCCCACACGTTTCTCAATGAGATATGGTGTAGCGTACTTAGCTTGTAACGGCTTATCAATGAGAGGCAAAGGCACAATTACTTTGCCACCTTCGGAAAACGACACATGCTTAGTATCCACGTCGTGTCAAAGCCTCGACTTTGTCTTTGCCCTAAGTTGCACTCGATTTAACATTTTCAAGAGATTTTCTGATTGTATCACGTAAATCAAGAAGAAAATCATATACGTTCTGGTTCTTAACACGTATCAAACCATCATCATTCAACTAATAACTCTTAAGTAATTGCAACGGACAACGAACAATAAGTACAAATAATAAGTCAACGGAAGAAAAGCTTAGCCCTTTAATAGGGACTTCCCGATAGACAAATAAGACCCAAGGGAGATTCTCATCCCAGTCCCCATGCCCTTTATCTCGCAAACTTTCATCATATTCTTCATCATGGAATGAAATCTTTCCAAACAACCATTCGATTGTGAATGATATACGCAGTTGTATTACACTACACTCCAACAGAAACAATTGCAATCCGTCAAAAGTTTCTTCGCATATCCAAAACGGAATTTTTACTTCTGGGAACTCCTCGGCAACTGAAGAAATTTAATGGGCTTACATTTGTAATATTGCGTGATTGTTCTGTTCAGTGAGCTTGGGTGTCATTTTCAATTCGACAATGTCTCCTACTGAATATGTCAATGGCATGTGCAAGTTGTCATTTTTGCATATTCGTGATATACGTAAAATTAGGCGTTTTGTACCTACGTCTGTGCGTATAACGCTGGCCAATGCCCTTGTCTCTAGTCGCCTTGACTGTTGTAAAATTATTCAATTCTCATTGGTGTTACAAATTCCAACTTGCATAAACTCAATAGGGTTCAGAACGCCTTGGCTAGAGTTATAACTTATACACCAAAATATGAACATATAACTCCTGTGCTCAAAACATCGCATTGGCTTCCTGTTTGTCATATGATCTCTTTCAAGCTTTGTCTTACTGTCTACAAGACACCGCATTACGGTCAACCACATTACTTGAAGTCAATGCTGATTCCAAAGACTTGTAATTATTCAACTCGGTCGTCTATCTGCATTTCTTTGACAATTCCGCGGACTAGGGCTGTTCTTGGTTGACGTGCTTGCTCGGTGGCTGGACCCAGGTTCTGAAACTCCCTCCTTGTGGCTGCTCGGTCTGTTCAGTCTCTTTCTTTGTTTTGATCTCGTCTCAAAACCTTCCTTTTTCATTTGGCATACCCTCCGCAGGCTGTCTCTCTGTCTTAATGGACTGACCCCGTGGAATTGACCTGATCACGGTTGGATTTGATACGCTATTGATTGATGCACTCAGCATTAGACACGGGCGCAATAAAAGTGCTAATTAATAATATGAATAATATGAATAATAATAAAGTAATAATCATAATAATAATAATAATAATAATAATAATAATTTCGTTAAGGTGCGGAACCGATTACGATAAAACTCAGGTACCCTCGCATACGCTAACAACAAAGCATCCTTCAGAGCTTCATAATCCCTTCAATCGGCCACACTAAGTTCATAAAAAACTTTTACGTCTTTCCGGTTAACTGCGTGTGAATCAACGAAATCCACTTGTCCTTAGGACAGTTATGAATTAATATAGCCTTCTCAAAAGCTTGAAAATAATTGTCCCTATCAATTTAAGCAGAACATTTAGGCACGAATTTTGCGGCTGTAGAAATTCGAAACGTATCCTGCGAAGTGAAAGAATCTGATACGTTAAGTTCTAACCGTTTCAGACTCAAATCATACTGACGCACCTTCTCGCGTTCCTCACTTTCTCTCAGGCGTTCCGTATCACTCTCTCAAGGAATTCTTTCCTTTTTCTTCTCATTCGCAATGCGCAAGTCGTCCAAATCAGCTACAAGCTTCGCTTGTTCTAACTGTAACGATTTGTCTGCTTCCACACTGTCTGCGGTAGGTGCTTCCGCCTCTCTCTTCAGTGTCAAGCTTGTGCTTATTATTCTAATCATCGGCATTTTTATCCTTTCTTCATCCAAAGCGTCCGCCTCAAATTTGTCCTTCCTGTTCTGAGCTTCAGCCCTTTCTCTCCTTTCTTCATCCAAAGCGCCTCAAGTTTAGTCTTCTTTTCTTCCGCTTCAAGCTTAGCTTTCTTTTCTTCCGTCTCAGTCTCAAGCTTTAAGTTAGCTAACTCAAACTGCCTTCTTTAAACACTTTGTACCAAAGCGTCCGCTTCAAGTTTAGCCTTTCCTTTTTCCACTTAGCTTTCTTTTGTTCCGCTTCAGTCTCAAGCTTTAATTCAGCTAACTCAAACTGCCTGTTTTAAACATTGCCACCCTGTCGCACCACAAATGTCTCTTTTTCAAATTCTCAAATCCCCGGTATGTGATAGTTTTTTCCCACGCTCGGAATGTTCCAATACGAGCTCAATGATGATGAATTATGCAATGAAGTGCAACTGACTCGGAACAGATTCTTGCAATAGCATAGTCCGTTATGTTGCTTGTTACGTGGATAGGCACTGGATCTGTAGTGTTTGTGTGCGTATGACGTCATGGAGTGGGAACTCTAGGAAGATAGGTGGTTGGGTGTGGGTGAGGGAAGTATTGAGTAATGGCGGTCGAGTAAAGGTGGCTTAGTTTCTGTTTCATTAATAACAATTTCCATAGTTGATTGACACTATAAAGTTGGTGACGAGGATGGGTGTAGGATGAAGGAGTAGGAAAATTAAAAGACTACAAGGCTAAGTTTTACTTAGAGTACACTAAGGGTGTAGGCGGATCGCTGCCCTAGTGTTGTAGAATGTATGTTAGTGTTAATGAATAAAATTAAAATTACAATAGTGTTGGAACACAATGGGTGTAGGCGGATCGCTGCTCTAGGTGTTAATTATGTTGATGTTAGCATAGTTAGGTTGATTTATTACTATGACGCTTGTGGAGTAAGCATTGTGGGAAAATAGGGAACTGTAAGACCAGTAGCACAGCAAGTTAGACGCATTCCTTACAACTCGAGAGGACCTGTGGAGGAGGAATTAGCAAAACTCTTGAAAGGGAATATTATCGAAAAGGTTGAAGGGCCTACACCATGGGTTAGTCCAATCATAGTGGTTCCTAAAAGTGGAACAAATGAAATAAGACTATGTGTTGACATGCGTCAAGTTAGTGAAGCAGTGATCGGAGAGTGATCCGATTCCGACTGTGGATGATCTTCTGTACCACTTAAATGAAGGAACAATATTTAGTCGGTTAGACCTTAATGGGGATTTCATCAGATAGAACTGGATGAGGAATCAAGAGGGATCACGACTTTCATAACTCATATGGAGTTGTAAAAGATTAATGTTTGGAATCTCATCAGCTCCGGAACTATATCAACATGTGGTTCAACAAGTTTGACTGGATGTGCTGGAGCACATAATATCGCGGATGATATTATAGTACATGGAAAGACACCTAGAGAACATGATGGTCGCCTGAGGGTAGTCTTGGGATGCCTACAGAAAAATGGACTAACTTTGAATAGAGCTAAGTGCCAAATAGGGATGCCTAATGCTCAGTTCATGGGCCATGTCTTGAGTAGTCATGGAATTGGACCAACAGAGGAAAAAGTTAAAGCCATTAGAGAAACAAGAGAACCTGAAGTGTGAGTGAAGTCAAAAATTTTCTGGGTTTGGTTAACTTTGTCGCTCGGTATATTCCGGACTTGTCAACAGTCAGTGAACCGTTAAGACAACTCGTGAAGAAGGACGCTCACTTCATATTTGGTTGCAAGCAAAAAGGAGGCTTTTGCTGAGCTGAAGAACAGATTGAGTGGAGCAGAGACATTGGCTTATTTCAAGCAAGGTGCGCCGACGCAGGTGATTGCGGATGCCAGTCCAGTTGGCTTAGGAGCTGTTTTGATACAGGAACAAAATGGACTACAACGAGTGGTTTGGTATGCCAGTAAAAGTTTGAGGGCTGTTGAAAGACGCTATTCACAGACAGAGAAGGAAGCAATGGCTTTAGCATGGGTATGTGAACGATGTCACTTATATTTGTATGGGAAAGAATTTGAACTGGTTACAGATCATAAACCACTTGGAGTCATATACTCACCACACTCAAAACCATCTGCAAGAATTGAGAGATGGGTTTTACGGTTACAGTCGTACAATTTCAGAGTGAAATACATAGCAGGATGAGAAAACATTGCGGATGTCTTGTCTCGACTTTCAAGGAGTTCGGTGTTGGAGCATGATTCGGGAGATGAATACATAAAGTTTGTAACGGTTGCTTCTACACCCAAAGCTATGTCAACCACGGAAATTGAGACATCATCAGCAAAATGCAAAGTAATTTGTGCCGTTAAGGAAAATTTGAAGAACGATACCTGGGAGAAGGGCAAGCTATTCGAATATCGGGTAATAAACGAAGAATTATGTGTTGCTGGAGAGATACTGCTACGGAGGACAAGAATTGTAATGCCAGAAGTTCTACGGAGTCGTACATTAGTGTTGGCTGAAGGCCACCCAGGAATTGTGTAAATGAAGAGGCGATTACGAAGCAAAGTCTGGTGGCCAGGAATTGACAAAGTCAGTGAAAAGTGTTGTCGCACATGTCATGGATGCCAATTAGTAGGACTGCCAATGAAACCAGAACCTATGATTAGGACAAAACTACCAAAAGGTCCATGGCAGGACTTAGCAATTGATTATATGGGACCACTGCCCACAGGAGAATATATTTTAGTCGTGGTAGAATATTATAGTCGATACTACGAGATTGAGAATTCGCGGACGGCTACGACTGATGGAGTCATACAGAGCTCAAAACAGATCTTTGTAACTCATGGCTTACCATATTCTATTACCAGTGATAATGGACCTCAGTTTACTTCGGAAGTGTTTTCGAAATATCTGAGGAGCAACGATACTGTCCATCACAGGAAAACACCTTAACGGCCACAAGCAGATGGTGAGGTGGAGAGACAAAACCAGTTGTTGCTGCAAAGGATCAAGATAGCACAAGGGAAGGAAAAAACTGGAAAGAGGAACTTCTGACATACTTTATTGCATACAGAACTACTCCGCATTCCACATTGGGAATTTCGCCAGCGGAAGCATTGTATGGACAGAAATTGAGGACGAAATTTCCGGAACTACGTCCTTCTGTTATATTAGATGAAAGTATCAGAGATGAAGATCGACTAAAGAAGTTTCAAGGGAAAGAATACGCTGACGGCAGGAAAAGAACAGTGGATAGAGAGATATCTATTGGAGATGCAGTTTTAGTGAAACAACCATACAAGTATAAGTTTTACAGGATCAATTGACTAGGGACGAATTCGCAAGAACCAGTTGACGAGGATCGATTGACGCGGGATCAATTGACGCAATATCAGGCACATCAGGTATGCGCTAGTCGTGTAACTCGTGTGTAACACGTCATCACGAAGCGTAACAACTTGGGTCTTTTCGATAGCCAAGTTTGCACCTTTGCAAGACTCTTCAAGACCCCGATATGGTCTCATCGTGAAGCTGGTTTTTGGACTCTGCGGACAACCTTGCTGGATTACCTCTTGGTATAGCCTCGTCATTCCGTCCTCGTTCAATCTTCTTTGGTAACGCAAGAGGGTTCCTTCCTCTCCGCAGTCGCAGTCAGTTACTGAAAGCGTGACGTAAACTGTCAATACATCTCCGGAATGTCTCGTTTAACTTCCTCGTGGTTCCCGTTCTACTGTGCCATCTTCTTTGAGAGCGTTATTTCTTCTCCTGCGCCTGTTTCATCACCACCGACATCGACGACAATCGACTCTCCTTCATCATCGCCATCCGTAAAACTTTCCCAGGGATACCCAGAGCTGTCAGAACCCAGGATTGCTATCTGTAATGCTAGTTCTCTTACGGATAAATTTGCTTATGTAGCTCAAACTGTTCATAAGTATCAACTTGACACTACGGCAGTCACTGAAATCTAGCACTGTGATGATGATCTTCATATATACTTTGTGCTGCTTCCACCAACTACGACATGTCGGCAGTACCGTCTACTAAGTGTCTATTACTGCTCTACGTTCTTCATTCATCCGATTAGACATGCTTAATGTTGAAGATTTACGATAACTTAAAGGTGATTCTTGAAGCCACCAAACACAGCTTGCAGTTATTAGCAGACATATCCCTATCTTTTTAATATGAACAACTTCCCTTTTATCGAATGGTTTTTAAATGTTTAAAGCTGAGAGAGACCAATCGGAACGCAGAAGGCAGTCTGCAGATTCAAGCTATTTATTATAACAAAAGCAGATGATCAGACATCAATAATCAGTCCAATACTTAGCTAAAGAAGATGCAAGCCTAGTCTAAGAAGACGCCAGTAGGTCTATCAACCATTGACTAGTGTAAGCCACTTAGGCATTCACGATGGCAAATCTGGGGTAGTCTGTTATGGTCGTCGGAAAATATCGTATTCGCAGTGGCATGTTGTAAATGACAACGTTATTGTGTTCTAAAATTTCATTTCATACATTCATTCATTACAGATATTTATACTCAGTAGCGCTCCCGATCCCGGCACGGCTGAAATGAACAGTGTTAAAGCGAGTATAAAACGAGTCCTAGTGGACCCTGCACAGGAACGCATATCATCGTTGTTATGGATGCGTCGTTAAATAAACTTATATCAGTCAGTCAGACCCTGCATGGGCGACAAGCGCAACTCCAACGGGAGCGTGTTCCAATGCCAACCGCTGTTTCGTGGTCGGACGATCAAACGTCTGACAGAAAATCGAAATCAGAATGATAACAGTCGAATAAAAATCAGAGCCACTTTGAGTCCGCGTCAGTCAAGACTACGGATTGTAGACATTGGACAGAGACAAACATTTTATAAGACTCTATTTATGAACGCTAGTCATTTGTATGAAGTCTTTCACACATCTGTATTGCAGCATTTCAGGGACAAGTAATACAAAATCCTGGTGCTAACACTATGGCAATCGAGAGGATATCAGATATGAGTCGTGCAGCCTGCTTTCACTGGTGTATTACGGTTATGGCCTGTGCGGGGGTTGCCGTACCAAAGATCGGCAAGGAATGTTGGATCATGACAAGAAACGATGGTGCACCAGTTAAAAACCTTGCTTTATTGTATTACTTCGTCAATCGCGTCTGTATCCCGGAGGACGGAGGTGAGCAAAGTTGATTTTATTGACAAGTTTTACTTTATTATGGCTTGGCCAATATAATGCCTTATGCGTGCGAATTCTACTTTGACAGATTTAGCTACATCTGTTAGAAGAACTATTGAACACGAAGATGTCTTTAAAATATTTCTCGCCTCTCTTATTAATGTAATTCCAATTACATTTGCTTTCTGTGGAGTCGCAGTGTTTAACTATCGTATACAAACTAACGATAATACTGAATGATAATTTCTATGATTTGTTGGTCCTATGGCAGACTAGCGTTGTGATGTATATTGCTCTTGTCTAGATTGGCACTATGTAATTTCTTTACTCAAATTGGATTTATGTTGGATAAAAATCAGGTTTTGTTGATCAGTTTACTCAAATTGGATTTATATTGGATAAAAATTAGGTTTTGTTGATCAGTGTAAGCGCTCTTGAACAAGCCGGTGCCCTGCGTTTGGCTTTTTAGCGGCGCTTTAAAAGCTTAGCTAGAACGATTACAACCTTAGCGTATTAATATAGCGTAGGGCGTGACATTAACATAGACGGGACTCTTGAAGCCCATGGGTCGATGGCCCATAGGTGTCCAGTGTCTCTGTTTCCAGAGACTGAGGCCGCTGCACACTTCCTTATGTGTCTACTGTAATCTTGATCTTTATATCCGAAGTTGCATCGGATTTCTGTCGTCGTTGTTCTTTATGGTCGAGGTATTTGAACCCATTCGTCTGACCCTCCTCTTGTTTTCAGGCTGGGAACCGAGTGATGTCGTGAAGTATTAGATGCGAGACTGCGGTTCGATATAAAAGTTTTTTCCTCCTATCTCTGCTCCTCTCCAGAATTACCCACTGGTCAATAGGGCCAGGTTTTTGTGCGATGGTGATCTGTTGTCGCCATGCCACAACTCCATCAATGAGCATGCAGTGTTTCAATGAGGCGGTGTCGCCACTAGGCGCCCAATTGCACCCTGATTGATTTGCCGCTGTGGGTCCGCGACTGCATATCTGTCAGGGACAACTCCCACTTATTTCACAGCTGACCCGTCATACATACAGGCATTCCTTTATCCGTCACTCGTGGACGCGCTGGGTTGCCGAGCATTTTTTACAAAATAACATCTCAGGACCCAGCAAATGAATTAAAACATTTCATCTCAGAGGCCCAAAATGAATTAAAACATTAAGTAAAAGATAACATCTCAGGGAGCCTCCAACGTGAATGAAAACATTAATTACAAAGTAACATCTCAGGGGCTCCCAACTGGATTAAGACATTTCATAGGCCTACATAATAACATATCAGGGGTCTAAAATGAATGAAAACATCAAATACAAAATAACATTTCAGGGAGCCACAAATGAATGAAAATAATAAATACAACATGACATCTCAGAGGCTCCCGTATGAATGGAAACATTTCCATACAAAATAACATCTCAGGAGTCTTCGAATGAATGAAAACTTTTCATGCAAAATAGCATGTCTCACGTCTGAAATATTTTAAATATAATAATTTATTATTATATTTATTATTAATTTCTCTATTTTTGCAACTAAGTATTCACACGACAAGCGTTTAATCTGGTAATTCATAGTTGCTCTGTTAGTGTGAATATCAATTGGCTCGATTAACTTTGTTGGTAAGAGCGAAGGCTGCGTGTTGATGAGCCTCTTCGCCACCAGAAGTTTACTCACTGTGTAATTGACTGAAATTTTAAAATAAAGTTGCGTATTTCGATATTTGATGTGATGACGTGACGTCGTGCATATAATTATCTCAGACTCCCTCCCCTTCGTCACAAATCGTCACAGATGTATGACCCCTCCATTGGGTGCGTGACGTAATTTATAGACGGGCCCCTCAGACTCAGTGTATAAATTCAGACGGTCCCTAAAATGTTTGCGCCTAGGGTCCCGCTTTCTGTGAACGTACCTCTGGTTATATAACAAACCTTTTTAGCTTATGCTATTTTTTTAACAATTTCCTGTGCATAGCTCCTAAATTCAATTCTGTGTGGTTGTTTAGATTCTGGTTTAAATTAAAATTAATTCACTTGAAATAAATGTTTCAGTAGGTATTATCAAGATGTTTGATTTCATTTTCTGTAGTATGTATAAATAGTTTATATGTTTGCCTAAATACCCAATTGTAGTTGTAGTATACACTCTGTATCATAAGCTATTAAATAGGTAGAGTTGTACCGCGAACCTAATTACCTGATACTGCAATACTAAACCAATCGATTCTGTATGATACTGTAATCCTCATTTCGAGTGCAAAACAGACTGGAAACAAAAATGGTGTTTTTAGATAGGATTTATGTCACTATCATGTATTATCATACTGTATTAGTTGACCTGCATGTAGATACATGACGACAATCGTCGACTACCCAATTACTTAACGTAATTAATAGAAGTGAATTTAGCGCCATTAAAAGTCCGATTATTAAGATGGAGATGAGCTCCAAACATCCGGTCTAATCATAATTCGTAAGAGGGAGTATACAATTTTAAGATGGCTTTCGTTACATAGCTAATTGTGCGTATGATGATTTTTTTAACTGCAGTTCTACCAACTAATGTAATTTAGTCACTATTAAAGTGCTAGCTAGCATTGTATTGTTATAAAAGTTTCAAATTGTGCAATACAATTTTGTCGATTGTATGTCTTTTATTGTGCTTATAGACTGGGGTGGGGTAGGGGGTAGCATATCTGTTATATATAATATACTGGTGGGGGTCATAGCTGCTGTTATATAACGTTATCAGGCGTAGGTGTGGGCCAAAAATTTAGATTTTATGCGTTATATAACGCGGCCGCCAACGTACATTGTAATATCTGTTGATATTAAGGTAGGTCATTAAGTTGATCGTCTATGTGAAGAAGTAACGCAAGTAGTAAGCCGTTAGCCGGTTTCAGAACAGTGAGTAGCAGCAGTCTAGGCGAATTAAAAAAAACTGATGAATGCGGCCCCTCTGGCTCTCTACATGGACAGCATTTAAGTCAGCTAATGGCGCGTGGAGATGGGGCTGAACGGATTAGGCTTAGTCTCATTGAATTTGAATTCAGGGTACTTGGGATTGACCAAAGACCATGGACCAAGGGTAGATAGAGCCTCATAGGTAGCTCGGCTTTGATACAGTGAATTACAGTCATGTCATGCCATGTCACATCATCATCGTCGCTTCGCGACGGTTGACTACATGAACGGGAGAGTGATGTCCAATGCTTTCTTTCTTTTACGATGTTCATTAAGCTTAAACCAGTCCACGCCATGACATTGTCAAACCAGCAGATTATGAGTCTTCCACGACTTCTGCTTCCTTCCACTATACCCAACATCACACTGTTCTCAATACTGTCTTTAGGCTGTCTGACAATGTGCCCGAAGTGCCGCAGTTTGCTGGATTTGATGTGGCCCAACAGTTTGCAGTCAACTTTCGCCATTTAGTACACTTGTTCGGTGGTCACCATTGCTGTCCATGAAATTCTGAGCAGTTTCCTCATGCCCCTGTTCTCAAATGCTTGTATACGTTTCTCTTCTTTTTTCTTTATTGTCCACGCCTCACAACCATACGTTGCTACTGGCCACGCCAATGTCTTCATGAGTCGCAGTTTGGTTTTAGTACTGACTGATTTATTCTTCCAGAGGCTTATCAACTTAAACATGACTGACATTCCCATAGCTAATCTTGATTTTACCTCACTCGCGCAGTCCTTCGTTACTCTGTTCATCAAGCATGTAAATGAGTCCACTTGTTCCAGTTTGTATCCGTCCACCTTGATCAAAAGTACATCATTGTTATTTGTCATTACTTTTGTCTTTGCTACGTTAATCAGCATACTGTATTCTTTTGCTGATATCTCAACACGTTGTACCAACTCCTGTAAATCCTCTGATAAAGTGGCCAGTAGCACGATGTCATTAGCATATCTAAGGTTATTTATAGTCTTCCCTCCAATCCTGAATTTAATATAAATAAAGGGAAACACTAAAATAATTGTATGTGGTTACCAAGTGGTAAAACAGCGCTTTGATCTAAAGGCTGTATAGGTCAACATTACTTTCAACACCTGGCCCGAGTACGCATAGGAAGAATGATGACACCGTGTTGCGTCTGTGGATGAGGCGTCAGTAACACATTTTCTTTATGTCAAACCTGTGGTTACAGCGCAGTATACTATAGAGAGTGGTTACGCAACCCTGACGCCATATTTGGAAAGAAAGCCGGGCGACCGTCAGCTATAGATGTGAATTTATTTCGAATAGAACTAATAATAATGTAATAGTTCTATATGACAGTATTATGGATGATGCTGTAAGAAATCTTACAAAATTCCGAGACAGTGGCTGATCTCACCCCAAACATATGTAGATGGAATAGCTGCATTGACACCTCCAGCAGTGGTTGTAGCTACCCTCCAGCGTCAGCTGTTCGCCCATCGAGGGATTGACATCATTCGGACAAAAGAAGGTCACCATCGACCTCACTTCTTAGTAGGCCGCCATGGAGAGCACCAGCGCCAACTGCAAGCAGGTCACCATAGGTAGCCCCGACACTTGCTCTAAGATGACCAGTGCCCGTGCCCACACCAAGAACGACTAAAATTCCAGCTCCCGCACCAAGAAAGAGTAAAATTCCAGTGCCGGCCCCAAGAACGAGGGTTCCCCTCTCCATGAGTAGAGCTATCCCAAAATTGGAAGTCCACGAGGAATTCAGAGATGAACGCCTACTAGATTATCGTGCAATATTACAAAATGGTCACTCCTAGAAGAAAGACCAGCAAGTATTCTTGTCGGGTTTGAAGGAAAGTACTCGTGAGATCCAGAAAAAGGACATGGTTAAGCACAAGTGGATCTAATAATCGCAATGTTTAACTATCGAGTTTGCGAAGCCAGAAAAAGATGTTACAATAAAATCATACTTTCGTACAAAAGCTAGGCCTCAGATAACCAGACATAAGCGTTAGGAGCGGACAGTGCAAACATTCGTAGACAGTTCGATAGCTTCACACAATTGGGGTCAGGGTGGGATGTACACAGAATTGCAGCTTTGGATATCGGTACCGCAAAATAACACCCATTTCGTAGAAAATTAATAGTTCAAAACCCCGAAAAGCATAGCCTAGATCAGCCATTAGCGTAAAGAATAAGGACAATCGCTGCTTCGAATAGTCAATTTTATCAGCAGTATATCCAGCAAATCAAAACCCACACAGAACCGCTAATTATCAAGAACACATAGACGAGTTGATATTCGATGGACTTGAATTTCCAATTCGAGTCACCGACATCACCAAGTTCGAAAAGATGAATTCAACTATATCGGTGAACGTTTTCGGATATGAAGAGAAGCATCTGTACCCCATTCGAATCTCAAAAGAAACCAAAAGAGAAGATAATATAGACCTTCTGCTTCTAGACAATGATGGCAACAAGCGCTAAATGTGGATAAAAAACATAGCACGAATGATAAACAGAAATGGCAAACAGTAGCACAAGGTCTACCCATGTCGCAACTGTCTCCGCGTTATCTCTGCTCAACATCTGCTTGACATACATACCTTGTATTGTCGTGGAATCAGTCACAAACCCCAAAGAGTTGAGATGCCACAAGATAGTAAAAATGTGTTAAAATTCCAGAACTATCATAAAAAGTTGCTAGCTACATACAAAATCTATACTGATTTTGAAGCGTATAACACCGCGGTCGATGAAAAAGCGGGTGCGAATACCAGACTCATCGGGAGCAAAAGACAAACACTTTCTGCTATCTGGTCGTTCCTATTGACGGGCAATCCGACGATTCAGTCGTCTATCGAGGAGAAAAAGCGGTTGAGAAATTTCTAGAATATATAGAATATATGAAAATGAAAGCATGTAAAATCAGGCAAATACTCCATAACGTGGTTAGCATGGAAATGACTGAAAATGACGACACGTAATATATAAATGCAACTAACTGCCACATCTGTGAAAAATACCTTCACGGGGATAAGATAAGAGGCCACGACCACCTCACGGGTAAATACTGAGGTGTAGCCCACAACGAGTGCCAATTGAAACTGAGAATATTTCCAATGCACTGTGAAATCCCAGATAGAGCAAACTACATGTCGGCGCCTGGGTTTGGGTAGGACGCCATGCTAAAAATGACCCATGTCGAATTTGAACTGTTAACTGACATAGATATGCACCTCTTTGTCGAAAAAGGTATGCGTGGTGGTGTGTCAATGGTGTCCAAAAGATTCGCCAAGGCCAACAACCCGCAATGTCCAGATTACGGCCCATCAAGACCTAAGAATTCGATTATGCATATCGACCCGAACAATCTGTATGTGTCACGAATTGTCCTTATACCCTGTATATGTATTGTATATAGTTATTTAGGCATCGCCTTGTGTGTGAATGTCTTATATATATATTAACTGAATCTATTGTACTCATAGGCCTATATTGCGGATAAACACTGCATTGATCCGTACATGTATATAATACTGAATATGTAATGAGGGCTCGATGGTCGTCGATGGCCGTGAGGGTCCAAAAGGGATGGTCGGGTCAAAGGAGAAAGCGAGGGAGGATAAAAGCAACAGGAAGAAGTGAAAGGGGCGGTTTTTGCTTCTGTTGGTTCGGAGTTCGTTCGGCGAGGGTTTCGTCGCTTCCACTGCCAGAAGGACGAATTCCAGACGCGAGGGTTCCGTCGCTTCCACGACTGGAAGGGCGAACGGACGCGAGGGCTTCGACGCTTCTCCTGCTGGAAGGACAAATTACAGACGCGAGGGTCCCGTCAATTCCACGGCTGGAAGGCCGAACAGACGCGAAGGCTTCGACGCTTCTCCTGCAGGAGGGACGAATTCCAGACGCGAGAGTTCCGTCGCTTTCACGGCTGGAAGTGCGAACGGACGCAAGGGCTTCGACGCTTCTCCTGCTGGAAGGACCAATTACAGACGCGAGGGTTCCGTCGCTTCCCCTGCTGGAAGGGCGACCGGACGCGAGGGCTTCAACGCTTACTCCCACTGCCAGAAGGACGACGACCTCTGGACTGTGTTTTTCTTCTCGGCCGAAAAGACGACCAGAAGCCAGGACGCTCAACGAACACCTGGGACTTGTGAGTGAGGAACGAGTTGTTGTTGGGTTGGGGGGTGGCCTGAGGGAGGATAGCGGCCATCGAAGCAGGGTAGTCCTAAAGGTTACCAGACGTTTTTGTATGACGTTCTTATTCACTAAATTTCTGTTTTGACTATATTTCTTTCTGTGATTAAAATTTGACTATATATCATCTAACAGAGTGGGCTCCATAAATGTAAACCTCTTTAGCATCCAGGCGTTTACCTCCTGGAAATAACCTGCCATCTAAAATAATCACGAACTCGTGACAGTATGGTTGGGCCATGGTGCATTACCCACCAACGCACGGGTTCGCGCGGAAGAACGATATCACTATCGAGGAAATCCTATCCACGCCAGTTGACTCCGACAAAGGATTCACTGCAGAAGTCGACATCGAGTAACTGGAACACCAACACGACGCTTACAACAATTACCCACTTGCTCCAGAAGCATTACAAATCCGAGAAGAATGGTTATCTAGCTATCAGCACTATCCACAGAACGAGTTGGGAGGCGAATTCGTAGAATGTGTGTGACGGTTTCCAAGCTTGCGGAAAAAAGAGCGCTATGTGGTGCACTACAGGACTCTAAAACTGTACGCGTCGCTAGGTTTGAAAGTCAATAAACTGCATAGGGCTATAAAATTCAATCAGTCGGCTTGGATGTCACCGCATATCGAGAAGAGCACCGTACTGCGTGCAAAATCCACGAATGAATTTGAAAAGGAATTCTTCAAACTCATGAACAATGCTGTTTTTTTAAAACTATGTGGTACGTGAAGCGCAGAATTAGGGTTAACCTAGAAACTGATGATGGTGATAAGCTTCGTAGACTGATTGCAGATCGAGCCTACATTTCGCAAAGATATTCTCGAGCGGACTGATGGCCATACACAGCACCAAAGCGAAGCTAACACTGAACAAGCCAATCTATATAGGACAAGCGAGCGGTGTTGGATCTGTCAAGTAATCGTATGTACGACCTCTGGCACAACGATATAAGGGACAACTACGGGAACAAAGCACAACTACTCTATAGATACGGATAGTCTGCTTTATCAAGTGACGACTGAGAATCCATACGACATGTTAGCCAACAAACACTCATACGATCTGTCGGAATATCCAAGAGACAGCCCTGTTACGACGACACGAATAAGAAGGCTGTTGGAAAGTTCAAGGACGAATGTAACGGAGTGCCAATAGCGGAAATCGTGGGACTAAGACCCAAGATATACTCAATCCTTGTATCGAACAGCACAAACTCTCGTAGGGCAAAAGGCACTCAGAAAGCAGTAGTAAAGAAAGATCTTAAATACGATTTATACAAGGAGCGAAAGCAGTTCAAGCACGAACATACCCTAATTGGAAGCATTGGTCATGAGATTGGGTGTACCAGCAAAATAAGATACGCTTATCTCCAATGAATACTAAGACGGTATGACGACAAGGGCATACGACATTATAAGATCCAAGAAGGAAATTGACTTCACCGAAGTATTTTACCAGAAAGGAGCTCAGTTCCCATATGCACAATCAGTAGTTTCTCACGAACCGCTTGTCCTAGGTAGATTGACAAACCCACGACCAGGTCCATCCAATAGATGATACAACAATGGCTGGTCGACCTGTGGGATGAATGCGATATTGTGTGAATAGTGAGGGACCAGTTAGGATCTGCTTCCACCCTCGAGTTCACTGGTGCGTATAAGTAACGGACGAGAACATCGTATCCAAGAATACGCTCATCTATTCCGTAAACAAGAAGCGCTGGAAGGGAATATCTTTGCACCACGTTATCCGCCTTAAATGCATCAACTGGTTGCATGCAACACTTTCCAATCAAACGCCTAGACTCGTTTTTCAATGCATTCGCCACATCTGGCAGCCGACGTACCCATTCGAATGACCGCTTTGAGGAACCACGTGCAGCAAGAAGTAACTCTTGAGCGTACTGAGCCCCAAACAATCTATCAGCCACCGTTCTGTTGAATCGTTCGACTATACCCTGCTGACGATAATTTGGAGCTTGGTCTCTCCTCACAACAACATTATGCTTCTTCAGCAACGGATTGATTTCACTCATAAACTTAAGTTCAGGATCACCCTAAAACAGTGCGGGCCAAGTCAATGGTCCTATCTTGCAGATCCGAATTAAAGCAGAGGCGACCTCAGCTGCACTCTTATTCATCAATGACTTAGCCACTTTACTCCGGGAGGCGACATCAACCACGGTTAGGGCGTATTTGTAGCTCTTACGACCAACTCGATCATGAGGTAGAAACAATAAATCGGCCTGGTGTACGGCATTAGGAATCTCTTCGTCGAACATCAGGCGTGGTGAATAGCGTGGTGCGGGTAAATAAATCTGCCACACGGTTTGTTTCTTCAACCATTTGCGAGCGTCAGCCAAGGAAACCTTAGCGGCTGTAGCGAGTTTAATAACTGCGGCGTTACCTCGCCAGTACCCTATCGGGCTATAATATAGTGCGGAGAGTTTTTTGTCTATCTATTATGGTAAAGCTAATTTACTTTTTCATAGGTACACCCATCCCCAACATTGGCTTCGCTAACATAACGGCAGAGACTGGTCTTGAATCTTTATTTTCATACTCTGAGGTTTCATCAGCCACTGTGATCTTCGCTGCCTCTGCAACTAGGATATCATCTGTACGGTTCCTTTCTGTCGTTTTCTTGTCCATCGCGTAAGCTACTCCATGAACCTCCTAGAACATCTTCCGAAGGCGCTTCAGATGGAAGGCTCATGTGCATCTCAGGCAGAGACAAAGCATTTAAGGCTTTATTTAAGAGAGAACCACTACGTTTCGATTGAATCCGCAAGAACTTAAATTTCTTGACTCCGCAGACATCACACGTTACAGTCTGGGCTGACCTCCCGTTTCGTAGCACGGTTCTTGAAACATTCGACGTTTCTGTTACTCTTTTACATTTTAGACAATACATCTTGAGCAGTTATAAACAATCACATCTCGTTGTTTCCAAAATAGAGATAATAAATTTTGATCTCGACGCAAAATCGCCTCATCAGCAACATCATTGCCTATTAGCATCTAGTATACGATGCATCATTTGTGGACCAAATGCGTGTGGAAAGACTAACTTGCTACTCAACTCACTTCTTAAGATACCTACGATTTGATCGACTTCACCTGTATTAAAAATCTCTTGGACAAGATAAATATCAATTTCTTCGTGACTGGGCTGCAGAACTAGAAAAAGTGGCCGGAAAAGAGGTGGCATCGTTTCATTCGTCTTCCGACGATATAATTCCTGTTGAATCGCTTCGTGTCAGGCGACATGCCATTTGACGAATTCTGCAGTTTCTTCAGCGAATGTGCTGCCCAACCATATGCATTAGCGGGTCATCGACCTCACGTCAAAGGTGTTCGACGGAAAGTATCGATGCGGGTTCGATCACTTCTATGAACCGATGACAGCCAGTTAAATATATGATATTGCACAATGCTGAAACCTCCATCACCAGTCCAGCATCCCCTTCGCGTTGGTAGCCTAAACAAATCCTCCTCAGTCCAGGATCTAATTTTTTATTCATAATTCGACGTCGTCTGCGCTTTTGAGACCTGGCATGAAGCCAGCAATCCTCCGTCAGTCTTTCTGTCAGCACCTGACGGCTATCTCTGTGTTGACCAGTCACGGCCTCTCGGCCCTGACGAGAGCCGTCCGCATGGTGGGATATGCATATTCCACCATAAACACTGCCTCTACTAAGCACGAACTTGGTACCTTCTCTCCTACCACCTTCGAACACCTCTCCATTCTTGTTACTTCGGGATGCCAGCAGCTACTTGTCGTTGGTCTCTATCGCCCCGGCTCTCAGAGAACATCGCCTACCTTCTTCAGCGAATTCTCTGAGTTCTTACCTCACCTCACCTCTCTGTACTCTTTTACCCTGTCTGCTGCTTTTGACTGTGTAAATCACTGCATACTACTCAGAGTCCTGCAACATTCCTTCGGCATCTCTGGCACCATCCTCAATTGGTTTCTGTCTTACCTCTCTAATGACACTCAGTATGTTCGCACCAACTTGCTTGTATCATCCATCGCTTCTGTGCTCTTTGGTGTCCCCCAAGGCTCTGTCCTTGGGCCTCTGCTGTTCATCCTCTACACTTCTGTACTCTCAGCCATCGCTTCTAGCCACAGCGTGGAAATCCACCTCTATGCTGATGAAACTCAACTCTATGTACATTTGCGACTAAACGAGGTTGCAAACGCTACAGAGCGCCTTCGTGCCTGCATTGACGACATCATGCAATGGTGTCTGTTTATGCGTCTCAAACTTAACCCGGGCAAATTCGAACTCATCTGGTTTGACCGCTCCTCTAAGCTTCCTCAGAGCGCTGAACTCTCACTCTCTACCTCCCCCTCTCTACTCTCGCCATCACTCACTGTCCGGGATCTTGGAGTTATCCTCGACTCAAATATTTCCCTCAAACATCAAATTGCTTCAATCTCCAGGGCATGCCTGTTTCATCTCCGGAGAATCCGACAACTTCGCTCTATTCTTGACTCTGCATCACTAAAAACACTGATACACTGCCTTATTCTGACGCTACTTGACTACTGCAACTCGGTACTCTATGGCCTCCCTGAATGCACACTGCTTCCGCTAACTAGAGTACTGCATCATGCTGCATTTGCCTTGGATTCTCCTACCGAGACCTTATCTCGCCTGCTCTTCGTTCTCTACACTGGCTTCCTGTCTTTGAGTGTATCTGCTACAAGGTGGCACTCCTCATGTACAGAGCGCGCACAGGTCATCTGCCGTCTTATCTGTCCTCTATGGTCACACTTTGCAGCTCTGTTAAAGGCCGTTCCTCTCTTAGATCAGCCTTTGCTGTAAAGTACGTTGTTCCTAGTACACGTCTTGTCTTCGGCCGGCGGTTATTCATTGTTACCGGTCCCTCCATCTGGAACTTTCTACCTCTTCGTGTTCACAACTCTCTCAGTGAGCCTCTCTTTCGCTCTAACCAGAAAACTTACCTCTTCCAGTCTGCCTACGGCCCTTAGGCCTAATGGTGACCGGCTTCAAGGTGCACTTCTGAACTTTCTGTAAGTAGGCATTATCAAATAACAGTTGTATTGTATTGCATTGTAATTTAAAGACAACACATAAAGACTCGATAAGGACACGATGTGGACTAAAGTATCCTCAACAGCGTGAGGCTTTGCGCTTATTATTTAGCCCGTAGAGATCCGCTAAGACAGAGATTTCAGGATAAGAAGCTAGGTGAAGCCGATCTGCTGTACGATGCGACTAAACTGTTTCAACCAATCGCAACAGCAAAGGCTGATTCGCAGGCAATGACGGGGAAGGGGTTACAAAAAGTGATCAGTGTCTTAGAGCGCCTGCCAGATTCTAGCCGAAGCTTATTTAATTTTAACCCATAAAAGCGCTGTTTGCAGATACCAGATTGGGCGATTGGGGCACCCACACCGAAGAAAATCTTTATCGATGTCAATAAGGATCTTGGCCTTGCTATGATCAGAAAGCATGATTTCAAACCACCCAGTGAACTCGATTTTGCAGACGGGGAAGGAATTAAAGCAATCATGGAAGCTAATATTTCCGAAAATAATAGGCATGATCTTGGTTCTAAAAAATCAAAAGCTATGAGGAACAGAGATAAAGAAACGTCTGATGCGCTAGATCTAGACAATAAAGCCCTAGCGGCCTATTGAAGCGACTTACTCAATTGGCCGAGGGCCATAAGCGGACCAAAAAAGGAAAGATTTTAGTATCTCCTCTGAAATTGCAGGGTGGAAAGTTTAGTGAATTGCATATAGACCCCAACGCATTATCAACCGGGAAATTAATATTGGTGGAAACCTAGTTTATCAAGCTCCTGCTGATGAATCGCTATATAGTCTGCTAGGGAAACGTTTTGTAAGGTCCAAACAATACTCTCCAGCAGCAATCGATACCTTTAGAAACCTCATACATATGGCTGAGATGCCAGTTCACGGTAGTAGGAAAAACAAGTGTCGACTAGTACGGGGGTGAAGGTGCAAATCACGTGCAATTCTACAACAACTCCGACTCTCTCATAGAAAGGTTGGAGCTCCTCATGGCCTCTAGAGAAGCGGGAAGCACTTGCTTCGACAACGAGATCTCGGCCATTCTCGACAAACTGTTGCGATCTGGAGCTATCCCCAAAGATTTAGCACTCCAATTGAATCGAAGTTTGTTCGCTGTGTAAAGTGGCCAAAATGGAGCGCGTTGAGAAAATCCTCATAGAGATTCGAGACCTGACTTTGCCACAGAAAAATCTTAGCATCTTGATAACCACTCTGTTTCCACCGAGTACACTACACACTTTTCTTAACTCCACGATCCAACGACAGCTGGAAGAAACCAGTGATAGGAATAGGAAGATGGGTACTCACCCCATCACAGTAGGTGCTAACAGCTCAACTCTGCTTGTCTATGTAGAGATTACGAACGCCACTTACCACGTATACATAACTAGATCCACGATTAAATCTTTGCTTGGTTTCAAAGATCAGATTCTTCATTCCGGTTAAAAGGAAGGAGAGAACACTGTTAACATACTCTCGGTGAACGATATTCTCGTCAACTGCGATATAATATCAGGACCCTATATCAACGGTGCTCAAACGCCGGTGGTGTATAGTTTCTTTCCAGATGTCTCGCCAGGATAAAGATAATAAAATCAACAAATCATCTGGTCTGTCTACCCATGGCACTTGCCGGCAATGTCCAGCGTATGCGATTGTTTCTAACAGATAAAAATGGCAAGCAATTGAACCTTCGTGATGAAACTATAACAAGAAGATTTCACATACGTGGTGCATATAAACATGTTTGTGACTGCAGCTAGACGAAGACGCTCCCGAAATGGTGGGAGGACCATTGTCGGAGCGGGAATATTTGACTGGATATCTAAGATTGCGAGTGCGTTTGGTCGTGTAGGGAATTTTATCTCTCAAAACAAAGAGGCGATGACGAATGTTGTCAATGTGGCTGGCAGTGTCGCTAGAGCTAGGGTGGCCACATGTCCCGAATAGGCCGGAACAGTCCCGAAATTGATCAAAATGTGGCCAATGGTGTATTCTACGATCAACATGTAGGTGATGCAATTTTAATGTCCCAATTATTTGACAGTACAAATAAGTCAGTCATATGAACTTATAACAGGATGATATGCGCGCACAGTAGAAATAACATCCAGTGCCGAAGTTATAGTCTCCTTGTCGCCCTGGAGCTTAGTTTTCCAGGGCATCCTTTTCAACATGAGCAAATAAATAAAGCGCGTTGATTCTATTCTATTCGACGTTCTCCATAACGATTAATATTTACCTAAATTCTCCAATAGCTGCTAATAAGTTTAGCCTATGTCTAATCGTAATCATAAGCGTGAACTCCAAACTTCTTAAGTGCAACTCGAAGCCTAGCAAAGGGCACCATTTAATTATCGAACGCCACGTCAAGTCAGAGGGGTTGTCCAGAAGCGAATGAGGTCGGAGTCCGGCTGCCAGAAGGTGAGAGGACGACACTTTTCTTTCTTTGTATAAAGGTAACTATGATCTAGCGTTTCCTCTTTCTCACTCTTGCTCGGCTAGAGGTAATAAATGCAAGCAGCCATGGATGACCTCTGCGCTTTTAAAATCGTGCTCCAAAAAGAATTCCCTGTATAAAAAGTTTCAAAAAAACCCTACAGAATTCAACAGATGTGGCGTTATGTGTGGGATATACTTAGGTAGGCTAGTTTGGAGAACTTGAGATGAGAAGTGACAGGAGATCGAGAATCGAAAGACTGAGACTGATGATCGGGTAGAACGAGTTGGCTGGATGGTAAAGAGTTCATGACCACATTTGAACTGACATTAGGTTGGTGATAGGACTTGGTTGTGGATTCATAAATCCCAATGAACCCAAATTGAATTTCACTTAGATCGGAGAAACTGCTGTGTCCCGGAATTACAGAAGAGTAACGTGGTCACCCTAGCCAGAGCAGGAGTATCAACCGCTTCTGCAGTACGGAAAATCGTTGATGCTGTGAAGGCAAGACATATTGCTGCTGCCATCGCTGCTGCTGGACCTACTGCTACTATTACTGCGGCTCCATCGGTACCTATACCTCTTGAGAAGGCGCTAAGTGAAAAAAAACATTGAATATTTGAAGAAAATGGCTGCGATTCAACGAGCTGCTGCTGCTAACTTAAATAGTCGCATAGCGGGGTCTGAATTCAAGACATATCGTCGTCGTAACTAGAAGTAATAGCAATTGAAGTTATAAATTCGCCAATGATGGATAACGTGACAATGGCGACTGTTGATGTGGCAAGCGATATTTTAGACATAGGTTCAGTTATGTCAGATGATAATAGCATCGTATGTTGGTCTACGGTGACGATTTTGCCAAAGGAGAAGGTCTGAACATGTGCTGGCAGAAGGACACAACCGCAGCAGCCGCTGTATCAAATATGCGATTTGATACGAGGCGACATATGATCATCACTAAGCCTAATCCGGCTTGTATTTTTTCGTTCGTCGTCTCCCTTAGACACCTCTCAGGTTTCTGTGATGATTACCATAAAGTCGTGAATGGAATTAAGCGGTATCTATTGCTGAGTCAACAAACTGACACAGACCCGATCTTTAGAAAAAATGCTGCAGCCGCCGAAGGTCAAGGTACCCGTAGCATTTCGTGTCATGCGGTGCGATAATGCTTAGGTACCGAGGGCAACGACCTTCTCGTGGGGACTTAGCGTTAAGTCGGTCACAGGTAAACCTCGCTGGATGCTTGTTGCCTTTCAGACAGGAAAGTCCACGAATCAAAATCAGATCCAGCTCTCTTCGATCATGTACGGGTCCGCAATATATTCGCCATGCTTAACAGTGATCGATATCCCGTCGTTGACATGAGTCACGACTTCACTGCTCTGAGAACCTCTCGCGCTTACAAAGCTTTGCGAGACATTAGGAAAGAGTTTTACGGAATCGATGCTCGTGAATCCTCGTGTCAAGTCACACCACTCGATTTAGTAGACTTGTTTCCGATCTTTGCCTTGGATGTTCGCATACAATCGGAGAGATTGAAAACCACTGTACAAGACATACCGATCAAGCTAGACTTTGACGAAGTAGTGCCAGCCAAGACTACGGCATACGCATTGTTAATCAGCGATCGACTCCTGAGACTCGAATCCGATGCAGTTCAGCACGGGTGGACTAGTTCATAGGACTTGGGGTACCATGCTTGGAATTCTCTCAGCTGGTGGATTTCGAGTTACAAATGTGAGTGGGCCTATAGAAAAATCCGATGCTGCAAGTAAGGGCTATGGTGATACGCTGGACCTGGATGATCTACAACTCTCTGGTGGAACGATGACTGGAACCATAGACATGGGTGGTCACAGAATACTTAGGTTTCCTATCATACAATGCAGAGACAATGTCTCTACTTGGGGCGAAGTGTCACGGTACGCAGACCAGCCGGCTGCTCCTGTCGAGAAGCACGCTGACGACTTGAAAACCGAGATTAATACTCTCTCCAGGCGTTTCACGGATGAAAAGAATGCCGCACTGAGTATTGAGCTGGGTGCTTCGATTCGTCGATATACGGACGAGAAAGAAAGTGCCCTAAACGTAGCTGTTAGGTCGTACACAGGCCAAAAGACAGCCTCTGCAAAGCAGTATATGGATGAAAAGACTGCAGCATTAAAGCAGTACGTAAACAAACGGGACATTACCCCCAGAGATATTCACATGCTGAAAGTCGGTGATACCATGACAGGTGATTTGATTATGAGCGGTAAAAGAGTTACTGGTCTCCCCACAGATGCACCAACATCTGAAAGCGATGCCACCAGTATCGGGCAAGTGACAAACGTGATTGAAGACACCATGATAAACTTTCATAGAGCACCCACTGACAAGTTACACATAACCAACAAACGAGAAGTTGATGCTGAGAGTGCTATAACCAGGCAGTACGCAGTGGATCAAGATGCTTTGGTCAAAGAATATGCAGATCAGATGGATACAGCTGTCAGGTCATATACGGATCAGAAGCATGCTGCTGCCAGGGAATACGCAGAGCAAAGAACAAACTCTGCAAAGCCGTATGCCAAAGCACAAGTCATCGCTCTTAGAACTGAAACAAACTCACAGGATGCTATAGTAGTATTAGTAGAAGAGATTATTTGCTTAGAGATGGTGACATCATGACTGGTAAGTTGATTATGGGGGGTAAAAGAGTGACTGGTCTCCCCACAGATACATCAGCATCGGAAAGTGACGCCGCCAGCATCGCACAAGTGTCAAAAGTGGTTGGCGACATCATGAGAAACCTGATAGAACGCCCACTGAACCGTTACATGGGACAAACAAGCAATGTGTAGATACTCAGTTCACCGTTCTTAGTAGAAATTATACAATCGATCAGATTAATATCAACGATGATCGCGTAGTCGAGAGCGACACGACGCTAGATGCAGCTTATTGGGTTCTATACAGATCAAAAGACAGAGGCTGCCAAACAGTATGCAGACCAGAAAGATCTTATGTTGAACACAGCTGTCAGGCAGCATGTAGATACTCAGGATGCTATTATTAGAGGTGCTCACGTGCTCAAAGCCGGCGATACCATGACTGGTGATTTGATTACGAGTGGCAAAAGAGTTTCTGGTCTTCTCGCAGTTGCATCAACATCTGAAAGCGATTCTACGAGTATAGCGCAAGTGAAAAAGATTAACCAATACATGGGTAGGCCTAATTTTAAAATCTACTGCTATAATGGACATGTCCCACCATTATCCAACACAAGTAACAGGTTAGCCCTGGTTCAGCACTCGTTAATTTTACTGCAATTTTTACTTTTAACACCATAAGTCGTAGTAATAGCTTAAATAGTTCCTGCATGCCCGCTGGTAATGATTTTCTACGTTGGTTACATATTGACTGTTCGACGCCTGTACGCATATGGAAAGTGTGCTTGATTTTTTTATGCAGACGTCCCGCCCTTTAGGATTAGTGGAGACGATCGCATTAATGATGAGATAGTGAATTTTAGGGGTCTGTATAATTCAACCCCCGGATCGTCGCATAGCATATTCGGGCGGGTACGAGAATGTCGAATCGACTATGTCATTGCATATAAATTATATAGGTTTGATTCCGGTCGCCATCCTACCGTAAAATCAACGGCAGTCTCAATTACAAGCTTTCAGATATTCACCTATTTTAAAGTTGGGGATTGAATAGTATAAGAACGAAAGATGGTTGACTCACACTGTATGATACGATTGGACTGACCAGCTGGGGATACGATATCCCACAACCCACTCGCAGTCAATCAGGGAAATATCTACTTTGTGTCAAAAGAATTTCTATACAGGCGACAGCTATATATCAAATTGTTCATTGACTTCGAATGCGTGGCAAAATGTTTTACTAACAGCTCGATATCCTTGTATAACCTTACAGAACGCCCTATAGATTGTGGATTCTGGAATTTAACCCTACTCGGCGCGAGTTCAGGTGAAGCATCGATTCGCATCATGAATTGGTCAGTTGACGTTTCTAATTCGCAATTTGATGCAACACGGGTGATATTTATTCCTATCCAGACAGGTTTTCCTATTGAGATTAAGAAAACAGGTGCTATAAACACTCCGGATATTTTATTAGCCATAACATTACTGTTAGAAGAACTATAAAATGTCTTTATATCCAAATCTAGAAAGTGTTGGTAAGCTGACGACTACGACTGAAAAAACTACTGCTTCTGCCATGGCGTGGAGAATGCAGAAGATTTTTGATTTGTCCGGGAGCAATTGCCATCCCGTGGTAGTTTTAGTGATGGAAAGATGCGGTTGGAGATTCAATAAATTTATGGTGCGTGTCGTCCACTCGCTGCAGGAGTCCACAAAACAAGATGCCGGCCAAAATGGCCGCCATGAAATATATGTCGCAATATCTCTGGAGCTATACATGATAGAAAGGTGATCTTAGTATCTAAGGTATGGCTTATGGTTCAATGAATTTATAAAATACATTTTCAGTAATATCTGAACATCGCGTGACCTTATAAATCAAGGTCACACGGCTAAAATGGTCAATAAGCCATTGCTCAGGAACAATAAATGATACTGAGGTGATTTCGGTGTCCGGGATATGGTTATCAGTGTCAGGGAATTACAAAAGTGCATCTTCATTATTGCATGAGGTCAAGGTCGCATCGTCAAAATGATCATTCATTAATTTCTCAGAAACTATGAATGATACAGGGATGTGTTTGGTGCCTAGAACATTTGTCTTCAGAGGTAAGGAATTCAAAACATGTATTTAGAATATACTTGAACATCACTTGACATCAAACGTCAAGGTTACATGACTAAAATGGTTAAGCAGCCATTTCTCAGGGACCATAGACGATACAGCGATGAGTTGAGAGTCTAGGATAGTGCTTTCAAAGGGGAATTAAAAATTGTCCAGGCAGTATTTTTCAATACTGCCTGGACATCACATGACCTTGGAGAGCATGGCCACATGACCAAAAGAGCCAATAAGTCATTTCTTGGAGACCATGAATGTTTCATGGATGGTTGTTGATCTATAATACGTATTATTGGGGGGGAGAGAGAAAGGAATTTTTAAAAATGGAGTTTCAATATTACCCGAACATCACGTGAAAGTCAAGGTCACTTGGTTACTGTTATCAATCCGCCATTTCTCTGGAACCATAGGCATGGTTTATGAGGCAATATCGTCTGCACACCTAGTCAACTTCTGGTTCATGGTCACATGATCAAAATGGTCAATCGGCTATATCTAATTTATTTCAATTATTACATTCTGTTATTTATAATTTTGTCCCGAGGTATATGTGATCTTTCTGGGACTTCGATTTTAAGAATATGAAGACGTAGTCTAGAATGGCCCTAGCCCTTATGGTCTCTCAGGGGCGAAAGAACCTTTGAACGCTATTGGGTTAAAGCGCTGTAAGGTGAGCGAGAGGCGTTGGAATGGGTAAGAGGTATCCCGCTTTTCCCCAGACGTGGCGGTCAGTCTACGCCCGAGGTCAGTCAATAACTCCAGACCCTCAATGTTAATAGGCTCGAGAGTTTCGAAGGCCACGGGGAGGTTAAAGGTGTGGTTGTTGGCAAAAGCAATATATTTCTCAGTTTTTCGTGTGGCTGCTCCACTTGGGCAGGTGTGTGGCCAGCATAGAGAGGCGCACAGCCTTAGACTAACCGCCACCTGACCGTTTCGTCACTGAGCCTAAGCCCCTGCTGTTATTAGGCACGACGAGAAGCCAATTTCCGGCATGTGGGGCAGAGGTAGCTCTGATGACCGCCTGATTTAGGGGATCAGGTAACCTGGTGTAGAAATCCTTCACAACCAGCACAATCATAGGACTGTTCCCCTGTGACTGTTTGTGAGCGTGTTCCTCTGGTGGTTATGGGGCTTCGCTGGTCTGCTTCCAGCTGGTCCTCAGCTTCACCGTATCAGGATCCGGTGTCCATCGTCTTCGAGCATCCTGGGCTTGATTTTATCAATGCCATCGCTCTGAGCAGAATTTAATGTGTGGCCAAGAGGAGGTTGCTGTTGAAGTAGGGCACTTTCGACTACTTTACTGCCGCCAGAAACTGTTGCAGCAAAATCGGAAACGACGTAGTTAAATAAGAGGGACATTATATACAATAGGCCCCCATTTAAGTCTTGTTTACCCAAATTGTGCAAACAGAGCTTATATATTGTTTTATTCCGATGTTTAATATTATAGACTATGTTGGGTCTCATAATAGATTATATTATCTACCCGATAACAGTGATGTTCAATAGCTCGAAGCATAAGCTCATACCCAGCGTTTCAGACAGTTCACGGTCGAATCCTGTGGGAGACAGAATTTTTTACGTTTCATTGCTCTCAGACTGTTAGTTTCGTGGGACCTCATGGACCGCTCTCTATGGTTCAGGGATCCTACATGGACCGCGGATTCCCCGTGATGGGCTCTACAGCTACGTGAGAGATGTCTTTGCAAACGAGACCTTCTTCTCCTCATATCCAACCACCGATCTTAAATCAAATAGACCACTGGACAAGGCTGGAAGTCTCTGCATTTTCTCAATGCGCTGAAGTCAAACCGCTTCCCTGTTTTCGCAACCCATTTTCCGTTCAGCCCCATCCCCATGCGCCATTAACTTACTTAAATTCTGTCCATGTAGAGAGGGCCCGCAAATTCGTAAGTTTTTTAATTCGCCTAGACTGCTGCTACTCACTGTTCTGTAGCCGACTAATGGCATACTACTAAAGAATATGATCTTTATGTTTCAAGATTAGAATGAGTAGTATTATAGGTTAAATATCCCAGTGATAGAATTCATTGACATGGGTAACATTTCATGCATGCATTCCGTGTGACATGCTGTTTTGAATACCATTTACTGACTGTAATCTACCTAATGCTACTAACATCTTTGTCAATTTGAGTGCGTCGAGAAATATTATTGTTTTTCAGCATCTATTGCTGTTTAACTATTTCTAACAGGTAGTAGTATTTGGTATGCGACAAATGCCGCTCAAAAGTAACTGTTGAAATTTTTTTAAATTTAATTTAACTATCCTGTTCAAAGCTAAGTTATAAGTTAATGCGTATTCTAAAGAGATATTAAAGTTTTTATTTTCAAAGACTATGCGCCAAAAGATATCACCATATGTCAATTGGTGTAGAACTAACACGGGCAAGTAGATGCAAACTTAAAATTTGCCTCTAGTTAACGTGTATACTTGAATTCAAGCATGCACGTGAATATTGTGCCTTTGGGAACCTCAATAAATATAGTGTTTGCAGAAATATAAATTAAGTGATTCATAAAACCAGTTACTAGCGACGATGGAATCCTAAGATGAGCATCGGTGTAAACAACATTATAGTCAGGTACATTATGTAATTTTTCCGGAATTTTTTGGAGAGTTTAAAAACTATACATAGTTGGAAACGTTATTGTATAGGCAATCAGAAAAACAATGTTTCCATTTGCCCTGATGCCTATATGACCACCATCTTGGATTTGACTAAATGGCCGCCGTAAGAAGGTTTTTGTCAATATCTCAGCATCTATGTCACTTAGAAATATGATTTTGACGACTAAATTACCATTTCCAGGGCCAATGAATCCAATGGTACTAGTTGCAGATGAGTTGATACTTATATGGCCGCCATCTTTGATAGGACAAAATGGCCGCCATTAAAAGGTTGTTTTCAATAACTCAGCTCTAAATCACTTAGAAATATGATTTTGACGGCTTAACTACCATTTCCTGGGCCATTGAATCCAGTGGTATCAAAATAAAAAAATCTTAATTCAACCGCAAACTAGTTTGACTTAAATTGTTCATTTTATTAAATGTTCTACAAATAATCAGACATGAACGAAGTTAGTGTTCACTAAGAACCTACATGCTCCTCATTACAGTAATCGGTTTAATCGATTTGGTAGCCAAAGAGTCCTTCCTTACATGTCGGCACCATCGTCGTCATCATCACTTTCGTACGTGTTCTGTGTGTCCTCATCATTCTGACACTCACTGCCGCACTGGCGAAGTTCGGTGCAGCCTAAGTTATTTGCTCTGCAAGAACATCTGACAGAAAAACAGTCCGTTTTGCAGTGACTGCTAACCAACTCGATGATAGCCTTTGGAGCAGGAAGGTAATCTGTCATGGTTGGTTTCAGCTGGCCATCGGAATCCTTGTGATAGCCATTCTGCACGGGATCCGACTGAGGATCCTGCATAGCAGTGCTGGCTTGTCCCCACACTCTGGCTACGATATGGACTCTTAGGACATGTTGGTTCAGAGCTCCAAGGGTAGGAAGTAGCTTGTCACTTTCTGCCATATGTTTGCAGAAGAGATGCCAGCGCAGTTCGGAGATGGTCTTGATATAGATACCTTCGAGGAATAAGCTACACAGAGGAAACTGGCCAGTGGCCAACATAGTTTCTGTCACTTCTGCCTCAGTTGAAAGCACCTCTATTTTGCTTCACGTACAATTGCACCCAGGTTGCTTTGCCTATACGAGAGAACCTGCAGTGTTGTCAGCACCAGAGAATGCATGGAAGGTTGGCAAAGCCTTTGCTCTTTCTGCCCCTATGGTTTTCCATATCGGCTCAATGATCAATCCCCATGACCCCGGCGGCCATAGAAACGAACGTGCTCTTCAGCATGAGGTCATAGTTTGCTATGACTAACAATAGGACAGCTATGTCTTGGGAGAAGAAAACCATCTGTGCATCCGGTGGGTTTCACAGTGATGCTATGACAGCCTGGTAGATCTACAGTGTGTTTGCTTCTTCGTGATTGTTGTCCTGAAAATGAATGTCTTTGTTGCTCTTGGTATGCCCTGAAGAAGAAATGATGACCAGTTTGCGTGATGTACTGTTGTGCACTACGGTCTTTTTAGCAAGATAGTTAGTCAGGTCAGCCTTCGTCTTGTCATGTGAAGGAACCTGCTCATTGAGATGTGTCAAATGTTTGTGTCGTCGCTGACCTGATACTGGGTTGGTGCTCTTTCTTGCCTTACTTTAGCACTCTTCAGAGAATCATCCCTGTATGTGTCAAACACAAGGATGATTTCATCCTAATCTCACGTGCGGGACATCAGCCTGTTGTTGAAGCATTGACTGAGATCTTTGACTGTTGCTGGTTACACGGCCATCTTCTGCAGGAGAACCATTCCGTCTGCCAGGGCCAGCTTGAGACTTGGATGATCTGCTATGTTGTCCAATCCATATTCGGGCTGTTGATCTTCCTGTACAGTTTCTGGAGTTGCGAACTGGTTGAGGACGTGGATAAACTTTGATTTGTCCAGGCTTGGTAGGATTGTAACATCAGGAGCAAAAAGGGCTCTTGGTGTCACAGTGAATTCACGGTTTCCAACGGCTTCCTTCTGGTTGATGTCTCTGTTGGAATTGGCCAGGACCATCAGTCAGCCATACAAGTCCTTAGATCCACAGTCTTGTCTCTGAGTGTTACCGAGATTTTCTTGTTTTGTAGACATGAACATCTTGTTGCTCTCCTTCTTTACAGGTGCCCTTAGGCTGACAGCTAGATTAATTCGCTCTTACACGTAGTCTTCATACAGCTTTTGACCAGACACATCTGCAGCCAGGATCATTGGTACATACTCAACAGGGATGTAGGCATGAGCTATCGCATTGTGCAGCTTGTCACCTTCAGCAGCTGTCACGCGCAAAACTCTGGACAATGGCGCTATATAAAAGTCATCGACCGACGACGGAGGCGTGGGAAGACTACGGATGGTGACGGATGAAGTGGTATACCTGAAACCTGAGAAGGGAGACATCAATGAGTTTCGCCGGAGGCAGACGGCGAAAAGTAGGCAAGATCAACGAAGCGTCAAACAACGAAACTCGACACCTCGAGGCATACGTTGGAGCCGTCTGCCCCTCCTCCTCTGCGACCCATAAACAAGAAATTCATCAACCAGCTGAACATCTGGTTTGAAACGGCTCGTTGACACGGATCATGAACAGGGGACAATTCCGATACGAACGGCGCAATCTATTAGGCGGTATAACTGTAGTAATGGAATTCAATGACACTATTAAGGTCCAGCCATAACATTATCTGTACGCCTCGGGGATATGATGTGACGCTAGGGACGCCAAAACCCGACCAACCAGGTTCAGTAATAGTTGCAGCAGGTGATCTGTTGTCCAAAAGAGAAACTTGTTTTGCGTTTGGGATGGCGAAGGAAATCGCCTCTAGAAGGGTTCATATAGCGTAGCAAGAAAAGGAACAGGAACTTGTTTCGGAACTGGGGGAGACGCTAAATCGTTCTGACGATAAGGGCTATCAACGTAGTTGGGAATCCCTTCTCCAACGTAAACCAGGGAAACATTTTTAAAGGACACTAATAACTCCAGTAAGTGCAGATAGGATGAGTGGTGTATATATATATCATTAAATATACATATTAAAACCATCAAGTGTGTCGTGTTGCTGAGCTTGGTGGTTGAGGAAAGAACCGGCGGTACTCTCGTCATCTAGAAGAAGGAGCTGGCGAGAGAGAAATCCGCGACATTGACGCAGTCGATAGAATCACCAGCAGAAGACAAAGCACTTTCGACGCCTGGGAGAAACGTGAGCACAGCTGCGACATCTATATGGGAGCCACGAAGGGCATCAACGACGAAACATCAACGCCGAAGAAGCAATGGACAGCCGAAAGAGTCGACAAGTCACCAGAGGGCGGTCGAGACGCAACGACGGAAGAGGGCACGGTATCACATCGATACGAGATCGAGCGGAAGTGACGACACCAGGCAGCCATCGGAGCGAGGTAGGACACTGTAAACGTGTGTTTGAAAGTGTGAACTTCCGAGGCGATAGCCGAGACAGGTTAGGCGATAGAATAGGATTCTAATGCACCTGCCTGTACCTTTTCTTCGTCGAGTAAGGCGGAAGAGCAGGTGGTACTTGCTAGGTGTGTGATTGTTTATATATTTGCGCCATTGTATATTAGCGGAGGGGTCGTCTAGTAAAAATGGACAGACAAGGCCCCCAGAGACGAGCAAGCGCTCGGAAAATGACAAGCGAGCAGCTGGTGACTTTCTTGACCGATGCAGGTCACGAGGCAGCTGTGATCGCAGCGATGGACCGGAACCAGCTTCTTTGAGCATGGTGCTAGGGCCCAGACACGATCGAAGAGAGTGAGGGTTCTCTCAGCCAGGGCCCAGAAGTGGAGCTGAGCGACGTAATAGCATTATGTGCGCTGGAGAGACGGAGATTGGGACGGGAGGGGAGAGAATATGAAGAAGAGCGAGAAGAGAGGAGGAGAGAAAGAGTAACAAAGAAACGGAAAGAGGAAGAAAAGGAAAGGAAAGAGGAACAGAGGGAAAAAAGAGAGGAGGAGGAACGAGTGTAAAAGAAACGGACAGAGGAAGAGAAGGTAAGAAGAGAGGAATAAGAGAAGAAGCGAAAGGAGAAGAGAGAGGAGGAAGAAAGAGAAGAGTTGAAGGCAGAGAAGAAACGAAGAGAGGAGAGGGAGGAGGAAGAAACGGTCAGAAGACAACAAAGGCAGGACAAAGACTATGAAGAGGAACATGAGTACAGTAGAGAGAGGAGGAGGGCGCAGGAGGAGAGTATGCAGTGGAGAAGGGAAGGAGAAGGACAGTTAAAGGATAGGGAAACAGGAACATTACAAAAGTCATTCATCGCGCGAGTAAAAACTTGCAACGACTCTCTAAAAGGAATGCTACCGAGGTTCTCTACAGAATCAGCTGATCTACCCTGTTTTTTTATACTACTGAAAGCCTATTCAACTCTTGTGCCATTGAAACCGACCTACAGCCTAAGATCTTACTGGCTAATCTAAGCGAGAAGGCGAAGGCCTTGGTCTCGCGTCTCTCTGAAGAAGACCTCTCTGAGTATACACGTTTAAAAGAACGCATTCTACGTGAATATCGACTAAGTCCCGTCCAATTGAGAGCTAAATTCTTTGATATGAAGAAAGCTAACGATGAAACATACTCCTCGTGTGCATCAAGGCTACATGGTGCCTTGATGTACTATCTACAAAGCAGACAGGCGGATGAATCGTTTCAAAAGACGATTAGCTTGCTAGTGGCAGATAGGATCAAAGACCTGTTGCCCAGTAGTTGTTTGGACAACGTATTAGCAGAAGAGAAAGACATGTGGCTGTCGCTTGCCGAATTGGCGGGGTTTGTTGACACATATTTAGCCGCCCACCACCGGGGTTATGAAGCACCCAAGGGCTACGGTAGCACCCCACGCCTGGAGTCCTACCCATCTCGACCTAACTCGGCGAGTGGGGGCAGCACTAGTCATGAGGCCAGTGTCAACGCCACGCGTACGTGAAAGACAGGCACTCAGTACAAAGGGGGGAGCAGGTGTTTAGCCGTCAGCAGAAGAGACCAAACAGAATGGCCTGTACTTTATTTGCTCTTCTGGACTCCACAGGGTACGTGACTGCCCGCCGAGTAAAACCGCCAGCCGGAAGCCGGTACACATCAACGTGTGTGACTATGGCGACACCGGAATTGAAAGCGTCGCTCCATTGCAGAGTAACGCCTGCATCAGTAATGTAGTGAGTGAAGGGGTAGAGAAAATCACACAAGACACTACAATTGAGAGCCAAAACATCTACATATACGCTGACGAATTATACATTAGGCCATACGTCAAGAAATTATTCGAAAATTTATTGAGCGTAAACGCGCTGGAAGACTCTGGGTCACAGATAGCATGCGTGAGAAAGTCATTGGTAGAACCCCTCAAGGCCCCAATATACAAACTGGTCAAAATTACGGGTGTACAGAGAATTTCCCAGGTCTGTGACGTCATCCGTTTGAAGTTAAAACTGGATGTCGACGAATCACAGAGGTTAGTCAAAATAGCACCCAGAGTAAGAGTATGGCTCGCTGTTGTTCCAGACTTACCAGAAGAATTCATTTTGACTCCCCAAATAAGCAATTTATTGAAGGACGCTTATCACTACACACTATTAGTGGTCAATGGTGACCTGACAGACAGACAGACAGGTGACCTGACAGACAGACAGACGGAAGGTAAAACTGACAACCAGACGGACAAGCAAACTCCCCTACCAAATCAGACGATGAGTTTCCTGATCGACTGATCGGGGAAGAGTTCTTTGCTGGGGAAGAGAGAGGGCAGAATCAGGGGGTCAGCCAGGGCTGCCACCCCGCTCTCTCTGGATAAACACAAATCTATTTTTGAAAGACAAAAGACAGACTTTTTGGCCGTGGAAGAGGTGCCTACGGACGTAAGCATGAGGACAACAGATGCCGACACCCTTAGACTAGCACAACAGAAGTGCTCTTCACTGAAGGAACCCTTTGATTGAGCCCAACGAGAAAAGTAGGGCTTCGTTGTTGAACATGGACTGTTGTATCATCTCGACAGCATCGTTGGCCATAAGGTAAAGCAACTCTGTCTTCCAATAAAACTGGTAGAAATCGTTCTCAAAATGGCACACGACGCGCCATTCTCAGGTCATATGGCTTTCATGACCACTAAAAATCGGATTCGCCTCAGCTTCTGGTTTTCGAATATGGACAATCTAATTCGTGAGTATTGTGCGTCATGCCCAATCTGTCAGTTGAGAGCACCTCTGAAGACCAATCAGCGCATTCCAATCCAGGCTATCCCTCGCAATGACGAAATTCCATGGTCAGTTGTAAATGCCGATTGTATAGGCCCAGTAATCCCGGTGGACGACCCTTCGAGTCCTAAGCCTGAATACAATTATGCCTTAGTGATTATCGACCGGTTTTCAAGATGGCCGATGGCATATCCGCTACGCTCCATGAGCGCGCGGGCAGTATGCGATGCATTTTTGCAAATGTTCATGACTTCTGTGCCACAGGTAATTTTCCCGGATTGTGGTACAAATTTTACGAGTAAGCCAAACCAAGAGTTTTTCACACGTCTAGGATGTACCCCGAGCTTCCATACCCTCGGACATTATGAGGCCAGCGGAACGGTTGAGAGGGCCAATGCGAGCTTAAAGGTGATGATTTACAAATTATGCCAAGACGATCCACGGGGGTGGCATAAGTTGTTACCTTTTGTATTGTGGAGTCTAAGGGAACGTCCATCAGGCACAACCCACGTCACCTGTTTCGCACCTAGAAGCCGAGGAATAGTAGCCTATTGGACTACTGGTAACGGGGTCCAAGGCCTTAGGATTGCATTATATGTATTATACAGTAATCACTGTGCTTTCTTCTTTTCTCTGTTTGAGGAGCTGACGATGAACGGAAGGAGCGAAAAGCGGAGGAAAAACGCCGACGACATTTTATCTGAAGGTTGGAGGGAATGTCACGCGCAAAACTCTGGACGATGGCGCTATATAAGTCATCGACCGACGGCAGAGGCGTGGGTAGACTACGGGTGGTGACGGATGAAGTGGTATACCTGAAACTTGAGAAGGGAGACATCAATGGGTTTCGCCGAAGGCAGACGGCCTCATTACAGACGGCGAGGAGTAGGCAAGATCAACGAAGCGTCAAACAACGAAACTCGACACCTCGAGGCATACGTTGGAGCCGTCTGCCCCTCCTCCTCTGCGACCCATAAACAAGAAATTCATCAACCAGCTGAACATCTGGTTTGAAACGGCTCGTTGACACGGATCATGAACAGGGGACAATTCCGATACGAACGGCGCAATCTATTAGGCGGTATAACTGTAGTAATGGAATTCAAAGACACTATTAAGGCCCAGCCATAACAGCCGCTAGTCAAACATTATCAGTACGCCTCAGGGATATGACGACGCTAGGGACGCCAAAACCCGACCAACCAGGTTCAGTAATAGTTGCAGCAGGTGATCTGTCGTCCAACAGAGATTCGAGTTTTGCGTTTGGGATGGCGAAAGAAATTGCCTCTAGAAGGGTTCATATAGCGTAGCAAGGAAATGAACAGGAACTTGTTTCGGAACTGAAGAAGACGCTATGTTGTTCTGACGATAAGGGTTATCAACGTAGTTGGGAATCCCTTCTCCAACGTAAACCAGGGAAACATTTCTAAAGGACACTAATAACTCCAGTAAGTGTAGATAGGATGAGTGGTGTATATAAATATATATATATATATATATTTCATTAAATATACATATTAAAACCATCAAGTGTATCGTGTTGTTGAGCTTGGTGGTTGAGGAAAGAACCGGCGGTACTCTCGTCATCTAGAAGAAGGAACTGGCGAGAGAGAAACCCACGACAACAGCAAATGGGTTTCCATGTTTCCGTTGAGCTGTCTTGATCTGGGCGACAAATGCATGCTCCTTGTTGACAGCATTCGGCCCAAGGTCACGATGCTATGTGGTTTTGTAGCATTTTGGTTCTTAATGAATACTAACATCGTTCATGTCTGATCACTTGTAGATCATTCAATAAAATGAAAAATTTCAGTCAAACTAGTTTGCGGTTGAATTAAGATCTTTTATTTTGATACCGCTGGATTCAATGGCCCTGGAAATGGTAATTTAGCCGTCAGAATCATATTTTTAAGTGATGTAGAAGCTGAGATATTGACAACAATCTTTTTATTGCGTCCATTTTGTAAAATCCAAGATGGCGGCCATATAGGTATCAGGGCAAATGGAAACAATGTTTCTCTGATCGCGTATACAATAACGTTTCCAAAAATGTACAGTTTTTAATCTCTAAAAGAGATTCCGACGACAGTTGAAAAACGAACACAGTACACCTTACTATTATGTTAATATTTTAGTTTAAGGAGGCGTTGTATTATAATCTGAACAATAGGACTGATTGATACATGAAGCATTTCTTGCATATATATATAGCCTACATATGCATACATTACATGTTTTGCTGAACAGCCACGGGAAAAACTACAACAACATGTCTGCCAACAACGCCAGGTAGCTGTAGGGATTGACAGTTGATTATCATTAACTGACCGCTATCTACCTTATTCGACTCACTTCAATTTTGTGTTTGTGTAGAACGAGTTTTAATATCATTGTCCTTTCGCGTTAATTGTTATTTCAATGTTACTAACAAGTAGGTCCTAATAATGACTGTTATGTTTTATTTGTCTTGTTTCGACAATTGATGGAATTTTCTTTTTTATTGAAGAAACTATCCTATTCTCCGCTAGATTATGACTTAATGCACGTTTTTAAAGATATTAACAAAGTCTTCATTAGAAAAGATGATAGGCCAAAAGATATCAAACTCTGAACTTTATTGGAAAGCGGGGTTAACAAGGACAGCAACATGCAAACATAAATTTTACCGCTAATTATTGTGCATCCTAGCATTCGCTTATAGTCGATCATGCACATAGCGGAGCCTATTTCTTCAGAGAAAACAAGTTGTTTGTGTTTCAGAGACAATTACGGTAAAGGATAATTATCTGAATTTATAGCAATCCAGCGATAGAATCCATTGACATGAGAAACATTTCATACATGTTTGTATGCATGCATTACGTGTGAGGTATCGCTATTTAATAGGCAAGGGAAACGCAACACAAGACTCTTCTCCACCAGCGCCAGGTAGCTATATAGTCTAACAGTTGATAATCACTAACACACCGTAGTCTAGGCTTAGCTGGAGTAGTATTATATTGTTAATTGTGCACAATGAGTTATAATCTTATTGTTTTCCGCATCCATTGTTATTTAGATGTCTCTCACAGGTAATACTTGTTGGTATGCCCCAAACGTATCGCAGCAGCAATTGTTTTAATTTCCTTTTATGTTGAAGAAACGATCATATTCAGCGTTTGGGACCGTTCACATATTATATAACGCTCAAGGGGTAGGTGGGTGGGTTCCTGTTTTGTTAGCTTTATATTGTGAAGGGGGGTAGGTTGAAGGTTTCGTTATATAACAAACTTTTTCAGCTTATGCTATTTTTCCTGTTTACCTGCCAAATGTAATACGAACCTTCATTGTTTAATCGAAGTTCGCAATACGTTGTTGTGAAACAAAACTAGCACCATCAGCTACCGCCATTGATTTGACGTTCTTACTTATTATTTATAAATCCACTTTTATCAATTTCCTGTTTACAATTTTAGCAATTTCATGTGCATAGCTTTAAACGCTCTTAATTTCAATTCTGTCTGCTTTGTTTTGATTCCGGTTTTAATTTAAATTAATTCACTTGAAGTAATTCTTTCGGTTGGTGCTATCAAGATGTTTCATTTTATTTTCTATAGTATGTGTAAATAGTTTATATGTGTGCTTATATACCCAATTGTAGTTGTAGTAAACACTCAGCATCATACGCTATTAAATAGGTAGAATTGTACCGCGAATCTAAATACCTATTAGTGCACTACTAAACCATTCGATTCTGTGTGATACTGTAATCCTCATTTCTAGTGCAAAACAGGATGGCAACAAAAATGGTGTTTTTAGATAGAATTTACGTCACTACCATGTATTATCATGCTGTATTAGTGGGAGTACATGTAGATACATCGTGACAATCGTGGACTACCCAATTAGTTACCGTAATTAATACAGGTGAATTTAGCGCCATTAAAAGTCCGATTATTAAGATGCAGAGGAGCTCCACACATACGGTCTAATCATCATTGGCAAGAGAGAGTAGAAATTTTAAGCTGGCTTTGGTTATATATAGCTAATTGGGCGTACGATTATTTCAAATTGTGTAATACAATTATGTCGATTGTATGTCTTTAATGTGCTTATAGACTGGGGTTGGGTAGGGGTAGGTAGCATATATGTTATGCAATATAGGGTTGGGTCATAGCTGCTGTTATAAAACGTTATTAGCGGTAGGGGTGGGCCAAAAATTTAGATTTTATGCGTTATATAGTATGTGAACGGTCCCTTATTGCATGAATAAATACGCATTAAATAAATAATGCCTGTTAATACTGAAGGGTGGGTCCCTAAGTTGATAATATATGTAAACAACATGATTTTTATGTTTCAGGATAATTACGAGTAGCATTATAGTTTAAATATCTCAGCTATATAATTAATTGACATGAGAAACATTTCATACATGTTTATATGCATACATTACATGTGAGGTATCGCTTTTTAATAGACACGGGAAACACTTGTGTTGTGTTTCGCGTGTCTTCAAAAACCGATACCTCACGCTTTTTTAAAGACACGGGAAACACAGCACAAGGTAATACGTAGTAAACACGTATTACATTTTCTTAAGAGATGATAACGTGTTTAACTTCAAAGATGATGCGCCAACAGCTAATACCACGTGTAAGGCCTATTTTATCGAAAGAATTAACAGGGACTAGGAGATGTTAACTCAAAATTTGCCGACAGTTATTGTGTTTACTTGCATTTAGTCACGCACTTGTATATAGCGCCTTCGAAAAGAGTAGGAGACAAACACTTTTATAGGTATTTGTGTTAACATGGAATGCCAAATCTTAAGTTGATCATCTATTGTAAACAACATGATTTTAATATTTTTGGTTGAGAACACGTTGTGGCCTACATTATATTTGAAAAATCCCAGCGATAGGATCCATTGACATAAAAAATTTGCATGCATGTACATTTGCTGCATACCTTCTTGTTACACATCGTTTTGTTGAATAGACACGGAAGAAAAGAAGCGACAAGATTCTTCTCCAGCAGGCAAGGGAGCCTTACTGTTGATAATAATTTATTTTGTTTATTTGTGTTCATCGTATTATTACATAAATGTTCTTTCGAACCAGTTGTTGTCTCAATATTTTAACAGATGATAATGATATGTAGGAACCAATTATCTCGCATCGACAATTGATGAATTTTCTTTTAGCTTAAAGGAACTGTCATGTATATTGCTTACGAAATAAGAAGTGTTTATTTTCAATGACGATTGCGCCAACAGATATAAATATAATTGGATAACACTAACAAGGGCAAGCAGATACATGCCTATAATTAGTTGCTAATTGAATGTGTATGCTAAAGTTCGAGCACGCAAATCAATCCAAAAAATATAAAAATACTTGATATAGCGCCCCATCAGGATATCTACTCAGAGGCGCTCCAAATGTTTATATCGCCTCCAGAACAGCTCAAAATAGAGTGCTAGAAGAAATATAAATTATGCGATGCATATTTATAACTATCAAATATCCAAAGCAATAGCCTTATGTTGATCATCTATGTAAACAGCATGATTTTAATATTTTAGGTTGAGAACACGCAGTATTATAATTATTTGAAAAATCCCAGCGATAGCGTCCATTGACCTAGAAAATATTTCATGCATGTATATGATGTGCATACATTCCGTGTTACACATCGTTTTGTTAATAGAAACGGAAGAAAAGAAACGAGAAGATTCTCCTCCAGGTAGATGTGAAGCCTAAGTTGCTAACTGTTGATAATCATTAGCTGACTGTAATCTACCTTATGCGAATGTTTCTTCGCTGATAATCGGTATAGGGCTACAGCGAGTTATTATAATAATTATTATTTTCCTTTCGCATCAAATGTGAATTATTTTATTTCTAGCAGGTAATACTGGTTGGTAGGCCAAATGCCACTCAGCGACAATTGTTGGAATTTTCTTTTTTCATTACGAAGCTATCATATACAACTCTAAATTATGACTGAATGCGTGTATTTCTTCAGAGAAAACAAGTTGTTTATTTTTCAGAGACGATTACGCCAAACGATAATGATCTGAATTTTATAGCAAAACATTAGGGCTGCACGAGTGTCCGAGTATTCGCGAGTACTCGACTCCAAAAGTTGCTCGAACAATTGTCTGGTACCCGAGTACTCGCTGGCTTCCTCTTCCGGTGGGAAAATTGCAATTTATATAACTCGTGCTGTGTCAAATTGCGAACTAGAAATGTCCACTATTAAATAAATAATGCGAATCGAGACATACCTCTTGCTTAGGGGTAACAGTGCTAATTTCCAGAAGCCACAACCCAAAAGTTTCGAAACTGCCGGAAATTCCCTACAGTTTCGAAGAGTCAGCGGTTTCATCGCATCGTTGCCACCAAGTCCACATTATCAACCCAAGAATTGAATGACTCAGGATAGCCCGACCATTTCACCAGCGACTTGTTTCAACGTTTCCTGATTATCTTTTCTATTCTAAATATTTCTTGAGTAGTCATCTGTAGCACCTGTTCGTAGAATGATCCCTATATATCTTCACCATTAAAATCGATAATCTTATAAGTGGGAGAAACCGTGTACTGAACCTGTGAAATTGCAAAATCCTCCTCCCTCCATCTCGGTGTATAACCCTTTTCAAAGATGTTCTTCTTCTTCGTTGTTCTAACTCTATCGCCAACCGAGAACTTGGGTTAAATGGGTTCCGAGATCTCGTCACCGTACAAATTCATTCATACTGCCTTCTCATTCATTTTCATATTGGCTTTAGATGGCGTCATTTTAATAGAATTATGCCTTGTCTCCTTATAATTACTAACCATATCTGCTGACAAATCAATATATCTTCTGATTGAATTAGCAGTAAAGTACTGAAATTTGTTTCTCTCATCGTTCTATTCCATCGCTCGACGACACGCGATTTTTCTTAATTCTCCGTAGAATACAACTCAACCAATTGTAAAATTCCATTTTTTACCTTTTTCACCCACACCGTATCCGGTTTTCTGCCACTATTCGTAAGTATCTTCACGAAACCAGTTGCTGTAGATTCTCCACTCTTATCATTTAACGGAACGATCCAGCCGTACTTGGAAGATACGTCTATCACGATCAACAAATATTTAACGCCATCGTTATCTTTAGCAAAAACCTGCATATCGACTAAATCGGCAGCCCAGATTTCATCGATGTCGCCAACGTACACCTTCCTTTTTCGAAAACGCCTTACAACAGGCTGTGTAATTCTTCAGCTAGTTGACCGGTCCATTTCAAAGTATCTTATAGTTTGGGGCTTTTTTTAAATCGGCTATACCAAAACCGAGACTCGCTTTAGCCGACAATATTGGCCTGACCAAAGAACTCTCTATACGCTCCTGTCTAGGATTAGGAATAGTACTCAATTCATTTATCATTGCTTTATCGGCAACATTCATGGACTCCGTATCCGCATGCCGGCCACATGTCAAATTGTGCCAATACGCGGCGTTTTCGACTCTATCAACAGGTTTCGACCAATCTCTAGGAGCATCATCGGGGTTTAATCTCAAATCTAGCATAGCACTGGGGCCAGTAAACGAATGTCCCGGCAAGTGCATCTCGCGCCGCACACGCCTCTAAGCATTGGCATTCCATTCTTCGTCACGACATTCCGAACATTTTTAGTTTCGGTCTGAGTTTTACATTTAACGCAATACATCATTTTTAAATACAGTGTATTTCAAATGGAAATCAAGGATTTATCGTGGAATAACGCATTATCGAAAAGATTCAATAGTCCTCTTTTACCCTGAAGTATAAGAGGGTTAATCGTAGGAAAGTCGGGATGCGGCAAAATGACTCTATTGTTGAACTTCTAAGACCCGGATGGATAGAATACGACAATGTGAAAGTATTTGGAAGATCTCTTTTTCAACCACAGTATAAAATTCTCAAGAAATAATTCGAAGAAAAGATACCGAAAAATTTCATCATAGGGTTATTCGATTTCCAAGACGAGATCATGAGACTAAATATTTCACCGGCATTCGTAGTTGAGAAAATGGCGAGACACTCGGATAGAAAATCTGATATATCTTCCAAATTCTTTGAATCATCAGAAGACATGCCAGACCCGAGAGCCTTGAACCGGGATAAGAAGAACCTAATGATTTTTGAAGATTTACAATTAGAAAAGCAAAATAAATGCGAGACTTACTACATCCGAGGAAGGCATAGTAACGTCGACTGTTTTTACCTCGCACAAACTAATTTCAAACTACCGAGACAGACTATCAAATCGAACGCAAACTTTATATGCCTGCTCCCGCAAGAGCTGAAAAATATTGATCAAATCTACAACGACAACGTGAGTACCGACATGTCTAAGGAGGAGTTTAGAAAAAGTATGAGGAACAGCGTGGAAGCCGCCTCACGGTTTTGTCTTGATTGATCAAACGTGTAAAAAGAACCATGGCCGGTATAGACGCGGATTCGACGAATTCTACATTCTTTACGCATTTTAAAAATGGAATCCCTCCTCGAAAAGATCGCGACAAACACGGAAAGGATTACACGAAACACGGGGTCAATGTCGTCGTTTTACATCTTACTGAGGGAAAACAGTTCGCGAATAAGGACTCATTTCAATCCGCTGATACAGTTCGACAAAGACAAAAAGTATGAGATGGCTCTAGTCAATCTCGAAACATATTTGTCTTTTCCAAACATCAGCGCCACGAACAACAGCTTTACGTATTCGCCGAATAATGGGGAGATGTGGGTTACTATAGTCACCCCCGAAGGTTACGAAATAACCGATTATAACGAATGCGTGCAGAGAATCATGAAAGAAAACGAGCATTATGATATGGTAAACGAAGAATACAGCATTAAGATAGCGCAAAACAGCAATACGTTGAAGACTGTTGTACATATAGCGGCGAGTTACATGGTTTTTGGGCGCTGAACTTTATCGGAAAAGTCCTCAATTTCGACAGGCGACGTTATACAGCGGGGTACCAGTAATCGGAGAATATAGTGGGCATAATGAGTGTCAGTAGTCTTAGTAGTCTTACGGTAACGAGCAATATCATCGGAGCATTCTATAGCAACGGAACGACCGATAACATAACTTATTCCTTTTTCCAGAATGTAGGGCCTGGGTACAAGATTATCGAAACGCCGAGGAATTTGATATATCTTCCAAGCATCCTATCCACGATTTCGACAATGGAAACGACTCTCACCGACCAAAATGGCCAACAGATTAATCTACGAGGTAAGGAATTATGAATAAGGTGTCACATAAGCGAAGCTTTAAAATTTATTAAGTTGTATAAAAGTTTAGTCGATATACGAATGTCAAAGCCAATATTTCGGAGGGGCAAAAAGACAAAATCAAAAGGTCGCTTCAAGCGAAAACCGGCGTAAACATCAAACTAAGTCACGAAGATTTAAACGGAGAATACATTTTAGCTGTTACCCAGGCACAGGTTAATAAATTTCATCCAAAGCGTGTCAGGGCGGAACGGGCGTGACTATGCAAATGAGTAAAACACAGCTAATCCATAACCCCAAAGTCGATGGTGGTTTTATCGGAGCCATATTACCGTTTCTAGGAACTGCTGGCAAATTCCTGCTATCGAGCGTATTGCCTAGTTTGGCGACTGGGGCTTTAACCGGCATAGGCGCGGCGGCATGGTCAAAAGCCGATGATAAAATAAGCGGATCGGGTAGCGCGATATACCTCAATAGTCCAGGTAAAAACTACAAGACAGTGGAACAAGGGCATGGACTTTGCTTGAAGCCGTGGCAAGATTCTGGTCTTGACGGTGTAGGAGAAGGTCTATATCTGAAAGCAGGTACCGGATTCGTAATCGGCGAAGGACTTATCCTAGGGCCGGATTCGCCGTTCAAAAACATTCCGTTTCTCGGATTGTCACTGTAATTAAAAATATCCTATGATATTAAAAATCTTAAATAATAAAATTAGATAAAAATATTAAAAATGGAATTGAATAATGCCGCCACTTATCGCCTTCAGAAAATATCTTAAATTCAACGGTAAATCTTACGTGAAAGGCGAGAAGATATTATTTGTAAAAAATATCAGAAGAGTGTCAAAGTTGTCAACGCGTTTGGAGTTTACTAGCCGTTGCATATTCATTGCTCAGGGTACTGGGCGTAGCTTTTCTAAGTACCATCGCAGCCGCACCAGCCGCAACACTCGCGGTATCGCTATCAACCGGGGCATTATGTCTGCTAGGAAACAGAATATGCCGAGTGTTGTCGCTACGACAAGAAAGACATGGACAGATCAAGACCATAGCTGAAGAGAAGCACAATTCGATCAGTGATCTCGTTTCGAAAGCCTTGGATGACGATAATATCTCGGACTTGGATTATTCCGGCTTCCACTCAAAGCCGCGAGTCGGCAAATTTTTACACATAACCCATCCATACAAGTTGTTCGTGTCTAAATAGGTTACGAACGTTGAAGGCTTGCTTTCATGAAACGTTTCTCCCATGTACTCATTGTTTGCCTACCCAAAACTATTTGAAATGGTGCTAAAACCACCTCTTATCCCGTGTTTGACCATCAGTATCATATCGTAATCGCTCAGCAACTCCAACTCTACCCTGGTCTATTTTAAAGATGTGTCCCAAGCAAGACCTGGGAACATGTAATACCAAGCGGGATCTAGACCATAGTTCAAGTTGCATACATCTCTGAAATTTTCGAATACATCGGCAGGCAGGAGAACATCAATCATGTTATACAAATCGTGGTATTCTCTCAACGTCTTGAATCCTAATTCTTACCCTTACCGTCTGTGCATGGTAGTAGTCTTCGTCACTAATGTCTGAGTCGTTAAGTATTGAATAGAATGCCGACTTTGGTGGTAGCTTTGTTTCGTTCTGTCGCTCGATGAAATAAACGTAATCGTAAGGGTGCACACCTTTTCTAAGTACGAGATCGAGCTGATTACCAGAATAGTATTTGCTAATATTCTTACACTGATCTTTCCTTAGGTTTCTAGATAAAGCGTCGAGACTCGATGCCATTAATTTTAAACTATCGATAAAGCGTAATTCACGTTTGACAAATTTTAACTTATTTTCTTCATCTATAAATTTTTTGACCACGACTTCTCTGCCACACGATATATACTTTTCTTCGTTGCAGGGAATTCATTTGATCTTTTCGTTATCATGCCTCGTAATTTCTTTGCGATTAAACGACAGTCGTCACCGCTTAGATTATGAAACAATACCGGGAAAACTATGGGACTTTATATCTTGAATTACAAATCTTTTCAGCGGCGCCTTAAAATTTACCGGTAATGTGGCAATGGACACTACTAACTTGATCATCATCCGGTTCGTCATTGCATATGTGACAGACAGTAGCCGAGTCGAATAACGCTGGTTCCTTCTTTCCGAATATCATTTTCTTACGAAATTTAAATCGATTATAAAATAATATCTTTTATATTATCTTTATGAGTGTCTATGAATATCTGAGCTACATCATCGTCTTCGCTCTCTGCAGTAAAAGTCTTGTGATCTTGTGAATATAGGTCATCGTTAAAACATATTATATAGTAACAAAAGGAGCTAGGGGTGTGTTTTTGATACCAGCTGGTGTACGACATGCAGGGATCTGGTTGACAAGTGTCTATAGGTTTGTTTAATAACTCGAAATCGGCGAACACGACATGGGGCACCCTCATCTTTCTATAATCATTTTTGAATCTCAACATAGTTCCCGGTTCTGGAAATTCTATCTTTTGAGCGGCGTGTTGGGAACAGTACTCGGTGTGTTTATGTAATGAATCTATATCTCTGTATCCCATCGGACATCGTTTACAATAGTGCATCGAATGAACGGAGTTTTCTGTTTATACCGCCATCAGTCTGTTGAAATTCTTTATTAAACAATGATGTTTTCGTTCTTCATTGAAAATAAGTAATAGATATCGCTCTCATGCTTCGATAAATACAGCGGAAATGGGTCAACATCATTCTCGTGGCCAAAGACATTCATATTAATATTATTATTTCTCTCAGTCTTACTTATCACGTTAGCACCTGCAGCTACGGGGATTTCAATGCCGGACCAATTAAGTTCCTCAGATTGTTTTATTGATTCTTTCGTAATTATTTTTTAATCTTGTTCAACGGGGTTTAAGGCTCTCGTTACACACCACTTGAAACATTCTTCATCTTTGTTTTTCATATTGATAATGGTCCTTTTACTCGCCACACATTTCGGCAGTGGATTGTGAGAACAATCTTTAAGCGGTTTATAAACGATCGTGTTGATATCCAACTTTGTAGCCGCTCTGAGTCTCCAGTTACAACCACGCATCTGGAAGGTAGACGTTGATTCTAATATTTTATCTTTCGCATTGTTATCAATTTCGCTTGTATCGGTAGAGTCTAACACCACTTCGTTGCGAGAAACGAGCGGTACATCCGCGGAATCTACTTGACCGGATTTAAAATTGACGCGTCCCATTGTGGAGGTAAGGACAAAAATAACCTTAATCTGTCGATTCTTAGCAACAGGTTTACCACCCGTGTTTGAACGGCGTTAAGGAAAGACGTGGCATCGATTCCGTTTACTCCTTCAACCGTGTATTGATTCGTGAAACCCTTGATATCTGTGGCTGTCTCTCTTATTACACGATTTTTCATAAGAATTTTACCAAATATAGAATTTACCTTAGCCTTCAGTGCTTCTATCTTCTCGTTCACATTTCTGTTTGGTTCTTCTGGTATATACCCTTCAATCCACTTTGTGAATGTATTAATCGCTGATTAAGTCTTATTGAATATTTTTGGTACTGATGTGGCTGGTATTGGAACGAGCGTTGGGATTCCAAGGTCGGGAACGGGTGCGTCCAGCAAAATGTTCTTCGTAGCATCGGATGAGATTGGGGAAAAATGTTAGAGGATGAGTGTTGGGATTCCAATTTTGGAAACTGATTCGTCCAGCAAAATGTTCTTGCTAGCATCGGCTGATATTGGGGTAAAATGTTAGGGGATGAGTGTTTGAACTCGTGTATGGGATTCAATTTTTGCAATCAAATCCGCTTTTCGTAATCGTGTAGGCCTATAACATACCATACTTTTCTGTTTCGCAATATTTCTTAATTCTTTCAGTCATGACTATTTCATAACTATTCTAAGATAATACCTTGATTTTGTTAATTTAACGTGCTGCTGATTTGCAAAGTTGCTACCTACCCCTTGAAAGGTTCTAGCTTATTCTTACCTAGCTTTTTCATTTGATTGTTTATTTAGTTAAGTAATGTGCAGCCTTCTTTAGTATGGGTAGTTCTCAATATATAGATGAATTAAGCCCAGAAACTACTAGTGACAGTTTTCCGGTTCTTAATTATAACACTTCACAATGTTCTATAAGCGCTCCCCCAGCTCCATTAGCGCTCACTTAGACCTCTGCCAGCTGATGGTCGGTGGGGAAGAGCCCGGTTGTAAACTTCGTTCGTCTCATCCTAGCGACCAATATCTAACTCTCTTCACGGAGGAGATTGACGATCATCCCCACATCAACGATACCAAGCTAGATCCGGACTTCAATTTCTTCAAAGACTTGCCCTTCGCTCCATCGTATTCAATTCCACAGTCTGTTGCTGCCGAGCTTCAACTGCCTTCTTCCAACTTCGCAATCTTACATCTGAACTGCCGCAGCATGCTCAACAAACTAGATCAAATTCGACACTTTTGTGGATTTATTCCTGTCTCTATTTTAGCTCTGTCCGAAACTTGGCTTGATAATGAGCAGGCTGGTGACGTCAATATGCCAGGTTATCAATTCTTGCATAAATCACGTAATGAGCGTAGGAATAGGGGTGTGGGTCTCTTGATTAAACAGGATATAGCCTATCAAACACTGAATTGCATAGTTAATGACTCTTACCACTCCTTTGAATGTTTAACTGTACGCCTGCCACTTAAAACAGGTTCTGCAATAATAGGTGCGGTCTACAGACCTCCATGTCAGAACATCGAAGAATTTGCTATATAGTTTGAGTCCCTATTAAACCAAGTTACAAACAAATCTAAAGACCACCTTTTGTTAGGAGACTTCACTATAGACCTACTAAAAAATAATACCCACTCACCCGCTGAGGAATTTCTAAATTTTATGTTATCACATTACCTCTTCCCCGTTATCACTAATCCTACCCGGATAACCGAACACATTGCTTCCTTAATTGATAAAATTTTCACTAATATGTGGGCAAAATTATCTGGATCCTCAATAATTGTTTCGAACATATCAGATCATTTGCCGATTTTAGCAGTATTTGACCAGAGCCCGATGGCTCTTCCTTTACAAGTTGCTCGTGTCAGAAGGAAATATTCCCCCGTTGCTACTGATTCATTCTCAAACTCATTGGGTCAGATTGATTGGGCCTCGACATAGATTGCCTGTAATAATTTGGAAACCAATAAGGCGTATGATTTACTTAAAAAAAACTATTATAAGGAATACGACGCATTCCCTTTGATAACCAATGAGCAAAATAAGCCTAAGAAACCGTGGATGACGCCTGGGCTTATCAAATCGTGACCTACTGAGTCAAAATTGCATCTAAGATTTATTAAGAATCCCTCGGAAGCAAGTAAACTACAATTTAATTGCTTAAGAAATAAGTTTAAAACTTTAAGGTTACTAGCGGAAAATAAATATTTGGACCACGAATTCTCTAAGTACAGCCATGATTTGAAAAGAACATGGAAAATCCTCAGATCATTGTTAGGTAGCGGTCTTGACTCAGAGCATAAAAATTTTATAACTTGCTCTTCGATTAATAACCCTATACAGGTAGTTACAGAATTCAACAGCTACTTTGCAAATATTGCCCACTCTCTGGCTACCCAAGTTCTTACTTCTGGGTAATCAATTGAGATATTTATGCCCCCCAATTGTGAGTCATTCTCTTTATCCGAAATAAGCCCAAATGAGCTGATACTATTGGATAAGAACCTAAACATCACCGACTCAAGGGGCACAGATGACATTAATCCTGCTACGGCAATAATAAGCCTATCGGTTGTCGCTCCGATCTTATCAGACGTCATCAACTGTTCCTTTAAAGCAGGCATATTTCCAGATTCCGTGTAGATAACTAAGGTCGTTCCTGTTTTCAAAAAAGGCAACAGAGATATTGCCTCCAACTACAGACCCATTTCCATTCTATCAGCTTTTTCCAAATTATTTGAAAAATCCATGTATGAACGACATAACAGTTTTGTTGTCAAATCACAACTTCTAGTTGCCAGTATCACTTTAGAACTGGCCACTCTCCTTATATGCCCCTACTCAATATCCAGGACAGAATTTCTGCTGCAATAGATAATAATCAGTACTCAATTGAAATTTCTTTGGATTTAGTTAGAGCATTCAATACCAGGGACCACGCAATTCTCCTTAGGAAATTATCTGTTTATGGTATTAGAGATACACAATTAAATTGTTTAAAAGTTATCTCCACAATAGGCAGCAATTAGTCAGTTGTAATAATGTACTATCTAGTCTACTCCCCATATTCTATGGGGTCCCCCAAGACTCGATCCTGGGTCTTTTGCTATTCATCCTCTATATCAACGACCTCCCTAATATAGCTCGTAATATTTTTACAATGCTTCTTGCCGACGACATAAACCTCTTCAATTCACATTCAGACTTAGAGACCTTGATTAATCAGACCAATGGTGAACTTGGGGGTTAGCAGAGTGACTTGGCGTCAACCGGCAAACTTTAAACCTAAATAAAACCAATTTCATTTTGTTTATATCTCACAGGAAACCCCCTCCACTTCACATACCCACCATAAAAATTCTAGACACACCGATCGCTATGGTCCCTTCTGCCAAATTTATGGGAATATATGTAGACCAACACCTGTCTTGGACTGACCACATATCGGCTATAGCTTCAAAAATCGCCAAGACTCTAGGAATCATTACTAGGTTGTCCATGGTATTGCCTGTTACTGTACGCATTTCCTTATACTATACCCTTATTTACCCTTACATTACTTATGGCAACATAGTATGGGCATCGGCCTATAAAACAAATTTGCGCAAGCTTATAAGCCTTCAAAAAAGATCAGTAAGGTTTGTTGCTAGTATGCCATATGGGGCTCATACTGGATCTGAATTCACTACAAGAAAAATATTAAGAGTTGAGCAAATACGAAAATTTCATATTGGAACTTTCATGTACAAATATGCAAAAGGTTCATTACCTCGTATATTCCATAAATACCATTTCCATTTAACACATGCAATCAGATCCACTGTTTTATGTATCCTGAAATTCTCTATGTCCCCTATGCAAGGACTAATATTAGGCTTGCCTCAATCAAATGCATAGGTCCGCGTATATGGAACTCCATTCCCTCTTCAATTCGTCATATCTTGAACGAATACCAATTTAAATCTAGATGGAGGACGTATATCTTGGAGGATATGAAATAGGAGTAACACATCTACGTAGGCAATTTTCTCTCTTCCTTTTATCTTCAGTCAGTTGAAGCGTTTTAGTGAGGATAGACTGGTTGGGAGGGGCTGAGCGTGGTGCGATCCAGAATCCCTACATTTTTCGTTTGACTCATTTATTGTTGATTTAGAAGACTGTACAATTGTTACATGCATTTTTGTATAGTATGTCTCTTAGTTAAGCATTGTCATGAAATAGAAATTGTTGGGTTTATGGCAGGATATGCCTTTGAAAGCTGTTACTTTTCCATTTGATTTACTAAAGTGTTGGCAAAACTCTGCCCTAACTAGCGGGAGTAATTGATCCCTAATTGGGCCTCCTGGGCAGCCTAACTTTGCTGTTTTTTCTCTATCGTGCATTTTGTTCATTGATTATGTTTGATTGAAAAATAAACGAATAAAACCTAACCTGAACTAGTCTTCTTTGAGTATTTCATTTTATATTGTGCAGGCATTCCTTTACGTCGGGTGAGAAAATAATACTGTTCATTATATATAAGAGATATTTTTTTCAATAATCGAAATTGCTGACTTGGCAAAACTTTTGGAAATTCGCAATATCGAAACTTTTGAAAATTCCCAGCGTTTTGACCTATAGGTTGGTGTTTGACTAAGAGCCTAGGTCTGTGCATGGATTATGACTCATTGTCAATATTGTGGTGAGCTACAGGTTTGTGTGTGACCTAGGGCTTTGGTTGTTGTCATTTTGGTAATTTTGTGACCTAGGGTAGGTTACTGATATGCATAGTAACCTCTTAGATGGAAGATTTGACCAATATTTATGTTAACGCGCCAGCTTATCCAATTTCTACTGCAATTTGACACAGAGTCGATATTTTTCTGAGCAACGGCAGCTAACATGTTTACGGTGGGTTTTACGGTGCATCTGTGGCGCGGATAGTCGGTCGTATCCCTCGTTTATCAGTCCAACCAAATAATCGATGTTTTTGCATATTTGTTTCTCCATTTTGGCTGAAATAGCCTCCAATCTTAGGATGCCAGTCAACCATAATTAGCATTTATGCTATTCAAACCTCGCCTTTGAAATATGTAAATATATGAACATTTATAAATTATTGTCACTAGTTCTTACTGCGGCATGGAAAGGGACGTCAGCCTGTAGATCATATCTTCAACCACCGAATCGATGCGATATTCTCGGGTCCACTGTAGGCCTTATAATCAGTAGCTATAAAACGCACCATCTGGGACAATTGACCATAACATAGCTCAAAATCACCCACCTAATAGGTTAAAAAACGTATTTTAACCTATAACCAGGTTAAAAATAACCAATTCCTACACAAACCAAAAGCCCTAGGTCAGACATCAACCAACAGACTAAGAAAAACGCCAGGAAATTTCCAATAGTTTTGATGATGAGCCACAATTCATGCACAAACCATGGTCAAAACGTCCGCCAAAAGGTCAAAAGTCACGGGAATTTCCAATAGTTTCGATGATGAGTCATCACGTGACCATCAAGTCTTCATTATCAATCCATGAATTAAATGACTCAGGATAACCAAGCCATTCCAATAGTTTCGATGATGAGTCATTGCTCAACAAACAAAAAATACATTCTTTCATATATAAAATGAAAGAAAATATTTTTATTTTTTCACTTAAAGGAATGCCAACACAATATAAAATGGAATACACAAAAAGACTGTGATCGAACTCAGGAAAATTACGAGACAGAAAGGTATGGTTTGTTATACGAGACTGCGTAAAGCGGATTTGATTGCTAAAATTGAAGCTAATGTGCCTCAAACACTCATCCCCTCACATTTTGTGCCATCTCATCCAATGCTAGTTTGCTGGACGCACCCGTTCCCGAGATTGGAATCCCAACACTCATTCCCATACCAGCTACGACAGTACGAAGAGTCCTTGATAAGACAAAATCGGGGTTTAATACGTTCGCAAAGTGGATCGAAGGGTACATACATGAAGAACCAAAGAGAAAGGTGAATGAGAAGATAGAAGCACTGAAAGCCAAAGTGAATTCTATATTCAGACAAATTCTTTTGAAAACACGCGAAATAAAAGAGACGGCCGCAGCCATCAAGGGCGTCACGAAACAATACACGGTCGAAGGCGCAAACGGAATTGACGCCACATCTTTTCTCAAAGCAGATCAACCACAACTGGAAAACCTTTTGTCTAGAAATCGGTAGACTAAGGTCAACTTTGTCCTCACCTGCACAATGGAGCGTGTTGATATAAAATTCGAGCAAGTAGATGCCAAGGATTTTCCGTTCGTTTCAAAAACTGAGGTGATTTTAGAATCCACCGACACGAGCGAAATTTATAACAACGCGAAAGATAAAATGTTGGAATCAATGGCTGCCTTCCAGATGCGTGGTAGTAACTGGAGACTTAGAGCGGTTCAAAAATTAGAAATCAACACGGTCGTTTATAAACCGCTGAAGGATAGTTCTTACATTCCACTACCGAAATGTCTAGCGAGTAGAAAGGCTATTATTAATATGAAGAAAGAAGACGAATAATGTTTCAAGTGGTGCGTGACGAGAGCTTTAAACCCCGTAGAGGAACATCCGGAAAGAATTACGAAAGAATCAATCAAGCTGTCTGAGGAACTTGATTGGTCCAGCATTGAATTCCCAGTCGCAGCGGATGCTAATGTGATAAGTAAGTTTGAGAGAAATAATAATATTAGTATTAATGTTTTTGGTCATGAGAAAGATGTTTACATATTCACACTCTATTTATCGAAGCACGAGAGCGATATCAGTGTAGACCTATTACTCATTTTTGACGAACAAACAGACTGATGGCGGTTCATAACGCAAACTCATACACTTTGATGCACTATTGTAAGCGGTGTTTGATAGGATATAGAGAGCTAGAGTCATTAAAAAAACACACAGAGTATTGTTCCCAACACGCCGCTCAGAAGATGGAACTTCCAGAACCAGGAACTATGTTGAATTTGAAAAACTATGATAGAAAGATGAGAGTTTCCTTGTCGTGTACGCCGATTTCGAATCTTTCCTTAAGCCTATAGACACTTGTCAACCAGATCCCAGCATGTCTTACACCAACAGGTACCAGAAACACGTCCCAAGTTATTTCTGCTATTATATAAAATGTTTTGACGATGACCTATATTTGCAGGCTCCTGTGACGTTCACAGCAAAGAGCGAAGACGATGATGTAGCACAGATATTCATAGATACTCTTATAGAAAATATAAAAGATATCTATGATCGATTTAAATTTCCAAAGAGAATGATATTCGGAAAGAAAGAACAGGCACTATTCGATTCCGCCATCGTTTGTCACATATGCGAAGGCGACCTGGGTAAAGATCGAGCTAGAGACCATTGCCATTTCACTGGAAAATATAGAGGCGCCGCTCATAAGAATTGTAATCTAACTTATATAGTTCCCAAGTTTTTTCCAGTATTGTTCCATAATCTATCCGGTTACAACAATCATCTATTCGTAAAGAAATTACGAGGTGATGATAACGAAAAGATTAATTGCATTCCTAGCAACGAAGAAAAGTATATCTCGTTTAGCATAGAAGTCGAGGTTGATAATTTTATAGATGAAGAAAATAAGTTAAAACCGTCAAACGAGAATTACGTTTCATCGATAGTTTTAGATTCATTGCATCGAGTCTCGACGCATTATCGAAGAACCTGATCAAAGATCAGTGTAAGAATATAAGCAGACACTATTCTGGTAATCAGCTCGATCTCTTGCTTAGAAAAGGATTATATCCTTACGATTATGTTGATTTGTCGAGCAAATGAACGAAACAGAACTACCACCAAAGTCAGCATTCTACTCAATGCTTAACGACTCAGGTATTAGTGACGAAGACTGCAACCATGCACAGGTAGCATGAAAAGAATTCGGATTCAAGACGTTGAGAGAATACCACGAATTATATAATGTGACTGATGTTCTCCTGCTTGCTGATGTATTTGAGAATTTTAGAGATGTATGCAGTGAAAACTGTGGCCTAGATCCCGCCTGGTATTATACTTCGCCGGGTCTTGCTTGGGACGCTGCACTGAAGTTGACAGAAGTAAAGTTGGAGTTGTTGAGCGACAATGATATGATACTAATGGTTAAACATGGGATAAGGGGAGGTGTTAGCACCATTTCGCACCGTTATGGACAGGCACACAATAAGTGTATGGGAGAATCGTTTGATGATAGCAAGCCCACAACATTTATAACATATTTAGACGCAAACAATTTGTACGGATGGGCAATGTGTAAAAATCTACCAACTCATGGGTTCCAGTGGATGGGTATCGATGAGCTAAATGATTGGAGATCTTCGCCATGTATATTAGAAGTCGATTTGGAATATCCTAAAGAATTGCACGATCTTCACAACGACTATCCTCTTGCTCCAGATAGTGTTAAAGTCGAGGGATCGGATGTGTCAAAACTCATTCCAAACCTGTGTAATAAAGTAAAGTATATAGTCCATTACGAAAATTTAAAGCAGTGTGAATGTTTGTGTTTGAAGATAATGAAAATTCATTGCGGAATAAAATTTGAAGAAAGTGCTTGGCTGAAAAAGTATATAGATCTAAATACTAATCTGACGACCAGAGCCACCAACCTCAAGCTAGCAGCGAGAACGAGTTACGATACTCGAACTATTTTTAACGGAAACCTAATCGCCATTCACATAAAACGGACGAAGCTATGTTACAACAAGCCTATATATCTTAGAATGTGTATTTTAGACTTGAGTGAAACTATAAAATGTGTGATTTTCATTATAATTACATCAAGAAAAAGTTTGAAGATAGAGCAAAGTAACTTTTTACAGATATGGATTCTTTTGCCAATGAAATTAAGACCGAAGACTTCTACGCATATATAGCACCCGACTTTAGATGTAGGCTCGACACTAGTGACTATCCTAAAGACCATCTCTCTGGTATAGAAACTGGCATCAACAGAATGTCATTGGCATGTTCAAAGATGAAGCAGCTGGCAAACAGATCGAAGAGTTTGTAGGTTTAAGATCGAAACTGTATTCGTACAAGATGGCTGGAGTAGACCGCAAGAAATGTAATGGTGTCAGGAAGAATGTCTTTAAGAAATCAATCACTCGCGGAGATTACAAAGACTGCCTGTTCACCAAGAAAGAACAATCGAGAAAGATGAATGTCATTCGGTCGCATCTTCACGATATCTACACCGAAGAAGTCAACAAGGTAGCCCTCTCAGCGGAAGATGATAAACAAGTGATTCAGCAAGATGGAATCCACACTTTAGCATATGGACATTATTTCCTAATATAAAAGGAGTGTTAAACAAATCGATGTCGAAGGTGTAACGCTACCTAATATTGCTTTGGTGAACATGGATCTAATTGAAGCGACGAGGAAACAAAATATAAATAATTTCAGAGGAGTTTTTCTAAGAGACGAGTTGCCGAAGAGGCCGAGAGTGAACGAATGTGGCATCCGTAATCTAGACGATTCTGGCGGTAAAGGAACACATTGGACGTGTTGGATCAAGCCCGCCAATGATCAAATTTATTTCGACAGCTACGGACTTCCTCCTTCTACTGAATTGATAAATTATCTACAAAGGCCGCTATTCTACAACAGCGAACGAATACAACCAGACGGCAAAGTGTTTTGCGGTCATTTATGTTTGTATGTATTGAAGAAGACGATCAACGATGGTTGTAAATTTCAAGAAGTCGTTAACGAATTGTATTAAATAATATATATATATATATATATATATATATATAAGATGCCTGTTGATAAATTTGGACGAACTGATACTGGATCAACTCAAAGAATAGTTTCTGGACGTGTTACTCTATCTCAAGCGAGTAACACACTTCTAAAAAGAGATGAGACGAACGCAAAGGAGGGTGATTTGGAAGTGAGCGGCAACTCGATAAAAGGTTTACCGACCGACATTCATTCACCAGTCTTAGCCAGCCAGGCTGAGAGCTTTGGACAAGTTGAAACATTAATTAACCAAGCGATAGCGAATTATTCTGCCACCGATTACCTGAGAGCACTCGTAACAGCGGCTCCAGCGATGACTTCTAATGTGACGATAATAAACGGTTTAACTTACGAAGCTAGTGCTAGCGAACATCACAGTGTGCCTGGGCATGACTTCGGCCCGTGGAGGGCTTTTCAAGACGCTTCTCACTATCCCGATATTTGGGTCTCTGAAACAAACTCCAATGTTTGGATACAGACGAAGTATCCCATTCCTCTATCAATGTCGGGATTTTACATCATCACCGGCCGTTCTTTTGACGAAGAAATTACTAGTTGGAAAGTCCAAGCTAGTAACGATGAAATAGTATTTACAGATATTCTCACCCCTCCAATTTGGATTTATGAAGGAGTTTACATTTCCCGCTTCGTCTAATTACGCGTATTGGAGATTTCATGTTATATCCGCGAGTCCTAATACCGAATACGCTGCCGTCTGCATGCTACAGTGGAAACCAACGCTGGCCGATCTCACACAAGGAAGAAAATGTCACGTCGGTTACGTGCCGAGATTAACTTCGAACACTAGTAATTATGGTTTTCAAGCGGACGCCAGTGCTTCAGCTACGTATAACAAAGCCTTTCACGCATTCAAAGATGAAGGAGAATGGCTGTCTGAGAGTAGCGCTACCATGGACACGTGGATATCTATCGAGTGCCCAGTCGCAGTGAGAATCTGGAAGATCTGCTTGAGGGGGAGAAAAAACACCGAAAGGATTCCCTACTGGAGAATAATCGCACACAATTATGAAGGACAAGAGGTTGTTATTTACACGTCACCTAATAACACTTATTCAGGAAATACTTACCAAGAATTCTTGATCGATTCAGTTGGAAAATATCAGACCTATAAGTTAGATTGCCTCCAAGCTGAGCCGGCTAAGCCAGTATTAAGCGTGTTGCAGTTATTTCAATGAGAAACATCATTAAAAATTTAAACCACGAGTTCAACAACTTCGCTATCTCCGGATGCCACGATATACAACGAGATGTAACCCGTTTCCGTTTCTATCTTCATTTTTGTAAAAGTAAATGTCTTGTTCTCTTTATTCGTTTGCAACTTGTCGAGCAACGGTGCTTCGAATACGCTCATGTAATATTCCGTCTCATCCCGGGAAAATACCGTAAATCAAGTAGAACTAGCCTACTGTACCGTACAGATATTGCTTCGTTTTACCTGTGTAAACTACATCTTCTTCCAAAGTTTCGAAATCTATAAATGTACGAGTTCCCATTTTTTATTAGCCGGGATAAAACTTAATGTCAACGTCTTAATCTCGTATCTATTTCTCCATACTTTACCGTTGGAACGACGTATCGTATTCGCGCCGATTTTTAGCGCCATACTCGCCCTATACAACGACGAGTAGATGACTGTTTCGTTCGTGTCGGTATCTAAAATCTCTTCGCGTGTGGGCTTATTTCGAATCGTTTTTAGATGCTCGTACTCGGGCGACACAGCTTTTTTCTACTTCACAGGCACCTTCATTTCTGATTCCGGTAAAATACCCTTCTCAACTGGTATTCTTAACATTTCTGGTTTGTTCATATAACTCGGCTTTATTCCATTTTCCTTTAATAGCGATATCAGTTGTGAGAGTTTCATGTTTTTATAACAGAATATATTTTTCTTTAATATACAACGCTCAGCTTCTGACCGTTTGATTGGAAGTTTAGCAATTTATCTGAAATGACAACTGGATAAGCTTCCGTTTCAAGCGGCACCGCAGCATTGAAAGTAGCCTTGATCTGGATGTCTACGACAGATGACAGTAACCGCCCTGATTGTTTACTTACATCGAAAACGAACAGCGGATATAAATCTTTGTAATCAGCCGGTGTAATGTTGCTCTGAGTCACGAGTTGGTCCATCCCATAGAATTTATCGCTAAAGGTCGCTGCATCTCTGTAACCTCTCGAAAATTGCTGATTCGGGAATGATAGGTTGTAATCGACTACTGGGATCTTTCTTGGTTCATCATCACATACATGTTCTTAATATCGCAATGATCGAAAATTGATGGATTAGCTTCTTGACTAAGGCTTCCATTCATTTGAAATCCAACGATAATATACCTCGGTTTTTCTGGTGCTGTCTTTACGCTAAGTCGCCAACTGAATGTGGTAGATCGAGTAACCGCTATGGTATCTCAAAGACGAGCTCGATAGGCTACTGGTAATGTTGCCTTTGATTCGATCGTATTATACAGCTGCATTTTTTTCATGTCTGCCGCAATGACATGAGGCATAAACCACGAAATTTTATTGATGTTGACTTTGCCAGCCGCTGCAGCAGCCAACCTGAGGACGGCGTCGTCGTCGGATTTGCGAACGAGCGTTAAAGTCTGCCTCATGCCGTAGACTACCATATCGTAATCCTCACAGAATCAAAAAATGTGCTTCAGAGGTACTATGAAGCTAAATGTGCCCTTGGCAGTTGGTTTCTGAATGAGATATGCCTGTCTGATCGCGAATCCAGAGTTGTCGGCTATAACTGCAGTCGCGGCTGTCTTTTGTCCATAATTGGTTAAGTTCTTGTGCGAGAGCGAAGTCGTTGAGATATTTCAACAGGCCTAGCAAAGCTATGGCTTGCCCCGGATGAAACACGCTTTCGATGTCTTGATTCGACAGGGAATACGATATTTGGCTGAAAAGATGCATGAGCCCGTTGTTGGTAATAGCCACAGCATCGGCATTAGCGTAATCTGTTCCATCTGCTTTAGTCAGTCTACCTTCGAAAAGCAGGTATGACTCGGAGGGGTGGCTGAAAAGATCGAAAAGTTTGATATTTATGCGAATTTCCCCAGAGCTGTTCAGATTCGTCCCCGCTACCGGCTCGCACTCGTGCCATTCGTATCTTTCAACTCCCTCGTCCAGAATAGTATTTTCAGTAAATCTTAGAATATTTGACTGCATTTTTTAATATAGAAATAAAATATTTTAAGCCAACTTCATTCCAGATCCACGCACGAGATCTTGGATCGACACGGCGCCTCCGTTACCGGATAGTAAATTATTTATATTCGTATCTCCATGGGGAGATATTAAACCCCTTGACGAATCCTCGCTACCTCGACTAAGTGTCGTATTTCCATCGGAGGATATTAAACCCTTTAACGAGTCCTTGCTCTGTTGGCTGAGTACGGCTGATTGCGGCGGTGGTGGATTAAACATCTTTGCCGCCGCTCTATCCACCAATCGCTTTCCAGCATTGATAGCAACGGTCTTACCAACATCTGTGGCCTTTTTTCCAATCTCCGTTGCAGCGTCTTTCCCAGCACTTAATGAAGTTGATGCTACCTGTCTCGCCGCATTCGAAGATAACATTCTTTTAAAAAATGCTGATATCGTATCAAATATTCCAGCGCCTCCTACGACGTATCTTTTAATAAATCTTCTCTTAGTTACGACAATCATTTTATAATTGTATCATTAAATTTTTATACCCTAATACATTTATAGCATTTTGTCGAAGCAACTGGTCACAGATGCCAACTATCTCGTTTCCTAATCCTCTATTTCCCGCTCTGAAGCTAGCCATTCGTAGAATTAACGTATCCACTAATGCATTAGGGTCTTGTGGAAGAACTACGACTCCCTCGTCCATCGAGAACATCCCTTTTTCGCAGCGAGAGCTTTCGTTCGAGCAATGGGTTAATGATTTTAAAATATTTTGCACCTCTCGACGATTTGTGCATATTCGGCTTTTTCGGCATATACAAGGCACCCGTCGATTCAAGAATTTCACAGTATTGTTCCAGATCGGTTTGACTGTATATCGACTCGTTTGGTTCCTTCATCGTCATCAATTCCCATAGCCCCGGAGTTCCCTTATAGGTAACATTACCCACCGTTATATCATCATCTTCAATCGTGATTGGGCTGTCCCCGATGTGAAGTCGACCATCTTTAGAGTATATTCCGAAGGTCGTATCCGTCGACTTCTTGTTTGTAGCATATTCTTTTAAATATTTTATTGCTATATCACCTAATTCCAAATGTCTAATATCTGAAACGGGATCGTCCTCAAACACTTCTATTGAGGGATATTATGGGAATTGAATCGCTTTCAACGATGTCAATATCGATGATGGCAATGCTCGAAGCGCTTCAGCTGTTGCCATAGAGTTCTCTTTTCTAGTACCTAATTCTTTCGATATTCCAGACTGAGAGTCGATTATCGGTTTGTACGCTTTTATTAATTCTCGCTGAAGCCCAATGTTCCCTATTTTCTCGGATAACGAGTCTTGTCTAACCTTTTGCTTCGTCTTGAGAAAGTTCTCAACGATAAAATCACGTTTGGCTGGGTCTTTGATTTTTAGAAACAAAATTTTTTACTTGGAAACATAATATTTAAACGTAAAACGTAAAAAAATAAAACATAAAACGTAAAACATAAAACAAAAAACGTAAATTTACGTTCACTTTGTATTCAATACGTTTTCGAATGCCTCTTCCCTAATGAACGATTGTTTCGTCGCTTCATCTATGTTGGCATTGCTTTTACTTCTAACATCTTCCTTCATTTCATTAAATTTCTCGATTTCACTTAGAATTACAGAATATTCCAAGTCTGAGATATTATTATCATCTAAAACTTTCGAAACAAGGTCGCTGCTCGAATTGAGTTTAATTTCGGCTATAGTCCTGATCTTTGCATGTTTTTCTTGCCGCAGCGATAATATTCGGCGGATTTGGTTTCCTATCAAACACAGCGGATAAAGCTAGCACGACTGTTGCAGCTGATGCGGCTACGACGGTACTTAGAAAAGTTACGCCTTATACACCGAGTCCATAAGATGTAAGGGCAAACAAACCCTCCAACGCTGCGACTACTTTAACACTATTTTGATATTTTATACAGATTATTTCTCTCTTTTCGCGTTCTCGTAAGATTTCCTGTTGAATTTCAGATATTTTCTGAAGGCGATTGGTGTTTGTTTTGTTCAATTCCATTTTATAATATTGAAGAATATTTTAAAAGTGGAATTCAAGTTTTATTCGTTGACGCGGTAATCGACATAACCTAATGATTCTCTTTCGTTTATGGTGACAGTTCCAATATATCTAAAATTCTTTTTATCGAGTAAAATGTCTTCCACGAATCCAGTAACGGTATCGCTCAGCAGGCGACACCTCGCTTCTATAAATTCCGGATGGAGCGAAACCTTACACGATCCTTTCGTCATTCGGACACCTAAACCTAACGGTAAAACAACCGTCTCATGTGAATGAATAGTTATTGTGGATTGAGCAAAAAACTCCCATCTTAAACCACCCATTTGTCTCTGCGGTCTATACTTGACATTCCACATACCTTCACACGTCTTCCACGTGACGGATCTCGGTTGTATTCTCGTAGATTTTTCAATTTTGGGTTTCGTCCACCCCATTTTATGAATCGGATAATGAGACATTTTATATTGGAATGACTTTTTATTTAAGCTGAGATAAGAAACAAATTATAGTAACAATCCGAGAAGTGGAATGTTTTTAAACGGCGAATCTGGTCCAAGGATGAGCCCTTTACCATTTACGAATCCAGAGCCTGTTTTCAGATACAGACCTTCTCCCACACCATCGAGTCCAGAACCTTTCCATGGCTTCAGGTAAAGACCATGTCCTTGTTGCACTATCTTGTAGTTTTTACCTCGACTATTGAGATAAATTGCACCACTCGATCCGGTGACTTTGTCTTTGACTTTGGATCCGGCCGCTGCACCTATTCCTGTTAATGCGCCCGTTACTAAGCTCGGTAACACGCTCGAAAGCAGAAATTTACCCGCAGTTGCTAGAAACGGTAAAATAGCGCCGATAAAGCCACCTTCGACTTTGGCATTATGTATTAATTGAGTTTTACTCATTTTGATAGTCGCGCCTTTTCCACCCTGATACGCCTTAACTAGCTTGTTAACCTGCGCCCGTGTAAGAGCTAAAACATGGGTTCCATTTAAATCGTTGTGCTTTAATCCAATGCTAACGCCGGTTCCCGCTTTTAGAGATCCTTTGATTTTGTATTTTTGTCTTTCCGAAATATTAACTTTGACATTTTTGTATCGACTCATTTTATATAAAACAATAAAAACTTTTAAGCCACTCTTATATGAAACCTCAGCGCTAATTCCTCACCTCGTAGATTAATTAGTTGGCCATTTTGGTCTGTGAGAGACGTTTCCATCGTCAAAATCGTGGATAAGATTGGAAGATATATTAAATTCCTAGACGTTTCGATAATCTTAAAGCCGGGCCCTACATTCGGGTAAAAGGAATAAATTATATTATCAGTCATTTCGTTGCTATAGGAAGCCCCGATTATATCGCTCGTTACTCTCAGATTACTGACACTCATTATGTCCACTATATTCTCCGATTCTTGGTAGCCTGCTGAATAACGCCGCCGGTCGAAACCGAGGACTTTTCCGATAGAGTTCAACGCCCAAAAATTGACCATGTAATTATGCGCTATATGTACAACAGTCTTTAACGTGTTGCTGTTTGCTTCTATCTTAATATTGTATTCTTCGTTAACCATGTCATAATGCTCGTTTTCTTTCATGATTCTCTGAACGTATTCGTTAATGTCTGTAATTTCATAACAACCTTCGGGAATGGTTATAGTAGCCCACATATCTCCACCAATCGGCGAATACGAAAAGTTGTTGTTAGTCGCATCGATATTTGGGAATGAAAAGTAGGTTTCCAGATTGACAAGAGCCATCTCGTACTTTTTACCTTTATCGAAATGAATCAACGGATTGAATCGGGTCCTTATTCGCGAACTCTTATCACTTAATAATATGTAAAACGATGACTTTGGCTCTGTGTAACGAACGATCCTTTCGGTGTTGTCTGCAATCTTTTGTAAAAGCGATTCCAATTTTTATAATACAAAAGAGATTTCTTTATAATGGAATCGCTTTTCCAAAGAGATTTATAATGGAATCGCTTTTTTTACAAAAGATATTTATTTATAATGGAATGTAGAATCAATCGAAACCGCTTATATACTTGCCGTTATTCTTATTACTAGTCTGATCTATCACTACAAATCCATGAGGTTGCTTCCAGGCTGTTTCACATAGTTTCTTAAGCTCACCCTTAGGCATGCCTGTACTTACGCGATCGTGGTAAATGTGATTAATGTTTTTACTGGTCTTGAGGAAACAAGCAGATAAAATTTGCATTTTCTCTGATTGTCTGTCTTGGTAGTTTGAAATAATTTTTAGCGAGATAGAAGCAGTCAACGTTGCTATGCCTTCCTCGAATATAGTAGGTCTCACATTTGTTTTGTTTTTCTAACTGTAAATCATCGAAAATCATAAAGTTTTTATTTTCACGGTTCAAGTCTCTCGGATCTGGCACGTCTTCTGATGATTCAAAAAACTTACAGCAGATATCAGATTTTTTATACAAGTGTTTAGCCATTGCCTCAACTTCTAAGGCCGGAGGTACATTTTCTCTCGCGATCTTGTCTTGGCACCCGAATAGCCCGATGAGGGATTCTTTCGGTATTTTTTCTTCAAATGCTTGCTTGAGTATTTTATACTCTGGTTGAAAGAGAGATCTTCTGAATACTTGCAGATTGTCGTAGTCTAGCCATGCAGGTCTTAGAAGTAGGTTCAGCAATAAAGTCGTCTTACCGCATCCGGATTTTCCTACGATTAACCCTCTTATACTTCTAGGTAAAAGAGGGTTATTGAATCTCTTAGATAATACGTCGTTCCACGATAAATCTTTGACTTCCATTTTAAATATATCTAATTGTATTTTAAAAGGATGTATTGCGTAAAGTGTAAAACTCGTACTAAAACTAAAAATATTCAGAATGTTACAACGAAGAATGGAAGGTTAATGCTTAGAGGCACATGTTATATGTGTGAAGACAAGACACAATTCGTGAAAGTCTTCCAAGGTGGTGATTTAGTTGGATCTTTAAATTTGGTTACCAGCGGTATTAAGATGTCGTGGGCTAAATATCTAGGTGAGATGCACTTGCCGGGACATTCGTTTACTGGTCCTGGTACTAGACTTGATTTGAGGTTGAATTCCGATGGAACTCCTAAGGATTGATCGAAACCCGTCAATAGAGTCGACAGCGCTGCATATCATCACGATTTAGCTCACGGCTAGCACTCCGATACAGCTTCTAAGAATGTCGCCGATAGAACGATGGTTAATGAGTTGAATAATGTTCGTAATCCTAGCTTACGAGAGCGTATAGATATTAGTCTTGTCAAACCTATATTATCTACCAAAGCTAGTCTCGGGTTAGGTTTAAAAAAAGCCTAAAATTACAATGGACCGATGAACTAGCTGAGGAGCTACATAAGCCTGTATTAAGACGTTTTAGGAAGAGGAAGGTGTACGTTGGTGGAATAGATTAAATATGGGCTGCTGATTTAGTCGATATGCAGGCTTTTGCTAAAGATAACGATGGCGTAAAATACTTACTAACCGTAATAGATGTGTTTTTCAAGTGCGGTTGGATTGTACCATTAAATGATAAGAGTGGAAAATCTACGGCTAGTGGCTTCGTGAAAGTATTCGAGAGCGGTAGAAGACCAGACAAGGTTTGGGTGGATAAAGGTAAAGAATTTCATTATATAGACGTTAAGAAATTAGTCAAGTTGTATTCTACGGAGAACGAAGAAAGGTTGTGCGTTATTGAGCGTTGGAATAGAACGATGAGAGCGAAAATGTTTAAGTATTTTACAGCTAATTCAACTAGAAGATACATCGATGTGTGGGATGAAATGGTTAGTAATAATAATGAAACTAGGCATTCTTCCATTAAAATGACACTCTCTAAAGCTAATTTGAAAATGAATGAAAAGGTAGTTTCGATGAACTTTTACGGTGATGAGATCTCGGAACCTATTATACCCAGGTTTTCGATCGGTGATAAAGTTAGAAGAACGAAGAAGAAAAATATATTTGAAAAAGGATATACCCCTAGATGGACGGAAGAGATCTTCACAATTTCAAGGATTCAATACACGGATCCACCAACTTATAAGATTACTGATCATAATGGTGAGAAAATACAGGGCTCATTTTACGAACAGGAGCTACAGAAGACTACTCGAGAAATATTTAGAATAGAAAAGATAATCAGGAAACGGGGAAAAAAGTCGCTGGTGAAATGGTTGGGTTATCCTGAGTCATTTAATTCCTGGGTTGATAATGAAGACTTGGTGGTCACGTGATAATGACTCATCATCGAAACTATTGGAAATTCCCGTGACTTTTGACCTATTGGCGGACGTTTTGACCGGGGGTTTGGTTTGTGCATGAATTGTGTCTCATCATAGAAACTATTGGAAATTTCCTGGCGTTTTTCTTAGTCTATTGGTTGATGTTTGACCTAGGACTTTTGGTTTGTTCAGGAATTGGTTATTTTTAACCTGGTTATAGGTTACAATTACGTTTTGTAACTTATTAGGTGGGCGATTTTTGAGCTATGGTATGGTCAATTGTCCCAGATAGCGCGTTTTATAACTACTATAATCCCATCGACTCCGTGTTAGAAGTTTACAGGTCTGCTAACACAAGTCCGTCGGCATTGCGAACAGCTTCAATAACTAATCTTCAAGGGCGGCACGCCTGCACCAAAAAGCGTATAGATTTTCCGTATGAGTACAGGCGGCGAATATTCTATCTGTTACCAACTTGACTACTATCAGCAGAGTGAACCCTGCTGTTTGTTAAGAATACAATGGGCTCTATCGGTTTAAAAGTAAAAATTGCAGTGTAATTGTTGAGTTCTGAACTAGCAGTAGGCCTAACGATAACAACTACATAGTTATTTGTAAGTGACAATGACGGATTGTGAGCAGAGGAGGCCCGTAAAGTTATACAGGGATATCTAGCTGCTAGCATAAGATTCTGTCACGAGTTAGAGACCAGTGTAGCGGTAGCATATAGGCATTCCGTATACGAGTTCACAGCATGGAAGCCTTATAAGCCTTATCATGGTTATTTGCCAAACAACGTGAATATCCATGAGCAAGACGTCAATGAATAATCTCATGTTTACATGTTGTTCGACCTCGATTCGTAGGCTCATCGTAAACTCAACATTAATTTTCTACATCATCCACAAAAGCGCAGGCTCAATAATTAATTAAACATTAATTATGAAACTACGAGAAGCTCTTTGCGCATGAATCGATATTGTCAGCTGGACTTTATAGGTAGGCCTATCTATAGGAAATGGACAGACGACATTGTTGGCGGAACAAGTTTTCGAAAGTTGAACCACGATGAATAGAGAGGTGTGGAGAGATGTGATCAGAATGGCATCAGACAGCTACTGGCGATGATCAATGATTTTGTACCAATGATTGAACTGCTCGTTACACCTGATCAATTAGGCTTAGAAATAAAGCAATATCGTGCGAGCAATGTCTTCAACCTAATATTTCGGTTCTACATTAATAAATATGTTTCAGTGAAATAACTCGATTTCTAAAGGCATTAATCTGGCTTTCGAGTTGTCATTCCACAGTGAATTCATTAAAGAACTCCACAAAGTAAATGACATTGGTAGGCCTACTAGGATTGTGCAATAGGTCTACTCATTTTCTTTAGGTGAGTTATACATGACCGTTTATGAATAACTACTAGCCTAGACATAATTATCTTGACAGACTACAAAGGTGTTGCTGTTATGTCTCCGTCTACTCTAAATGACTTTCTTTCATCACTAATGGCTAAAACTCTTTAAAGGCATTTCTATTTCCCCAGGCCTTCCTGGCTGAATAATTATTCTGCAAGAGGCACTTAATAAATCTAAAGTAAATCTTAAATAAATCTTTGATTGCTAAAGATATGATACATCTGCAGCACTTGATAATTTTATTATGATTGATAGTCTAAACAGAGAGAACAGACAACATTGCAACCAAGCGTAAACATTCACACTCTTTATGAGACCCCATAGAGCAAGACTCAGACACATAATCTTATGAAATTTAGTGCCAGCAAGATATAACAAACCTCTATTTTTGATGAATATAAAACATATATTCAACACTTCAATTCCATAATGTATCAAATTTATAATTCAAACACTTTATGCAGTAATTTGGTAAATTATTATGAAACACAAAATGGAGACAAATCACACAATGCACAAAAGTTAGATAAATGCAGTGAGATTAGAGTAACTTCAATTTCATATGGTAAATATGTACTGAAATCTAGTGAAATCCAGTGTAAATTTGTACTACAGCACAGTTGCGTGACAAATAGTTTACATACAGATAGCTGACGACAAATGGTCCCCGACAAAAGAGACGTTGTCTACACTGGAAATAATGTAGCTGATTAGGCCAGTATCTTAGGACTTCTTATAATCTAGTAGAATCTTAAACCTTTTCTTATGCCACTCGACAAAGACTCACAACCAAAAGTTTAGGGTTAGGGTTAGGGTTAGGTTAACCGCTTGCAAACGGACTGTGGAGACATCATATATGAACAATTAAACAGAATTTCTAGTAATCAATAGGATACCAGCATTGTTACACAGCCTTACTTGCAAAGCACTACTACCTGGCCTTCACCATGTGATTTTGCATTTGCTAATTATGGCTAACATTATATTTCAAGCTTCGAGGACGTTTGGCTTTACGTCGCAAAGAGTCAGTTGAAGCTGGGCGTCCACTGGCAAGACGCTTGGCTCCACGACTAATCCCAACACGGCGACGGGCAATAGACGTTGACTGTACACGAATGGCAGCACGATTGTGCAGACGAAGAGGAACTGCACTTCCAAACGAGTGCAAGAAAGTCTCCCATTGTGAACTAGTTTTACGTTGCGAAGCCTTGTGAGAACACGAGTGCAAGCAACAGTTAAAGATCCGAGGCAGTCATGCAACTGATTGATGAGACCCACCACCGACTGCACCAAACTGGTGCTATTCCTGTCTGCAGAAGCAAGAACGACAGTCGATGTGGTGGGCTCGTCGTCTGATTTTTGGTGGTCCATCGAAACAGATGGCTGAGACACAAAATTGAGGAACCCAGCTGCAGAAGACTGATTTGAGTGCGATGATTGGTAGTCCATGGTATAAAGTTCGTAAACAGACGCTTCTTGTGCTTTGTCACCCAGTGCCACTACAGCCCTTCTTTGTCTTGCAACTGTGTCCACTGGTGGGGCCTTCCGCAAGAACACATCTGTAACAAACACAGCACACTGCCAAAATCTGAGAGATTATCATAGTAAATTTCAACACCATAGCTTTTAGGAACTATGTTATACAAACACCCGTAAAATATTCCGACACGACAGCATAATCGTGGAAAGGCAGTTTAATGCCTGCGATAATCAAGTACGGGTTTTTCAGCTGAGCCACGATGCAGAACAGTCATGGGCTTGCATGCATTCCATTCCTCTGCTTCCAAGAAATGTAATCACTAGCCACACTCTTTACAGTTCAAATTCACTTCCCTTCATCAGAAAACGGCTCACAACTATTATTTTCCTGGGCTATCAAGAATTTAGAAATTTTTCACATTCACCAGGTGACCGACTCTCCGTGGCACAAAATCACATTGAGGTATGATGCTGGCGCATAACAAAATTGAAAAATAATAAGCTATGTATTTCTTAGCTGGCATATGCAGGCAAATGGCTGCTTGGTTCTTGCAGAATCGTCCACAGATACCATCCTGGCAGGAACAGGTGCCCACATTAACATCCACAATGTACGAGACTGCAGTGTCATTCTCATCACTTGGTACCTTGAATGTGCAGTCCGTTTTTTTTTTGATGGCTCCAGCCTCAACGTACTTTGCCTTTGATGTTCTGGATCAACTAAAAAGCCTGTTTCTTAGGTATATTTCTTGTATATTATTATAAGTTTCGACTTAGCAAGAGTTCAAATTTCACCTTCACAAATGCAGCATAGCCTACGCATACGTCTAACTTACATACATCTGTGCCTTTAGTACGCCTACTCAATAAATAATGACAAATAATACCTTGTGGTATGCAGAATGATGACAGACATAATCTTTTCGGTAGTGCAGCCTCTGTAACCTCGGATATGTTTTTCGCACATTCCAGTTTGTCGCTGAAATTAGCTGGAAGGCACGTAGTCACGCGTCAGCATCATCTTCGCATTCTATTTTTGCTCGGATTAAAACGTTATTTTCACTGTTTTCGAAGACTTCATTTTCAAAAGGTATCTCTTGAAAATCAACACATTCCGCCATGTTTTCCTTTGCGCCTTCGTCCAAAAATTTTTGCTTCGATGTTGATGACATTGTTCATGTATATTTCATTATAATTATTTTTAGTCAACCAATGAGATGCCGTCTGCGGCTACTATCCCATGAACTCGTATACCGAATGCCTATATGCGTACCGGTAGCTGTGTAAATGTCTCAAGTGAGTAGTCCGTTGACACAAAATCCATATGTTCCTGAGAAACTGCGGCCAGCATATATCTATCGTAGGGTTCGGAATATCACATCCCTAGTTGATCAGCACAACTGAATGATCGAGGGCGTATTTTGGCGCACTGGTGTCCTCATTTCGTCTGAGACGACCTCGAATTGTGTGATGCGAGTCAACCAGAGGTGCAACAAGGTTTCGAAGAGTGGGGGGTATAATTTGCAACATATTTCGCGAAAAAATTTTTTTTGCCCCCCCGCCTTCCGTTTCTGAATTTTGTCCCAGAAATTTGAAAAATAGGTGGCACGAATTATTTTAGCAAAAGTTATCTTAAAGTGCCATTGGAGAAACATAAAAGCACCGATTTGGGGAACAAGGGGGGCACTGAGCACTAAAACTGGGGGCTGGTGCCCCTGCCTCCCCCTCTTAATTGTTACACCCCTGGAGTCAACCATGAAGAACATTTATATTATTTTGTCAGGCTTACTGCCCCTAGGGGTTACTGGCTGCTCGGGGACACCTTCCGAGGTTACAATGCTTAATCCCACTTCCGGTCCTACTCCATAGCCTACGGGCCATTTCCCTTGCAGTCGCCGACTACGTCTCAAACGCGAAGTCAGGGCTTCTCGCCCATATGCCCCCGTCGGCGCTATCTCAGCTCCTAGTATAGTGAGGGCCCCAGTTTGCACCTCAGGATTACCTCGTACCGGGTTTGACATAATGTCCGTGACCTCGGGGCTGATGGTGGCGATCATCTGCTGAGCAGCTGAAGCACCTGGGCTGGTATGGTCCCTACGAGCAGACTGATCTATTTTTGCTTCCATAGGGCTCCTCACTATGACCGCTTAATTATTTTAAAGTCTAACGAATTTGTATGTTCAATAGTCAAACAATCTTTATTTACGGCAATTAATCCTCAGCTACCCGCTGCAGGTTTACATTTATTAATCACGATTATACAACAAACAAACGAATTTTATAATCTACCAAACATCAAGCAAACCCCTAAAAACTGCACTAATTATATAGTTAGGCAATGACAGATTTTAACCAAATTTCTTAGCTACTTTGTTCTCTATTCTTCCTAGCACAACACTATAAAAATGTACCCCAGCCGAATGCCGTCAGTTACAATGCATTCGCGCTATCGCCAACTCTGGAAAAAAGTTAATCACATTTATTTTTGTGCACATTCGAAATTTTCAGACGACACTTGCACCACGCAAGTCGTACTACTTCCCTTATCAATTTCGCTAAGTTTTCTACACGGGAACTAATCGCGAATATGACTTTTTAATGAACTTTTACCGACTTGCTAACTTCCACCCTTCTAGAACTTCGACAACTTCAACACCACAAAATGGCCGCTCACGCGTCACCTACGCAATAGAAAAATAGGAGGCCCCTCAAGCGACTACATCGAGAGCTTAAACGGCGGGCCCATTAGGCTCAGCAGCGAAAGCTCGAGGGAGACCGTTGCGCATGGGCATTTGCGCAACAATTCAATCCCACCTTCAAAATATGTGAAAATCTGAAAGGTTTTAATTGGAGTATGACCATAGACAATTACGCGATTCACGGTGTTTGAGGTGTACAGGCCTGTTAACACAAGCCCGTCAATATTGCGAACGGCTTCACTTAGCTAAGTTAGCTTTCAAGATTGTATATATATATATATATGTATATAATACACACCTAACATCAAAGTATGCTCTCCATAGGCTAGTAGGCGTCGGGCTTTCAATCTGTAACCAGGCCATCCATCCAAACTCATCAGCCGCATAGGGTTCATCAAACAGCCGATATTGCATCACATTATGACTAGCCTATAATTCACAGAGAGTATGTTAACGCGTCACAGGGTTCTCTCCATCCTATAACCGTTATGATTAATCCGAAGCTCAAAGCCGAGCATAGAACTGATCGTGGATTTGGTCTTTATACCGTGCTTGTGATTCGTCATTCGCTATCTGTGCTGTGCATGAGCACGCAGATTTGAGCTGGTAGCAATTACTGTGATATTGTTATTGTCCTTTACCCTATTTCAGTCACCATTATTTTCGAGCGCGTTTGCTTGCGGAATCTCGCAACATCATTCCGGCAGGATTATGACAATCGTTTTCCATTATAGACCAGCGTCGGCGCTGTAGACGACAAAGTCAGTGCAGAATTCAACATTCGGTATTAAGTTATGTGTTTCGAGTGTTATCTCAAAGCGTTTTTAGGAATGAGATGCGTAGGTGGAGAAAAGTGTGTTGGTTGTTCGGTTAAATTAGAAGATATGTAGGGTCGAGTCTCGGATCTCCTTGAAGATTTCTTTAAAGTGCTCCATGTTGGTAACTTTACATAGGAAAGAACGCTTAAATTGGAATGCTCTTTGGGGATAGCTCGATTAAGTCGCTTACTATAGGCGGACAGAACGTATACATTTATACGCTGTAGACATGTGTTATGTCTACACAGAGAGCATTAGAATTTTCTTTATCTCCGACCTTTGTAGATTTTGATCTCTTAGAACCCTAATGGTCAATAGCGAAGGCGTCTTCTCGAGTTACTTCCGCGTCTGAAAAATTGAGTGCACAGAGTTGTGTAAAACCAAAATCTTTATCAACACGCTTGAGAATTTCTCAGGAACGGGCTCCCCAATAATTGGGTGCTGTTTTCTTGTTAAAATTTGTTCAGGCAGAATCTCTGACGGGAGGCATTCTAAGACGCTGGTAAGTTTCTTAGCTCCTCCACAGTCGCTACCTACGAATCGGCACACCGTCGCTAGCGCCCAGGACAAAAGCGCCCCGTCACAAGTGCCCCGTCATAAGCGCCCAGCAGAAAAATGCCCGTAAAATGCGCCCCGTCGTCATCGCCCAGACTGTTCAATTGCCGTCTGCGCATTGTACTTTGATGTAACGTTGTGTTTATCTTCACGTGAGTAGTGCGCACACATCAAATCATACATCAAAGTGTATAGAAACTGTAATAGTTTTTGTCAGCGTAACCGATTAGTTCTTCTTAATTGAATGCAGTAGGCCTACATTTGGCTCTCGTCTACTTATTATTTATGCACTTTGATGTATCTTCGCGTTGGTCTTCAAGCACGCACACATGTAACCAAACATTGAAGTATGTTGACACCTTAATATTTCTTGAAATCTTAACAGTATAATAAGCGATTTTTTAAAATTGGGCTTACTGATTATTTTGGGCAGACATCAAAGGACATATTTACGAAGTACAAACTAAGAGAACTATGAATACCAGACGCAATGGAGAAAAATTTCAAACCGGTTATAATCTGCATCTGCTTAACCATGGAGAAGATTGAGTAGCAGAAGGAATATCTGCGACGAATCGCACATAATATCGCAGTTTGAGAAGGATGGAAGAAAAGTTTGAAAAACATCAACTCATTAACAATTAGGTTAAGAGTTTCATTGCTGTTTAAATCAAAACATTCTCTTACATACGTGTTTAAAAATCTTTCGCTCTTGTTTCTCTTGAGTAACGGGCGCTTTTGATGGGGCTCTTTTGTCCAGGGCGCAATTGACGGCGTCAACGGGTCTTGTTTTTGCTTTGACGATACTTTGGTCTGCAATGTGTCATTTTTGTGTCTTTATTCCGTCTTGGTCGTGTCGTCGTGTTGTCCTTATCTTGTCTATAGAAGCGATTGAACCCATAGCGATACTTTCCGTCGTCTACCTCTGACGTGAAGTCGATGACTGGGCCTCACACTGGCTAAACAATGTGCGAAACTCATGCAATGGTGCGTGAATAGCTCTCATATTTTTACTATCCTGGTTCAATGAGATGATGAGATTAGCATTATCACGAGTATCTTGTATTGATAGGCTGAGGTAGAAACAGTCCGCTTCGCATTTGCGCCGCATAGTGAAATTCTTCCTGATGGATTCTTGTTTTTCAAGCATTACGTCGTCAAAAGCCATTATGCTTCGGGCAACTTCAATTTTTTTTTATATTAAATTTGTGTTGAGCGCAAGGTCACACCGAAATGTGAATCTGAGGCGCGGATAGTCGGTCGCCAGCGATTCAACACGAATAATGGCATTGGAAGATTAACGATGCCATGCTAGGCCCACATCTTTTCCGGCCACATTCTCGAGTTCTGTTGCCTGGAAAATGCTTTAATTTTTCTTGTCCAAGATAATTTGAGTACAAGGTGCAGCCAATCAAGGAGTAGATATCCCTTCTTAAGAGGTAGGTTGTGTGGCAAATTGATTTTTCCCACGAAACTGCAGGTCAACTAAGAAATTTCAGATCTTGCAAACTCAACACATTCATTGTGAATCGCTGTTAAATAAGGCATTAAATGCTTATCAGTAGTGTGGATTGGCTGGCTTGAGAACAGTGATTTGCAGTGGTCTGGGTGAATCGGGGAGGTTGGTGAATAGCTGAGTTTGGCGCAATAGAAGTCTCCGCTAAAGGTTGTGTTACCGTTTTAAGCGCAGAAACGATTGCGCTAAAGAAATGTGTAACCCAATTGTGGTAGAAAGGACAAAGATGCATTTCAGTTCCTCTGTTGCCGCCGTTTTGGGCGCAATAGAAGCCCGCAGAACACGAACAAGATTGCGCTAAAGAATGTAATACTAATTTGGGTGTACAATAGAAGCTCGTAAAGCACACCAGTCTACTCACCTCGTATAGATAGCCGGGTGCGGCATGTAACCACTCCTTTCCCCGTGATGGTCTCGTATACGTAGACACCTCCCCCTCGAAGCTGGAGAGCCCATCACGGGGAATCCGCGGCTCGCACTGGGCCCCTGAACCATAGAAAGCGGTCCATGAGGTCCCACGAAGCTAACAGTCTGATAGCAATGAAACATAAAAAATTCTGTCTCTTACAGTATTCGACCGTGGACTGTTTTTAACGCTAGCCTGTGCTGTGAGCTATCGAACATAATGTTAACGGGTAAATAATATTTATAGGCTATTAAGCAACCATACACAGTCTATAATAGTAATACATCGGAATAAAACAATATAAGAGTTCCAATTTCCCCGACGATTTGGGTAAACAAGGCTGAAATGGGACCTATTAAAATCTCCCTCTTATTTAACTACGTCGTTTCCGCTTTTGCTGCAACAGTTTCTGGCGGCGATAAAAGTGGTCAAAAGTGCCATACTTCTTTATAAAATTGACCCACTTTCTTGCAAAACTAGGTCGAACATTCACGCATGTATACAACGAAATCCCATTCACTCAGCTTTCCGTTCAAAAAACATAGGTCTGAACAGCCAAGCAACTGAACAAGCAGGACGGTCTAGACATATCCAGACGAATCCACGCTGATTTGGGCAGTCAGCCGCAAGGATGTTTAACGGCATCTTCTGCGCCTAGCTTCAATGTTACTTTTTGTACAACAACTTATCGTATTGTAACGGAACGGGGCCTATTCGACAGTGACCAGGATGACGACTTGCAGCCCCGTCCGATATGGGGGTAGTTCGAGTTGCAGTCCGCTGAGTAAGGCTTCAGTGGTTTGCTGAAGACTAACCATTTAAGGTTTGAATAGCTCCTTTCTGGATGACGCTTGGAATAAGACACGCTTGTTCGATAATCCTCTTTTAATGTACAACGGAAAACAATACTTCTGTAGCGCCCATTCGGAAACAGTCCGTATCTCACTCCCTCAATACGCCCTACGTCGATAACTAACGAGTAATTGCAACGCTATGTCAATGGCTGACGGCGACTACTATGCTACGTCAATGGCTGACGGCGACTATCGCGAATCTACGACGACTATATCCACGACGACTATCGCAAGCCACGACGACTATTCGTGCTTCCTAGGCGCCGAGACTGCAAGGCCGAAGCCGAATCTACAAGGCTCCCCGATGACGATCTCCAGACGACGACGATTCCCAGGCGACGACGACGATCATACGACGAGGACGATAATACTACGATCTTCCAGGCGAACTCCTTTTATACTAATTTGCTGTAGATAGTAGATGATACACAGTAGATAGGAGACAGTAGACAGTAGAGACTACACAGTAGATAGTAGATAATACACAGTAGATAGGATACAGTAGATAGTAGATATCTACAGTAGATAGTAGATAGACTACAGTAAATAGTAGATAGACTACAGTAAATAGTAGATAAGCGTATACAGCAGGTAGATACCACAGTATAAAGAACACAGTAGACAGGTGTATACAACAGGTAGACACTACAGCAGGCCGACACCAGGTAGGCGTACCCCTGAACTGTTACAGTATCATATCATATCTGGTAATTTATATAGCGCTTCCTACAGTACTATTCAGAAGCGCTCTCAGCGTGACAGCCCCGAGGAAATAAGAAAGTCTTCAGGCAACGAAGGGATGAAGGTGGGAGCCCGAATGAAAGCTTTCTACAGGTCATTCCACATAGAAGGGCCCACAATGGCAAAGGCACGGTGTTAAGTTATAGCAGTCCTTGCCCGCGGAACAAGACGATCAAGTCGATCCGCAGACCGGAGAGGGCGGGAGGAGACAGCAGACAGAGGCTTTCGCATTAAGTCACAGAGATATTTAAGAGCTTTACCCTGGTGAGTTCTAAGGACAAAGAGGAGTACCTTGTATTGGATGCGAGGGGGAATTGGAAGCCAGTGTAGGACGTCTGTCATGTAGGTAGAAATGTGGGCGTTGCGAGTGAGACGAGTATACTAGTATTATCCTTCAGCATTAGTTCTTTTAATGTTATTAACTAAATAGTAATGGTTGGTAGACCCCAATTGTCTCGCTGCGGCAACTGTTGGAATTATCTTTCATCTTGAAGAAACAATCCTCTTAAACGCTAAACTAATACTAAATGCGCGTTTTGTGAGACTAAATAATTTGCTTATTTTCAAAAGAAATGACCATCTGAAATTTTTTTGGGAAAACGTCAACATATAAATGCAAACTTATTTTTTAAATGTCTCACATGCAATCGGATATATTGAGACGGGAAAAATATCCTGCATACATTATTATGTGACCGTTAGCAACAACAACGCCAAGGCCTACACTTCGGTTAAGTAGAATAGTGCAAACCTAGAATTAACGGATTATTAACGTGTTGATCTGCACTGTTATTTTATCACGTGCATGAATGTAACACCTTTTGCGACCTTTAAGTTAAGTTTTAGCAAAAATGTAGGCTAAATCATATGACACATAAGACCTTTGAATATTGAATGTATTATCTGTATAAATAACATGAATCTGCTATGTTAGCTTGAGAAGGCGTAGTACTTCTAAGTATCCTATCGATAATATTCTATGATAGGAAATATTTGCTGCATTTACTTATTCAAACATTTATCAACAAGCAAATGCAAACTCATTATTTGCCGGTAATTAATGTCTAGGCTAGCATCCGATTAAGGATAATTATGTTCCACCTATGTTTAACTTACAAATAGAGTGTTAACAGAGACATGAATTAACTTATGCACAAAACCTGTACTTATTGAAGGTCGGCCCTTATGCTGATCGTCTTTGTAAATAACATGACTATGATATTTATTGGAAACTAGTATTATCATATATTAAATATCTCACCTGCAATCTGATTTATTGACAAGGGAAACATTTCCTGCCTTATATGTTACCGTTTGATTTTTGCACCAACAGAGACAGCAGCAACGCCAGGTAGCTGTGAGGCCTATAATTCGATTATAATTAACTGACAGTAATCCACCTTCTGCGCCTAGCTTCATTGTTAGGCTACATTGTGTTCAACGAGTTATAATTTTATTGTTCTCCCGCATCGTTAATATCATTTGGCACATCGTGATCAATCAATCAATGCAATTTATATAGCGCGTCTTCAAGATAACTATTCAAAGGCGCTCCCAACCTAGGCCCGGTCAAAAAGGAAAGTTTCAAGAAGTTCATAAAAAGAGCCAGACAGGTCACGCGGGAGAGGGTGCAAGTCAGATGGGAGGTTATTCCAAACACTGAGACCCACAATTGCGGAAGCTCTATTTTGCCTGGTTGCGGTATGAGCATGTTGAACCACAAAGTCGCCTCTAGAGACCGAGCGAAGGGATCGGTGACCACAGGAAGCCGACGTCAGGGTGAACAGATTCCAGGCGCATTGCCCAAAACACAGTGCCAGACAATAGGAGATATTATATATTGAATTCACTGCCGGACCGGAAGCCAGTGAAGGGTGTCCCGCATGCACGTAGAGATGTGGTCAAATTTTGGCACACAGGCATTCAAACGAGCTGCAACCCTCAAAGGGTTGCAATCGGACCTGCGGGAGCCCACAGTAGAGAAAGTAAGCTAATCGATTACCGATAAAGGCATGAACCAAGGTGGCAGCAGAAGATGAGGAGAGAGAGAGAGAGAGAGAGCGAGAAACAACCCACAACTGAAATAATAGCAGGAATGAGTCAATGCCGAAATATGTTTCACATAACACAGTTCTTGATCCAAAACTACTACCAGATCCCTGACACATGACACAGATGGAAATACAAAGTTAAGGAATTCAGAAGACAGAGACCCCAAGTCCAGCTTATTCAGATGCTGGTGGGTACCTAGCCAAATATATTGAGTCTTCTGCGGATTAAGCTGCATTCGATTTGATGACATCCAGATCGTTAGGGCATCTTTAGCTTAAGCCTATGTTCGGACTGAAAATGAAGCCTGGGATGATAAGCAATGCGTATACGATTGAATTTCATCTGCGTAAGAACGGCTCGTTAGAGAAACAGATGCGAGTAGAGACTCGATCTGTAGTAAAGAGAATGTAGAGAAGAGGCCCAAGAACTGACCTCTGGGGGACGCCAAATGGGGCAGGGCGCCAGGGCGAACGAGATGAGTGAAAGACAACAGATGTAAAACGCTTGGAGAGATAAGACTTGATCCAGATAAGTGGACGGTCGCTTATCCTAAAAGTTTAGGAGAGACGACTAAAGAGGATATCATTATCTAACGAATCGAATTCAGCGCTTACATAAAAAAAAGTGGCCCAGAGTCGCCTAGTGTCCCCAGCACTGGAAGAAATCTGCCTCTCCCAGTATTCACCCTTCTTCTTCCTGTAGTATCGGTGCAGAGAGCGGACAAAGACCACCCAGGTAGCCTGATCATCAGGAGAGCGCGTGCGCCAAAAGACGCGCTCGAGGCGACGGGCTTCACGCAGAGAGAATGACATTCTCCATCAAACCAGGGAGAAAGAAGATGTAACCGAAGTTTGGCTATACGGGCCGGAAGAAGGCGGTCGATGAAGTCGGTCATCGATCGGTTGTAGATGTGGAAGAGATCATCAGAAGATTGACCTCTTAGGCTGGAATGTCAGAGAAGGCCGGAACCGCAGCTAACGACGCTGCAAATGCTTGCCTGTCTTAGGTGCTTCCAACCACGGATCTGCCTCAATGCGTATATTGGTGCCTCGTGAAGAAACTTGCTACAACTATGCCATGGTCGGAGAACACCGGTGGCCAGACAACTATTGTCGGGATACAGTCATCACGAGTGATGACCACATCCAACCAGTCACCACCCTGGTGCGTGTGACCACATCCAACCAGCCACTACCCTGATGCGTGGAAGCAGACACATGTTGTCTCATTCCAAACTGTTCCAGTAAGAGGCGGAAGTTGGTAGCTGAGGAGGAGGAGGGAACCTCAAGATTGAGGTTAATGTCTCCAAGGACGGTTGGCTGGGTATTAACAAGAGAGAACTGTTCCATGAGTGTAGAAAATTCTTCTAAGAATTTGGATGAAGGAAGTTAAGAGCCTGGTCGGTTTATGGCCAGGACTGTGTAGGGACCATGCGCAGAAGTAACAGAGACAGCTAGAGCCTCGAAGGTGAACAGTTTAGAGCAATCGTCTTTACGCGAAGACTGGCTCGGTGGTAAATCACGATGCCACCGCCGCGGCTGGAAACATTGGAGGGGTCAGTCCGCGGTCGGTCAGTGATACAATATTGGTTGATTGGCCCAAATTGTCCCGCAGGCGACTATTGCGGATATGTTGTCTGATGTTGAAGTAACTATTCAATGCCAAGTAATGACTGGAAGCATATTTCTGACGAGATAATGTGTTTATTGTCAAAGTTGTCTACGCCAATAGATATGGACATTTGAATTTTGTTATAAAACATTAACAAGGTTAAGTGGGTGCAAACCTATAATTAACCGATTATTAGGTGTTGTTCTACACGGTGTCCGCTCGATAATCAGAAGGTTCGATAGTCCGAAAATTCTGTGTTCCGACATTTATTTCACTAGAAGCTGAATAAATTATTGAAAAGAATGTGTAAAGCTGGGAGCTGGATTGATCTGATAAGTATAATGCCTAAATGGAAGCTGGATGAATGAAAAGAATGATACAATCCAGTTTCTCGCCAAACATAATTCATTTCATCAATCCATGTACCATTAAAACCGCAATCTTATCACCTCTCGATCGAACAACATGTATGAAATCGTCGGACTATCGAACCTTCGGACTTTAGACACAGAGCCTACTACCCTGGCATTTTATTACGTACGTTAATACAGAGCCTATTGCGACCTTTAAATTGAGGCTCTGAAATGTAAATCGTGTGATACATGCAACCTGCAAATATTGAACGTTAAATATTGCGGTGACCATAATTCTGTATAAATAACATGATTTTGTTCTATTAGATTGAGAATTCGCAGTATTATATTTTACGTATCCTAGCACATAGGATTCATCGACATAGGATACATTTATTGCATTTCTTATTCATGCATCCCATGAGACAATATCATTTTGTTGAATAGCCACGAACACAACGAATACAACAGGTAACTGTTGACCTAACTGTTGATTATCATTCACCTATCGCGATATACCCCAAACGACTTGCTTCTTTATCAATTTCTTTACAATCGCACAGCGGCATAGTAAAATAATTGTGCACTTTGTGATACAAGCATGAAATTTTGCACAGATGTAGTATGTTGTATTGTTAGGAGATTTGGATGTCGGGCCACGCAAACAAATAATTGTTTTGGGAAAATAAGGAAAAATATTTAATTTTGTTGTTGTAAAAATCTAAGTTACGCCCTTTAAACATGTAAATGTTAAACATTCAGACCGAGAATCAATAAAAAATCATGGTCACAAACTTTGAAATTGTGTATTTTTGCCCTTACAGGTAGTTGTTAATAACACTGTTTCTTAGAATCAATGTTAAAGTTGAAATTGAATAAAATACATCAGTTAGCAAAACAAATTACAACGCACAGCAAGCTGAGTTACTCCAAATCTACTGCATTGCATTTTGTTGATGTTTTCCATTGCAATGATTGATTTGTGATACATATGACCGCAACAGCACAGGCTCAGAATCAACAAAGCACAGAAGAAGATGTTTGCCACAAAATGCAATGAAGAAGATTTGGAGTAACTCAGCTTACTGTGCATTGTTTTGCTAAATGATGTATTTTATCTCTATGATACCATTGAATGACATTTAACATCACTTAGGCTAGCTCAGATAGCGATTCTGAGTAGGTATCTTGAAGGGCGCTATATAATTGTTCTATTACATTACATATCAAGAGATGTCTTGGGGGTCGTTTGGTTCAGATCCTTTAGATGAAGACTAGAGTCACATTTTATAGTCATGCGATATTGGATAAAGGCTAAAGATTACACATGCAAGCCTAACTGAACAATCCTGTCGGAGGCATACACGACCTGATGATAGTTGGTGTTCTACAAGTGCAAGTAGGATCATGTAAAAGGAAGTTCTTGAAGGTAATTCTCACTTCCATGTGCTGTTTTGTTTTGCTGTGAAGGGGACTTCTGAGAAAGCAGAGATAAGTAGGTCTTAAATTAATACATACCTTCAATTTCAACTTTAACATTGATTCTAAGAAACATTGATATTAGCAACTAGTTTTAAGGGCAAAAATAAACAATTTCAAAGTTTGTGACCATGATTTTTAATTGATTCTGATTTGAATGTTTAACATTTACATGTCTAAAGGGTGAAATTTGGATTTTTTTAACAAACACTTTTCACTTTAAAGGATGTAACTTGGATGTTTGTAACAAGCACTTTTCACTTTGATAAAAAAAATTAGAAATAATTTTTTTTTAATTCTCAAAACATATAAAAAAAAAATTTTTTGTGGATTAATTATGTTAACTTCTGTTGATGTTAATGTATCGCCGAATAGAGGTAGGATACCCAGATAATTCGTAATTGATGACAATCATAAGATAGAACTGCTAATTAGGTTTCTTTGACTGTATTGCTATTGTAAGATGTTTGTTTGAAGATAATAGTTAAACTGCAATAAGACAAGGTAATTTCTGAGTGATCGATTGTGGTTGTAGTTACTTGCTAAGGGATGACGAGAAAGGATATTGGCAGTCAGTTAGAAGACATTGAAACTGATATAGCGCGCCAGTCAAATGTTGAGTTTCCTTTGCATGAACCCACTTATAGAACACTGGCTACGATAGGCGGTAGAGGGTTCGAATCTCCCATTGAAGAAGTCGATGACAACGACATGGCGGCAATTCGAGGTCATACAGATAGCGGTAATCAAGCGCTAGAAGGAAGAACTAAGGCGGGCAACAAACTGGTGTTAACCGACCCAGGTATTAGATTTGGCGCCACTGCTGCGATCCCAACGGGTAGTAGCGGACATATGTCACGGCCTGGTAGGAGTAGAAATCCTGGCTGATAGGCGAACAATGCCTATCGCGGCTAATGAAGCGCCGCCACGGCGAAGCAGCAGAATGCGCCAAAGAGCGATGATTGACTGCGGTCACTTCGGCTCTACTAGACATCTTTGCGGAAATACCTTTCCCCTTCTAGGGCGGAAAGTCCCAATCGTCAGTCTCTGTCGATGGAGCAATGCCAGCCAGAGTTCCCAAAGCCGACGCTCCCGCCTACGCGTTTACCAGCCATGAAATATGAGATGAAGTGGGCGCATGCAGAATCGCGGGAGCGCGAAATGGCCCAAAGCACAGAGACGGGTTTGGCCCCAAGGCGGAGACGCGGTACGACGCGAGCGGCGAGCGCGGGGCGAACGCGGTCGGCACAGTATTTGTCTTGACAAGTGTTGAACTATGCAGTTTAAATGTCAGAATATGGTCAATTACCACGTAGCAACACATTTACTCACACAGTTATGATAGTTAGTTAGTTAGTCTGAAACTCAGTACAATTTGGCGACGGACAATTCGGCGCCAGATGAGTTTGTAAGTATATTTAGACCAGATATCGGTATGTAGTAATTGACATATTAAAATATTCAGAATGGGAGCGAAATAGTATTCTCCATTTTATCCAACATATGCCTGATTATTATAGAGACTGGTGAAGACAACAGCCCTAAAATATTGACTTTGAGTAATTTCGATTAAAGAGTAGGCCTACAGCAACATTAAGACATGGATTTATCAACTTCTACTGCCGTTAGTAAAGAGTGAGTCAGAAACCGAAATCGATGTAATTTGTAGTATGTTTAGTTTTTTCTACAGTGGAGGACTACTCTAGTTAGAAGATGACAATGTGCTGATTATGACTCTTCAATAACCAAACATATGCTGGACAATATGGAGAATATTAATTCGCTCCATTCAGAATATTTTTTAAATGTCAGTTACTAAATACCTATATAAACTTACAAACCGATCCGGCGCCGAATTGTCCATTGCCGATTTGTCCGCGCGCCGAATTGTCCGACGCCGAATTGTCCGTCGCCCAATTGTCCGGGCGCCCAATTGTCCGGTCACCGATACAGCGGCTGTAGCCTACACCTGCCAAATTGATCGGCGCAGCGTTCACGTCCTGCACTAAAGATATCCTGACTGATATATATATATATATATATATATAACGACCGTATTATACTTATATATAACGATTAAAACGACTTACACTATGCAGTGTCAAAATACGTTCACACGTACTTTAAAAATTAGAACATTATGGGATAAAAGGCATGTGTCTGGCATGGATTATAGGGATCACTTAAAGACATAAAACAATAATATCCCGACTTCGTCACATTTTGCCAAAACTGTACTTCTACACCTATACAAATCACTAACCTATTCTTATCTCTCCTATTGTGACCTTATTTGGGCATCGACGGATTGTACTAGATAGTCTGTCTGATAGCTCCACAGAAATGCACTTTTCGCATTATATGTAACGTACATTACAGAGCCATACATCAAATTTATTCATTAGTCAGCGAATGTTACCATTTATTAAATTAATAAGCTTCAGGCAGGCATATTCACGTAGAAGTGTCAAATTCGCCTTTTCCCCAGCGGCTTCGACAGATGGTTTACTAAAACCTAGAAGTCCATAGTCACCAGACGCGTTCTTCAAACAAGTTTCATCAAATTATTACCCACACTACGATTAATCAGCACAGCGTAAGTATAATACGGTCATAATTATCTTGTGGAATATGTTACCTAAATGATTGATTTATTGATTTTAATTAACGTGTTGACAACATTTGAATTTAAAAACAAATTTAAATGCTAACTATTGACTTATCAGAATCTGTTACAATTAATTATGCCTTTTAGCGCAGCAGCATATATCCGAAATATCCAGTGATTGTGCACTTTGTGATACAAGCATGAAATTTTGCATTGTACATTGTTTTTTAATGATATTTAGATGTTGGGCCACGCGAAAAAATAATTTTTTTGGAGAATATTTGGAAAATAAAGGAAATAATTTTAACTTTTTTTTATTAGAGTTAAAATAAAAAAATCCAACTTACACCCTTTAAACATGTAAATGTTAAACATTCAAACCCAGAATCAATTCAAACTCTTGGTCACAAACTTTGAAATTGTTTATTTTTGCCATAAAAGAAGTGGTTAATAACAATGTTTCTTATAATCAATGTTAAGGTTGAAATTTAAGGTATGTATTAATTTAAGACCTACTTTCTCTGCTTTCTCAGAAGTCCCCATCACAGAAAAACAAAACAGCACATGGAAGTGAGAATTTTTTCAAGAACATTCTTTTACATGATCCTACTTATCATCAGGTCGTGTATGCTTCCAACAGTGTTGTTCAGTTAGGCTCTCACGTATTATCTTTATTTAGCCTTTGTTCAATATTGTATGACTATAAAATGTGACTCTGGACTCTATCTGCCCCAAGACCCCCGCTTGATAGGTAGTGTAATAGAGCATTTATATAGCGCCCTTCCAGATACCTACTCAGAAGCGCTCTCTGAGCTGGCCTAAGTGTTACTAAATGTCATTTCAATGATATAATACAAATAAAGTACATCAGTTAGCAAAACAAATTACAATGCACAGTAAGCTGAGTTACTCCAAATCTGCTACATTGCATTTTGTGGCAAACATCCTCTTCTGTGCTTTGTTAATTTCTGAGCCTGTGCTTGTGCGGTCATATATGTATCACAAATCTTTGCAATGGAATACATCGACTAGTATTACTGATTGTGTACATGATACCTTTAATTAACAAAGCAGTTGTCAGAACTGGATACCTAAATTGCTTATGACACTCGTTGTTTCCATTTCCCCATATGCTTCATCGCGCAATTATTCCAATAAAAGACGATCTGCCAGTCGTGTGACCATTCGTCTGAACTTTGTTCTCATAGCATCCCACAGTATCTTCATCCCCAATTGCTCTGCATCGTTTATACACGTATCATCTGTAAACTTAGAAATTGTTGATGCAACACCATCATCTATGTCATTAATGAGAAATACAATTAGCAATCAATGGCCCAAGCACTGATTCTTGTAGCACTTCACTTAGCACTGTCGTCCAGTTAGAAGGCTTATTACCTATGCCCAATTATTGTCTTATTCCTGATAACCGGCTCATGTCAATAACTGCCCTCTTATCCAACTTGCTATCAACTTTTTGATCAGCCTTACATGAGGAAGCTGTGTATGTCACAGGCCTTGGCAAAGCCCAGGTGAATGACATCTGCAGGCTCTCCATTATCAGTCCTTTGATAGATCTCTTCAAAGACCTACAGATTCGTTAATATGTAACAAAGCAGTTTGTTAAATGCGAACGGCTTCTAGTAACTTCATGTTGACTGCCCTTTATGCCATTATGCTCTTTAAAATGTTCCATTATGTTTGCATTAATCATTTGTTTTCACCATGATCTTGTACCCTTGTTGAACAATGGCAATATCTGTCATCCCTCTATTCCCATGCTACGTACATCTCCAGTCTGCATTGATATGTTGAAGATCTGGGCCAAAGCCTCTCCAATTTCCGGTACTTAGCTGCTCATGAAATTGCTGAGCTATTGCTAGACTAGAGAAAACAAGAGCATAGCCAATGTTTCAATGATTAAATCTGGATAAGCCGTCCAAATGGCCAATGCGGCTTCTTACCATGTCCAGAGCATGGTAACATTAACAAGGCTGTTGCCAAATATTAACAACAGCCTTGTTAATACTAGTTGATGTATTCCATTGCAATGATTGATTTGTGATACAGCTCAGCCCAGCCAACGGCCGTGACTGGGCTGGAAGCATTCATTTCGATAATTTATAAAGCGCCTCTTCTAGGGAAACTACTCAGAGGTGCTCCCAGCCCAGCCACGGCCGCTGGCTGGGCTGAGCTGACTTGTGCGGTCATATATGTGACCACACAAGCACAGGCTCAGTAATCAACAAAGCACAGAAGAGGATGTTTGCCACAAAGTGCAATTTGGAGTTACTCAGCTTACTGTGCATTGTTTTGCTAAGTGATGTATTTTTTTAATAATATCATTGAAATAACATTTAACATTACCTAGGCCAGCTCAGAGAGCGCTTCTGAGTAGGTATCTTGAAGGGCGCTATATAAATGTTCTATTATATTACATATCAAGAGGGGTGTTGGAGCAGATCCTTTAGATGAAGTCCAGAGTCGCATTTTATAGTCATACGATATTGGATAAAGGCTAAAGATTACACATGCGAGCCTAACTGGACAATCCTGTCGGAAGCATACACGACCTGATGATAGTTGGTGTTCTACAAGAGGAAGTAGGATCATGTAAAAGGATGTTCTTGAAGGAAACTCTCACTTACATGTGCTGTTTTGTTTTTCTATGAAGTGGTCTTCTGAGAAAGCAGAGATAGGTAGGTCTTAAATTAATACATACCTTCAATTTCAACTTTAACATTGATTCAAAGAAACATTGATATTAACAATTACTTTTAAGAGCATAAATAGACAATTTCAAAGTTTGTGACCATGATTTTTAATTGATTCTGGGTTTGAATGTTTAACATTTACATGTATAAAGGGTGTAACTTGGATTTTTAGAAACATTTTTTGCACTTTAATAAAAATATTAGAAATAATTTTTTCTCCAAAAATGTAAAAAAATTATTTATTCGCGTATCTAACATCCAAATCTCATAACAATACAACGTACTACGTCTGTGCAAAATTTCATGATTGTATCACAAAGTGCACAATTAGTTTCCTAAGCCGCTGTACTAATACTGTATAAATAGATTTGGCCTGCGACACTAACTTTGACAAAGGATAAGCAATGTTTAAAGGTTTGCCAAAAGACTGAAGTTCGATTTTATAATACCAAAGAACACAGTTTTCTAAAGTATCCGCTTCTATTTTATCTTATACTTGTGCGCTTTTCAGATGCTTCAATGTTAATGTACGCTGCAATTGGCGGTGGTGGGATCGTTGTATTTACAGCCGGTGGAATCGCCGCCTACCATAATTTCGTGTAAGTCTAAAAATGTAATGACTCAATTCTCAAATCAAACCATCTCTGATTATTCTTGTTCCTGTCTGTGACTCGGTTCCTGATGTTATAAAGTTCACCCATTCTCATTTAGGTACTGCAACAGCATCGTTTTATTTAAGTGACTTTTGCATTATTGCGGAATTCACTCAGTAGCTTCAAGGCTACATTGGAGACAACACGGCACTTAAGGACAAAAACAATCGGCCACAGAAGGCTTACACAGCCGAACGGCGCGACTCGACCGGGTATATCAGAAGGTCTGAGGTTATCATATCGTCTAGGCAACTTGTCAATACCGACGAATATTCCGGTATCCACACCTTGCACAAGAGAACTCCCACATACTAGAAGCTACTGAATGAATTCCACAATTTGATGTAAATCTGCAAAACAACAGTCGATAAGATCGACGAAGATGGCCGAATGACATGCCCAGAAGTTATTCGGCCATCTCTATGATTTTTGCCATTGTACAATAATTTCAACCCTTGATCTTTACATGCCCCTCTGTTAACCGAAGGTCATTCCTATGCCAAAACATGAAATAAAAGGAGCACCGACGTACTTCAGGCTCGCCCATATAAAACATTTGGTGACTAAGATATAGCCATTTCTATTTAGTTTGACCGTTTGATCCTGACTTGACCTGGAAAATAATATACCGCGATTCATGTTTGAATTTGACTGCTGTGTTATCTCGAAGTAGACTTTATCGGACAGAGGAAAAAGAAGTAAATGAATCATTATTAATTTTTCCATGACAAAGCGGCAAAGGAGTCACGGAGCAAGAAGTTTTGGCGCAGACGTCTTGGTGCGACCGTTATGGCGCTGGACGTTTTGGCGCAGGATGTTTTGGGGCAGATATCTGACACAATATATAATGTAACACAAAGCATGATCGACGATAATAATTAGGCCAGACTGGGAATTGGAATGATGAAAAAATTATTCCTAAATAGAACCGGGATGGATATGAAGATTCTTACTCGTCTTGTAGCCTTATTATTCGCAATCTTTTCATCAATCCAGCTTCCAATTTAAACGGCAATATTTTTCATAAATCCAGCTTCCATTTAAGCATGACTATTTTCATCAATCCGGTATAATTTTCATTTAAGCATGATTATTTTCATCAATCCAGTTTCCATTTAAATACGATTTTTTATGTCAATTCAGCTCCCAGTTTAACAGTAGCCTTTTCGTTGATCCGTCATCTAGTTAAACATGATTCTTGTCACCGATCCATCTTCTACTACCGTCGCTCCCTAGGCTTGACCTGATTTGCCATGTGGAATAATTTACGACACTAAAGAGTAGATTGCCATATAATAAATTTATATAATGCATAATACACAATGAAGCAAATGAATCAATGTTCAATATTGGTATTTGCATTTTAGAGCAAAGAGGCAAAATAATCATTTCTAAGTATTGTACTCAATAATGATCATCTTCACTAGATTTTGACCGTATGAACTTGAAATGATTTAAGAATGTGTTAAATTTTAGTACAGTGTCTTCTCCAACGTAACCCTTATCGCCCTGGGCTAATGGATACTTGAAATAAGCCTTAAAAAATTATTTGTTTAATTTTTGGTCATGTCCATAGAATTTACTCTATAGTGACCTTTTCAACTGAAATTAGCCTTGGATAGTCCCACATAATTTTATGTAAGTGGTAACTGAGAATGGACTAATATTCCAAAACAGGAACATGCTGCCTGCAGCACTAGTGTGTCTAGGGGTTTCTGATGCAAATTGACACACCATGGTAAAGTTAGAAGTCATTGAACGAATGGATGAGTGCATGTTATTACAGGAGTCGTATTTAGTTAATTGGCAGTCAATTAGGCGCGCCAACACGTCTTACTGAAGCTGATCTTACAGCTCTGACCATTCCCGTTCTATTTTCGCGTGTGAGGCAGTCAATGAAAATAGAAAAAACATTTCAAGGAATGAGAGAGGTCCTGCTGGTCAGCATACTGCCTACCAAAACCTGTCTATTGATCTGTATACAACATGACTTCTAGCGTTGTATCCATCTTTATTATGCGATCAACATTAATATTAATCTGATTGACCGTATACTCTCTAAGAACGAGGGATTGGGCATCAACATATCGCTTGTTTGTCACATGTATTTTATCAGTTTGTTGGGCTGTCGCCGACCAACTTCGTCACATGTGCAATACTGGCAGCAGCGCTTCTACATGTAAATGATGGCGCATCTTGTGGGGAGGCCAATCACTTCATTACCACTCATAATCAAATCACCAGTCATGGCATCACTGGCTTTGAGCACATGAGCGCTTCTAACAACAGCATTGTGTGAGTTTGTATCATTTCATAGAGCGGAAAGTTGTTCGTTGGAATATTGCTTTGCAGTATTTGTTTTTTCATCCGCCTATCATCTGGCAGTCGCAACCTTCTGATCCGTAGGTTATATACAGCCTGACAGCCGTGTTCAATATTGCATTTGTCTGGTCCTCAAATTCTTTGACCGCTCGATTGCGTACCGTATTGTGGCAGCGCCCATGGCATCAACATATCGGTTGTTGTATGCGTGTAACTGATTAGTGGGCGTTCGTCATGGTGTCTTCAACCACCTTTGCTAGTCACTCTTCTTGCAGCCATGTCATTGTCTACATTACCAGCCATGGTATCACCAGCTACGAGCGCGTGAATATCTCTGCAGATAATGTCCCGGTGATCGACGAGTGTTTTAATGCTGCAGTCTTTTCATTCGTACACTGCCTGACAGCGGCTGTCTTTTGGTCTGTATGCGACCTAACAGCCACGCCGAACACACTGTCCTTCTCGTCCGAATACCGACGAACTGAAGCACATAGCTCGATACTTAACATGGCATCCTTTTCGTTCAGATAGCGCTTGGAATGGGCGCCAACATCAGCTCCAAAGTCTTAAGATGTCTTAGCCTGGGATAAGAATACACGGTCCTGCTTTTGACTAAAATTTATAGCAGCAACGATCACCGAAGTTTCATTCATCTAAACTGCAGAGGTCCAGTTTGGTGAATTCGGGAGAAGAGAATAACAGTATACAAGCATTTTAGTAGATAACGGAGTGTAACAAAGTCGACCAAAAGAAGACAATGGGTTGCCATAGTTACTGTACGCTTTCTTGGAAGTCTGCTGTCTGTCTTGATTTTTCTATTCATTTATGGGCACCCGCGAAGGCGGCGTCCTCTGCAACTCTTGCCCCTCCTCCCTTTCGCTTATGGACATGTCCAGGCGACGTCCTTTGCAATTCTTTACCTTTCTCCGCTTTGCCTGAGGAAATGTACTAGGTGGTGTCTTTTGTAGCCCCTTACATCCTCGTATTCGCCTGTGGATGTGTGTCGACGGTGCCTTTATTACCCGTTTTTGTTCTCTTCTTCGACTGTGGATATGTGTTAGGCGGCATCTTTTGCAATTCCCTTTCCTCTTCCTCTTCGCCCATGCGAAGAGGAAGGCGACGTCCTTTGTAACCCTTTCCTTCATTTATCGGCTGCCTCCTCTGCAACCCACTTCATTCCTTTTCATATGTAATCGTAATGTCACTTTTATCAGTGTTTTACTGCGCCTTTTGACAGACAGCCTCTCTCATGGTGTCTTCAACCAAGCGGAGGAATAATCCAAGCAGATGATACAGAACGAGGAACATACCAGAAAGAAGAAAGAAGTTAGACGTTTCCCCTAACAGCCGGACTGGTGCGCAATGGCCATGCAGGTGGACCGGTCATAATAATATTATGACCGGTCCAAATGTCTGGCCCTTGTGCACTCGTTATTATCGAACTAACGAGTCGATCTGCTGCCATTCAACGACGTACATTGTCGACGACTGAAGTCTTTCTGGTGTATTGTATACGATGGGTTTGACAACAAGGAAACATTTCCGTAATATTGTAATCATATGGGCCTACTTTATATTACAATGTCCTACCTTGGGTGTCCAACGGCGACGAAACGTTCTTTTATGTTCTTTTTTGAAGGCCAAGCTTCTTGTCCCTCGTTCTCGGGCTTCCACACTTCAGAGCCGAGCCTTCTCAGTTCCTGGCCGTGCATCCTGGAATGGACTTCCTGTCGCTCTACGCCTAATGCCAAGAGGCCACTCCTCCGTGTTCTGTGCCAACCTTAAAACAATTACTCTCCTGAGTAGATGTTTTTGAAGGGGCGCTAGATTACTTCTCCTATATCTGTAGTGCTGTATCGAATATTCGCTTCGTATTCGCCTCAGAGCCGAATAGTGGGCCAAATGGCTATTCGGTATTAGGCCAATAGTAGCGGTTGGACCGAATACGGATAGTAATCACGTAGCATCTGTTTCTGCAAATGCGGCTGCTGTATCGAGTGGACTGAAGTAACGCTCTTATTCACATTATATTTGCTGTGGTTGCACCCAGGCGTTGACTTAGCCTTGGCCTCTGCATTGCAGTGTCAGCCGTCTACTTCTAAGTTTAGTAAAATTAGTTCCATTCCTAGTTTACACAGACTTGCAGAAGAATACAAAAATTACGTGCTGTTAACTGCTTACTTTTAGTTATTAATGTAGGGAAGACCGAGGCTGTATGAAACAATTTGCACTTTATATTTTACCAACGAACTTCTCCCCAATTACGGTTCGCAATAAATAATTTGAATCATTCAAAAATGCATTTTAATTCTATGCAACGTTTCAAACGTGCAGCTCTATTAATTATGAAAAGAAGCGCAAATAAATAATTCTTTTCAAATGTTACAACTTGTTCCGGCTTTGGGTAAGTTGAAACAGTACATGGGGTAAAGTGTATCACTACTTTGAGTATTGGGGTAGGTTGTTACACCATGAATGTCAGTCTGGAAAAATATTTGATATAACTCCCTTTCAAGATGTCTACTCAGAGGCGCTGAGTTATTGCTCATATATATAAATGTATATATATACATATATAAGTTGTGCATCATATTAGCCTTATTAATTAAGTATTTAGGACTAATGTTATAATGTTATCTATATAAAAAAATATATATCAGACTACGTTTCATATGTGTATAACGAACTTTGGTAGACAATAGTTTAGGTTGGCGAAGTCATTTTCTTGCAAATATCGTGCTGTCTAAATTTCAAATGGAAGCTGAACTGATGAGAATCCTTGCAAAAATGTAAGCTGGATTAATTAATAGAGTCTTGTTTAATCAGAAGGTGGACTGATGAAAAAAATTATGTATAATTTGAGGCAGGACTGATGACAGGAATCCTTGCTAATATTGATCCATGATTAATTACAAGAATCTTGTTTAATCAGCAGCTGGATTGATGAAAGAATTGTGTTGAATTAAAAGCTTCAGTGATGAAAGAATAATATCTAACTAGAAGCTGGATTGATGAAAGAAATTATGTTCAATACGAAGCTGTACTGATAAAAGAATCATGCTTAAGCAGAAGAGGAATCTATGAGAACATTCTACTTAAGTAGACGTCACGTTGATGAACAATAACTTATTGCTTAAATGGAACCTGGATTGATGGAATATTCTTTGCTCAAATGAAAGTTGCAATTATGAAAAGAATGATGCCTAAATGGAAGCTGGTTAATGCAATTAATTCTGCAGAGATGAAAGCTGGAATGACTACAGAATTCTGCTTAAATGCTGGCTGGACGAATTGCTAGAGAATTCTGCTCAAACGGGAGCTGGATGGATGAAAAATGCCTTCCTAAATGTACATGTAGGCTACGTTTATGCTGCTGAATTTTATCTAAAGAGCTCTAACTCTGTGGCTAACCGGTATCCTAACAAACTGCGACAATTAAAAGGGCGCAATCAAAAGGGCGAGAATCATAAGGCGAACGTTCAAAAGAGCGTGCGATCAAAAAGGCAACAATGAAACGGGCGCACGTTTAAAAGGGTTGATGTAAATAAATGAACAGAGTATGTCAGCCTGCGAAACTATAAACATCTTGTAATCCATTTAATTTTGTTTAATCATAAACGCTTCAGTTTAAGTGGCATTGTTTTATCAGTAATGCTGCTGCTTAAGCAGAAATCTCTCCATCGATCCAACTTCCATTCAGGCATTATCTGTCTCATTAATCCAGCTTCCAATAAAGTAATATTATTTTCATCAATCCTGCTTCGATGTAAGTACACTTTAGTTCATTGATTCCGCTCATATCCAACTGAATTGCATTATAGAAGAATTATCACATAAATATAGCTTCCAATTTAGCAAAATTCTTTTCATCGTCCCATCTTCCATTTTGTCCTAATATTTTCATCAATCCAACTTCAATTAGGCCTATAGCAGAATGCTTTTCATTGAATATTTCAATGATTGATTTATGTATTCATCGATCTTGACTGGTAACATACATTACATGCAGTATAACGTTGCTCATATTGTTTATCGTAATAAATAAATGAGACATTACAAGCCTGCATGATCAACTACTCTTCTAAATATTTTTAATAGACATTTGCCTTATGCATCAAAGTGAGACACGTTGTATTAATTTTGTTGGTTGTTCGCCAATTAACTATAAATTAATCAAGCAGTCCAAGCCTGCATGATCAACTATTTCTCTAATTATTGTTATAAGCATCAAAGTGAGACACGTTGAATTAAGGTTGCTGATTGTGTTTTAACATCAAACTTGTATTATGATCACAGGGGAGAAAATTCCGAGGGAAATTGTCCTAAGGGGTAAATGTCGTTGGAAAGTTAGGGGGGAGATGTCTGGTACTGAAGTTGGGGCGGTTGGATCGAGTTCTGTTCTTTCTTCTCAATAGGTGTTAGGGTAAGTGATCAGACGGAGGGAAATGTTCAGGGAAAAGTCCCAGATGGAAATGCAGGGAGGATGTTGGGAAGAAATGTTCCTGAGGAAATATTCGGGGGAATGTCCGCACACCGAAGTTGATTTGTGTGGTTGCATCAAACCTAATCTCTGATTAGGATTTGACCAAATGTTGTAGAATCCGACACTGCTGTTGCCCATTTTATCTGTATCATTTCGCCCAATACCATTTTGTCCGTACCATTTTGTCCGTACCATTTTGTCCGTACCACTTTGTCCGTATCATTTTGTCCGCTACCTTTTGTCCGTACCATTTTGTCCATGCCATTTTGTCCGCTACCATTTTGTCCCCATGCCATTTTGTCCGTACCATTTTGTCCGCTACCATTTTGTCCGGTCACCCAAAGAATGTATTGCGCGATCTGCCTGTCAACTGTTGACATCCTCACAAGTCTGAGTGAAGTCTGTGATGTACGTGTATGGGCCTTCGTGCATGTGCTTTAGGCTCAGAAGTAAAGGTAAATCTAGGCGTCTAGCGCATAACCAATCAGCGACGCACATTCTGTCACGTAACCTTCTTGGACACCCAATCAGCGTCGAGAATTCTTGTCACGTGACCTTCTGAGACCATAACCAATCAGCGATGCACATTCTTGTCACGTCACCTTCTTTTAGCGATGATTCATGACGACATCGCGTGCACGTATCGACCCGAAATATCGCTAAACAGAGAGGCATGGTTGGTTATTCGAGACTACGTAAAGCGGATTTGATAGTGGCACTTGGCAAAGCTAACGAGTCTAACGGTGCTGCCTAAGTGGGGCTCATGATACGAAGACCACCTTGCCAGACATCCCAGTGCCATTACCTTCTGTTCCGAACTCATCGACAAGTTCATTATGGGACAGGACAAAAACCGCGTCACATAAAATCTACGAAAAGTCCAATTCGGCGATTAATAAATTCGCGAAGTGGGTAGAAGGGTACATCCCCAAAGACTCAAAGAGAAAAGTGAGTGAGAAGTTAGAAGCATTGAAAACAAAAGTTAAATCTATATTCAGTCAAAATAATAAACATAATTTTGAGAATCAACAGACGGCGTCAGCCATTAAAGGCTTTACTAAACAGTACACTATTAATGGAGCTGAAGGAATAGACGCCACGTCTTTTCTTAACATCGTTCGACCGCAGGTAGTTAGTCTGTTGTCGGGAAATCGGCAGACTAAAGTCAATATGGTCCTCACCTGTAGTATGGAGCGTACGGACATGAAAACCGGGCAAGTAGATTCTTGTAATTTTCCATTCCGCTCTAGGACTGAAGTCGTTTTAGACGCAACCGATCCAAAAGAAATTTTTAATCAGGGTAAAGATAACATCATAGAGTCTATCGCAGCCTTCCAGATGCGAGGTAGTAACTGGAGACTGAGAGCGGTTGTGAAATTGGATATCAACACAGTCGTTTATAAACCGTTTAAAGGTAGTTCTTATATTAATATTTATAGCGAATAAAAAGCTATCATCAATCTGGAGAACGAAGACGAAGAATGTTTCAAGTGGTGTGTAACGAGAGCCTTAAATCCCGTTGAGAGAGATTCAGGAAGAATTACGAAAAAATTAATCAAGCAGTCTGAGGAACTTGATTGGACAAGCATAGAATTTCCCGTCGCTGCAGATGCCAATGTGATAAATAAGTTTGAGAGAAATAATAATCTTAGGGTTAACGTTTTCGGATGCGAAATCCGAATTATGTGTCGAAGTTACGAGGAAACAATAACGAGAATATTACCTGCATTCCCTGCAACGAAGAAAGGTATATATCGTTTGGCAGAGAGGTCGTAGTTGATAAGTTTGTAAATAAGGTAAACAAAGAAATCATCGTTAAGCGCACTTTACGTTTTATCGATAGTTTTAAATTCATGGCATCGAGTCTCGACGCTTTATCGAGGAACCTGAGCAAAGATCAGTGTAAGAACCTATGCGAGTTTTACGATGGTAATCAGTTGGATCTCTTGCTTCGAAAAGGAATTTATCCTTACAATTACGTTGATTCCGTCGAACGATTGAACGAAGCAGAACTACCACCAAAGTCGACATTCTATTCTAAACTTAACGGCTCGGACATTAGCGACGAAGATTACGAGCACGCACGAACGGTATGGACAGGCGTTGAGAGAATATCACAATTTATACAACGTTTCCGATGTTCTCCTACTTGCCGATGTTTTCGAGAATTTTAGAGACATTTGCGGCGAACACTGCGGCTTAGATCCTGCTTGGTATTATACATCTCCGGGTCTTGCTTGGGACGCCTCTTTGAAGTTAACCGGAGTTAATTTGGAGCTGTTGAGCAATTACGACATGATTCTAATGATAAAGAATGGGATTAGACGAGGTATCAGCACAATTTCGAATCGTTACGGTAGAGCAAATAGCAAGTACATGGGAGAAGCGTTCGACGGCAGTAAACCGTCAACGTTTGTAACCTACCTAGACGCGAACAATCTGTACGGGTGGGCTATGAGTAAGAGTTTACCGACTCACGGCTTCGAGTGGAAGAACGACGATGAGCTAAACGATTGGAGATCGACGCCGTGTATATTAGAAGTCGATCTAGAATATCCTGACGACTTACACGATCTACACAACGACTATCCCTTAGCTCCTGAGAGCGTTACGCCTGAATCGTCAACCGTGTCAAAACCAATTCCGAACTTGAACGATAAAGAAAAGTACGTAGTGCATCACGAAAACTTGAAGCTATACGAAAGCTTGCGTTTGAAGGTAACCAAAATTCATGGAGGGATCAAATTCGAAGAATGGCTGAAAAAGTATATCGATCTGAATACCGAGTTGCGAACGATAGCTGCCAACGATTTCGAGAAAGACTTTTTCAAACTGATGAATAATAGCGTGTTTGGGAAAACTTTTGAAAATATCCATAATCGTGCTGACATAAGGTTGGAATGCGACGAGAAGAAGCCATCAAGCTAGCGGCGAAACCGAATTACGATGTGCGAACCATTTTCGACGAGAATCTAATCGCCATTCACATGAAATGGATGAAACTGTATTACGACAAACCGATACATCAAGGTATGTGTATCCTCGATTTGAGCGAAACGTTGATGTACGATTTTCACTACAGCTACATCAGGAAGAAATACGACCATAAAGCTATATTGCCTTATACTGATACGGATTCGCTGGCTTACGAAATCAAGACCGACGACTTTTACGCGGATGTCGTAGATGATGTTCGAAGTAGATTCGATACCAGCGATTATCTCAGAGACCATCCCTCTGGTATCGAAACCGGAATCAACAAGAAGGTCATCGATATGTTCAAAGACGAAGCCGGTGGAAAACAGATGGAAAAGTTTATCCCTTTGAAATCGAAGCTGTATTCGTACAGACTGGCTGAAGAGGACTATAAGAAATGTAAAGGCGTTAAGAAGAGCGTCGTCAAGAGGACGATTACTCACGACGATTACAAGGACTGTCTGTTCACCAAAAGAGAACAATCGTGAAAAATGAATGTCATACGGTTGCATCTTCACGACGTCTATACCGAAGAAGTAAACAAAGTAGCTTTGTCGGCGGACGACGATAAACGGGTAATTCGGGAAGATGGAATTAGTACGTTGGCATACGGTCATTACTCGCTGCGCTCATAATGAATATACCCGCCGAATATATAAAATGAGTGTTAACACTGATAAAATAATCGATGTCTGCGGCGTGGAGTTACCAAATATTCCCTTGTCGAACGTACAGCAGATCGAGGCTGCGAATCGATTAAACATTCGTCATTTTAGAGGCGTCTTCTTACGGGACGAGATACCAAAGACTCTACCGAGACAGAACGAGTGTGGTATCCTTAATCTAGACGATTCCAATGGGAAAGTAACTCATTGGACGTATTGGATAAAACGCGCCAATCACAAGATCTATTTCGATAGCTACGGGTTAAGTCCTCCGAACGAGTTGTTACAGTATTTACGAAGACCCGTGCTTTACAATAGCAAACGAATACAGCCCGATGGCGAAGTGTTTTGCGGACATTTGTGTTTGTACGTGTTAAAGCGTACGATGAACGACGGTTGTTATTTTCAAGAAGTGATGAACGATCTATATTGAGTTTGTCAACTTATGTTTGTTTGTAATGTTTATTTAAGCACTTAAGGTACGCGCAAGCTTAATGAGACTGTAGGTTTGCTTGTCATACAGTTAGTTGCTATTCTAACTTTCGCATAACACGGACGTATTGTTTCATTTGTACTAGACGTGTCGTTTCATTTTATGTGTACATGTAGATATGTTGTAAATATAAAAGTTTAAAAGAAAGTATTGTATTTTAAAGTTTTGATAACCTTAACCAATAGGAAGGAAAGTTTAAGGTTACAGAGTTTTTATAAATAAATATGATAGCATATTGAAACAAACATACCAGTCGATTAGTTTGGACGTACGGATTCGGATTCGACGCAAAGAGTCGTTTCAGGAGGCGTTACTCAATCTCAAGCGGATCATACTTTTCTAAGACGAGAAGGCACGAACGCTATGGACGGTGATTTAAACATGTATGGTAATTCGATTAAAGGTTTACCGACTACGTATCCCCCTCCGTTGAGCGCTACCGGCGATCCGCTGAGTAACAGCGACGAAGCCGTAAGCTGGGCTCGAGTTACGGCTCTAGTCAACGATGCGAGAACGACTAATAACGCTTCCCCGACTAGCGATAACCAGCTGGTTAATAAGAAATACGTCGACGAAACGAACGCAAGACGTTTCGTGACCGCGACCCCCACCATGACCTCGAACGAAACGACAATCGATGGTCTAGCTTATGTGGCCAGTGCGAACGAACATCGCATCTCGGCTAGGCATAACTTTGAACCGTGAAAAGCGTTTCAAAACGTCAGTTCTTTCCCGCTGTGTTGGATCGCCGATACATCAGTTAATGCTTGGATTCAGATGAAATATCCCGTTCCTTTGTCTATGTCGGGATTTTATTTTATTAGCCATGACGAAGCTACCCAGGGTGAACAAATAACTAGTTGGAAAGTTCAAGCGAGCAACGATGGAAATTTATTCGCCGATATCGTACCTTCTTCCAATTCAGTAGTTATGGTAAATGGAATTTCAAATAAATTTACATTTTCGGCGCCTAATTACGGGTACTGGAGATTTCAAATTATATCCGTGGATAGTGAACTGGGTTGGACGGGTGTCTCGATGTTGCAGTGGATCTTTACTCATACCGAAATTTCCCACCGGAACAGAAAATGTCACGTCGGTTACACACCTAGATTAACATCCAACACGAACAACTACGGTTTCTATGTGCATGCGAGTACGGAATTGCATAATAACAAAGCATTCAATGCTTTCAAAGACGAAGAAGAATGGGCTGTCAACCGTAACGAGCACTTCCAGCTACGAATTTAGTGTCCATCAGAGGTGAGCATCTGAAAGATCGGATTGAAAAGAAGAAGCAGAAATACCGACAGAATTTGCCACTGGATATTTGAGGCAGAAAGTGGAAACGAAATTTTTACCACTGTACGCCCCGCCTAATCCTACTTATTTAGGCAATACTTATCAAGAATTTAAAATCGAGTCCCATACAAAATATTCATTTTTTAGACTGCATTGCGTGAGAACCGAGGGGACAAAACCGGGATTGAGCACGATGCAGTTTTTCGTTTACGACGGCTAATATATATCTTAAAGAACTATATCAAACTTTAACGTATATCAGAAATAAAACCGTCCAAACAAGCGGTGTTTATGAGCTCCGTTGTTCTATGACGATTAATGATAATTTTCAATGATGATATTGTCAGCCAATGTTTGTTAATATGTTGATTTAGACACTTGGGGCGCAAGTGGGTGGTGGTGTTTGGAAGGGCTGTTAGGGGCGAATGAGGTGGCAGATAGAAGGTATTGATAAGACGTTTGATTGCTTCTATTAAGACAGTTGCTGCTCTGACTTCCGAAGGATACGGACGGTCGTTTTATATTTTAATTTGTGTACAGTAGTTTAGGCACTATATTTTACGTTGTTAATAAAGAAAATTGAGAAAATAAGAAGACGTGTCTCGATCCTTGTAGTTTGATAAGCTTAACTCAAGGAAAAGAAAGTTGAAGTTTACATTTTGGTGGCAGCGGCGGGATACGAAAAGAAGGCATCAAGGATTAAAGGATCAATAATCAAAAGGATTAATGTATAAAGGATTAAAGGATCAATAATCAAAAGGATTAAAGTATCAAGGATTAAAGATTCAAGAATCAAAAGGATTAAAAGGAATCAAGGATCAAGATACGCATAGGTTTAAAGAAGTGTTTGGATGTGAAATAGAGTAAGGGATCGTTTAGGATTACTGGGAGGTGAACTATACGGATTATACGAGTCAATTGGAGTAATTAAGTTTCTTTGTACTGAAGGCCAGGAAAGGAAAGATTATTTTCTGAGAGATTACTGACAAGGTATATTTTGTTTATTTTGGCACGAAACACAACCACGTCCAATTGGATAATTGTGAATTTGTTAGTATTAGGCAAACAACACCATGTTCAGTTTCAATAAAAATGAGAGCTCGTTAATATTGGTCTAAACAAATAAAATCGCGTTCAATCGATTTAATGAAAACTCGGTAATATTAAACAAACAAAAGCATTTATAATTGGTAATTTGCGAAGTCATTGATAGTAAACATACAAAATGGAGAAATTAAGTAGTGAAAGACGGGAAGAGATTAAGAAAATGTCGTCAGAAAGAATACAAAAGCAGTTAATAAAGGAAGGTTTAATGGAAAGTACGGTTAAAGCTATGTCTCGTACTGAGTTAATGCAAACTGTAGCAGATATGGAAATAGAAAAAGTAGGATTTACAGCTGAAATAGAAGGAGCTGTAGGAGGTGTACAGGGACAGGTTGTAGAAAAAGGGTCTGATATACCTATAGAAAAATCGACTATGGAAATGATGATGCAAATGGTAATGATGATGAATCAACAAGCGGAACAAGTTAGGAAGGAAGAAAGAAAACATCAGCAAGAGAAAGAGGAAAGAGCAAAACAGGTGAGAAGGGAAGAGTTAGAATTAAAGCGAAAACAAGAGGAAGAAAGTAACAGAATTAAGAAAGAAGAATTAGAATTACAAAGAAAACAATTTGAATTACAAATAGAATCACTCAAGCGAGATCGAGACGAAGCGGAGAAAAGAAGGTTGGAACATGCAGTAGCAGTAGAGGAAGCTAGGAAAAGTGAGGAACTGATGCGTCGAGAGTCATTACTAGAACACTCTAAGAGACAAGAGAAAAAGGAGACACGCGCTAGGGAAGTTGAGTTAGCCAATCAAGCTAGGGCGGAAGAAGCTCAAAAGCAACAAGAAGATATTGATCGTACTTTTGAAATGGAGAAAGCCAAAATAAAAATAAAAGAAGAGGAAGTACAAATTGCAAAGCAGCAGTTAGAATTCGAACAAGCGAGACGCAAAGAAGAAAATGAGAGAGATGAGAGAAGACGGTTAGAAGGAGAATCTTTAATAGCTAAGATGAAGAAGATTGGGGACGCAATGAAGCATGTTCTACCGAAGATGCCAGATGATATTATGGAAATACCATTGTATTTTGAGACAGTGGAGAATGCTTTTTGTAGTTTTGAGGTTGGAAGGAATTTTTGGGTAAAATTGTTATTACCTTTGATGACACCTAGGGCTCGCACTGTGCTAAACAGATTATCCTTGATTGAATTAGAAGACTATGAGATAATAAAGCGACATTTACTCAAAGAATTTAAACTTACTCCTCAGGAATACAGATCAAAATTCATGGAAACTAAGAAAACCAATAAGGAAACTTATATCATGTTTACTGCAAGATTGAGAAATTTACTTAACTATTACGTCAGAAGTCGATACATCGAAAAGAACTATGATAAACTATTTGATTTGTTAATTGCGGATAGACTAAAAGAAGCATTACCTACAGGACCATTGAATTTTGTTTTGTCGAAAGAGGGAAACGAGTGTTTTGAGTCAAGCATGATTGCGGATCTTGCTGATATACATGTGAATAATCGAATTGGTGGATTGGTACAGAATAAAATGAGTACAAATTATATGGGAGCAAGAAATGAAGGGTACCAAAGTGGAAAAGGGAAATGGTATCAGGAAACCAGAAATAGGAATCAAAATACGGAACTTTTTAATAAGTTTCCAGGATATGTTGGTGTGCCAAAGTCACCTAAGTGGAAGGAGGGCGAGTTTACAAAAGTAATCAGTTAACCAGTCATAAAAATACAACCGCAACTTTTGTAAACAAGAAATTCGATAAGAGTTATGATTCCAAATATCAAGTGAGAGATCAGAAAGGTTCGGCAAGTTATATGAAACAGTGTTACAATTGTGGAACAACAGGGCACATCGCTAAATTTTGCCATTATCCAGCCAAGACTTCTGAGATGAGTAAGTATCATGATAAAGCTAATGTGAATAGAATACAAGTTAGTGAACAGAACATTGAAAGTCAAGAGAATGAAAGTACGAACATAGAGGTAAAAACAGTCATGAAATGTAAGATCGATAGAGAACGTTTAATTTTAGTAAATACTACAGAACAAGAAACGGAAGCAGGAGGAGGATTATTTAAGAAAGTCAGTATGAAGCATATTCAAGTTGAAATTAGAGCTCATGAAGGTCAAGAACCAATGATAATTAAAGCGTTGTATGACTCAGGTGCAGAAATTCCAGTAATAAATGCAAAGTTATTACAGGGAATGAAAATTGAAGAAGTAGGATATGTAAATTTACAATGTATGGTGGGCGAACCAATATTTGCTCGTTTAGTGAAAATAGAAGTAAGAGTTGCTGAAGAGGAAAATGAGGGAAAATATGAAAGAGCGGAAACGATGGAATATTTGACTCCTTACATGAAATTGCTATACGCGGCAATAGAGAATGTAAGCAGCAGTGAACAGTTTTTGATACATCCAGAAATTATTGAAGAACTAAGAAATATACCGCAGATCAATGTGATGACAAGATCACAGTATTGGTGTAATGAAGGCAGAAATGAGGAAGAAGACCAGATAAGGGATGAAAGGAGAAACAAGGGTGATGACACAGCCGATAAAGAATCTGATCATGTAGAAATCGAATTGGGTGAAGGAATATTGAGTAATTTGTTTCCAGAGCAAGAAGATGAACATGTAAGGCAAAACCGATATGCTGATGTCGAGTTATTTGAAAAGCAACAGAAAGAGGACGAATCTTTAGGGAGATGGTGGAAATTAGCTGAAGAAAACGAAAAGAATTTATATGTACTCAATGGATTGTTACATCGAAAAGAGAAAATCTTAGGTCATGAGATTGAACAACTTGTATTACCTAAGAGTCGAAGATTACAGATTATGAAATTGTCTCACGAATCTGTAATGGGTGGTCATTTAGGAGAGGAAAAAACCAGAGAAAGGATCAGATTATCCTTCACATGACCAAAGATGCGTAGAGAAATAGAAGAGTTTTGCAAATCTTGTGTAAATTGTCAACTGAAAGCAAGGAGTGTGATTATGGATAGAGTTCCAATTAGAGCTATTGTTAAAGAAGAGGTGGCATTCCAAAGAATGACAATGGATGTAGTGGGACCAATTGAACCTATGTCGGCGGCAGGACATAAATATTGCTTGTGTGTAGTGGATTCATGTACAAAATGGCCAACGGTATTCTTATTAAAGTCGTTAACAGCAAAAGCAGTAAGTGATGCATTGAAGGTCTTATTTACAAATGTGGGAGTTCCTGCAGTGATGACGAGTGATCAGGGAACTAATTTTACAACCGAATTGACCAGAGAATTTATGAGAGCAATGGGGTGTACTCCAAGATTTGATACACCAGGACATCCAGAAGCAGCAGGCCTAGTAGAAAGATGGAACCAAACTTTTATTTTGGAAAATCCAAAGCAATGGCATAAAATCATTCCATTTACAGTTTGGGCATTACGAGAAGTACCTAATGCAACCACAGGGGTATCTCCTTATATGCTCGTATATGGAAAAGTACCGAGAGGACCATTGACGATTTTGAAAGAAGTTTGGACAAAAGAAATTGAGTCACCGCCAAATTTGAAAGTGAAAACAGAAAGATACTTACAGGAGTTAAAAGAAAATCTCAAAATTGCAATGACATATGCAGAAGAACATACTCGTGAAAAACAATTACAATATACTAATCAATACAATAAAAAGGCAAAAGATAAGAAATTTTCAGTAGGAGATAAAGTAATTGTACTTTATCCCACATCTACCCATAAGTTGTTATCAAGATGGCATGGTCCTTGTTCGATAATACAAAAGAGATCAAAGTATTCTTATTTAGTTAATATGGGAGATGGAAATCGGAAAATAATACATGCAAATAAGATACGAAAGTTTATTGCTAGATCACTGAGTTGTGGTTTAATTGTGGACCAAGATCAGGAATCAACAAATATGGGAAAAACAGAAGATGTGAGAATTATTCATTTGAAACAGGATCAAATATCTCATTTGGATAATTTGCAGAAGACGGAATTACTCGAATTATTAAACCGCTTTGCAGATCGATTTTCAGAGCAACCAGGATTGTGTACGTTGGTGGAACACGAAATTAATTTGAAACCAGAATTTTGTGTAAAGGAATTTAAGGCGTATCGGATACCTTTTATTTATCGAGAGGAAGTGGATCGACAGATACAACAGATGTTACAACATGGAATCATCAAGCATTCGTCTAGTCCCATGGCCAGTCTCTTGGTTGTGGTTAAAAAGAAAGACTGTTCTTTACGATTAACCTGTGATTACCGTTATTTGAATGCATGTACTGTTGAATGTAGATATCCAATGCCAAATGTAAAAGATGTACTGAATCGAGTTGGTAAGGCTAAGGTCATTTCAGTATTAGATTGTCGGAGTGCATACTGAACCTCTCTGGTCAAACCGAAGATCAGTGGAAGACAGCATTTGTAACTCATAGTGGTTTATATGAATTCACGAGAGTCCCATTTGGTTTGATTAACTCGGGAAGAACTTTTGTCAAGGCTATAAATTTAGTCTTAAAACCGGTTAACGAATTTACAGAACCATATGTGGATGACATTGCGGTATCGTCAAACGAATGGAAGCATCATTTAAAGCATTTAGAATTAGTGTTGATCGAATTGCGTAAACAAAATGTAACATTGAATTTAAACAAATGTTTAGTTGGCAAGCATGAAGTAGAATTCATAGGCCATATTGTTGGATCTAGTCATATACGCATGAATCCAGAAAGAATAGAAAGCTTGATTAATATCCCAATACCAAAATCTAGAAAGCAGGTTAAACAACTGTTAGGTTTTTTTAATTTCTATCGTGGATTTATAAAAGACTTTGCTAATATTGCTAAACCGCTGACAGATTTTACTAACCAACGAACAAAAGATCCGATTTCTTGGAACAAGACATTACAGCAAGCCTTAGATACGTTGAAGAAGGCTGTAAGAAAGGATGTTATGCTATATGTGTTTGAAGTGGGAAGACCATTTTCCTTGTATTGTGACAGTAGCGACTATGCTGTAGGGGCTATATTAAGTCAAAAGGATGATCAAGAAATAGAGAGATCCTTGGCATTTATTAGTAAAAAATTGACGGATACGCAGACCATATGGGCTACAATAGAAAAAGAAGCTTATGCAATAATTTGGTCTTTGGATAAATTTAAAGAAATTGTACGTGGGTCAAAAATTATTATTTTTACGGATCATAATCCATTGACCTATATTACAGAGACTATGCCAAAGTCAGCTAAGTTAGTTTGATGGTCTTTGGCACTTCAAATGTTTGATATTGAAATTAAGTACAAAAAAGGGAGTTTGAATATAATAGCAGATTATATGTCAAGAATGTAAATAAGTATGATTTTGTCAAATTTTGTTTATGCCAAAATCCAGAAGAAGGGGAAAGATAAATGTCAGCCAATGTTTATTAATATGTTGATTTAGACACTTGGGGCGCAAGTGGGTGGTGGTGTTTGGAAGGGCTGTTAGGGGCGAATGAGGTGGCAGATAGAAGGTATTGATAAGACGTTTGATTGCTTCTATTAAGACAGTTGCTGCTCTGACTTCCAAAGGATACGGACGGTCGTTTTATATTTTACTGCGGCATTGAAACTAAGCTTGATCTGGATATCGACGACCGATGATTTTACCCGCTCCGATCGTTTGCTGACGTCGAAAACGAACAGCGGGAAAAGATCTTTATGATCGGCCGGTGTGATATTGCTCTGAGTAATAAGTTGATCCATTCCGTAGAATTTCTCGCTAAGCTTCGCTGAATCTCTGTACGCTCTCGAAAACTGTTGATTAGGGAACGAGAGGTTATAGTCGACCGCCGGGTATCTTTCCTGGTTCATCGTCACGTACATGTTTTTGAGATCGCAATGATCGAAAATCGATGGATTGGCTTCTTGATCACCGCTCCGATTCGTCTGAAATCCAACGATGATATACATCGGTTTCTCCGGAGCCATCTTAACTCCTAGACGCCAACTGTACGTGATCGTTTGAGGAAGCGATATGGTTTCGCATTGATGGGCGCGATAGGCTACGGGCACCGTCGAATTTGCTACGATCGTTTTATACAACAGCGTTCTTTTCGTGTCAGACGGAGTCACGTGAGGCATGAACCACGAGATTTTATCGATGTTTACCCTTCCGTCATCGACTCAGTTAGCTCCATAAATAGATCGTCGTCGGATTTGCAAACTAGCGTTAGAGTCTGTTTCATACCGTAGATGACCTTATCGTAATCTTCGCAGAATCCAAAAATGTGATTGAGAGGCACGACGAAACTAAACGTGCCTTTAGCCGTCGGTTTTCGAATGAGATACGCTTGTCTGATCGTGAGTCCCGAGTTATTCACTATAACGGCATTTGCCGTGGTATCTTTTGTCCACCGTTGGTTAAGACTTTGCGCGAGAGCAAAGTCGTTGGGATATTTCAGTAACCCGAGCATTGTCGTGGCTTGACCCGGATGATAAACCGATTCGATGTCTTGACTCGAAAGGGTATACGATATCTGGTTGAACAGGTGCATGAGTCTGTTATTTGTGATGGCTACGGCGTCGGCATCGACGTACGCGGTTCCGTCCGCTTTAGTCAGCCTACCTTCGAATAACAGGTACGACTCGGACGGATGACTAAATAGATCTTGAAGTTCGATATTTATACGAATCTCACCGGCGTTGTTTAGATTCGTTCTCGCTACCGGCTCGTACTCGTGCCATTCGTATCTCTTCATTTCCTCGTCGGTTAAGGGAATGTTGGTAAATCTTAGAATATCCGATTGCATCTTTTTAATAAGATAGGATATTATTTTAAACGACTTTCATCCCAGCTCCATTTAAACGTCGCACAAGATCTTGGATAGCAATAGCGTTCTATTTTTGGTTCGGTATTCCAGAATCGTAACCAACCAGTAGATTATTTATGTTTATACCTTCGTTGTTGTTGATGCCTCGCTCACCGATCAATCGCGCTAAAGTTTCCACGCTCTTTTGAGTAAGCGGTGGACGTGCCTCCTGTGGTGGCGGTAATTTAGGATATAAAAGTTTAGCCGCGGCTTTATCCACCAATCGCTTTCCCGCATCGATAGCTGCAGTCTTACCGACGTCGATCGACGTCGATATTGCCTGCTTTCCGATCTGTTTCGCGGCATCTTTTCCTGCGTTTAACGCGGACGATGCAATCCGTTTTGCCGCATCCTTTTGCCGCATTCTTTTAAAAAATCCGGATATCGTGTCGAATATTCCCGCTCCACCGATAACGTATCGTTTCTTAAACCTTCCTCTGGTAACGATGAGAATTTTTATAATCGCATCATTATGTTTTTATATCCGACTTTATCGATATAGCTTTGCCGTAGTAATTCATCGCATATACCGACAATTTCGTTTCTTAATCCCGTACTTCCCGCTTCGAAGCTAGCCATTCATAGACCAAGCATGTCTACCAACGCATTAGGATCTTGCGGGAGAACGACGACTCCTCTGCTTGCCACGATGCCTTTAGTCTTCGCATCCCATATCGGCTTAATGATATTTCTATACTTTCTGCTCTTGGACGATTTAGGTCTGTTCGGATTGTCCGGTTGCCTGATGACGTTCGTCGATTCAAGAATATCCTCGTACTGTTCTAGAATGTTTTTCCCGTATATCGACTTGTTAGGACTCTCCATCGTTAATAACTCCCAGAGCCCAGGAGTTCCCGAGTACGTCGATTCGCCCACCGTTATATTGTTTCCTTGAATCAAAATTGGAGTGTCTCCGATGAAAAACTTTCCGTCTATAGAATTTATGCCGAAAGTAGTATCCGTCGACTTTCTGTTCGAGGCGTATTCTTTTAAATACTTTGTCGCGATGTCTCCTAATTCTAGAGTTCTGATATCCGATACAGGATCATCGTCGTAAGCTTCGATCGATGGGTACTGCAGAAATTGGACAGCTTTTATCGATGTAGATAAAGAGGTTGGTAACGTCCGAAGCGCATCTACAGTTGTCGTTGAGTTGAGCTTTGTTTTATATTATTTAGCTCCTTGGAAATTTCAGACTGAGAGTCGATGAGGGGTTTGTACTTCTTTTTAATTCTCGCTGTAGCCCCGTATCACCAAATTTCTCAGATAACGAGTCTTGTTTTATATTCTTTTTCAATTCACTGTACTGTTTAACGATAAAGTCTCGTTTCGCATAATCGGTATTTTTTAAAAACGACATTTTTAATTTGGTATCATAATGCTTTAACACAAACGCAGAACGTAAAACCCAACGTAAAACTCAACGCAGAACGCGTTCTACGTTACCCCATTTTCAACGCGATAAATGTCTCGAGTTCGCGTAGTATTAACGAATATCTCTCGTTCGAGATACTTCCGTCTTCTAAAGCATTCGAAACGAGCCCGCCGATTGTATTGAGTTTTGCCTCCGCCAACGTCTCGATTCTTTCGTGTTTCTTTAGTTTTGATTTGAGTTTTTGATTGATTAAACCACCGACAGCACCCAACGTGCCAGCTACTGAAGCCGTTACTCCCGCGACCATTGCAATCGGTGTTGCAATCCCCGTACCTAGCCAACTGACCTCTGTCATAGCGAGTGCTACCGTGGTTATTGCTAGGCCGTTTTTCAATGCATTGATTATTTTTACACCTCTACGGTACTTTTTACTCAACGCCGCTCTTTTATCGCGTTCTCGAGTTATCTCTTCTCGAATTTCCGTGATTTTTTTAAGTCGATACTCGTGCCCGAGTCCGTCGATTTCGTCTGTCGTAAAGCATGGCTTCTCGCGTGTTTCCATTTTTTTATTGCTCGATACATTTTCTTAAATATCAATCGAAGTAATGAACGAGATAATTAATGTAGCAAAGAGGGTCTTCTTCAATTATGATAACAACGGAATCTGAGTTGTTTTGAATCGCAATCGTGAAATCGTTGACGGTTTCAGCAAAGGTTCCGTCATGAATGATGCATCCGGCTCCTTTGATATTCTGTCTCATCGAAATCAGGCACACTCCTCTAACCATTCGCACTCCAAGACCTAGCGATAGCGTGATCGTTTCTCTAGGCTGAATCGGGATTTCATTTTGAGCAAATATCTCCCATCTTTGTCCTCCGTGTTGTCTAAAGGGCTTGTGTACCACTTCTGCTTTCGGTCTCCAATCCGGGCGAGTTCTAGCCAAACTCGGACGAGCGGGTTTTGTAAACCCCATTTTATGTATTGGTCGTGACATTTTTATTTATAGGAAATTAAGTTTTATAGCAAAAATCCAGAATTCGGAATGTTTTGGAACGGCGAATTAGGACCGAGTATAAGTCTATTTCTTGCTTTCGCGAACCCAGGGCCATTACGGATATAAATTCCTTCTCTTGCGTGCTCTAATCCTTTTCCCGTCCACGGCTTCAAGTAAAGGCCCTCGGCGTGGCGTACAATCCTTACGTTGTCACCTCCTCCTTTGATCTATATAGCCCCACCTCGTGAACCGCTTATTTTATCTATGACTTTCGACCCAGCCGATGCGTCTATACCGGCTAAAGCTCCCGTAGCCAAGCTAGGTAATACGCTCGATAGAAGGAATTTACCCACAGTAGCTAGAAAGGGTAGTATGGCGCCGATAAAACCACCTTCGACTTCCGCGTTATGCATCAGTTGCGATTTACTCATTTTAAGCGTAGTGCCCTTTCCACCTTCATACGCTTTGGTCAACTTATTGACTTGCGTCTGCGTAAGAGCTAAAACGTGTTTGCCGTGTATATCTCCGTGAGTTAATTGAATGTTAACACCGGTTCCCGCTCGAATGGACCTTGCAATGTTAGCCTTTTGTCCGTCCGAAAGATTAACTTATACGTGTTCGTATCGACTCATTTTACATATGAACTTTTAATTCTTTCACGCTTCTCTGATGTGAAACCTTATCGATAGCTCCTCTCCTCTTAGGTTGATAAGTTTTCCATTTTTATCTGTAAACGTCGTTTCCATCGACGAAATCGTTCACAGAGTGACGGGGAGGTACATCAAATTTGTCGGTGCTTCGATGACCTTGTACCCAGGTCCCACGTTTGGAAAAAAGGAATAGATAACGTTTTCAGTGGTTCCATTCGTATACGGGGCTCCGATGATATCGCTCGTTATCCTCAAACTCGTAATACTCATTATATCGACCAAGTTCTCCGATTCGTTGTAACCCGACGTGTATCTATGGCTGTTGAATCCGAGAATCGTTCTGATAGAGTTCGGAGTCGTAAAATCTCCACTAATTCTCCACTACGTTCAAGACAGTCTTCAGCGCATTGTTGTTCGCTTCCAACCCGATAGTGTCTATCGCTTTAAATGTCGTAATGGCTATCTTCTTTCATGACTCTCGGCACGTATTCGTTTATATCCGTGATTTCGTACCAGCCTTCTGGAATGTCCAAGTTAAACCACGTCGTTCCATTATCCGGAGAATATCTTAAGTTGTTGTTCGTCGCGTCGATATTAGGCCAAGAGTAGTACGTTTCGAGATTGACAAGAGCCATTTCATACTTTTTGTTTTTGTTGAGCTCGATCAACGGATTGAACCGAGTCCTTATTCGCGTGCTCTTTTCGCTCAACAAAATTTAAAATGACGACTTTGGCTCCGTGTTACGAGCCGTCCTTTCCGTGATGTCGACGATCATTTGTAGAAGAGATTCCATTGCTTCTATTATACTCTATTTTTAATCATTTATGATGGAATGTAGAATTCATCGAATCCGCATCTATACTTTCCCTTGTTCTTTTCACTCGTCTGATCAATCACTACAAAACCGTGATGTAGCTTCCATGCTCTTTCGCATAGTTGTTTAAACTCCTCCTTTGGCATGTCCGTACTCAAGTGATCGTTGTAGATGTGATTAATATTTTTCAGGTCTTCAGGAAACAAGCAGATAAGATTTGCATTCTCTCTGATCGTTTGTCTAGGCATTTTGAAATAGTTCTGTGCGAGGTAAAAGCAGTCAACGTTACTGTGCCTTCCTCGGATGTTGTAAGTTTCGCATTTGTTCTGTTTTTCTAACTGTAAATCATCGAAAATCATCAGGTTCTTCTTTTCGCGATTCAAGTCTCTAGGATCTGGTACGTCTTCGGACGATTCAAAAACTTGCAATCCATATCGGATTTTTTATCTATCTGTTTAGCCATTTCCTCAACCACGAATGCGGGTAAAAAATTTAGTCTCATGATCTCGTCTTGACATCCGAATAAGCGGATGATCGATTCTTTTGGTATTTTTTCTTCGAATGCTTTCTTGAGTATTTTATACTCTGGTTGAAAGAGAGATCTTCCGAATGCCTGTAGGTTATCGTAGTCTAACCATCCGGGTCTAAGAAGTAAATTAAGCAGCAGAGTCGTCTTACCGCATCCAGATTTTCCTAAGATCAGTCCTCTTATACTTCTCGGTAACAGAAGATTATTGAATCTTTTCGATAACGAATCGTTCCACGATGAATCTTTCACTTCCATAGTTGTCGTTTTAAATATAAATAACATTGTATTTAAAAAAAGAATGTTCTGCGTTAAATATAAGACACAAGCCGATACTAAAAATATCTTTAGCAAAAATGGACGTCCAATGCTCAGAGGCACGTGCGCCGTGTGCGGAATAACAAAGACGCCATTCGTGAAAGCCGCAGACGGCGGTTATCTTGTCGGGTTCCTAAACTCGTTCACTCGTAATATAAAATTGCCTTTGGCCAAATTTCCCGGTGAAATGTATCTTCCAGGTCACTCGTTTACGTGACCAGGAACTAGAGATTAGATTTGCGACTGAACCCCGACGGGACACCGAAAGATTGGTTGAGGCCAGTTGATAGAGTCGATGAAGCCGCTTATCGCCACGATTTAGCTTACGATCGGTATTCCCACACAGCGTCTAGGAATGTTGCCTCCAAAGCGATGGTAAACGAATTAAACAACATTCCTAATCCTAGCGTACGGGAGCGAATTGAACGAATGATAGTCAAACCTATCTTAGCCCCCAAACCGAGTCTCGGTTTAGGGGTTTCCAATTTTAAAAAAACTTCAAAATTACAATAAAAAAAGTCTCCGTTGAAATGGACTGATCAACTCGCTGAAGAATTACACAGGCCCTTTGTAAGGCAATTTCGATAAAGGAAGGTGTACGTTGGAAGTATCGATGAAATCTGGGCAGCTGATATAGTCGATAGGCAGTCTTTCGCCGAAGATAACGATGGCGTTAAATGCCTGTTGACCGTAATAGACGTATTTTTCAAATACGGTTGGATCGTTCCGTTAAAGGATAAGAGATGAAATTCAACAGCTGAAGGGTTCGCTAAGATACTCGCGAACAGCGGGAGGAAACCGGGAAAATTTGGGTAGATAAAGAATTTTACAATAAAGACTTTAAAAAACTGGTCGAATTGTATTCTACCGAGAACGAAGAAAAGTCGTGCGTCGTCGAGCGATGGAATAGAACGATGAGAGAAAAGATGTTTAAATATTTCTCGGCTAATTCGAGAAGATATATCAACGTGTTGGACGTTATGGTTAACAGTTATAACGAAACTAGACATTCTTTCATTAGAATGCCGCCTGCTAAAACGAGCATAAAAAAACGAAAAGGTCCTCTAGATGAATCTTTACGGCAGCGAAACTTCTGAACCCATTAAACTTAAATTCTCGATCGGTGATAAGGCAAGAATAACGAAGGAAAAGACGATCTTTGAAAAGGGTTATACACCTAGATGGACTGAAGAAGTCTTTACAATTACTAAAATTCAATACACTTATCCTCCAACTTATAAGATTGCTGATTATAACGGTGAAGAAATACAGGGCTCGTTCTACGAACAGGAGCTTCAAAAAACTACGCAAGAAATATTCAGAGTCGAAAAGATAATCAGGAAACGCGGAAACAAGTCGCTGGTTAAATGGCTAGGTTACCCAGATTCGTTTAATACCTCGAGTCGTTAACGAAGACTTGACGACGTTGTGATAACTCGTGCACGCGCGATTATTAGTCATATCGAAACCATAGGAAATAACACGATGTTTACGTCTCAGCCTACATCCTTGTGTGCACGGTCACGCTCGGTAGGTCTCGCTCGAGCGCGTCATCGATACTTCGGGAAATTACCCGTCGCTTACGCCGCGTTCTATAAATAGGCTCGGCACGTCACGGTCACGCGGTGCGGGTCGATACGTGCACGCGGTGTCGTCATGAATCATCGCTAAAAAAGAAGGTCACGTGACAAGAATGCTCGACGCTGATTGGGTGTCCAAGAAGGTTACGTGACAGAATGTGCGTCGCTGATTGGTTATGCGCTAGACGCTAGACGCCTAGATTTATCTCAACTCGCAGGCCCACACGTTTCGCTTTTATTTGGTTTCTTATGTTTTGAATAACTTTGTTTATTTAAGATACCTAAAAGCCGAAAAGGAAAGCAAGAAAAAAGCCGCAGCCAAGAAAAGAGCCGAAGCCAAGAAAAAAGCCGAAGCCAAGGCAGAAGGTAAAACATATATAAATATTTCTCAACACAAAGGTAAGCAAAATTTTAGACAACTTGATGTTTTGGTTGTTAATGCTTGGGAATAGGAAAACTTGCCTTGGTCGAATTCTGCAAAGGAATATCGTAGAATAGTCGAAGAAATAAGCGACTGAAAAAAACTGGTTCTGGACTTGAATTGGAAGAGTGGGGGCTACTATTATTACTTCAGCTTCTATATAGACTGATGCTGCGTTCATATTTATACTCTGAACAATCTGTTAACCCATGAAGAATCACGGGTCGCAAAATATAATAGCTCACGATTCAACACGTTTCCTCCCATCAGTTTCAGCGGCCGTCGTGTTGTTTACCCGCGAAACGCCCTTTGAATAACGTATCTTTCACCCGTATATTATTAACGGCGATTCAACCGATTCAAATTCGAGTATCGTCCAATAAGTGTGTATTTAATTTTAGAACCCGTGAAGAATCACGGGTCGGAAAATCTAATAGCCCGCGATTCAACCCGTATCCTTCCATTGCACAGAAAGGCCACAACTTGCGCCCCGAAGGCAACGAAATTCAGCGGCCGTCGCGCTGTTTACCTATTAAACGCCCTCTGAACAATGTTGTTTATACCCGTATTTAAGTAACGGCGATTCAAAATCGAGTTTCATCCATTAAGTGCAACTCATGTTAATAACTGTACATATACTTACATTACACGATGCATTCAATTTTACTAACTGCAAATATAGTTACACAGACGTGAATAAACAGTTTTTGAAACTTGAATCGGACATACTCGACAGGGTTTGCGCGCTGTCCAATCACGCACTGTCAAATCATGCGCCTTGAATATGAAAGACAGACAAACACGGGACTTGGGTAATTATTAGTTTAGGATAGAGCTATTATTACCTATGGAGTGCCACAGGATTATTATCTTGGGCCACTCCTATTCCTTCTTTATATAAATGACCATGCTCATTATTTTGTCCTCTACTATATGCCGATATTGTTCGTTGACGACACTAATATGTTTCCTTCACACAAATCATGGGCAAAGCTGCTTGAAACTATTAACTTGGAGCTATTCAAAGTAGCCGGTCGATTTTTTGCAAATAAACTCACGATCAACCTAGATAAGACCAATTTTATTATACTCAGTTCCCATAGAAAAATTGTATCAAAGGATATAAAATATAAAGATTAGATTGGATTATATTGGATTTCGTGTGGCACAGTGGCCGATAGGTTAGAGCGGTCAGCCCGTAACGTTCAGTGTGCGCTGTGTGCGGGTTCGAGCCTCGTCCGAGGCGTCAGTCACTGTGTAGGCACCTTCAGCAAGTCATTCGCGCACAATTGCTCTGCATTACAACTACAATTGCGCGCCGAGGCGTGGGTGTGCACTTCTGAGCAAAGAAATGTTGGAAGAAGGGCGATATCAAATTTCGGTAATAATAATAATAATATAAATATCCACTTAAAGTCGCACCCACCAGTCAGGTAAAGTCCGCCAAATTCCTTGGAGTGTACATGTATGTTGACCACCAGCTATCCTGGGCCGTACAAATATGTACTTCTGGCACGGTGGCCGATTGGTTAGAGCCCGTAACGCTCAGTGTGCGCTGAGTGAGCGGATTCGACCCACGTCCAAGAAGTCACTGTGTAGGGACTTGAGCAAGTCCTTCGCGCATAATTCGCGCTCTACAGTACAACTGCACTTGCGCCGTCTCAGATTCCCACAGGATCGGTCTATGACATATCAGATGTTATCAATCTGGCTTTTGATCCCACGCGTGTCGCCCATGCGCACCTCCGAAATAGTTAAATTAGTTAACTAGTTAGAATTATCTTTGTTTCTGGGAACTGATTGATTTCTCCGAGTGCGCTTAGATTAGAAACTATGTTAAATTGCTAATACGGCGGTTTTATTTTCTGCTAGCAATTCTGCTACTTGGGCGTTCCTTCTAGCAGGATTTCAATCACATTATGGAATATACTGTGGGAATCTGAGATGGTCATTAGAAAGGATGCAACTTGTTTTTAAGTGACTGAGGAGTAATAGAAGAACGTATTGCCAGCGGAAGAGCGTTCCAGATGAGCCCGAAGATCTAAGAGTAAATTTTATCATCGAACTAGAACAACTATTACTCAGTCTCGATCTTTTGCTTCATTGGACCCTCTCTGTGGAATGGTCTTTCTCCAACTGTTCGTTCCAAACTTCTATCTGAGTCTCAGCATTTATTTTAATGATTGATGTTCTTTATATTTTCTTGCCTATTGTGGCTACAAATAAACAAATAAATCACTGGTGATGAAGGTTTTGTCAGTCAAAAGAGCCAATCTATTTGTTATTGTGATTTGATTGATTGATTGAACATACATAGGTGTGGGCTTACTGGTGGTGAGGGCTTTGTAGGTCAAAAGCGACAACTTAAAAGCTTTTCTGAATTCAACAGGAAGCCAATGCAGCTGGTGGAGTAGGACATGTTCGTAGTGGGACACGCAGGAGGTGTTTTGTATACGCTGCAGTCTTCCATGCCTGACAGACAGACAAAAAGTGAATTAGAATAATAAAGGCGAGATGAGACAAGTGAGCAGGCTTTGGTTTCCAACATATCTTTAGTTTGAGCCGACCATTATGTGAGGTATTGCCCTGAGGTAATAGAAACAAGATTTACAAAGGCTTGTTATGTGTAAGCTTGGGCGATTAGTGACTTTTACTAATCGCGATTAATAGGCGTCAATTAATCGATTAGTTCGATTAATTAATCAATAGGCGATTGATCGATTAATCGATTAGTAGGCGACTAATCGAGTATTCGATTGTTCCATTAGCTCGACGGTTCGATTAGCTTGATTAGTAATATCACAACTCGTGTCATTGACTATGTTCCTCAGTAAATGCTGAATTGCGGTAGCCCGCATAAACTAATCATGCAATCTTATTTATAACGCGTATGACATAATAATTATTTGTCCATATTTCAATACTATTTGCAAATTAGATGTATAACATGACTCCCAACAGTTTTATTTAACTTCTTCGTAAGGTTGCTGTACGGGCGTACCTGATAATGACATGCAGGCACGCACCTGGTGTTTGAGACATAGACGCCTTTTAATATGTTTCAATGCAGTTTCTTTGCAAATAAAGTGTAGGCGCCTATACACAACTAAACATGCCGTGTGAGTGTGACCGTTTGCGGTTTGATTATAATCATGATTATCATTGTTCCATTGAACGGTTTGAAGCAAATGCTTTTATAACGAATAAATCTTCTACGGTCATTACCTCCATTTTCTCCATACCCGTTCTTTTTCTAATCTCCTCATTTTTTAGTTTATCTCTCCATGTGATTTCTAGGATCTTTCTCTGCCATCTCTGCCATCTACCTCCAGTCTCTTCAAATTTGCAGCAGTCATAGGTGTGTCTTATAGCTGTTGAGTAACGTCGTCAATAATATAGCCTCGTTTAGCCTTAATTTTATGGAGAGGTTTACGCCTATGCTTCTTCATATGTTGTTGAACCTTCCAACTGTTGCACTGGCCCTTCCAAGCCTGCTCTTGACTTGCTTATCACAGCTGCCGTCATTTGCAATGACACTTCCCAGGTAGCAAAATCCTCTGCTTCACTAGTCGGTCCTCCACCAGTATTTCATCTTGTGTTATCTCCCGTTGTCCAACTTTCAGAAGTTTTGTTTTGGCCGTATTGATTTTTAGTCCAGTAACTCCAGCTTCTGCCTCTATTAGTAGGTTCAGTCATCCTATTACACGTGTTTTAAGGAGTGCAATGTCATCCGCAAAGTCCAAATCAGCAAGCCCCTTAGTGTTCTTGTATTCTATTCCATGGATCTCATTATTTGTGCTTCTTCTCATTATTCAAAACCTAGTAGGAATAATAGTGGTGACATAACACATCCCTGGCGTACTCTGGTGACAATATGAAACCGTTCTCCGATTTCTCCATCAATTCTTACAGCACACCTATTTTCTTTACAAAAGTTTTCGGTTATGCCAATAATTATTTTCTAATATGCCATTAGAATGCTTCAAGTTGATGGTCTGTGTATACAGTCAAAAACTTGTTTTAATCTATAAAGTTGACAAAAAACCTTGTGTTTTTGCTACACATGTTTCGATAATCAATCGTAGTGTATAAATTTGATCGCAGCAGGATAAATTCTTTCTAAATCACCCTGTTGTTGTCGTAGAATACAGTCAGCAGCCTCCCGAACTGTATCAAAAAACTATGACGGCCATTACTTTCCCTGGCACAGGGAGCAGTGTAATTCCCCTCCAGTTAGTGCAATCTCTAAGATCGCCTTTTGAAATTGGTATGATGATTCCATCCTGCCAGTCTCACGGTACTCTGTCTCATATTGCACAAATTGGTAATTCTAGTGACTGTCTCCTTTCTCCACTCTTCAGTAATTCTGCTTGTATGCCATCTATGCCCGCAGCTTTCCCATTTCTCAATCTTTTCATTGCTCGTTCTACTTCTTTCTATGTGATAGCATGTAGATCTTCATCCATTGTTTGAGGTTCCATGTCTAAACTGACTTTGTTTTTTATTGTTGGCACTGGGTAAATAAGGACACTATTATAATGTTCCCTCCATCTCATTGTTGTTCTTCGTGTCTTCGAAGTGTGTTTCCGCTCTTATCTCTCACAGGCTTTCTGCGCCCACTTACCAGACAGCCTCCTCGCTATTTTATGTAGCATTTTGGAGCTACCTCTTCTTGCTGCCTCTTCTGCGTCACTTAGGTTCGTTTCTGTCTATGTCGTTTTGTAAGCCCTACACCGTTTCCTGACCTCTTTATCCTCCATTTTGTATTCTGTAGTAATTAACAACTTCTATGCCCGTGTCCGTATTCAAGCCCTGCTTCTTACTTCCTTCAGCTTTTTACGTTCACCGATTGCTTTCCAGGTGCTACCAGTGATTCATCTCTCCTTCCTCATGTTTTCCGCCTGGGTCCGATCAATATCTTGCGTCACGCCCAGTACTGTATCTATAATTTTCATTCAGTTCTCCTCTGCTGTCTCGCATTCCATTTCTTCCAGCATACTTAATCGGTTTTTAGCTCTAACTGAAGCTTCTCTCTGGTATCTTTGTTTATTCAGCTATTACAATGTCCATAGTCTTGCATTCAATTCTATTTACCAGATTTTTCAATTTCAGTCTTATTGTTGCGATAGCCAGCTAATGGTGACCGGATAATTCGGCGCTTGACAATTCGGCGACGGACAATTCGGCGCCGGATGAGTTTGTAAGTATTTAGACCAGACGACGGTACATAGTAACTGACATTTTTAAAATATTCAGAATGGGAGCGAAATAATATTCTCCATATTATCCAGCACATGTTTGGTTATTGTATTGTCATAGTCAACATATAGAGACCGTGTCACCTTCTAACAAGAGTAGTCCTCCAATGTAGTGAAAACTAAAGAATATTACAAATTACACCGATTTCGGTTTCTGACTTACATAGTATTTACTAACGGCAGTAGAAGTTGATAAATCCATGTCTTATTGTTACTGTACTCTTTAATCTCAATTACTCAAAGTCAGTATTTTAGGGATGTTGTCTTCACCAGTCTCTAAAATAGCCCGACATGTGCTGGATAATACGGAAAATACTATTTTGCTTCCATTCTCAATATTTAAAAAATAGCCAATTATACCATACCGATATCTGGTCTAAGTATACGTACAAAGTCATCCGGTGCCGAATTGTTCGTCGCCGAATTGTCCCAGCGCCGAATGGTCCGCGCGCCGAATTGTCTGGCGCCGAATTGTCCAGGAACCCAGGTAATGATCCAGCGACGTCAGCTCCTCTGTACATGCGTACATCTTGTAGTGGTGATGCCCATTTTCTGGGGAAACATATATGATCGATTTCGTGTGTGGTTCCACCATCTGGAGATCTCTAGTTATCCATGTGTATGTTTTCGTGTTTGAACATGCTGCCACCAACAGTACTTTCAGTCTGTTGTTGCTGTAGTAGCTAAGCATTCATTGTCATTTCTCTCTCCAGCGGCCTCTGTTCCCATGACATCCAACCACCCTGTCCTGTCTTTGCCTAAGTGTGCGTTGAAGTCGCCTCTGATTATAATCTGGTGAGAATCCATGACATCCTGCAGTTGTTCATAGAACTCATCTTTTCTTCGTCCGTGGCTGCATTTGTTGGTGCATAGGCCTACACTTGTATCAGGGTCATCCTGACATGCGCTCTTTGTGGTCTGGTGGTAATTATTTCATTTACTAGTTCCCATCCAATTAGCTGATATAATTTTTGGCTGACCATTATGATCATTTCTCTTTCGTTCTTGGCTCCGCCTGAGTAGAAGATTCTTATTCCTTCATACGCAGTAAGAGTATCGCCACTGCAGGTCCGTCGCATCTCACTCAGTCCAAATAGTTCAAGTTTGTATTCTTACATCTGTCTCGCCACCTGCGCCAACTTCCCTGTATCATATTGTTCTTACATTCCAGTATCCAATTATTGCATTGGCTTTGGTCGTTATGATTTGAGACTTCTGAGTCTTGGCTTCCTTTCGGCTTTTACCACGACCCTTCATAGATGGGTCTATGACCCTCTCATCTCCCGTCCGACCTGCCACGACAATGAGTTTGAGTTTTTCATGTGTTTTCTGTTTCAAGATGTGGTTTTACCTTGGAGGCCCGCAGGCTTGCTACATAACCCTCCTCCTTTTTCCAGGCTTGGGACTGGCACTGTTGAACTGCAAGGCAGTAGAGTAGTTAGTTACCAGGGGGTAACTTGAAATCAATTTCAAGTCACCGGGTTGTAGCCTGAAGCTGATTTCATAATTATTACCCCTGGAGGTAATCTGAAATCTTAGGGGATAACTTGAAATCGCCTTGAAGTTACCCCCGGGGTAACTTGAAATCGATTTCACGTAACCCCGTGACATATTATTACTGTTTTGTTGAATAGAACAAGAAGAACCGGATGAAAAAGAAGAACCGGAGACAGAAGAAAAACCAGATGAGGCACAAGAAAAACCAGTTGAGGCTCTACCAGGTAGCTTTAGGGCCCATTATTTGATTGCCATTTGCTGTCTATCTGAAATCTTAGGGGATAACTTGAAATCGCCTTGAAGTTACCCCCGGGGTAACTTGAAATCGATTTCACGTAACCCCGTGACATATTATTACTGTTTTGTTGAATAGAACAAGAAGAACCGGATGAAAAAGAAGAACCGGAGACAGAAGAAAAACCAGTTGAGGCTCCACCAGGTAGCTTTAGGGCCCATTATTTGATTGCCATTTGCTGTCTGTAATATGCCTTATGCGACCAGATTCATTGCTAATTTGTGTACAGCGAGTTACTATATTATTCTTCTTCCGCATCCATTGTTATTTCAAGATTTTAACAGATAATTATGATTGGTAGGCCCAAATTGTCACCAGCGACTATTGTTGAAATTTTCTTTTATTTTGAAGAATCAATCCGATTCAACGCTAAATTATGACTTCCATGTCATGTCATCTCATAACGACGTCGTCGCTTCGCGACGGTTGGCTACATAAATGGATCTACGTGAGAGACTAGCCCAGCATCGTCTATCACGTACTTGAGGCTAGTTTCCTTTAGCCCACTCCACATAGAAATGTTGTCAATCCAGGGCATTGTAGACCTACCACGATTCCTCTTCCCTTCATCAAGACCTGTCATCAGACCGCTCTCAATGTTGTCCCATGGTTGTCTCATAATAATGTCCAAAGTAGCGCAGTTTTCGTGCCAACAGTTTTGTTGCAACAGTTCAATTCCGGCCACTGCCAATTCGTATACCCGCTTGTTGCGTCCAAGAAATTTTCATTATCTTTCTGATGCATTTGTTTTCAAACGCTTGATTGCGTTTCTCCTCCCGTTACTTTAACCCTGTGAGTACAAGTGGGGTCAAAAACGCCTTTGAGTGTGTGCTGCGCAAAATCTGTTCATGCAATTTTTATGAATTTTTTTTACTTTCAAGTTGAAACGAATCACTACAGAAATTTCATTTAACATTTTTGCTATTGATCACCAACGTGCGCTGCCAAACAAATATAGCATTGAGTACGAGTGGGGTCAATTTTGACCCCAATACTTTTAACAATAATTTCATGATATCTGATATCTTAAGAAATTATAAATATCTATGAATTAGATATAATATTTTTCATACTGCTAGCTAAGGAAATTGCTTTTGAACTAATAATTTATATATATATATATATATATATATATACACTCCTCTTCCACAGAAAACATCACTATTTATTACGAAGTACAATACCATTGATTAGCAAGGAAAAGTCCAGATTGTAAAATTTTTTGTCAAAATATAGAGTATAGTAAGGCTAAAAAAGATATTATTCTGCAGAAGACGTTAGAAATATTTTTCTGCAAAAGATTTCGAGTGGCGATGCTTTATCAGACGGTTGAGGGATCCACTGAAGTTGAGGACTGCATATCAACGCCAGTGACAACTGATCACTATGATTATACTAGCCTAATCTACTGCAATTGCCTCTTTAATCGAGATTCTTAAGATTTGTCACCACCAAGAAAATAACCTTCCACTATGGCCGACGACACGACATCAACCATTGTTAGACGCCAAATGCCTACTCTCATCAGCGCGTCCATAGAGCTCTATATAGAGAATAGCGCCGCCCGCGCCTCTAGCGGCCAACAATGAAATAAATTACACAGGGCCTCAACCGTCCCAGGAGGGAAAGCTGAAAGAACTTGTGGTGTGAAGGACTATTTTCGCCACAAGTAGACAGCTGCAACCATCCAATACGAAATCCGCCGTTATATCAGATTTGCCTAAGTAGAAAACCCAGCCAGCGTGATCGTGCACTAGCAGCTGCAGCTGCAGCCATTGAAGTTCAAGGCCTCAGGCATGGCAATCAAAAGATGGTTCTCTTACGTGGAACAGTTCTCCTCTGGACGTGTTAAAGCAGAGAATATAATTCACAATGCACCTGGCCCAACCCAAAATGTCAATCGAAATATCGACAGTCCTTTGAGTGCTTTCCAGCTATTTATGATAAATCCGGTTCTGCAAGAAAATAGCGATATGGACAATAAAGAAGGTAGTCTGATATATGGTGACAGATGGAAGGATGTAGGCGATAAGGAACTACAAGGCTTCCTGGGGAGTCTACTTCCTGTCAGGCGTATTCCTCTGTAAAGCGTAAACACTACGTGTAATGTCACACATTGTTTTTGTAAGTTTTGAACATCAAACATTCAAACACCTTCAACACAAACTTTTAGGTATTGCATTAAGGTTTTTTTAATTTCCAAACGGCTTTGGGATCTCGTGTAAATATGGTCACTGTTGTTGAGTTTAAAATTTTCAGGCCAATACTTACAGTTTTGAACGAGTTGTGACACTTTTTGTTGGGTACTACTTTTCATCCGGACACAGTGTATTTTCCAATCACCCTATCCACGATGTTGACAATGGAAACGACTCTCACTTAACAGAATGGCCAACTAATTAATCAAAGATCAACGATTTAAGTGGAAAACACGTTTTAGCTCTTACCCAGGAGCAGGTCATAAGTTAGCCAAAGTGTAACAGGGTGGAACAGGCGCGACAATAAAAATGAGTAAAACGCAAATAATACATAACGTCAAATTCGAAGGTGGCTTTATCTGCGCCATATTACCATTTCTAGGAACTGCCGGTAAATTCCTGCTATCGAGCGTATTACCAAGCTTAGCAACGAGTGTATTAACCGGAATTGGCGAAGCAGCTTTGTCAAAAGCCTTAGATGAAATAAGCGTATCGGGTAAGGCGAGTACCTCAATAGCCGAGGTAAAAAGTACAAGCTAGTGCAGCAAGGGCATGGCGTTTACTTAAAGCCATGGCAAGGTTCTGGACTTGACGATGCAGGAGAATGTTTGTGTCTGAAAACAGGTTCTGGATTCGTAAACGGCGAAGGACTTATCCTAGGACCTGATTCGCCGTTTAAAAACATTCCGCATCTCGGATTGTTACTTTAAAAATATTTAATTTATAATGTATCTATTTCCAATTTACAAAAAAACATGGATGAGACCCAAGCTTGATCAAGTAAAAGAAAGAACACAACGGAGATCGGTTCGTTGGACTTTGAGTAAAGTGGTCAAGTATAAACCGATTAGAGAAAGGGGTAGTATATTATGGTCCTTTTTCACCCAAGAATTAATATGTATTCAGCCGAGTGAGACGGTTACTGTGTCGCTAAGCTTCGGTGTTCGAAGGACAAAAGGAAAGTGGAAAGTCTTACTCGGTCTGGAAACGGAATGTGTCCTGCTAAATAGTACCATTACCGGATACGTTCAAGGCATTTCATTAAGCATTCAAAATTTAAGTGAAACTGTAGTTACCATAGACGAAGGAGATTCCTTATGTTCTATCGATTACGATTCCATTTAGAAAATATTCTTCGGTATTTAAAAATCGAATCGAATAAAGCAGACATTTATCGCCTTAAGAAAATATCAGAAATTCAATCGGAGACCTTACGAGAACGCGAAAAGAGAGAAATAATTTTTAAAAAATATTAAAAGGGTTATAAAGTAATCGATGCGTGGGAAAGTCTGTTAGCCATTACATCTTCAGGACTCGTTGCATTAGGCGTAACTTTTCAAAGTTCCGGCCTAGCAGCACCGGCCGCTACAATTGCGGTATCTCCATCAGCAGGAGCCGGAGCACTATGTCCGATAGCAAACCAAATCCGCCGAATATTATCGCTGCGACAAGAAAAACATGATAAGATCAAGACCATAGCTGAAGGGAAACTAAAAGGAGCTACGAACTACAAAAGAGAGCTCAAAGGCAAGAGCTGAAGCACTCCGAGAGTTGCCAGCATTGATATCGTCATCGTTGAAAGCGATTCAATTCCCGCAGTATCCATCGATAGAAGTGTTGGACGACGATGATCCTGTTTCAGATATTAATTAGAACTTTAGAATTAGGCTACAAAATATTTAAAAGAATACGCCTCGAACAAAAAGTCGACGGATACGATCTTCGGAATTTACTCTAAAGGAGACCAATTTTACATCGGAAACAGCCCAGTCACGATTGAAAGAGATGATATCTATTGGAGATGTCACATATAAGGGAACACCGGGACTGTGGGAGTTTTTAACTACGTCAAAGCCGGACAAGACCATATACGATAGAAACGATCTCAAAGATTTAAATGAGATTCTGTAGTCGACGAATACATATCATCTCCTTCAATCGTGATTATTTCGTTGGCAAATGGCCAACAAAATAATCCGAACAAACCTAGAGCATCTAGAAGCGATTACTGTATAGAAATTATTGAATCGATATGGGACGCTACGGTAAAAGTCACCTCAACAGGAAAAGTAGTTGTAGTTCTCCCACAAGACCCCAATGCGTTACTGGAAATGCTGTCTCTACGAATCGCTAGCTTCAGAGCGGGAAATACGGAATTGCGAAACGAGAAAGACGGTATCTGCGACGAATTACTTCGGAAAAAGGCGATAGATACGTTTCGGTATGAAAAATGAATGTAACGATCATAAAATGATTATCGTAACTAAAAAAAGATTTACTAAAACATACATCGTAGGAGGCGCTTAAATATTCGAAACGATATCAGGATTTTTCAAAACAATGCTAACGTCGAATGCGGCGAGACAGGTAGCAACAACCGCATTGAATGTTGGCAAAGACGCTGCAACGGAGATTGGGAAAAAGGCTATAGGTGTGGTCAAGACCGTTGCTATCAATGCAGGAAAGCGATTGGTGGATAAAGCAGCGGCAAAAATGTCTAATTCACCGCCGCCACCACTTAACCAAAAGAGTAAGAAAACGATAGTTTGATCGGTGATGCTAGAAATACGAGCATAAATAATCTAGTGTCTGGTTCTGGAATATTGATCCAAGATCTGGTGCGTGGGTCTAGAATGAAATTGGCTGAAAATGCTTTGTTACTATAATAAAACAAGATGGAATCGGATATTAAGATTTACCGACAATATTATTATAGATGAGGGAATCGAGAGATACAAATGGCACGAGTACGAACCGGTAGCTAGAACGAATCTAAGCAGCCCTGGGGAATTCGCATCAATATCGAACTTCAAGATCTTTTCAGCCATCCATCCGAGTCATACCTGATATTCGAAGGCAGAATGAATAAAGCAGATAGAACAGCTTACGCTAATGCCGATGCTGCGGCCATTACCAACAACGCACTCATGTCCCTTTTCAGCCGAGTGTCGTATTCGCTATCGAATCAAGAAATCGAAGGCGTGTTTCATCCAGGACAGTTCACAACTTTGCTGGAGCTGCTGAAATATTCCAACGACTTTGCTCTTGCGCAAGAACTTAACCAATTTATGGACAACAGATACATCCGCGACTGCCATCATAGCCGACAACTCCGCATTCGCCATCAGACAGGCATATCTCATTCAGAAACCAACTGCAAAAAGCACATTTAGTTCTATCGTGCCTCTGACGCACATTTTTGGATTCTGCGAGTGTTACGACAAGATCGCCTATGGCATGAAGCAGACTTTGACTCTCGTTCGCAAATCCGACGACCATGCTATTTTCAGGAAACTAATCCATCAATTTTCGATCATTGCGATCTCAAAAATATGTACGTGATGATGAACCAGGAAAGATATCCAGCTGTCGACTACAACCTCTCATTTTCCCGAATCAACAGTTTCCGAGGGCTTAAAGAGATGCGGCGACCTTTAGCGAAAAATTCTACAGAATGGATCAACTCGTCACTCAGAGCAACATCACGCCGGTCGACTACAAAGATGTGCATTCGCTATTCGTTTTCGATGTAAGTAAGCAATCCGAACGGTTAAAGTCGTCTGTTGTCTACATCCAGATCAAGGCAACTTTCAATGCCGCGGTGCCGGCTGGAACGGAAGCTTATGCAGTTATCATTTCGGATAAATTGTTAAACTTCCAGTCGGATGGCCAGAACACGAGCGTTGTATATTAATTAAAATAATTTCTATTACAAAAGAACATGAATCTCTCAATACTGAAATCGCTATTGAAGCAACACGGTATAAAGGGCGAGTTTATGAACAAACCGGAAATGTTAAGGATGCTCGTCGATAAAGGTATTTCACCGGAATTTGTACTCCCAGAGAAAAAGGAAGTACTACCAAGTACAAGTATCTAAAAACGATTTGCAATAATCCAAAACCTGTTTAAATCTTAGACATCTTCACCAATGAAGCTAGCACCTACTCTTCGTTGTACGAGGCAGGTAAGGCATTAAAAACCAGTCCGAACACGGTGCTGGCATACAACGGTAAAGTGTTGAGAAATAGATACGAGATCCGAGTGTTGGCGTAATGTTTTGTCAGTTATTTAAAATGGGAACTCGTAAATTTCTGGATTTTGCGACAATGGAAGAAGACGTAGTTTACATGGTTAAAACGAAGTAACATCTGTACGGCTCTATAGGCTATTTCTACCTAAGTACGGTAGAGGCGCCGGATGAGGCAGAGTATCGCACGAGCGTATTCGATAGGCCATTGCATGACAAGTTGGAAACAAACAAAACATTTACTTTTAGGAAAACGATGATTGAAGCGGAACCGTAATATATTAGCCGCATATTGTGATATTCGGAGATACTGAAGTGGTTGAACTCGTGGTTTAAATTCTAAATGAGAATAGTCATTGAAAATTATCAATCAATATTTAATACTTCTTGAGATTATTGGCAAATAAACGCCTTTCCCGCTTTCACACGTCAGTTCTTTCTACTATAACATCGTTTACCTTAATTTGTATGGACGGTTTATTTCCGACGAATATACCGCATGACCTATCTAGCATGACATTACACGGAGTGGATATTAGTGTTTGAGGTTCGATCGGGTTATCGTCAAAATCATAAAATCCAGTTGTTTTATCCGCTGTTCCATATGCAGCTAACAATTTCGGGTGCAACCTTATCGTGTCGCCGTCATCTCGGGAGTATAAAATACTCATTCGATGAACCTGTAAATCTTCGTATATATTATTCAATGCCGCTCTCGTGACGGGACTTTTTAAGTTCGAAGTTTGGATACGAAAGTCACCTCCGACGCCGTTCGGGTGTTCGTAGTTTATCATAATACGCTCGTCTTATTCGCGAATTCAAATTTCATTTGATCCGGATTAAACGTTTCGTGCGTGGCAATCATTTTCCTTTTGATATAGAAAATATTTTCTTTATGCCAAAATAGAAAATATTTTCTAATCATCGTACACGAATAACTGTCTTGAAGCAGTGTATGCTTTTATTCGCCATTCGTATATCCTTTATGTGTCTTTATTTCTTCCTTTCAAGCCGATTTACCAGATTCTCACTGCGGTTGGGCACTTGATAGATATCCGTGTGGTAGAGCTAGCGGGATCATTAGACATCCATTCTCTTTCGTCTCTGAACGCATTGAAGGCTTTGCTATTTCCTGATGTAGAACCGGCGAGAGCTACAAAACCGTAATTACTAGAATTTCAAGATAATCTCGGGTTATAACCGACGTTAAATTTTCTTCCAAGTGTGTATCGGTAAGCGTTGGAATCCACCGTAGCACGCCGATACCAGTGAAAGGGGCACCGGGGCTCGTCGATATCATTTGAAATCTCCAATACGCGTAATTAGACGACACTGGAAACGCTATTTTTTCAAAACTCTATCATCGAGAGAATCCGTTTTGGGGCTACAATATCTGTCAATACTATTCCATCGTCACTAGCTCTAACTTTCCAACTAGTAACTTGTTCAACCTGTCTAATCTCAGCGATAATGAAAAATCCTGACAATTACAGAGGAAAGGGGTGTTTTATCTGATACATATCCACGCGACAGCGCCAGCGTTGACACCAGTCACCCATTCTCCTTCGTCTTTGAACGCATTGAAGGCTTTGTTATTTTGAAATTCAAAACCGGCGCTCGCATGAAAGCCGTGATTTCTAGTATTTGACATTATTCTTTGCACGTAACCGACGTTACATTTTTTCCAAGTGTGATACCGGTAACATGCTGATACCAATGTAAACATCAGAGTAAACATCGGGGCTCGTGGGTTTAATTTGAAACCTCCAAAACTTGTAATTAGACGAAGTTGAAAACGTAAATTTTTTCAAATTTATTCAAATTAGTTACTGATTTAGAGAGCCATCTATCAGGGTATTGAGAAACGCTTTGAAACTATTTCCAAGCTTCTAAATGATACTTAAATTCACCCGCACTAGCTTCGTAAGTTAAATCGTTGATTGTTGTTATATTAGAAGTCATGGTTGGAGCTGCAGTCACATATGGTCTCACTGTTTTCACTGGCTGAATTATTCGTTATCGCTTGACTAATTAAGGTTTCGACTTGACAAAAGCTAACAACCTCTCTGGCGATAACTGGCAGATGAGTGACAATTGGTAGACCTTTTATCGAATTACCATTCATATTCAAATCGCCATCCATAGCATTCGTTCCATCTCGTTTTAGAAATGTATTACTCGCTTGAGACAGAGTAACACCTCCAGACACTACTCTTTGAGTTATCAAGTCTCAGTTCGTCCAAATTTATCGACATACATGTTTTTATACCTGATATTATTTAATGCAATTCGTTTACGACTTCTTGAAATTTACAACCATCGTTGCTCATCTTCAATACGTACAGACATAAATGACCGCAAAACACTTCACCGTCGGACTGAATTCGTCCGCTGTTATAGAGCAGTGGTCTTTGTAGATAGTTTATCTACTCCGTAGGAAGAGGCAGTCCGTTGTTGTCGAAATAAATCTGATCAATTTCGCGCCTGATCCAACACGTCCAATGCGTTCCTCTGCCGTCTGAATCGTCAAAATTAAGGATGCCGCCCTCGTTCGCTTTCGGCCTCGGCCTCTTCGGCAACTCGTCTCTTAGAAATACTCCTCTGAAATCATTTATATTTAGCTTCTTTGCCGCTTCGATTAGATCAACGTTCGACAAAGCACTATCTGGTAGCGTTACACCTTAGACAGTGCTCATTTTATATTTAGGGGAAAATGTCTATATGCTAAAGTGTGAATTCCATCTCCCAAAATCACTCGTTTTTCATCACCCACTGAGAGGGCTACCCTGCTGATTTCTCCGCAGTAGACATCGTATAGATGCGATTGAATGACATTCATCTTTCTCGATTATTCTCTCTTGGTGAACAGACAGTCTTTGTAATCTTCGTGAGTAATAGATTTATTGACGACATTCTTCTTCACACCTTTACATTTCTTGTGGTCTGCTCCTGCCATCTTGTACGAATACAACTTTGATCGCAAACCTACAAACTCTTTGATCTGCTTACCAGCTGCTTCATCTGTGAACATGCCTATAACCTTTTTGTTCATGCCAGCTTCAAAATCAGAAGGATGGTCCTTTGGATAATCGCTAGTGTCGAGCCTACTTTTAATGTCGAGAGCTATATCCATGTAAAAGTCCTCTGTATTAATATCAAAATAGCGAATCAGTATCAGCAAAAAGTAACTTTACTCTATCATCATAATTTTTCATTATATAAATATAAAGAAAATCATACATTACTTTTTTACTCAAGTACAGAATGCACATGCCAAGATATATTGGCTTGTTGTAATATAATTTCGTTCGTTTTATGTGAATGGTTATTAGGTTTTCATCAAATATAGTTCGAGTATTGTAACTCGATCTCGCTGGTAGCTTAATGGCTTCCTTCTCTCCACAAACCAATTTTATGTTTACACGATTCTCGATATTCTCACATGTCTTGCCAAAAACGCTATTGGTCATTAGTTTGAAAAAGTCTTTCTCGAAATCGTTTGTGGTTTCGTCTTCAAATTTTTATTTAAATAGATATACTTATTCACCCAGGCACTTTCTTGAAATTTAATGTTGAATGAATGTTGATAATCTTCAAACCTAGGATTCCATACAGCTTTAAATTTTCGTAATGAACTATGTACTTGGCTTTATCGTTCAGGTTTGGAATAAGTTTTGGTACATCCAATCCTTTGACTTTTACACTCTCAGGAGCTAGGGAATAGTCGTTGTGCTGATCATGCTAATCTTTCGTAAATTCCAAGTCGATTTCTAATATACACGGCGTAGATCTCCAATCGTCCAGCTCATCGTTGCCCGTCCACTCGAAGCCGTGAGTCGGCAAGTTCTTACACATAGCCACTCCGTGCAGGTTGTTCGCGTCAAAATAGGTTAAGAATAATGAAGGCTTGCTTTCGTCAAACGCTTCTCCCATGTACTTAATGCTTGCCTTCCCAAAAAGATGCGAAATGATGGTGCTAACACAACCTCATATCCCGTACTTTACCATCAGTATCATAGCGTAATTGCTCAACAACTCAAACTCTACTCCGCTCAACTTTAAAGAAGCGTCCCAAGCAAGGCCTGCGAGATGTAATACCAAGCTGGATCTAAACCATAGTTCTCGCTGCATACATCTCTGAAATTTTCGAATACATCGGCGAGCAGGAAAACATCGGTCACGTTAATAAAATTTTGGTATTCTCTCAATGTATTGAATTCGAATTCTTTCCATACCGTCTGTACATGGTTGTAGGCTTTGTCACTAATTCCTGAGTCGTTAAGTTTTGAATAGAATGCTGTCTGTTTCGCTCAATCGTTCTACTGTATCAACATAGTCGTAATTGTACACTTTTTCTAAGTATGAGATCGAGCTGATTACCAGAGTAGTGTTTGCTTATATTCTTACACTGATTTTGCTCAGATTTCTCGATAAAGCGTCGAGACTCGATGCCATGAATTTAAAACTATCGATAAACGTTATTCTCGTTTGGCAAATTTTAACTTATTTTCTCCATCTATAAGTTTACCAACTACGACTTCTCTGCTAAAAGAGATTTACTTTCCTTAGTTGCTGGGAATGCAGTTGATCTTCTCGTTAGCATCACCCCGTAATTTCTTTATGAAAAGGTGACTTTCGTAACCGTATAGATTATGGAACAATACCGGGGAAAACTTGGGGACTTCATATTTTAAATTACAATTCTTGTGAGCGGCGCCTTTAAATTTATCAGAAAGGTTAAAATGGTCTCTAACTCGTTCTTCACCTAGTTCACCTTCACATATGTGACAAACGGTAGCAGAGTCATATAACGCCTGGTCTTTCTTTTTGAATATCATATCCTTCGGAGGTTTAAATCGCTTATAAATATCTTTTATATTATCTATAAGAGTGTCTACGAATATCTGAGCTACATTATCGTCTTCGCTCTCTGCTGTGAAAGTCACGGGATCTTGTGAATATAGGTCATCATCAAAACATTTTATAACATAACATAACAACTGGTTTTTATAGATCCAAGCAATTGCTACAGGTATAATTCAAATCTAGATTTTTAAGGAAAAGGAGCCAACTAGGAAGAAACCCCAAAAAGGACACAAGTCCCGTAGTCGGGTCACCCTAGTACGACAAGTAATTATGGCAGCTAATATGACATTTAAACATGGAAAAAATACTTAACTAGTTAACTATGTGCATAATGACATTAAGTTTATATATCTATAGGTGCACACATAATCTGAATTAATCAAATATTCAAATTTTCAAATATTCGCGTATTCTTTTTTTAAAAGAACCGAGCTTTTTCGAGGAACGTATCTCCTCTGGTAGGTTGTTCCAAGTCTTTGGGCCGAAGTATCGAATTGAAAACATTCGTGTATTAGTTCTGGAAAACACGGATCTGTAGTTGGCGGAGGATCGTAGACTGTATGGGTTCATAACAGAAAGGTAGGAAAAGTAGTTATTAAACACAATGGATAGTTGACTGTGAGTATATATATACATAAATTCAAGGGTTTGGTAAGTGGTCAATTGCTCAATAGTCAAAATACCAAGTTCTCTGTAGATGGGTTGAGATGTAGCAAGGAAGTGGCTACCGTTGATCATGAGGATAGCTCTCTTCTGTAAAATACTAAGGTGTCTTAATCTTGAAGGATAGTTTGAAGCCCAGATGATGTTACAGTACGCTAAGTAAGGGTGGATCATCGTGTAGTATAGGCTTATTCGTGTACTTGGGGGAATCAGGTGCACAACCCAAGCCATTATTCCTAATTTTTTGCAATTTTAATTGAAATGTGTTGTATATGATCATTCCATGTAAGGTGTTGATCAATTTAAACGAACTTGATTGTTGCGACTTTTGGTATTGGTATGTTATTTGAATTAAGCGTTCCTTGGAGTTGAGGCATCTGTTTGCGGTGGTAACTAAATAAGATGTAGTTTTTCTTAGTGACATTCAATGAGAGCTTATTTGATTTGAACCAGTCACTAACATTCTCTAGTTCATGATTAACTATTTCAAATTATTTTTCGTAGGATTTATGGGAAGCAAAGATATTTGTATCGTCAGCAAACAGGAAAAATTAAAGCACAGAAGAAACATTAGGCAGATCACTTATATAATAACAGAATGACCTAGGGGCGTGTTTTTGGTACCTGTTGGTGTAAGACACGCTGGGATCTGGTTGGTAAGTGTGTATAGGTTTCATGAAAGATTCGAAATCGGCGTACGCGACAAAGGGCACTCTCATCTTCCTATAATAATTTTTGAAACTCAACATAGTTCCTGGTTCTGGAAGTTCTGGCGTTTGAGCGAAGTGTTGGGAACAGTAATCGATGTGTTTATTTAGCGAATTTATGTCTACATATTCCATCAGATCGTTTACAATAGTGCACCGAATGAACGGAGTTTTCTGTTTGTATCGCCATCAGTCTGCTGAAATTCTTTATCCAACAATGTTTTCGTTCTTCATTGGAAATGAGTAACAGATCCACATAGCTATCGTTGTCATGCTTCGATAAATATAGTGGAAATAAGTTAACATATTTCTCGTGGCCAAAGACATTAATACTAATAATTATTGATTCTCTCAAACTTACTTATCACATTAGCATCTGCAGCTACTGGTAATTCGATGCCTCATCAGTCAAGTTCATCAGACTGCTTGATGAATTCTTTCGTAATTCTTCCTGAATCTCAACAGAATTCAAGGCTCTCGTTACACACCACCTAAAACACTCTTTGTCTTTGTTCTTCATATTAATAATGGCCTTTTTTACTCGCCAAACATTTCAGTAGTAGAATGTAAGAACTACCTTTCAGCGGTTTATGAACGATTGTGTTGATATCCAACTTTGTAACCGCTCTGAGTCTCCAGTTACAACCACGCATCTGGAAGGCGGCCATTGATTCTAAGATTTTATCTTTCGCATTGTTATAAATTTCGCTCGCATCGGTAGAGTCTAACACCACTTCAGTTCTTGAAACGAACGGCACAACGGCGGAATCTACTTGACCGGATTTCAGATTGACGCGCTCCATTTTGCAGAATAGGACAAAGTTAACCTTAGTCTATCGATTCTTAGTCAACAGGTCTACCGTCTGTGTTTGAACGGCGTTAGGGAAAGACGTGGTATCGATTCCGTTTATTCCTTCGATCGTGTGTTGTTACGTGAGACCCTTGATAGCTGTGACTGTCTCTCCTATTTCATGTTTATTCATTAGAATTTACCGAATATAGAATTCGCTTTAGCTTTCAGTTCTTCTATCTTCTCGTTCACCTTTCTCTTTGGTTCTTCTCCTATATACCCTTCAATCCACTTTGCGAATGTATTAATCGCTGATTTAGTCTTATTGAATATTTTTCGTACTGATGTGGCTGGTATAGGAACGCCTGTTGAGATTCCAATGTCGGGAATGGGCGCGCCAAGCAAACTGTCCTTTTTAGCATCGGATGAGATCGGGGCAAAATATTAGGTGACGAGTGTGTTAGGCACATTGGCTTCAATTTTAGCAATCAAGTTCACTTTTCGTAGTCGTGTATAACCTACCATACCTTTCTGTTTCGCAATATTTCTTAATTCTTTCACAGTGTTCGAGTATTCCATTTTATATTGTGTTGGCATTCCTGTAAGCCGTAATAAGAAAATGTCATCTTTCGTTTTATATACAAGATTTTTACCATGTGATGACTCATCGAAACTATTGGAAATTCCCGGACTTCTGACCTATAGGTTGATGTTTGACCAAAATTTTAGGTTTGTGCACGAATTATGACTTATCGGCAATATTGCGGTGAGCTATAGGTTGGTGTTTGACTTATGCTTCAGGTTGTTGTCGTTTTGGTAATTTTGTGACCTAAGGTAGGTTACCAATATGCATGGTAACCTATAGGTTGACGATTTGACCTGTGTTTTGGTTAAATGCGCCAGCTTATCCAATTCCCTACTACTTGCATAAGTTCCTTAGTAGTTGAACCAGCTGGGGTGGGAAACCCATATCGAGCATATTTAACCATAGTTGGTCGTGTCGGACTATATCAAATGCCTTAGTAAAGTCAACAAAGCAGAGGTACAGCGGTTGATTTCTTTCCCTTGCTTTCTCTAGAATGATTCTGAGGTTTACAATCTGATCACGTGTGCCTTTTTTGATCGAAGTCCAGCTTGTTCTTGTGCAATTTCTTCTTCGAATTTAGACATGCATGCTCTAGTTTGACTCGCAATAGAATGTTGCTTGCGTGCGAGAACCGTGCAATAGTCCTGTAATGGCTACATTGGAGCGGATCTTCTAGCTTGGGAAGCGGAATGAATGTTGATTGTGTCCATTCTTAGGGCCACTCTCCTATCTCCCACTCTTCCACACATAGCTCATGTAATTTGGTCACTGACATATACCCACCAAACCCCAGTAGCTCGGTGGCCACGTCATCTTGTTATGGAGCCTTTCGTACTGCCGACTTCATTACTGCTCGCCTGATCTCTTCTTTCAGTGGAGGTGGTTCCCCTTCTGGAATGTTAATCTCTATGTTTTCATCGTCTTCATTGTATAGTTTCTCGCAGTATTCTCTCCATCTCTGATTCACGCTCTTTGGTTCGACAATTTTCTTGCCGAAAGCATCGTTAATTGCCGTGGTACGGGGTGTGAACGATCCAGTAAGCCGCTTTACTAATTAGAAGAATGATCTGCTATTACCTTTCCTCGCGTTTTCTTCTAAATCGCCACAAAATGTCTCAAGTTCCACCTGTTTATCCTTCGTAGTCTTTTCTGTACCTCATTTCAAAGCTTAATAACTGACCGGCCACAAGTTTTTCAATTATCTTAGAGATAAAAGTAACCTATCCATGGCACCATACATGTATATGTCGGAGATGAGACGAGGTAGAAGGGACTCAGTTGAGTGACCCTTACGAAACCCAGATTGACATGGAGGAAGTAGATTGTTCGTATGCAAATAGCTAAATAACTGACTGGCCACAAGTTTTTCAATTATCTTAGAGCTCAAAGTAATATTAGCTACTGGCGTATAGCTAGACGGAACAGACGAGTCAAGCCTCGACTGCTTTATTGTTGGCGTGATGATTGAGCGCTTCGGGGAAGACGGCAAAACTCATTCACAAAAAGAGGTGTTGCAGAGTAGAGTGAGGAACGGCATCAGGATACCAATCGACTAAGGAACGGAGGAAATGGATCCAGCTCCGACGTCTTTGGTGGAGAGGAAAGGATCAAACGACGAAGATCTTGTTGATTGACCTCGGAAAGATCATAAAAATGACAGCTCGAATAGGTAAAGGTAGGTTCCGGCGTGTTCATGCGGATGGAAGATACCTTGGAATCATAGTAGTCAGCAAAGGCTTCAGCAGTAAGTCTGTGTGCTGGCGGACGGCGGTCGTACAAGCAAATCCTTGAAAGTGGCCCAGAGTCGCCTAGTGTCCCCAGCACTGGAAGAAATCTGCCTCTCCCAGTATTCACCCTCCCTCTTCCTGAAGCATCGGTGCATGGAGCGGACAAAGACCACCCGAGGAAGCCTGATCATCAGGAGAGCACGTGCGCCGAAAGACGCGCTCGAGGCGACGAGCTTCACGACGGAGAGAATGACATTCTCCATCAAACCTGGGTAAAATAAACAATTTCAAAGTGTGTGACAATGATTTTTAATTGATTCTTGGTTTTAATGTTTAACATTTACGTGTTTAAAGGGTGTAACTTGGATTTTTCTAAAATTTCACTTTAGTAAACAAAATTGAGTGGATTTACGAAATTCACTGGTGACACTCCTTGTTTATTTTCTACGTCTTCAGAACGTCGACCGGGTTTGACTAAACACTGAATAGACCTACGTACCTGTCTTGGGTGTCGATTACTGCCAGGTGTAATGCTATCGTTCAAAACTAAATCTGGCTCTAGCTACTATCAATCATAATGTCTAGGAAAGCGTTCAGATCGGAAGAATTAATCGAGGCAGTTCTTGATCAGCGAATTCTGGATGCGCTAGTAGACAGGCTAACATCACTCGTTGAGGCCATCGCATTGAAGCTAAAGGCTTCTCTGACTATTTCACTTGAATGCCTGATTGACAAAAGAATAGATGACGGCATACGTGATCTTCAGGAAAAAACAGTCACCAAAATATCTGCATTGGAAGAAAGAAATAACTTGCTGAATGAAAGGGTGGAGGAACTCGAAAATCGTAATCGTCGCAGTTCACTGATAATACATGGCCTACTGGAAGAAACATCTATCCTGCCTCTAAAGGATGATTCGTCGAAGCGCTATCAGAATTCCTTCAACCAGGAATCAATCCAGGCAGTCCTTGAACTCTGTCAAACTCGTCTATAACTGAACCTTTCCATATCTGACATTTCCAGTGCTAGAAGGATTTCCCCTCCAAAGGGAAAGTCAATGCGTCTGGTGTTGGTGGAGTTTTTCTCCAAACGACTACGTGACATGGTCTACGCAACAAGATTCTCACTCAAATTACCACCAGGTAGACCTAGAGATAATCAGCAGGTCTACATATATGAGAACCACACAAAATCAAACGCGGCAATCTTCTCCAAGGCCAGATCGCTTCTACGCGAAAAAAGATTGCCACTGCATGGACCAAGGGTGGCTTAACGTTTGTCAAGTGCAGGGACTCTCTGGAGGAGAAACCCAGACGTGTTACCCAAATGGGCGATCTGCTAAAGCTTCCGTGAGTCGTTTGCTTGAGTGATCAATCTGATGCTTCGTTCTTTGACCGATCTTTGAGTGCTTCTCTACAGCTTTGATTTCGTTTAATACGTAGGCCTAATTTCTGTTGTTTATTCTGCAGTTTATCACTTGTGTGATCTATCTCGATCTGGAGATGATGCTACTTTTATTCTTGTCTGCCATACGACGGCGGGTCTCTGTGTTAGTTGAACCCAGTGACTTGCCGGCTTAACGATGACCTAAAACATTGTTTCACTAATTTGTGGTTTTGATTTCGGTCTAACTTTAGGGATTTTATTGTGCTACAAGTTCTAGCCATTTCTCGTATTAGCTTCGCCGTTCCACTGATTCATTTCTTTATTTGATTGTTGCTTGTTTGATTGCATTTAAAAAAATTGAATTAGCATCGTCTTTACTTTTGTTTGCTTGAATTACCTGCAGTTAGTTCTGAATCTTTGTCTTATGCTCAGATCGGCATTTTTGTCTGGTCTTTATGTTAAATGTAGAGAATCTTGTTTTGTGCAAAATCTAGAGAATTGCCTGTTTGTTTAATGATGTCTTTGCTTTGGTAGATTATGTTTTGGTTATTTAATAACTTTTTTGTTTTGTCTGTCTTCAGTATTGCAGTCAATTGTTGTGTATTCAATGGACCCAATGTATTATGTGTTCTGTTTTGGTATGATTTAACTAGCTTGATGTTAAATGTCGTCTGGTGCCACGATCTATTGGCTTGTCCCTTGTCCTAGAACAAGATCTCTTGCGTACGCCTAACTGGCGTTGACTGTATTAGCTGTTGTTTTTACACACACCTAGTCAAAGCCAATGATGAGTTTATTGACTGTGTCCTCTGTGTAGTAGGTACCACTTGTACCATTACCATTTTAACGATAGACCCTTGTGGTATTTTCCCCAATGCTTGGTACAACTCTTCCCTTTCAATCACATACCTGATGAGAACGACTTTATATTGTCTCTAACTGACGCAGTGAATGAGAATTATATATTGAAATCACTGACTGAGGACCCAAGACTTGAAAAGTTTAATGACACAGAAACCACTCGACCCCTATTAAATAATAGTGACTTGGATCCTGACGATAATTTTTTTGACATTAGACCGACCGAATGCATTTATAACGCTTAAGTTCTGTTGCGCCTACCATCCTAAGGAATGACAAACTATTTACTCTTATGCATATCAATTGCCGGAGTATTATTAATTAACACCACCACATTGAGCACATCCTCACTACACTTAATATTGATGTGTTACCTGTCATGGAAACCTGGCTTGATGAATCATTGACTGCATCTATAACTATTCCAGGCTATAATTTTGAATTTAAATGTCGGGTTACTGGTAGAGGTGGCGGTGTCGGTTTCTTTCTTAAGCAATCCTTATCGTTCTCCATATTTTCAACCCCAAGTAATTGTAATAATCATGCAACTTACGAAGCACTATTCCTTAGTAGTGTACTTCCGAATGGCACCTATTCCATTATAGGGAGTCTTTAGGGACCGTCTATAGACCCCAGGGGGTGACCAAACAGCTTTCAATGAAGAATGGAATGCCTTACTACTAGCCATCTGCTACAAAGACAAAGATGCTTATAATATTGGTGAGTTTAATATCGATCTTCTTAAAAGCCAGGAACATATGTCTACTGCTAACTTTCTTGACATCACATCCTCCAATCACTTCCTGCCCATAATAACGCGACCAACAAGAATTACCACTATGTATGCGACCCTTATTGATAATCTATTTACTAACAGGCTAATAAAAATTAAAGATTCTACTGTAGTAATAGACCTTCCAATGTTAATATGGATAAATTTGTTACCAAAAATTATTACTCGGCTTTCCCTCCCATCTACCTTAGCCCGTCATATTGACGAGAGCGCAAAATAGAACTTTAGGAAAATCATTGACCGCGCTAATTGGACCAGTGTTGCTGAATTCTGTGCTAATGGTGATCCGGTAGCGGTCAATGATGACTTTAGTCGGACAATTAGAATCGCCTATGACACTGCATTCCCACTGTCACCTAACAAACTGAGTCGTTCTAAAAAATAGTAAACAACCCTGGATGACTCCTGGTCTATTAAAATCTTGTAAGAAAAAACCAAAGCTTTATGCAATATTCATAAAAAATCCCACACCAACTAATAGCATAAAATTTAAATTTTACAGAAATAAATTCAAGTCGCTACAAAACAAGGCTGAAAAAAATTATTACAACATAGAATTCCTTAAATATAAGGATAATCTTAAGCAGACCAGGCATACCATTAAATTAATACTTAATGCGAAAAAACAGGATTCGGTTATTAAATTAATTTCTTCGAATGGATTTGAAATAACCGATAAAATGCCTGTATTGCTGAAAATTCAATTCGTATATCACTTGTATTGCTCAAGACTTAGTGCAGGGCTGTTAATATCGCGATACCAAAGTATCGCGATACTTTTGTCAGTATCGCAGCGAGTATCGCGATAGTTTTATTTTACTGGTATCGCATGTGTATCGCGATACCTATTTTTATCGCTTGTCAGAGATACTCGATACCAATACTTTTTCTTCCTGACATTTTTATGGTTTCTCAAGAATTATGCGAAGTGTATCGTTGCGCTTTGATAAGTTTAGGCCTATATATCGACTCTTTCGGCCACATAAATCTTCGTGCGAACAGATGGAATATTTTATAGGCTTAAATATTGAAATGGCAGAAGTAGGCCTATGTCCTATTGCGTTCACTGGTAGAAGTGGCTTGCCGAATTAATTTAGAGTGCTTGCGAATTTAGTTGATGTTGAATTTAATTGGACTGAGGAAACAAAGATTACCAGAGCATTGTGTTCGAACAGCTTGCCTGAAGGCAAATACATAGTGCTTGTACCAAGGACCACTATGCACAGGACTGGAAAGTTCCCATGTTCCTTCGTGTCAACCGCTTTGGGGCGATATTCAGGAGCCAGAAATTTTAGATCTTTTCAAAAATAACAAGCTGATTCATCAACCTTTAGTCGTGAAGCCAAATTTACAAATGACTACCGGGTATATCAGCAAAATAAAAAATGCCGTTAGAGGTTCAAAACACCTTATTTTCAAATAGAAGAAAAATTAAGATTGGAGCGACATCTGTGTTTAAGAGAAAAACGCATACAGAGAAATTTGACAAGTAACCATTCCTCTTATCTAGAATCCTTGTGATTGGCCCAAGCGATTCCTTTGGAAATTTTCTATAATTATCAGTGCGTGAATTATAATTTATGCTAAGCATATTGAGAAGTATTGGTATTGGTATTGCAATACTTTTCAGAAAAAGTATTTGTATTGGTATCGCGATATTTTTAATTGGTAAGTATTGGTATTGCTATTGCAATACTTTTTCCCAGTATTTTTAGCAGCCCTGACTTAGTGGATAAAATACCTTTGTCTGATAAGTCTGTAGCTGCTTTCGTGGATACACCTAGGATCAATTCATTTGCACTCTATCCCACTTCTCCTGAAGAGGTTCTTACCCTGGGACGATCTTTGAAGGTTACTCATAGCTCTGGAACTGAAGATCTGGACCCCTGTTTAATAAACCCGCTACTTGATCTCTTGACCGCCCCCTTATCATCTATTATTAACTGCACATTAACATCTGGAATAATTCCTGAACCTCTAATAACCGCAAAGGTTACTCCAGTATATAAATATGGACCCAGAGATGACGTTAAAAACTACAGGCCTATTTCTGTCTTACCGTTTTTGCAAAACTACTTGAAAAAAACTATGCATGTAAGACTTTACAACCTTTTTAAGTATCAAAATATTCTGTGCTCAACTCAGCATGGCTTCCAGCCCGGTCATTCGACTGCCCTGTCTTTAATTAATCTTCGAGATATTATCTCTAAAGCGATTGACAATAATGAATATTCTATAGGCATTTTTATTGATATTGCCAAAGCCTGATACGGTCGATCGCAAACTACTCCTACTGAAATTGGATAATTTTGGAATTCGTGGCTTGGCTTTGAACTGGTTTCGTAGTTACCTCCATAATAGATATCAGCAAGTGTTCTGTAATGGCCTATTATCATCCTTGAAACTTGCACGGTATGGAGTTCCCCAGGGATCAATCCTTGGCCCTCTTCTCTTCTTGATTTTTATTAATGACTTACTGAATGCCTCTCCCTTGCTCCAAATCCTCCTTTTTGCCGACGATATTTTAGCCTCGAACAAATCCTATGATGCCTTCATTAAACTTATGAGCAAAGAATTGTCCCTTGTGACTGACTGGTTTCTCACTAATAAGCTATCATTAGATGTTTCTAAGTCTAACTTCATTTTATTTAGATCGCACCGCAAGTACCCTCCTCCTACTGATGGTCAGCTTTTTATTAATGGCACTCCGATTCCTAAAGTTAGCGCTACCAAATTTCTTGGCATTATAATCGATGAATTTCTATCGTGGAAGGAGCACATTGCCAATATTGCATAAAACATTGCTAAAAATATAGGCATTAAATCTAGAATCGCCTATCTCCTTCCAACTAATATCCTGCTTAACTTATATTATACCATGACTCATCCCTACCTCTCTTACTGTAATTTAATATGGGCTTCAAATTACCCATCAAGGCTAATTCCTCTAACTATGCTCCAAACCAGAGCCATCCTAGTCGTCTTTGGTCCCTATATGATTCGTCATTGGTCATCCAACGACTTGTTTATTAATTCTCGCATTTTAGGTCTTCACCAAATTACATTGCTCCAGTCCAACAAATTTATGTATAAATTTGTTAATAATTTATTACCGCCAATATTCTCTAATCAATTTTTTTTTCAAATCTCTTCTGCTAATCCTTACAATGTTCGTTCATCATGTAATTATAGACCAATTTCTTTTAGAACGAACACTCGTCTATTTTCCATCAGATATGTGGGTCCAAGTGAATGAAATAAGATGCCTATTGAAATAAGATAATCCCACAATTTTAGCTTGTTTAGGAAAAAAGTTAAAGAACATCTATTTGCTACTTTAACTGGATAAATTTAATCTCCTTAATCGTTGACACTAATTAGCTATCAATGTTATTTATGGGTTTGTGTGCATGCAACAACTCAGTTAACTAGTTAACTTCCTTTATTCTCCTTATCCTCCTGTCTTCGACGTTCTCCTTCTTGTTTATTTTCTCGGTCTTCTTGTCTTCTAATTTCTTCTGCTTATCTGTTCTTTTTCTCTTCGTCTAATTGCAATTGTTGTTATTCTAACTTTTTATGTTCAATTTTAAGATGCTCTTTCCTTTCTGCTTCTTCCTTGTTCTATAGGTTTAACACCTTGCTCCGCTGTAGGAGGTATCATGTCACCTTCTTCATCTTCTTCTTGCACCCAGATTTCAACTGAGGCTTGCATTAAATCAGCAATTGACATGCCGGCTAATTGTTCTGCTTGACGTCCAGCCTTTATAAACTGACGCTTGATGCTGTCTGTAGACATTTTCTTAATGTCTGCCTGCATCTCTTCACTTAATTTCTCCATTTTACGGATTTACTTTCTATGTCAAAGTTAAACTTGGACTGTGGTTTTGTTTGGTGCCGAACAAACAATTTATATACCTGTAAAGGAACGGTATACGCCTGTCTGTCGTCGATTACCCAATCACCTTCGTCAATAATCTCGTCTGCAGATCGACTGAATATATTGGTGAATATAATTACCAGCCAAACCTCTTTGAAAATCTCCAGCAAAACTCCTTTGAAAATCTCCAAGAAACTCCTTTTAAAAATCTCCAGCAATACCTCTTTGAAAATCTCCAATAAAATTCCTTTGAAAATCGCCAGTAAAACTCCTTTGATAATCTCCGACAAAACAAACTCCTTGAAAATCTCCAGCAAAACTTCTTGAAAATCTTCAGCAAAACTCCACCAGTAAAACTCCAACAGCAAATCTCCAACAATAAATCTCCAACAGTAAATCTCCTACAGTTTCTTCGGATACAATGAATTTGTAACCCACCGCTGCCACCAAAAACATGTCAACCCGCTTTCTCCCTCTGTATATAATGTACCAATATTCAAAGTTCTCCTTCTTTCCTATCAATCTACTGACTTTTCAATGTACGCATTGGCTACATAAAAGACTCAGATTTTAAATTTACACTTTCTTATTAACTCAAACAGAAAGAATATCAACTCAAATCGCAATTATCAACAAAACATCACAGAACGTTAATCTGCCATTTCAATATCTCATTAGTTAATAACTTTCATTTTAAACGCCAAATTGTGCCGGAATGCGTATTTCTCAAAAGGTGTTAAGGTGTATACATTTTCAAAGACGTTTATGTCTAAACATATGACCATCTGCGTCGGCTTGATGCCTTGTCAGAGTCATGCGCGCTGTCGCCCGACTTGTAAGCCGCATTTCTAAGTTTGACCCCTACCTGACAGAACTTTGTTCTCCCACTGTGACGGTTTCGCGCTGTCGCTCATTGTGCTTTGCTGCGCAAGCATAGTTACTTGTAACGTGTGCGTGGACTACCATCCTACAGCGTCGTGCTTTCTCACTGTCTGGTCCGGTTACCTGGAAAATCCCTCAACAGGTATTACGTCTAGCGCTAACAGGTCAATCTATGCTGGTCTTCTCGGATTTTAAGACTCTTATGTTTGGCCGACGGCAGATTATGAGCGCTTCCGAGTACATGGCCTTGAAGGGTCGTTCTATAAAGTTGCAGTAATAGTACCGTAACAATAATCCCAATTTTATTGGAAAACTTTAACAATGGCAAGGAGGCTAGATACAAAGTTAAATTAGTTGATTTTAGGGGTTGACGGCCGCGCATCAAATGAGATACTCGTATGGATCCCAAAGAATCCAACGCAATTTGTGCGTCTTAAAAGACATTATTAAAAATTGAATCGGGCCATAAGGCTCGAGCTGCGCGCTATGACTGCTGCTTCAATCACATATACACATTTGTTTTATATACGCAACAGTCTACTACAAATATAAATTTTAACGATATCTTGTTTTACGGCTAATGGTCAAATTTCGCAATTAATCGTTCGAAGTGGCAAAAGTTCCAAGAACATCCATCGACAGCATTTTCTGCTCCAGCTCGATAAATGAGTACTTGTTCTAGTAAGTTCCGATCGTCGGTCATTGGCCTAACGCACAAAATCTCATTCTTTGACCCACCCCTACCCTTAATAACGTTATATAACAGCAGCTGTGACCCTCTACCCCTATATTATATGACAGATATGCTACCTACCTACCCTCCTACCCCACCCAAGAAGCAACAACAAAGCCCACTAATAGCTTACAGCATGATAATACATGGCAGTGACGTAAATTCTATCTAAAAACACCTTTTTTTTCCTCCTGTTTTGCACTAGAAATAGGATTACGGTATCACACAGAATCCATTCGTTTAATATTGCACTATCAGGTATTTATCGATAGGTTTTCGGTACAACTCTGCCTATTTAACATCGTATGATACAGAGTGTATACTACAACTACAATTGGGTATTTGAGCAAACCTACTATTTACACATACTCTAGAAAATGAAATGAAACATCATGATAATACGAACCAAAATAATTATTTCAAGTAAATTAATTTAAATTCAAACCACAATCATAGCAAATCACACAGAATTGAATTTAAGAGCGTTTAAAGCTATGCACACAGGAAGTTGTTAAAATTGTAATCAGGAAATTCTTAGAAGTGGATTTATAAACAATAAATCAATTCGCCAAGTGACAGCTGATGGTGCATGTTTCGGTTCACAGCGTATTGTGAACTTCGATTAAACAAATAAAGGTCAGTGGTACATGTAATTTTCAATTGGCAGGCAAACAGATTAAATAGCATAAGCTGAAAAAGTTTGTTATATAACAAAACCTTCAACCTACCCTCCACCCTGCACAGCATAACGCTAACAAAATAGGATCCCACCTACCCCTTGAGCGTTATATAATATGTGAACGGTTCCTAGTAGGAAATGTGACAGATTTTGCTCATTTGCAAATCCGAAACCTCGTCACGTTTCCAAATTTCTACGAGGACAGGATAGGCAAGGAAACAGACTAAATACAGTGTTTCTACTCGTGATTGGTCTTGTAGCGCCATATGCGCTCGGTATCTGTGGTGGTTGTAGGCAGCATTAGGCCGTTTGCATTTTACAAAAAAAAGAGATTCCAAAGAATCCAATACAATTTTAAAAATTCAATCAGAATCATAAAGCTCGAGCTGAGCTCTATGATTGGTGCCATTGTGCAGTTTTTCTGAGCGAAGATGGGCCATATTGGCCTTATGCCATCTTTCCGTTTTCAATCGCATCTACAAATTTTTTATGTAACAGTCTACTACAAAGAAAAATTTAAAGTGTTACGGTTCGAGATCACCCGTAATTTATTTATGTTTGGTATAGGCGCTCCTTTAGTAGATTCCTATTAGATGTGGTTTAACTATAGGCCGTATAGGCTCTGACCCAAATTGGACTCCCGCTCTTTAAGTTGCAGACGTAAGACTCCCGCTCTTTTAACTATAGGTAGTATAGGCTTATATCAAATTTGGACTCCCGCCTTTAAGCTGCAGACGCACGACTGGACAGGACTTCCGCTTCCGAGCCAGACCCGGACGCTTATATAATTAGGGCGATCATGTTGCCCTCAAATAAAACTGGTCTAACCTCGGAGTGGAGGCAGTCACCACGGTTCGGCAAGTTATTAAAATCTGCAAGGGCACCGACAAGGGGCTGAACCACCACGCCGAATATAACCAGGTTCTTCTAAATCCGTCAGGGCTCCCAGCCGACTCGTCGGAAATGTGCGGATCGCCTCCAGCACATTCTTATCAGTGGCCTGCAACGCTCCGACCGAAGCCGTGTAGGGAAGACTCACAAGGGCCTACGGGCAGGTATCCTTAGGATTTTTTTCGTACAGGAGCAGGTGATTATCCTCGCTTGGAAGCGACGGTTGCCCTCCGCACAAAATGCGGATCGCGCCCCATATATTGTCGTCCTCCAGTTTGGCATTAATTGTAGCCAGCAGTACCTCATTTTTTGCTCCAGCGACTAGCCGAATATTCCGCGTGGCCCAACGCCACTCTGAGTAATTAAGAGCCCCAATTCATTTTTCTGTCCGATTTTTAATCACAGTTGTCATCTTACGGCGTTTACATTCCCTTGATGGTTGAGCGAGGATCGAGGGACCGAATTCAAGCAGGGTCAACCAAGTTTTGGTGGATTGTGGTCTTCTGCATATGTTAAGGAGCGTCAAGGGCCAAAGCTTGAGCGCAAGCTGGGCGGGCCCCCTTACACATGTTCCTAAGAAAAGGCCCTCGGAACTCTGGATGTGAGATATTGAGAGCGTGGTCTTCAGCAGAAGTCATCACGTGCGGGATGGGTAATGTCACCAAAACCGCAACGGGTGTATTTGACCGGTGCCCCTCAGCCCAGCCGTCGACTCCTCCATCAGTGCCTGACGGTGGCGCTTCGCTCTTCAAGTGCTTCATCGGCGGACAATTGGATTCCGGGCAGTGGCTTTAGGATAAGGACCACCAAAAAGCAGAATAGCCGTGCTCAGTCTATTTGATACAAACAGGTGTGTTGTAAACAAATACGCCCACCAATTCAAAGTACGCATGCGCGTATGTAGTCTAGGTGAATCCACTGGGTCCACCACCGTCGTGTCCCAAAGTAAGGCCAGGCCCCACTCCACAGTATCAGGGTCTGCCGGCCCGGTCTCCTTCCGTCTAATCTGGAAAGATCTGACGGTTTCTTGATCGCTGGAATACCGGCTCTGTTGAGGCTGCGATGGATAAGGTCGTTGATATTACAGTGTCTTGCTTGACGGCCAAAACCCAAAAAGCAGGACAAGCCATGTGCGCCTCAGGCAGATACGAAGGCGCTGCATGCGCATGTATGCGGCTCACAGATGGCCACCCCTAATCGTAGGCTGATCGCCACCCTCACGGTATCGTCCTCCAGTCTGAGATCGTGAGAAACGAGCGGGAGAGCGTATAGTCAGTCCAAGGCGTGCGGTGACTGCAAGGTTTTTAGTCTCGCCTGGTAGTAGGGATCATGCAGCTTTTCTTCTAGTGCAGACATAACTGGCGTGGTTGTCGAGGCAGAGGCTTCGGTAAGTTGAAGCCAGGTAGACATCGCTGAGTCGCATGCTGAGTCCTATTCCACCGGTGTAAAGACTTCACGTTACTCCCCATTTTAGGTTACCCGCCGGTAATCTGAAATCGGTATAAGATTTTCCCCTGGAATAATCTTATATCGATTTCAGATTACCACCTCCGTGTTCACATTACCCCTCTCTGAATGAGTGAAAATGTTCAATTGTTATGCTTTCAAATAATGACAATTATCCTTATTTGAAAGCATAACAATTGAACATTTCCACTCCCACATTTTTCACACGTTAAAACTAGCCTTTCATCTTATAATTATGTGTCATGTGTTTATGTGTCATGGGCTAGTTTTAACGTGTGAAAAATATATAAAGGTCAAAGAAATGTAAATTGTGTGAAATCAGTAATACACGAGATCAAAGTGCATCACATTGTTACACACAAACATAAGATAATAAAGATTCAGCCTAACTGGCGAAGAGATTAGTGTAATTACAACAATAATATACGACAACTGATGTAGGGATATAACCTTTGACATGATAAGTCAATACTCTACTTAATTCATCAAAAGTAATAAAAATATTTAGCAAATGCTACAGGTTCAAAATAGTGGTATGCTCTCTTTGTGGTCTGAAGGTATTTATTCTTTCGCTTACTAGTTCCCATCCAATTACAGCTGATATCATTTTTCGCTGACCATTATGCCCACTTCTCCTTCATGCTTGTCTCCACCTGAGGCTTATTCCTTCAGACACAATATTGTCACTGCAGGTCCATCGCAACTAACTCAGCCCCAATATTTCAAGTTTGTTTTTTACATCTCTCTCACCACCTGCGCCAACTTCCCTGTATTATAATGTTCTTGCATTCCAGTATCTAATTTTAAACTTGGCTTTGGTAGTCAAGATTTGAGACTTCTGAATCTTGGATTCCTTTCGGTTTTTGACAATTCACCACGACCCTTCACAGATGGGTCTATGACCCTCTCATCTCCCGACGGATCTGCCACGACAATAAGTTTGAGTTTTTCATGTGTCTTTTCTGTTGCAAGATGGGGTTTTACCTGAGAGGCCTGCAAGCCTGCCGCAGAACTTCCTTCCTTTTCCAGGCTTAGGACTGGCACTGCTGAACTGCAAGGCAGTGGAGTAGTTAGTTACCGGAGGTAACTTTAAATCAATTTCAAGTTATCGGGGGTAGCCTAAAGCTGATTTCATATTACCTCTGGGGCAATCGGAAATCGTTGGGCGTAACTTGAAATCACCTTCAATTTACCCCGGGGGTAACTTGTAATCGATTTCAAGTTACCGGTGGGTAAGGTGAATGGGGAGTAATTTGAAATCGCCCCTATGAGCACGGTCGATGATGTATTGATCCGGGCGAACTGTTTCAGGAAGCCCTGGCTAGCGTCGTTGATATCGATGTTGGAAGAAATGAGTGCGTATTTGTTCCGGTTGAGTGCGATGCCTAGTCACAAACATCCCTCTTCGATCGAGTTAACATTCGCCTCCCTCACCCTTGGGTCTCCGCCCAAGTTGAGGTCGTCAAGGTAGTCAAAGGCCAATGGTGAAAGCAGGTGTTGACGGATCATCTGTTGCGGTAAGTAGAAAAGTAGAAGTCCCAAGAGGTCGCGCTGTTGCGAACCGTCTTGCGATTGCATCGTGAATCTCCAGAATTTCAGAGATGTCACCTCGGCATAGGAAAGATGGCAATAGGCGGATCAATCAGGAATGAGTTCGTCCACTGATGCGAGAATGGAGTCTCGGTTCTAGCTATTGAAAGCATTCGGGATGTCAAGCTTTACCATTATTGAACCCGCGTCCATGCTGGTCACAAATCGTCTGGCAGTGTGGGTTGTAACCTCGCAGCCTCCGGGAACGCCAACCCCCAGTAGTTTAGGGGCTAGGTACAACGTGACACGTGGAATCGTGTATGCGTTGGCGCATTTAGATGAGCGTCGACGCCACGCGTATTCAATGGCTATTGGCCTTGGACCACCATAGCTTTTGCGGAAGGCGAAAAGCGTTTTTCCGAATAAGATAGGCCATGCCTCTTGAATGCAGATGTCGTCCAGTAGTAAGTTGATACGAGCAGTCGTCGCTCTCAGCAGCCCTGGGACCGCATCTGGATCTCCTATCAGTTCCGCCATGTCTTGAGGTGCAGCCCATTAGGGCCTACCGACAAGCCCATCGGGAAGGAGCACATCATTGTACGAATATCCAGCTCTGTGGCCTTGAAGGGTGCGCTTGATGTGCACTGCCCCCGCCTACCTTCTGGCCCTATGCACTAGGGTCCCCTCTATTCCGCACCTGGTTTCCCTTCGTTCCTCTTCCCGTGGACTTCTGGTGGTCCACCGCATGAGCTCTGCCACAGCCCAATCCAGGATCCTCGCCTACGTTGGTCCCATCAGCTGGAACAGACTTCCCTTTCTCTTTGGTAGGAGGAGCTGATCTCTCTTACACCTGCTGCTTGTCGCAAGTTCCTTAAGATTTTCCTGTTCTCCGTCTAGCTTTGAGTTGAGTCGTGAGCGCCTCTGATTACGTGTGGCGCTATATAAGTTTTCAATTACACTAACAACGCCGATGTATCATTATTATTAGTATTGTTATTATTAAAATCTTTATTTTTTATATAATCATTATAAATATTATTATTATTATTATTATTATTATTACACTGTCATTTGCAACACCCACGAATTTTGCACAAAAGCGCGTAACAGAAAAGTCTAATCATTTTTAAAATTCTAATCATATCGTGGATCACGTCGGCATGGTAGCCGAACGGTTAGAGCGGTCGCCCCGTAGCACTCAGTGTGCGCTGAGGGAGCGGGTTCGACTCTCGTCCGGGGCGTCACTGTGTAGGGACCGTGAGCACGTCCTTCGCACACAATTGCTCTGCATTACAACTGCAGTTGCGCCGTCGAGGCATGTGTGCACTTCTGAGCTTAAGTGTAAGAAGTGCGATAACAAATAACAGTTGTATTGTATTGTATTGACTGATCGACTGCTTCGTCATTTCAGCGAACAATTTTCATATACATGCAGAATTTACCCAGCAACTTCGAACATGTTGGTGTAATCTAGTGCTAGGTTTGCGTACCGGACTCTGCCCGACAATTTGAACGTCTTGGAAGCATTTATTTGTGATTTGCCTGTGTCATGTGACTGCATCAGACAATCTCTTCAGATGCATACGTTCGAATCTCGGCCACTCGGACTGTGTACGTCCTCTGAAGCCGATTGTTAATGCTTCGACCGTTGGATTGACCTCAACCGATAGTAAATGGCGGCTATTCGATCGACTACCATTTTGTTTTAACGGCCTGAGAAAAGAAATAATAAGTGGCCCTATCTGTCTTTTATTTTCCTTATGCATTTATTCATCCAAACTTCAGGCCTCCGAAGTCAAGAGTCACTTGACAAATTACAAAAATAATAAAAAAAATGATAACGCGCAAATATAATTTTTAATCACATATAAATAATCATGATTGTATTTCAAGTTATAAAATTAATTTGTTATTAATTAATTTAATTAATTTTATTAAATTAATTAATTATTAAATTAATTTGTTATAATTATATATAATTTCATTCTGGAATTAAATTGTATTGTGTTTAATTCCATGTTTGCGATTTTTAGAAATTTATTTTGATGCTTTTCTTGATTTTAAATTCAATTACCGTTAATTCCATGTTGAATTTAACCCTTTGGGAGTGGTGTATGACTAAGGGTACCCGACCGGAGCTGACTACCCGGGTAATGAAATCGGGTTTCGGGTACCCGAATATTCCGTATAAATGCGCGATTTTACCTGAACCTAATTATGCCAGAAATAACCCCTTAATCATATTGGCTACGTGCCCGGGCAATGAAAATCGGTTCTCGGGCAACGACATTCCGTAAAAATGCGCGATTTTACCCGAACATATGCTCGAAATATTCCGTTCGTCATATCGGCTGACTGCCCGGGCAATGAAATCGATTATCGGTTGCCTAATATTCCATAATAATGCGCAATTTTCCACATTTCCTAACAAAGTATCCACGCGGTCGGGTATCCGGGTCGTCATTTCAACATTTTTTGACAGCCTTAAGTATGACACACATAGCTACTCTGTTAGGTATTCTATTGAAAACGTGAAACCAGTCTCAAAAAATTACTTTTGTCTACCACTGATAATTTAATGAATGTGAATTGCGGACACTTTACGGACACTTCAGGTAATTTCGAAAGCATTATTTTTATCTGCAACAATTACATGTGTATATGTTGTATACAATGAATTTTAAAACAAATTATGCATGTTGATTTCTATGAATCGAAAAAGTATAGATTTAGTGTCGAACACTATGGGCGATAATATAAGATATTACATCATATACTTTTGAAGTAGTGTTCGCAAAATTATGTTTCAGAGGTCACAAAAATGGCACTGCCGACGGGCCGTTTTGATTTTAAGCGCCACCGGGGTGACGTTATGAGCTTTTTATTGGCCAGTACTGAATCGGAAGAGAATGTTGGTGGCGAAAGTTCAGTAGATGAAACTGACGAAAAGTTGGAAAATGTAGTGAATCAGGTTACTGACAGTATAGTTCATAATACAGATACCGACGCTGAAAACGTAACGCTGTAATTTAAGACTGAAAAATGCACGTGCCATTTCAATAATAATTATTGAAAAAAGCTATTATGTTCGTGATTATTACTACTTTAATTGATGATTAGGGTATTAAACCTTATTTTACGTCACATTTCATGCTTTGTAGTTGACATCGCGACTTGCAAGTATAAATTGTATATTGGGGTATGTCATACCCTACCTCACTTTTAACGTTACCCTGCTTCACCTTACTCCCAAAAATTGCAAGTCTGTAATTTCATGAAAAAATTGTTTCACTTTGTTTATAAGTGGGACTGCTACTATATTAATCAAGTATCAAAAATTTCAATAAAAGATAGATATACAGAGTGGGCCATTAAAAAGTAACCTCTAAGGGTTTTTGCTAATATTTCGGCCAAAAAGTAAATGAAGTTTTACTACAGGCGCTAAGCAGCTTATTAATATTGGCATATAACCTCCAAATTTTACTAAAATATTTCACACAGAACAAAAATTATATCACTTTCAGTGAGTGCAACTAGTGATATTTGGTATTCAGAAAACATTTAACACAGGAAATGTTACAAAAACGATTTTATGAGATCACTTCTCAAGTAATTGTTATGAAACAAGCATCATATTGTTTCACAAACTGTGTCTACCACCAGTAGCCACACATATTCTGAGTATATTTGGCAAGTTTTGTTGACCTGGTTGGGGCCACTGCATAGGTGATAATTTGCCCATTGACACGACGAAAAGCGGTAAGGTTCAGGTCTTCTTTGACAAATCTTCTGGCAGACGTGCGGCTGATGTTCAACTCTGCTGAAATTCGCCGAGTTCTGAGATGATTTCTCATGTTGCCATTCTGTCAGCAAATAAGTTCGTCAACATGCTCGATATTTGTTCAACTATTACCAAGTTCACCACAAGAAAACGATATTAATTAACTCTTGGAACCGCACAACACGGAAAACCGGCCAAGAGTTATCTGATAATGACCCGACAGGTCGGAATACCAGCCTCACACATATTCGTTTGTATATAGTGAGTAATTATGTATTTATGTTTGTATGTATTTATGTTTGTATGTATTTATGTATGTATGTATGTTAGTGTGTATATGTGTATATATATATATATGTATGCATGTGCATATGTATTTATGTGTTTATATGTGAGTATCATTGAAGTACGCATGCATGTACGCATTTATGTGTGTATATATATGTATGCATGCATGTGTGTTCGTATGTATGTACGTATGCATATGTATATATATATAGGTATGTAACCGTGATAATTCTGAACATTACATTACAATAGATAGGCTTGAACAATTTATATATATATAGATCATTATTATACATTCAGATTAGCTGAACATTCGTTAATTCAGACAGTATAGGTTCTGTCAGTCACTCGCGTAGGCTCTAGCATTTACAGTCAACCCACATGCTAGGGATACCTTGAGTGGTCAGTAGCTAACCAATCAGAGTAGTCTTTTCTAAGATAGGCCAGTTTCCTCTTTGGCTGAGGAAAGTCACTTATTAGCTACAGCACTATTAGGAACGAAGCAGTCTGACTTCCGAAATTATCAGGTATCTTAGTGCGTCAGATCTGTCTATTATAATATATATAATTTATTAATAACTTAGCTTCATGTTCAACCTCTAGCATCTAACATCATTATCACTTCGTGAGTATTTGTATCGCTTTGTATTTAGACAACCATATACATGTTATTACTTTATCTATTCCTTGTTTAATAAAGATAATTTGTACCTGAACTGTCTCTTCATGTGTAGCTAGTTTCCCCTAACATAATCTAATTCATTAAGCATCTAATATAATAGTAGAGCTAGTTTAAGTAGAACCCTCAGCGTTCTTACAGGTATGTATACATGTGCAACTATGCATGTTTTTGCATGTATAATTTTGTACATGTATGTATATGTATGTATGTATTTATGTATGTATGTATGTATTTATGTATGCATGTATGTATGTATGTATGTATTCATGTATGCATGTAAGTGTGTATGTATATATGAATGTATGTATGTATGTATGCAAGCAAGCCTGCATGCATGCATGCGTGTTGTATGCATGTATGTATGTATGCATTTATGTGTTTATGTATGCATATATGTATCAATGCATGTATGTATATATTAGTATGTATGCATGTGTGTATGTTTGTATGTATCGATGAACCAACACATGCATGTTTGCATATTGCGTACATGCATTCACGTCTAAAATGTACTCGGGAACCCTGGGTCCAGAAGTTATTTCACCAGGAAGTCAGGGTTCAAAGGGTTAATGACATGGATGTTTCCACCGAAGAGCTACTGGATGTCATCCAGCCTGAGTCAAACGTAAATGCGATAACAATGTCTGATTCTGCTAAGCATGACACTATTCCTAAAACTGATCCAGTTTCGTTGAATGTAGATAGCGATCTAGTGAATTACTGGATAAACAGTTGATCCAATGCAATGTTCAAATCGTGATGGCATATCGGAAATTTCAATAAGAAAATATGCAAATTTTAACAGAAAATAAGTCGCGACTTATTCCGTATTTTATTCACAATCTCACAATGGGGAAAAAGCCAAGAAATTGGCTTTTGCATTCGCTGTTTCTTTGTGCAAGCATCTAAGGGACCTCCAGTTTTTTTAAACGGGCCTACAAGAGCTTAATCCGGCTGTGTCCATCGTGTTTGAGAAATGAAATTTTTCACACCACCCCGAGACCCATTATTGTCAATCTGTCACCTCCAAACCCAGGACAAATTCTCCGCCTATGCTGTCCATGAATACGTTAATATATGCCTACAGCCTATATAGAACCCATGTAAATGACCGGAAAGCACAATATCTGTCATCTGTTCTGCTCTGTCAATCGATTGTTAACTCAATGACACGCCAAAGAATTTCGTGCAGGGATTTCGGTGTTTCGATTCGATTGTGTCAAAACTGCTCGATTTGGTCATGCTGCATTTATTGTGTGTTTAGCATCTGTAATGCAATTATTTCGGACACGCATACATATTTCGGAGATCTGCATCCGTGTCTCATGCAAATACACTCATGACAGAATTGTCAATAATTATTTATGAATTGAGGAACCTGCCAATAATGCATTTTAATTTTACTATTATTGTAAGGGGGACTTTCTTCTTGGAAATATAGAGCCACTACTAATAAAAAACAACCTTCGTGCTACGTACAAAATAGCACTCTTTTTGTGCATTAGATCTTAAATAGCGCAGATATGTAGACATTGTGGGGTAGGATTCACTCACCTTGGGATACTGTGTTTGCATATTCATACATTCCGCGCGTGATGTTAATTCATTTTATAGGGTCACCAGAAGCTTCACATTCAGACTCATCTTCAAGTTCAGACTCATCTTCAAGCTCAGAATCATCTTCAAATTCAGACACATCAAGATCTTCAAAGTCAGCAAAACCTGTAACAAAACCTTCACCTTCGGCACCAGCAGGATTTTTTCCAGGAAGATATCCAGCACCAACACCATACGCGGCAGCATATCCATATTCTCCACTTTTATCATCGCCACAACCTTATTATGGATATAATTATTCAGCACGAAGCGGTACCTATACACTTAACTGGTGATTAACTGACCATAATAATAATCCTTCCTTATGCGACTCTGCGACTGGCAACATTAGTAGGCTAATTAGTAGGCCTGTACAGAGGGTCATGTTTGGTTCGAGTCAATTGTCATTTCAATTTCACTTATAAGTAAACTTAATAATGGTGCGCGTACACACTGCGTAGATGTTTTTCAGCAGACGAATATCACAATTTTCTCATATCTTACTATAATAAATTATCCTAACTAACGCCAAATTATGCATTCTTGCCGCATGCATTCTTAAAGATAGCAAAGTGTTTTTTTAATGCAGATGACGCTAAATGATCAAATATCCTGCATTTTATTAAAAGAATACCCAGAGGTCAATTGATGCAAACCTAAGACTAAGCGGCGCTTATTAATTTTATTAATACTTTGAATTTAGCGCCTGCCTATATATAGCCAAAGCAAAATCAAAGTGTTTTTATTGATCTCACATAACAAAATCAGGATGTAAATGTCGACAACAAGTCCTGTATGCAGGGTCTCCGTTCCAACGCTTCACCATTCAGCCAATCCGCTCTACCCGGGTAGAGGGTTACCAGAGGGAATTTGTCCATAGCGCCCCTATCCATCACACCTCGGGCTTTCCATTCTAAATTTAAGTTCCACCTTTTCCAGAACTCATTACTTGACATTCCACCTGTCAATCTTCGACCAAAATGGCACCCTCCTTAACAGCTACTCTGTCTCCCTGCTGACCAGAAAACCGAACTCTGACCTCCCACGGACTATCCTTTGGACAACCCTTTCGATTTGATACAGCGCTCGTGAATAAGCTGGTGCACTGCGCTAGGCTTTCAAGTGGCGCTTTAGAAGTTTGAAGATTACGATTACAATTACGATGAGTGTTGCAGCTAGTGAGGTATTAATAAACTAGCATGTTGAAAGTATTTATAGTGGTGTGCAAAAGTGTTGCATCATTCAAAATCTGTGTCGTTTCTCAGCCATACAATGCTGTTATCTCTCTTCTGCCTCATGCGCACTACAATTATTTTTCCTTTTTTATGTTACAAAGGTGGCATTTAGCGTTGCAAATCCCAATCAAGAGATGAGTTCTTCCAATGTTGTTATTATTTATTGTTGGACAACATGATCCTCCTATAGAAACCTCATAGAAATGACGAATTCTGTGTGAAAGTTGGATCGAGAACTAACTGTGCATGGTGCAATGTGTCTTCATCAGAGAACTAAACAAGTTAAAGTAAAAACATGGGTTTTGGGGACCCTCTTTTATCTGGTAGATAATTCTGTTTCCTTAAGAGATTTTTGATTACATATCATTGATGATATAAACATGCTGGAGTGGAGCTCGTCAAGGAAAAATTGTTCGGGTGGTTAAACGATATTTTATTTTGTGCAATTTATCATGGTTTTGTCAGTTTTTCGGTCATTTTCCTCAATTTTTGACTTATGTCCGTAAAATTTGACACATTGCATTGTATTGCCATGCACGCGTGACATGTGTGCAAAATTTCATCCTTGTAAGTCGACGGGAACATAGGCCTACCTGAAAAAAAGTTTATTGAACTCCGGTCCGACCGTGACAAACATTACGTAAGCCAAGTTAAATAAAAGAAGGCAAAAACGATATAAAACGGAATAAAACTGAGAAGCAAAAGAATTTGGCGTATTACGATCTCGTAGGTCTAGGTCTAGGCCTGCTGCACTTTGAAAGTAAAACTTGCTGACACGGTTCAAATTTAATCAGCCAATATCGCAACTTTCTTATCATGCATTCACTAAGTAACAGTAATCTGAACATTTCCTTTTCCAGTTTGGTATAGTAAGCTATTAAGAAATTAATAATTGGCCTGCTGGAAGTTTGAAATCTAAAATTTATTCAAATTGAAATTGCAAATGAAAGTCCTCGCAAGTTCATACCGGCATAAACTAACATAATTAAAACCAAATTACTGATCAGCGTAAGTATATACCGAAGTCGATAAAACTTATACTTTTGGAGTTGTGCTTATATAGAAACTTGATATCCCTGGCGGCTAGCGTTGGTCATCTGACATGGGAGCTAAGTTCTTGGACTACGCATCATCTCAACAGTTCCTTTAATTGGATTAATATCAGTCAGTTCATCAGTCAATCGGAGATTACTATGTACAAAGACAAAAACATGTCGTATAATTTTTCTCTTCGCTATTCAGCAGGCGTGTGTAGGATTCGGAATATATGTCGCCGTTCTAGCTAGAATATGACAACTGCTTGGAGAATAGCGAGTTTATTGGTAGCTTAGGACGATAAGTTTCCTTGCTCGAGCATAGTGCCTGATTTATAGACCACGTCCGCAATCTTCTAACAGAACTGATGTTGCGTAGCTGGAAACTTCTTATTATATAAACGTTCCAACCAGCATTGCTTACTTAATCAGCTGCGGCTAGGAGACGATTGATGATTACAACAATCCTGACACTCAGTGAAAGCTACCTCCCAGCATCCCAATAACTGGCAGTGCTTTCGAAACAGGCCGGTTTTCTGGTCAATTTTCTGAAGACCAGTTAGCTAAGATGCATAGACGATTTGATAAGGTAAATCGTGTATCTAAGATATAATGACACTATTAGCTGAACAATACGAACAGACTCGGGGAGTGACATCTAAAACCTAAGTCGTACATCGAATACATTCCAATTGTAAAAGTGATCAAAGACAGGCAATCAGATGACTATTTCAAACAGTGATGAATTTATTTAAATGAGCACTGAATTAAGCATTGTGATAATAAATTGTGACAAATTATATCATAGCCAAATGTTTAATGAGCGGATCCGAAAGTTGCCGATAACAAGAAAACGCGTAATTGCGAAGAAATAAGACACCTGCTATCGTTTCAACGCGTATAATTATTGCGAACCCTAAACTGAAAGTCCTACAATGTCTTTAATAAAGTCCACCTATCAAGACCTTATTAGTACATTTTCTCTAAGTTCGAATAAATACTTAATCAAGCTTATCATAGTTTACTGTGATTCATGCTCTCCGATCTAAAACTTGTAGCCAATAGTTCAGTCTTCATCATTAGATTCAATTGGTCCTTTTCTTTGAAACAGATTTTCTCGTCTCTTCTTCTCGCTCGACAATTCTGACTAGCAGTCCCCCAAATTCTTTGCTTTTCTCAAAAACTGCGTGCTTATGCGGGGCCTATTGTGCAATGGAAACGCGACTGAACTGTTCAGTTTATTTGAGGCTATTTATGAACTGCTCAACTACACTGCAATACAAGAGAATAGCTTTATTCTTTATAAATGCCGGTGAAAATCTGGTCTTGGTTTGATCCAATTACACGAACCCAAAACCTGTTGCTGTATTGTCGATTCAGTCTTAGGGTGCTGATGGTTACTGTCGGCAATGTTTGCACATAACTATACGAGAGCAGTTAAACTGCAAAATTTGAATATTGAAATAATTTCTGTGACGTGCGCTACCACGGTTGTTGTTGCTCTTAGTTTTGGTTCCTAAGCCGCGCGCACATTGGGACTGCTCATTCCGGGACCTTCTCTCCAAGATGTTCGCCATATATAGGCCCTCGTTACTCTCTGTATATAGGTCAATGCATCACTTATTGGTCTATGCAACCTTCTTTTTGATCTATGCCATTCCCTATACAATCTATGCACTTCTCTTATTGGTCAATGCAATCTCCTTCCTGGTCTATGCCATCCCTTATATAGTCTATGCACTTTCCTTGTTTGTTTATGCACTCTCCTTCGTAGTCTATGCACTCTCATTCTTGGTCTATGCAATTTTCTTGCTTGTCTATGCAATGTCTTCAAAATCCAAGCAATTTATGCATGCAAAAAAAGCACAACACAAATGGCGAAGTTCGCACACTCGCCGCCCACCAAAAAACCGAATGCTCTCATTCGGTCAAAAGGGGATCACACTTAGATACGCAGCCTAAACACAATGTCAGTTGTAACGTTCTTCATATAACACAATTAATTGTAATTGCCCGATTGACTATGTACATGCAGTTAACACAGTAGTAACACACAACCCAACTGGCACAAACCCCACAATTTGGGGGACAGTCCCTACAGAAACTCTTCAACAGTCCCTGCAACAGTCCTTGAGTATAAAGCAAAAATGCTCAACACACATCTCGAGCGTTCAAAGAAAAATGTTCAGAACGGTCCTTCAATAAAAATGCTCCAATCGGTTTCTTGTCCTGCGAATGAAAATATGTATCTCGAAGACGAACGTTTGTTTGCTTTCTTTACTTATCTTTCTACGGAATAAAAGTTCTATGGTCCAAAAAGAACGTGTTCATGGTTCGCCTTCACTATAGCGTCAGAGTTCTGCGTTCGGCTGAACCCAGGCCGCCCTTCACCTCTTCGGAGCTGAAATGATCACAGAAGAGGAAGGAGGCCTTATTTAACCAACATAATAATCTCCTCGAGAGGAGGAAGTGCACCCGGTTGCGAGTTCATGTAGGAGGAAAATGTGGCACTGGTACGAGCCTCCCTTACTAACTCATCAATTCCTCTCGAGAATCGCGTAGGACAAAATGGGTAGAGTTCCTCCATGTCTCTCTGATAATCTGAAACCGAACTAGAGGCCAACACTCCAGGTGAACGTTATCGCGAAGTTGGTCATTTGAAACTAGTTGATCGAAGACTCGGGGGTTGGTATCCAAGTCTCCGAATTACTTTTCCCCAGTCTAGTTCACCTGCAGAGCTCGGACTCGATCCGAAATTTCTGAAGGTCGTGGGACTCGGCGCGAGAGTGCTATCCAAATACGGGTCGATACTGGGTTTTCACAATTCCGACGTCCCGGAGATGGGAGACAAGCCCTATGTAGGCGCTGGATGAGCGTCTTCTTCCAGTGGATCAGTCACCAACACCGGAATGTGGTGCGCTCGATCGGCCGCAAGGACGGCCACCGAATCGCTCACTCTACGCACCGCCGCCTTAACAACCGTGTCAAAACTCAACCATGTCAATACGTCAGAATGTTTTTATCGTTCACGGCGTAGAGGCATCCGCAGGTCGTTCATATGGTTACGTAAATGTTGAGGCATTCTCCATGAACAATTGTCGTCCTTGCCAATGAATTGGGGTTCACTGTGATTTCATCTCTATGCTAATGCATTGAAGCTCACTGTCTCTATGCTAATGCATTGAAGTTCACGGTGATTTCATATCTATGCTAATGCATTGAAATTAACCGTGATTTCCAAGCATGTAAGCCTATGACAGCGTGTCACTCCGAATCCAACTAATTTTTCATTTCTACGGCATAGGTTATTCAATATATACCGCCTATACTGTGCTTCTTTACAGCATATATTCTCTCGATCTATGCTGTGATATCCACAACATTTAATTTTTGCATCATATATTCTTTAATTTCTGCTGTCATTTCCACTTCACGCCATTCTTTAATTTCTGCTGTCCATTCTGCAGCATATTATTCTTTAATTTACAGTATGTATTCTCGAATGTTTTGCTGTTCCTCAAGCCCGTGCTGGTACCTTACTACCTCCTCCAATTCGCCACCACCACCCACCAGTAACACCTCGGTGCCCTACTGGTGCCTCAAGGGTCTTATAATCGCGCGCTAAGGGCGATGCAATCCGGCATCGGCATCACGTTGGCCTCCTACTTCGCCTAGCGCAGTTTCTCCCAAATCGCCATACAAACGGCTTGGCCCAATCTCTCTAAGAGACGTCCCGGCGCGTCTTTCTCGTCCTGCTGCTCTTGGTCGCCAATACAGCCTGAGCTTGTCCAGATGAGTTACGAATTCAGGTCCATTTCACGATCGACTGATCACGTAGTTCAATGGACCGCACTGGCGTATCACAATATACCGCCCGCTGTAACTTGTCTCCCACTTCGCGCTCCGGCCTTTATACTTTCGGGGAGAGAAGAAGCAAACTTTAAATCTTCCTTTCCTCACGTGTAAATCGTATTCATGTTTCTTCCGTTCAGCAGCTTTCCGTAACTGTTCTCGCACTTCGCGATAGGCTAATGATTTTTCCCAACATGGCGGTCAACGTAGGGTGACACCGTTCAATCAGTCCGTTCCACTGGGATGATAATTCGTCGTCAGTACCTTGTCAATTTCCAACAATCTGTACAATACTTTAAGCAAATGCCTATACAAGTTGGTGCCCCTATCTGTCAGAATATAGAGGAGTGCCCCGTATCTGACGATCACCGTGTTAACTATCGCCTTGGCCACGGTCACTGCCTCTTGGTTGGCAATGGCCACCGCTTCCACATACCTCGTAAAGTTATCCATCATGGTAAGTATGTACACTTTTCCTCCTCGGCTTCGCGGATGCGGTCTCGTAATATCAAAACTTAGCCGTTCCAAAGGCTCTCCACTAGGCTGCGGTTGCATCGGGCCTTGTCTCGGGGGCTGTCCCCGCTTATACTTGTGTCCTTGGACCAACCCTTCCAGTACGCTCTTCGCCTAATCTGTTTCGTGTCCGACGGATTCCCAAATGACAGCCCGTAATGCCAGTATGCGCTATCCTAAGCAATTCATTCCTCAGTTCCCTGGGATGCAACAACTACTCCACTCCATCGATTCAAGTTCGGTAAACGATGCCGTGTGTCAAATGCAAGTTTTCCTTCTGTTGCCAATACACTTTCACCGCAGAGCTCTCGAACAAAATTTCGGTCAATTCTGGCACACGGCTTCCTTCCACCAGCAAACTATTCACGATTCGTTGATCCTCGTCTTTATCTTGTGCAGTTTCCAAGTCCGAACTTTCTGTATCGACGGATATCGCCGCTATTATAGTTCCCTCTTGCCATCCGCGCTGGCGACACGGTTTCCTGGAAAGACAATCCGCATTACCATGCTTCGCTCCCTCGCGATGCACAATCTTAAATTGATACCCAGCCAATCGTTCTAGCCATCTCTCTTGCTGGTCGGCCTATCGGCTCAATGGTTCGCTGGAACCATTGCAAAGCGGCATGGTCCGTTCGCAATGTGAAGTGTCGCCCCAGCAGGTACCGACGATAATTAATGCTTGATGAAATGGACGACGGCAATACTCTCGGCGGGTTACACAGTGCCTCTGTTCCGCCACCGACAACTTGCGACTCCCGTAAGCTACTACCTTTTCATCGCCAACCACAACTTGAGACAATCCCGCACCAATGCCGACGTCAGAGTCGCAGCAATCCCGTATATACGCTCCCCTGTTTGTACACTATACAAAACCGACGTAATTGTAAGTCTCCCCTTAAGCTGCTCGAATGCACCTTGACATTTCTCACTCCAGACGAAGGCCATACCCTTTTTTGTCAAGGCAAACAAGGACGCTGCGAGTGAATCCACCTACAAACTTTGGGTAGTAAGAGCAAAGACCCAGGAAGGCTGTTACGTCCCTAAATCTTACCGGTACCGGCCAGTAGCCTTCTTCATCTACCTTGGACGGGTCCACAGTCACACACCCAGACGAGATAAGGTGCCCTTCGGAGAACACTTCCCGATATCTGCCGATTAATGTCCTAAGCCTTCCTATCGCCTTTCTGGGCATTTCCTCTGGTACATCTGCAACCAATGTTTCACTCGGGTCACCGAGGTTACTGGAGGTCATACCTCCTATCAGTACCACTTCTACACGGTACAAATGTCCCAAAGACTAATCATGTCTTGACATCACCGGTTCTTCAGTGAAATTAATGACTCGCCCCTGCGCGGTCTCCGGATCCCCTCCAAGAAGTAGTCGCGCTAGGTGCACTCCTGACTGTAGTGCACGTGTCTCTGTCATCGAAGCTACAGATCGAGTCATCAAATCGCCCAATAGTGTTCTGGTACTGACATCTTGTTGGCACCTGGCGGGAGTTGTCACGTCCTCGGCCACTGTTATTCTCCGACACAAAGTTTCTCTATTAACCCTTCACCAACCTAAGCCTTATCCTGCTGACAAACAGGGGTCCGATTCCAAATCCTTAACGGCACCGGTGCTCGCGCAACCAGTCCATTCCCAATACGGATTCCACTATCTGCTCGAACACTAAGAATAGTGTTGGCACCTTAAACCCTCGAGACATCTTAAGCTGGACCGTGAGTTCTCCCAGGACCATACTCTGAATTCCGTTAGCTGCCACTAAGACCCTATTACAAGACTGTCGTGATATACCTTCTATATCCGAGGCTGGTACGAGGTAACTTCCGATACCGTGTCGATGACGCATAGACAACTTCGACCGGCGATCGTGCCTTGGATGAAGCTGACGTTCTGGCTGTTACGGTTGCAAATTCTTGGACGCGTCGCATGATTACGTGATCTTGAGAGTCGGCGTGTCCTCTCTGAGGGCCCGATTGATCACGTCGGAATCCAAGGCAATGTCGTGCGAGGTGCCCCGGTCATCTGCCTCTGTAGCACGGGAAGGTAGACCGTTGGCCGTCAGCTCCGGTCGCTGAAGCAGGGGGGATTTCATCTGGCCTTACCCATCCGAAGGCGGCGACTGATGAAGTGCTCCCAGGTGTCGGTCAATCTTCGCCTCAACGTTCGTCGTTATGCCTCTCACTGCTTCGTCTAGAGGCCATCCAGTTGTGCCTGGAGTCGTCCCCAGATGCCAAGTTGGCGATCTAACATTACGTCGAGGAAAGCATCACCTGCGACGATTTCCGACGTCTCGTTCGTCGGAACCGTGTACGCCAATACGTGGTCAAACTTTCCTCTAGCCGTGACCGACGGTAATATAACCGCGTTCGGAATGTATCCACCTATCGTTCCTTAGTATGAAAGAAAACGGGGCAAGAAGACATCGAGAGCAACAGCAGAAGGAAACGACTGAGGTGGATGGGGAAGCGATGGAGAAGAGGAGGGCCGAGAAAAAACTGACCAGAGACCATAAGAGACGACCTAATATGTTTTGGAGATATCGTGGTCTATGCCATTCCCTTTAGGGTCTATGCACTCTCCTTCTTGGTCTATGAAATCTCCTTCCTAGTCTATGCGATGTCTTCATAATTCATGCAATTTCCACATGCATAATAAAGAACAAAACAAATGGCGTAATTCGCCACACTCATGTTGTATTACGTTTGAGTAAACCCGAGTTCAGCAACACCTCAAAACCATAACATTGTCAAACTTAGGACGTCTCAAGGAAATTAAACTACTAGTAATCATAGCTCGTGTGCTTTTTGTGAGCATTTCTTGCACATGCGGACATAAATAGACCGGATCCAAATGAGCTTGAGCATCAGCATTCATTTATCATCTCACGTGCCTACACACTTTCATCCTGAATAAGTCCTCTCACAATAAAAAGAAAGGTGGCGACATTGCTTTTGTTTCAAGTCTACAATTATGCAACTTCAGACATTTGTTGGTAGATCATCCGAGGACCACATTAATTTTAAATGTACAAAACCAGCTTAACAGCAGCCCTTAGTCATAATTGTAATTTGAAATTTCTATCGCGTCGGAGCCTAATACGCAAGGAATCTTTCTATGGCGCTCCATATTTTAGCAGTAATCAGATCAATGTCAAGAATATTGGTAGTGCAGACAAAGAGACATTCAACGATTTCATAAGATATGTTCTAGTAGTAAGTTTACTGGACGATAGCAATAGCTTCTCTAAGCTTAGTCAATGTTTAGTTTATGTTATGCAAATGATTTCCGTGTCCGTTTTTTACATTTTGAATACGAATAAATTATTTTTGGCCGAAACGTTGGCCGTGATGAAAATAGAACTGATACTTCTACGGCCGAACACGTACACATTATTTAGCGAGTGAACACATCTGGTTATCGGAAAACTTTGGCGCAAAATGTTATTTTAAGTCGCCGAGTAAAGTAGAATCTGAAAGAGTGGATTCACTGACATAGCATTACAATTCTGCGTATTAAAAATTCCTACATTCCGATTGAAATGTGATTTAATTGAATAGGGTCTATCTTATCGCCAAGTACTTCAAGTATATCAAAACGAGACAATTCACAGGATTCATCATAGAAATTAGCAAATGCAAGCAATTACTCATCATGGATCGGAAGGTACCTGAAGTCTTAACTGTTGATTATCATTGATGTACACTGTGTCCCGATAAATAGTAGACCCCAACAAAAGGTGCAATAACTCGGCAAAAACTTGTACCATTTGACTGAACTTTTCAGAACAATAATAGTAGTCATAGCAGCACGAAATCCTAATTTCGTTTGGAAATGTTGATGATTTTGTCAAGTTTATGATCATTTGAAGTACAGTACCGAAAGGGGAAGTTCACAAAATAGGAATCCTACAACATCCGTAAGGAAGTGAAGTTTAGTCACAGCTGGTGTTCAAAATATTCTCCTTCTTCACGACCACACGATTGCAGACGTGGACGACACTGTTTGATGGCCCGGTCGATGGGCACGCGGTCAAATAGCTGCCACTCATCAATCAGACGCGCCTCAGATGATCGATGCTACGAATGCGGGAACAATAAGAGCGTTCCACCAGTACGCTCCAGAATTGATAGTCCACTGGATCGAGGTCAGGACTGTTGGGCGACCACAGCTGAGGAGTTATGGAGTCGGGTGTCTTTCGGGACAACAGAGCAATGGTCTCGCATTCTCGGTGTGCAGGGGCACTCTTGTCTCGTGCGGTTTTGCCATTGCCGGGTTTTCGGTCCACTGTGCCGGTATTATCAATCAACAGTACTCTGTTCGGAAGTTCATTCACAAAACGCTGCTTTCATAACCTTTTTATTGCCACAATAATTAACCGAAATTTATCTTCTTTTGTCATGTTTCTTTATCTTTTGCACCAAAACAACCAAATTTGACATTCCGTGTATTATAACGTCGACAGCGTATGATAAAGTAAGAGCTCATGTTGGAAACTTTAAATTTTACCAGGTGCCCTAAATCATTCAATTTCTTTGCTTATGCTGCATCAAGCTAAGTCAAACTGCAGATTTTTTCAAAATGATGTGGGATACAGCACACATAAATTTATTGATATAATTCTACTCTTCAAGCAATTTCTGACAAACGTTTAGAGGTCTACTTTTCATCGGGACACAGTGTAGTTATTGCTTGTTTGGTTTTATTCGACTGGCTTAATTGGTAAATAGTTTTCAAAGGGTCATATTTTGTTTGAGTTAACTGCCATTTCAATTTCGCGTATTGCAATGTTAGGCCTAGTTGTTGTCTCACAGGCGAGTAGGCCTGCTATTGACATTTTCTGTCATTTTGATGTCTAAACTATTTCCTATCTCACGCAAAATTTTGGTGTTACGTGTATTCTAGAGAGATAATGGTAGGCCTATTTCATTTTTAAAGAAGATAGCGCTATAAGATATGACCTCTTAAATATCACCGGAGAGTGTCACCAAAGGCAAGTTGGTGCATGCAAATTAATCGCTTTATGATGTTGCGCACATGTAGGCCTTTTCCTATACTTTCATCACGAACAATCCTATAATTATGTTTGGGGGCGCTCTTGCAATGGAGTGTTGGCCGAAAAAAGATGCATTTATTCCTAGTGGATGTTCTGTGTATGTAGTGTGCGTGTAGCATTGTTTGGTTTGGAAAGCATAGTTTGATATTTCACTGATTTGTCTGTGATAAAATCTAACATAGAAAAATAGAAAATGTTCCATCTTGTGGAATGCATAATGATTATAATACTTAAAAGATGCTTCAAGCTTATTACTTAACAGTTTCCTTACTGAAACCGTGATTATTTCTGTAAAACTGTGGTAATAATAATAATAATAACAATATTAATAATAATATAAATATTAATGATAATAATAATAATAATAATGATTATTATCATCATTATTATTATTGACATAGTTATATAGAAATACATGATTATTATTATAATTATTATTATTATTATTATTAGTTTTATTATTATTATTATTATGGTATTATTCATCATTGGCATTGCCAACGGATCTGGCATCAGGCCATCTGGGTCGCCGCTTGTGAGGTGCTGTAATCTTGACATAGTGCACTGGAAAGCCGCCACATTGAAACTGATCAATGCCGAGAAGTTCTGGAAGAGGAAGCTTGTCTTACCAGTAGTTGTCGAAAGTCGGTGTCCAGTCTCAGACAAAGAGGCGAGGCCCTCACTATTGAGGGGACCGAAGGTTTTTATAGCGATTGGAACAAATGTGTATTTCTTCTCCAGCTCAGAATATTTTGTGTTTCCTTGTGGCTGCTATCTCCGCCGCTCCTCCGACTGTGGCGGCTGTCTCGGGGATATAAGAAGCGGCCACTGTGTCCACCACCGTCGTGTCCAAAAGTAAGGCCAACCCCCACTCCACGGTATCAGGGTCTGCTCGTCCGGTCTCTTTCCATCTAATCTGGAAAGACCTGACGGTTCCTTGATCGCTGGAATATCTGCTATGTTGAGGCTGAGATGGATAAGGTCGTTGATGTTACAGTGTCTTGCTTGACGGCCAAAACCCAAAGAGCAGGATAGGCCATTTGCGCCTGTGACAGAGACGTAGGCGCAGCATGCGCAGGTGTGCGGCTCGCAGACGGCCACCCCTAATCGTAGGCCGACCGCCACCCTCACGGTATCGTCCTCCAGTCAGAGATCGCGAGAAACCAGCGGGAGAGCGTATAGCCATTCCGATGCGTGCAATCACTGCAAGGCCCTTAGTCTCGTCTAGTCGTAGGGACCCTGCAGCTTTTCTTCTAGTGCTGACAGAACCGCGTTTAACAGCGGTCTATCAAAGTGTGCTTGTTTGTGGTCTGGCGTCGTCGGGGCGGAGGCTTCGGTAAGTTGAAGCCAGGTAGACATCACCGAGTCGCATGCCGAGTCCGATTTCACCGCTGCTGAGTCTATGATGAAGGACTGGATCTGCATGCAGAGTGCCAGGTAGACATCGCCGAGTCGCATGCCGAGTCCGATTTCACCGCTGCTGATTCTATGATGAAGGACTGGATCTGCATGGAGAGTGCCCGCGGCCGAAGCCACAAAGGCGGGAAGTTATTATTATTATTATTATTATTATTATTATTACTATGATTGTGATTATCATCATTATTATGTTTTGATTATTGTTATTGTTATTATTATTATTATTATTATTATTATTATTATTATCATAGTTTATTAAATGTTCGATAGAAATAATATAATTTTTTTTCACATATAGGGTTATTCATCATTGGCATTGCCAATGGATCTGTCATCAGGCCATCTGGGTCGCCGCTTGTCAGGGGATTATTATTATTATTATTATTATTATTATTATTATTATTATTATTATTATTATTATTATTATTATTGAGACCGGGAATTGCGGTCTCCATTGAAGCTCGGGTACCTCGATGACCGTTCCCTAGGCGGTAACGAGGAAGATGTCCGGCAAGATTTTACAAAGATAAAAGAGCTTGAGACCACGCTCGTAATTTCCCTGAACAGACTTAAATGGGAATACCACTCGGAGGCAGAGTTGAATGAAGAGGGTTTTGAGGACTTCAGAAGACGAAAACCAGAGGAACTGACCTTTTGGGTTCTCCACTGTTCAGAGGGAAGGTCCTTGATGAAGCCCTGCAAGAACACAGCGAATACTTTGATCGAGTATTGAAAGACCTTATGGACCTCCAATCACAAGCAGCATTCATATTGGTAAGATCTTGTTTCGGGGCGGCAAACAATGAGGCGGTCAGGGTTGCGGCAGGACTCCGTCTAGGAATAGTTCTCTGTGCATCGCATCCATGTCTATGCGGGGAGAGCGTCGATCTGGGTGGACATCACGGTCTGGTCTGCAGAAGATCAATGGGACGAGCAGCACGACACTCTGCCATCAATGAAATAATCTGGAGAGCTCTCCTCAAAGCGGACATCCCGAGCTCAAGAGAACCATCGGGACTGATTCGCACCGATGGCAAGAGACCATATGGCGTCACATTAATCCCATGGGCGAGAGGCAGACACCTAGCATGGGACGCAACAGCCTTTCGCACATGTGCATCCTCTTAAGTACACCTGACAGCATCAACAGCCGGTGGAGCAGCAGAACATAGCCAAACATGTACTGCATAATATGGAGAATATTATTTCGCTTCCATTTTGAATATTTAAAAAATGCCAGTTAATACATACCGATATTTGGTCTAAATACACTATCAAACTCATCCGGCGCCGAATTGTCTGACACCGAATTGTCCCGGCGCCGAATTGTCCGCGCCGACTGTCCGGCGCCGAACTATACGGCGTCGAATTGTCCGGTTACCGCCCCAGCATATCATAGAGTTAGCAAGCCAGGGACACTCGGGCCCATCTCTGCTAGCCGCCATTACGGCTCTGATAAACTTGCTTTTCGCAGGAGAATTCCTTTCTGGAACTCGAGCAACCCTTTTTGACGGAACTCTCTTCGCATTTAGGAAAAACACTGGTGGTCTGAGACCCATTGTCATTGGTTACTATTGGCGCAGACTGACAGCCAAATATGCCAGCTCTTAAGCGGCGCCTAAAGTTGCTGAATACCTCTCTCCGAGACAAGTCGTAGTTGGTGTACCAAGAAGATGTGAGGCCGCCGTAGACGCAACAAGAATATTTTTGAACAGTTTAGACAATGAAACAATCATAGCCATAATGGATTTCCCCAACGTATTCAACAGCCTACACAGACTTAAAATGTTAACAGCACTATATAACATTCTTCCTGAACTGGCACCTTTTTGCAATCTAGCTTACTTGGAGCACTCACATCTTAAATACGGTTAATGCTGTGTCTTGTTTAAAGTGGGGCCCCAACAAGGTGGCCCTTTGGGTCACTTACTCTTCTGTATCCCTCTACAGCCCATACTCATCGAAATAGAATCGCCGGAAACCGTAGGTTTTCTGGACGACTTAACACTAGGTGGCAGGGCGCAAGAGGTTGCGGAAGATATAAACAGACTCGAAACCGAATGCGAAAAACTCGGCCTTTTCCAAAATCGAACAAAATATGAGATTTCCACTCCTGCTGATATCCAGAGAGACTTCGAACCATTGAGACAGTTCAGATGGACTAACCCTTCAGAGGCCAAACTCCTAGGCGCACCTCTGTCAACGGATACGGCCTTGACGAACACTTTGAATGCGTGCACAGTAGAGCTAATGCGAATGATGGAAAAACTAAGGTCCATCGCCACACATGACGCCCTCAGCTTGCTCCGATACTCGCGGAGTGCCACCCGACTATTACATACCCTCAGAAGCTGCCCATGCGAAGGCCACAAAGAACTGGAGGAGTATGACAAGGCCTTGAGGGTGGGCCTCGCTGTGGTGCTCAATCTTCTTCGCACCGACGAGGCATGGCTCCAGGCCACCCTGCCCATCAAAAGAGGAGGACTGGGCATCCGATCAGTGGTTTCGCTGGCACTTTCAGCCTTCTTGGCATCGGCCGCAGCCACTGATATACTCCAGAAAGGATTCTGCGAGGAACGCCCAAAAACCCTGCCCTGGAGACCCTTCAGGCCAAATGGAGGGAAATCAGCGGAATACCGGAGTCAGAAGAAGCTTGGGCTCACAAACAATCAAGATGGGACGGCCCTTTGATCGAGCTCGGAGTGGCAGACCTCGCCACCAGAATGCTTGATTCCCAGAATCTGGAACGCCTTAGAACAGTGGCAGCACCACACGCAGGCGAATGGCTCTTAGCCCTACCGATTACCAACTGCGGGTTATGACGTGACGATGACTGCCTGAGGGTGGTGGTGGGTTACAGACTTGGGTTGCCAGTCTGTTTACCTCATTACTGCCCATGCGGTGCCCTGGTCGAGGGAAACGGATATCACGGTCTCTCGTGTGGTCTGGGCCTGCGACGCTGGCTCAAACACGCGGTCCTGGACGACCTTTTTTGTAGGAGTCTAAACTGTGCAGGGATCCCACTGTCAAAGAGCCGGTGGAATTGACCCGATCTGACGGGAAAATACCATAGCGGGCGGGGCGGTGATTGATATGGGACGCGACAGTGTCAGATACAATGGCCGCATCGTATCTGCAAGAAACATCACAAAGATCTGGCGCAGCGGCCGAGAGGGTGGCGAACCTCAAAACTCAGAAAGACGCTGAGCAAACCACCACCACCTCTGGCCCCATCAATCCCGAAGGCCAAAGCTTCCTTTCAGAACAGGAACACAAACTGAGCGCCGTCACTTGGGAGCAGAGGGAGACGTCTTTCCTCTAAAAGCGCATCTCGATGACTATTCAACGCTACAACTGAGTTGCTTTCGAGCAAACTTTCTTTGCTCATGAGTTCAACGAGCAGGGCTACTCCGCACGACACCATTAATTATTAGTACTATTATTATTATTATTATTATTATTATTATTATTATTATTATTATTATTATTATTATTATTATAGACTCCATGTGGGTGCTTGACATGACATTAGCACGTTTATTATTATTATTATTATTATTATTATTATTATTATTGTTGCACATTATCTTATGCTGTTATCGCCCATGATGAGCTAATGGAGTGTTGGCAATGTCCCGAAGAGGCAGACTGCGTTCCCACGCTGAAGAACAACTGAGATACGTTGGAACAGAAATGACGTCTCCATTGGATCGTGGGTTGCAGCACTCGTTCGACTACCCAACTCTGAGATGAACTCCAGTCCTTCACTGCTCCAAGCGCCGCCGGATTCCAAGGAGAGGGCTACGAAGTCGTGGGTGTTGGTTATGGTGGAATACTTGACCCTCTTCGTCTTAGCTGCGCGTTCGGCTGCTTCGCCAGCTCTGATAGATGTGTCGACAAGATGTGACTTGGCGTAGGTGTCGGGCACTGTCACTGAGAAATATTATTATTATTATTATTATTATTATATTATATTACACTATATTTTTATGTTATTATTGTTATATCATTATTATTAATTTTATTATTATTATTATCATTGTCATTATTATTATTATAATAATAATTATTATTATTACTATTACTATTATTATTATTATTATTATTATTATGTCACATGTAGTATTATTCATTATTGGCATTGCCAACGGATCTGTCATCAGGTCATCTGGGTCGCCGCTTCTCAGTGGATTGTAATCTTGACATAGTGCCCTGAAAAGCCACCGCATTGAAACATTGGATCAATGCCGACTAGTTCTGGAAAAGGAAGTTTGTCTCTCGGGTGTCACCGGTAGTTGTCGAAAGTCGGCGTCCAGTCTCGGACAAAAAGGCGAGGGCCCTCACTAATGAGGAGACCGAAGGTTTCTATAGCGATTGAAACAAAAGTGTATTTCTTCTCCAGCTCAAAATATTTTGTGTGTTTCCTTGTGGCTGCTCTCTCCGCCGCTCCTCTGGCGGTGACAGCTGTCTCGGGGATATAAGAAGCTGCCACTGTGCCCACCACCGTCGCGTCCAAAAGTAAGGCCCGCCCCCACTCCACGGTATCAGGGTCTGTCCGTCCGGTTTCTTACCATCTAATCTGGAAAGACCTGACGGTTCCTTGACCGCTGGAATACCGGCTCTGTTGAGGCTGCAATGGTTAAGGTCGTTGATATTACAGTGTCCTGCTTGACTGCCGAAACCCAAAGAACAGGACAGGCCATGTGTGCCTCTGGCAGAGACGTAGGCGCAGCATGCGCAGGTGTGCGGCTCGCAGATGGCAACCCCTAATCGTAGGCCGACCGCCACCCTCAGGGTATCGTCCTCCAGTCTGAGATCGCGAGAAACGAGCTAAAAATGTAATATAATAATAACAGTAATAATAATAACAATATTATTATTATTGTTATTATTATTATTATTATTATTATTATGTCACATATAGTGTTATAACGTTTGTCCACTATTATTATTATTATTATTATTATTATTAATAATAATATTATTATTATTTCTTTCGGAGTTGCCAATGGTCTAGATAATGTTTAGACTCGTTTCATTTCAGTAGATGCTGGTTCATTCGTGTATATTCAATTTTACAAGACCACAGTTGGGGTTTAAGATTTCTTAAGCAATACTTCATAGAAGGACTTGGACTGATTGGTAGGTCTACCAATTGCTTGAAATTTTTCAAGCCATGAATGAGAGAAAATTTGGAAGTCGTTTTACTACTGTAGGAGAATGATGCATTCGATTGTAATTTTAATGGGTGTTTGTTGCATAAAAATTGTGAGCCCCCCTTGATTGTGTACATATGTGCAGCCATTTCGACAGTAGGTCATATCACGTGTGTATATAAGTGCTTTGTTGTGTTCGTATGGATAGAGACTGCAACTAGCTTTGAATGCGTCGCTTAATGAACTCTTTTGTTGCCTGTGTATACTTAGTATAACTGTTTAGTCATGCGCCGCCAATCGCCGATATATTGTATTGGGGTCTTTGTCAATGAAATACCGTATTTTGTGCGTAAGGTCGTTTAACCGTGTCTGTATTACCAATTCCTTATCCGTCTCTTTCTCCAAGTGTACCGTCTCTTTGTCTGTCTGCTTGTCCGTATGCGTATGCCTGGTATCCGTCTGCTGATGGGATTTCATTACTCCCACAACTACTGACGAATATATTCTTTAAAGCAAGACATATCAATGATTTTTATAGGCTTATTATTAATTGCTGAAAGATGTTTTGGTTATCTCCAGGTAAAAAGGAAACCACTGTCGTTTATGTCATTCCGAAACATCTGTAACCTAATTACAGTTTGTCTTGAGTTTCTTTTATGATGCCTTGTTCAATGCATGTCCGAAGTCTATTGAAATGCTTCCCGTCCAGATTCCACATGGCTGTTGTGCTTTTTCGTTAATTCCAAGCTGTAGACTGCCACTCAAGTTTCGTTTGCTTCAAAGAGTGTATTATTACTTAATGGAACATATATAATGTAACCAACCTTCAATGCTACCTAAAACTCTTTTTATTGACATTTGTTGTCAGGTTCCAAGAGAGAACGAGGGAAATTAAACCACAAGAAAACATCGACTTCCAAGAAACCCAGACGGACACAGTGATTCATTTTACGAAAATGGTGAATAGCTATTTTTAGGCCTATTTGGGATCGTGTTAGCTCAAAGGAACTGCTATTCGACTTCTTGCGCTCAAAGAAACAGCTAAAATCAAACTGTGTTAGTATCGTTCCTGTGAATTTAGTTCAGATGCTAAATATCATATGCCAAGAGATATTCGTTTATCCTGTTCGGTTTTTAAAAAAATGAGCGATTTGTGGCCCTTGAAACAGGTTGTGGACTAATTGAACACAATATTTCCGATATGGCGTTGTTGTCTATAAAATATACAATTCGAACACATTAAGTTCTGATCCGTCAGGTGATAAAAAATTGTCCGGAGACAGAAAAATTGAGTCATCTGGGACTGGAAGGGTTACGTCTCCACCGGTTCTGGTACATAAGAACTGCGAAATGCAACAGCATTGAAGTGCTGAATGACAAACGAAAGCCGCTGAAATAGATATTAATACATTAAGCCGCTGAAATAGACATTAGTACATTAATTGTCTTATCTTAAGCATACACTCATTGCCAAAAATTGAGATTATTCCCAGTGATATTAATTTTACGATGAATATACCAAGATGTATCGTCACACGTCATCAACCAGTCATTAAGTTGTTATCCTAAACAGTGCATTATGTTTAATTCACAAGCAAGAAAGTATACTTCTATTAATCCAGCCTCAGTTTTCAATAACATAATTTAACCATGAATCTAAGCTATGAATCAAAGGTAAACTTTTTCGTCGGAAAGCAATTTCACACTAAGTTCGAAACTGGGCTGTATGTTTGAATGTCGAGAGCAAAGCATCCCATATAATCTGTACATTGTCGCTGACGAAAAAGCGGTTTATGGTGAAACTAGAAAACCATAAGTTTTTTTGATGAAAATAGAACTTGCATTTATCATGGACATTATTATTAAATGCCATGCCGGGTAGACCAATATGATATCATTGTATAATTATAATAACGATGGAACGATATGTTAAAATGCGTAGGCCAACATAAGCAACAATGATTTACCTATATAAATAAATCTTCTAGGCTAATGTAATTTTAATAATTGTACCATTTCATTCAGAGACAAATGACAAATCTTCAATGAATGATCGCTGTTTTGATGATCGTTATGTTGACACAATCGCGCTTTTGTGCGTCGCTATACTTAGTGGATAATCTCTGTATGTAGTGTGAACCCGATTGATGAAAAGAATTATGTTTAGGTCTAAATGGAAGCTGGATAGATGAAGAGAATCATACTTAAATAGAAGCTGGAATGATTAAAGGAATTACGCTGTTTTGGGACAGTTTAAGCGTTTTGCTTAAGTACATTGCTTGTAGTAATGTTAATAATTAATTACTAAATGCGCTATTTTCTTATCAAAATTAGGTTTAATTAAATACGCTAAAATGCACTTTTACTACATTGTGTATGTTCAGAGATATGCATATCAGACAACGAGGAAAAGCAAATTAGTCCAGGAAATCTAGCTCAAAAATAGGAACAACCTAGAAAAAAATTGCTTCAGATGCTTTTTGAGCGGTTTTCTGCTCAGAATTCATCGCTGAATAACATCCTGAAAATCTAATTAAATCCGAACAGTCACCTTCAAAAATGGAATTTAAAAGGTCAACAGTTCAACTTAGAATGAAATGGCCATAACTCAATTAAATATTGGTCCATTTGGGTGATTCGTTTTTTCTGTTAGCTCAAGTGGTCAAGGGCTACATTCGGGAAGACCTTTTAGTCAAAGTATGCTTTAATAAAAGGTAATTCCATGGTCAAATTGTTATAATACTGAAAAAATGACCATAGCTCAGGTAAATAACGCTAAATAGCACTGATTTTCCTCGTAGGTTAGATGTTAAGAAACGAGTGTGCTGTGCACAACGCAGATAGGAACCATGATGTGGACATTGTTCATGCTTCTGTATCCTCATCAAGTACCATGTCTTCTGTACCATGCCAAGGACAGTGATTTCAAGTTCTCCTATCAAACCTTGATATAGGGTGTTGACAATCTCCCAGCGATTCGTCTACAAAGTACCACAGTTTTTGCACTTACTATCAAATACAAGTGTGGATGTTTTCAGAAGAGAGCATCAATGCAGAAACATAGGGTTGGCATGTTAAGAACACTGCCCTACTGCCCTACAGTTTGCGACATGCCACTATATAGCTCCAGATTATCTCCTCAACATGATCCGTTGTTCGTGCAAGATGAAATGTGCTACCTCACGATATGGATGCAAGCATAATTGATTGCCGTGTTCAGCCAACTGTGGGAAGTGCCAGATCAGAGGTTGTAATAATGACCCCTGTATAGTTATCCAGTGTGATGACAGCGACAGAGACCATCAACCTATCTACGACCTTAAATTAATGTTTACTTTACAGTTATAATCCTCTTAAAATTTTTATGAGATACATAATGCGTAATAAAATGGCCAAATCAATAGTTGGTTCATCGATTTAATACTGCGTATTCTGAATGAATTTGGCCTTGCAGTGACTGTCATGTCAAGGTCAGATGGTCAAAATCAAAGAAAACTATACTTGGCAGAGCTACTGCTGTTTTTTCATTACATTAACCGTTTGACCTTGAAATAATATTGTGTTGTGCTTTGTATTTGCCTTTGACTAGTTGGCCTTAATTCTCGAATGTAGCCCTTACCGGATCGAGATAACTGAATGAAGAATCACCAAAATAGAACGATAGTTGACCGAGTTATGACCAGAATCACTTTATTTTTTTATCTTTTGACCTTGAAATGACCTTTTATCATGCCAGCCATCGACTTCCGGGGCTTCTGGAATGTGGTCCTTACCGGTCCGAGCTAATAGATCAATGAATCACCAAAATAGAGCGATATTTAATTGAGCTATGGTCATTTTCTCATTATTTTACCAATTTGATCTTGAAATGATGTTTTATTAAAGCAGACTTTGATTACAGGGTCTTCCCGAATGTAACCCTTGGTGACTTGAGCTAACAGAAAATCGAATCACCCAAATAGATCAATATTTGACTGAGTTATGGCCATTTTTTTATGTTGACCTTTTTAAGTCCATTTTCGGGGGTGACGCCGTGGTAGGATTTTAGGGGATTTTCAGTATGTTGTTAAGCAATGAAATCTTAGCAGGAAACCATTCAAAAAGCATCTGAAGTAATTTTTCCTAGGTCAAACTGTATTTTGCCTAAATCTAGTTTTTTAAGGAAAAGGTGCCAATAGGGAAGAAAACTCAGAAAGACACAAGTCCAGTAATTGGGTCACCCTAATACAACAAGTTATTATGGCAGCTTATGTGACATTGAAATATGGAAAAAAAACACAAATTGTAGTGAATAAATGTATAAAAATGTTTGTAAATGGCATGTTGCATGTGTTTCTGTATACGTGTGTGTTTTTGTGTATTTGCGTTTGAGTAGTAATGCATTTATATGAATGGCTGGGAAATTATGTCCGTATCCAGTATCCACCATATCCTCCGTGCCCGTAGGCCTGTTTTAACACAAGCAGGCCTATTCACGCCACAGCCCTTTAAGAGCTGTTTACAAACGGCTAATGCCTCCAATTTCAGTTAGAGGGATATTTTTAGTCTTAGGGGCGATCTCCTTAAGTCTTTATTATAGCATAATGCTATGCATTATATTTTAATAAATAACTAAATCAAATAACAAACGAAGTTTGTTCACAGTTTCAGACTATGAAACAAGTTTATAGTTTATTACTACATCAAGGAACCGGTAACATATACACATTAAGTTACTTTTTCTCTTGTTTCCGGTTCCTGCTCCCGTGTATGGTTGCATAGATTTTTCACTTCAGACCTAACAAATAATGCTTCCGGTCGTTTAATTCCACTTCCGGTCGAGAAATTACAATTTCCGGTTCCCGTTTTCCAAATTACGGTGAGTTAATTCATGACAAATTGGCAATTGCAGGCTTGCAGGAAAGTTGCAGCCTATACCAGGTCGAGGTTATGGACTTTATAATTTCCTTACTTACTATTACTGTCTGCTATGTCTACTTAGTCTATGGTAAAAGCCATGAAGCTTGTATTACCATGTGTTTTACTAGTATTAAGCACTTCCGGTATTATATTAACGGGTACTTGTGTACCCGCTAAGCCACTCGGCCGGGTACTCGACTCCAAAACTACTCGATAGCGGCAGCTCTAATAATGCTACGTGTTTCCAAAATAATATTAAATGAAGTAAATAATGATGCCACGGTATCAGAATTGTGACTTTTGACTCGCATTGTGAGTTTCATAATGGTTCATAATGGACGTGGTGAACACAGTGAATGTGGCAATAGCGCTATTATATTTTCACATGCAGACTGTAAAATATTATTGACTAGTGAAGAGCCGTTCATAAACTTAATGACGTTCTGTTAGAAAGATAGTCACACACTGTCGCAAAAGTCATGCCCTTCTCAAATATGACATCACAGAGCGGCCTCCGCCGGGAAAAAAACAGATGTCCATAACGTTATATGAAAATTTTCTTGCAATTATCAAATAAAGTAATTATGACCATAAAAAATACTTGATATCATATTGTAGAACGATGAAAATGGGGAGAATATAATCATTAAAACCATTATGTAGTGAACAAAAATGAAAGTTCAGATAGCACCATTGCAATAATTTAAAATGTTTAATAACAATAACTCGAAACGGTCCTACCTTTATGCTTATCCGATCTTCCACGGCGATGCAAAATGGTCCTTCGTGGAATAAATAGGGAGAGCTTGAATTTCGTTATCCTGTGGCATGGATATTTAATTCAATTCAGCTCTTCTCTGTCTATCTACAGCACTCTATTAATTCATTTGCGTGTTTCATCATTAGCTCATTTGCCGATTTGCAGCGACTTTCAAACAAATAAAGCAAATAAAAACCCTTAACTGCCGCCAATTTTACGTATGAGAAATAAACTTTGAGAAATTAAGTAGAAGACGCTGACAAAGTGATACTCAGGATGGATCTAATCTCGTTGTTAGGACCACCAAATTTTATCATCTAGCTACAATGCGAATGGCGGCAAGCGTAGTTAAGTGATAACTACATCAATTTTAACTAGTTAATTAAGAGATGTAATTATATGACCTTACATTTCTTAAACCCCTACGTTCGTCACAAATTGTCGCAGATATGTGACCCCTTCCCTAGGTGCATGACGTCATTTATAGACGACACGTTATATCAACATTGAAATCAACATTTGCCATGATCATTATCTAATTATGACAAATAAATAAGTTATTAGTACAACATTATATAAAATGTTTCTGATTAGTGAGTAATGGATTGCCTTTCTGACTCATGGAGTTGACCAGGGAGGTTGCCTCCATCACTCAGAGGAAATAGGCGCCTCTGGCTAATTCTGCAGCAACACGGCGATTAAGGAAATCTAAAATCCATGTAAAGTTCTAGGCGGAATTCAAAAAGTTAAACAATAAATAACGAGAATGGGCGCGATAGCTGTGCTCTAAACCTCTAATTGAGGTGTAGGATGAAGGAAGTATCTTGGATAGCAAGTTCCATAATTCCCATTGAACATGTAGATTTTTAAAGTTTGATGCTTAGTTCAAAATCAGGCGATCGCAGCATGCGTATCATATAGGTCTATTTAGGAAACGTTAGTCAATGTTCTGACTAAGCAATTTTTAAATGTGTGTGATTGATACATTGTGATGACGTGTAGAAGTGAGTTGCTGTAGTCGAGAGGACTTGACTCGCTTGGGTCAGCTATTAGTTCTCAAGAAATTTTAGTAGTCTAAAGATGTCTTGCAATATAGCCTAGGTAAACAGATCTCAAATGGATTGAAAAAGCTCTAATAAAGACAAAATACGACGACCTATAACTGTTACAGTCTATGCAACCAGTGGCGTAGCGACGGGGGGCGAGTGGGGCGAACCGCCCCAGGCGGCACTTGTCCTAGGGGTGGCATTTTCGGTGAAAAGAATAAGTAAATAAATTATTGTTGTATAAGTTGCATTCTTCAAGATTCTTGTTGCTCTTGTCTGAACCTGGTACAGTGCTTTTTAGCTTTTTGTCGACTTAAAACTAAAATACACGATATACCAAAGTACCATCGACATGATCGAATGGCACCTAGTGCTTTTAGACATCAGAGCAATCCTCGGGCAATTTGGCGCCCTTGGCAGTCATCTATATAAAAGCGCCCCACCACCTTGCATAAGCAATAAGATGTGAGAAAATATGGGGTCAAGCACACAGTGCACGGGGAAAAAAATGTTTTTGTCAAAACGTATAAACGATTCTGGCAATGGAAAATTAATAGGGGAAGAGCGGGAGTTTCAATTGAATATCGTTGTTGGAAATGGAATTAGCCTAAAACTAGTTTTTAGTAACTAATTTATAAATTTCTTTTTGCATCAACATAAAATTTTATTTCTGAAAACATAACGGTATTTTCACTGAAATTCAGCGCCTCTTAAAATTGGCGCCCTAAGTGGCTTCCTGTGTCGCATATAGACATGGCGCAAAAGAGAGTTTAAACATTATCCTTATCATTTAATTTTTCATTCGATAGGCGCGAAAGTAATGGTAAAATTAAATTAATTAGCGTCCTCTTTCGACTAATAAAACACAAAGTTGCAGCCAACAAAATCGTCTGCACTGTTTTTTTTATATTTTCATCTAAGCTTGATTTCAACTCACCGGCAAATACGTTTACATTAAATTTAGTTAGGCCCCTACAACTAAAAGATATTAATTCATTATTTTGTGTTTTTTACTTTTGTACGTTTAATAGATTGTATTGACTGCGTTTAGTAGCGGAAATATCCAGGAAGTAGGACTACACAGAGCCAAGTGCTTACAGTCTGTATCCATGTTGTTTAATATTTTAGTTTAGTGGGAATGCATGTATGAAACCGTACCGTTTCCGTAATCTGTATAATAAATTACAAGTTACAACTTACTAGTATATTCTAATTACAAATTCCCTGGTAAAAATATCTCTGCCACCAGTCAGTTGTCACCAGCCGCCAGACTTACTATGGTCACAGCATGATTAAATTATATTATTTAGGACTTTCTTTTCAATATGTAGAGAGAAATCATAAATTTTTACTGTTTAATTTTAATTTTATGTGGACTTTATGATTGTCGATCTAGCCTGCAAGACGTTTAGTAACTTTATTGTGAGACTTGCTTTATTATTTGCTTTATAACTGGTTTATTTCTTAATTAATGCCATCTTATTCTATTTTATTATTTTTATATCAAATGATAGCGTATTTGTAATTAGTCAAACAGTTTTCATTCTGACAGTGCATGCTATTGCTGATGCTGTTACTAACTGTATGAATTGAATACTGAATAGAATAATCATAATGTCGACTCTATGTAATGAAAACACTCAAAACTGGCGTCTTATGCCTATCTCCCCATTTGTGCATATCGCGGGATATGCACAAGAATAAGTGTTGGAAATATAGAGAGGGGCGGCATTTTGTACCTTCGCCCCAGGCGGCACTTCGCCTCGCTACGCCACTGTATGCAACCGACTGAATGGAAGCAAGTTTAAGTTGTGTGGCTGCTGGCTTGTGACCAGAGAAGGGGTTTGATGTTATAGAGGTGTTAGCGCAACCCATTTGGTCGTAATCATAAACTCAACATGTCCAGAACGCCTACAAAAAGCTAAGTCTCGGATACCAATTTATTCAAAGTTTTTTTACGTACTCCTTTATAGTCCCAAAACAAAAGATGTTGCTGACAAGAACAAGTCAAGTTGCACCATATGAAAACGTACGTAGCTGGTGTGGCAAGAGCGGAACGGAATTGGTCGCGTTGGAAAACATTAGATGCCTTGAGCGAAAATGTCTGAGCGTAATGCTTGGATAATCTACATCCACGAGACCTCGTAATCGAAATCTCCGATTAATCGGAGAGGTAAAGGATCTTGCACGTCCTTGTCCGCTCTACTGCCTCTGGGTCTCCACTACGGACTTCATTCACAGATGATGATTACCTCAGCTTTGTACAGGTCACGCAAGTCCACAGAAGATTCATCTCCTCCAGTTTTTTAAATACTTCTATTGTCCTCATCTCGCTGGAGCCTCATTACAGTTGTGTAGTAGGCTACTCCGAAAACGCACAGTAGACGCCGTCTCGAAATAATGTGAATTTGACAGGGTGTAGAGTACCAGCGTGTTTAATTAAATACGCTAAAATGCACTTTTACCACATTGTGTATGTCCAGAGATATACATATCAATATTCGCTCTCTATCTTCTCATCTGCCTATCTTTGACTCCAATAACCATCGGGCCTTCACTTCTTTCGTCCCAACGTTTTTCGCTACCTATCGCCACATCACAGTATTCTCAACACCACCCTTTCCGAATCATTACTTCTCACCCCCCGTCCTTTAGACCAAACACATGCCTTAACCATCCGACAAATCCTACTCACCCCGTTACTATCTGGTGACATTGAATCAGATCCTGGTCCCGACATCATTCTGCCAAAAAGCAATTTCGTCTCGATTCCCTCAACATTCGATCATTGCTGAGCCCAAAAAACCATCACTCTCAGTGACATTGCGCTCTCCTCTATCCCACACGACCAAATTGCTCTCTCCAACTAACCTGGCTATCCACTCTAACCGCACATCGCTGATTCTTTACCTTCTGGCTACTCCTTCAAAACGTCTCTCGCACGACCTCCTCAGCTATGTCTACAAACATTTCTGGTGTCGGCTCTGCCTTCCTGGTCCATGAACCCGCTATAGTCACCAATTCTCCCCGCCACACCTTTCGATTTTTCGAATGCACCTCCACAACACTCCGACTTGCCTCGGTCATCAGATCGCATCCCAGTCTTCAACATTTGCCGTCAACCTATCTTCTATATCCACTCCCCCAAACCCTCTGTCTTCGTCGACGAATTTGGATCCATTCTTTCGCTTGCTGCCTTTATTCCTAACGAAGTTATACTGACAGAGGATTCCAACTTCCATGTGGACATTACCTTTGACCCTCTTGCATATGGCTTTTTGAACCTCCTCTCATCAGTCAACCTCGTTCAACACGTCAACTTTTCGACTCGCATCAAGATCCACACACTCGGTCTTGTTATCACTTCTGCATCTTCCACATTATCCTTCTTATCCGAACATACATGTAGGTTACTCTAGTCCTGGTCGAGAGCACATCTGACTTTAAAAGGCATTATTACAAATGCGTGACTACGATTACGGTTCAGTGACTTATAATTTGAGACATTGACCAATTTTGGTGAAAGAATATGTGATATTATTGCAAATCGATTTCTGAGGCGCAAACATAATGTAGCTAAGGGTACAGCAAATTGCGATATAATGACGTGTATAATTTTTTGTACTAGAATGTTGTCATCATCATCATCAGGATCCATGGACTGAAAGCCCGTAGGCGTCCACTGCACATTTCACCATTGTTCCACAGGCTCCTCTGTCTTGGGTTACCTGTAATAAGTTATGTATATCGATTCCACGCCAGTCTTCAATGTCATCTAGCCATTCTCTGCAAGGTCTTTCTATTCTTTCCGTTCCCTCCATAATTCCCGTCATTACTCTTTTTATTTTTCTCTCATTATCCATTCTACAAATGTGTCCAAATAGTCTCAATTTTCGTTTGATTATGGCTTACATGATATTCTCTTTCATGTTTAATGTTCATCTTACTTCAATGTTTGTTACTTTTTGTGTCCAGTTCAATTGCAATATCCTTCTGTAACAGTATATTTCAAACGCTGATATCATTCTTATATCCGCTTTCTATATAACCCAGTAGTTGTAGATACTTCTGTTCTTTCTCTTTGCTTTCTCTGCAATAAGTTTTAACATCAATATCTTTTGCCCCATTGCTATGGAACAGCCTTCCTTCTGTGACTCGTGCTGCAATCTTATCTAGTAGCACAACTGTTTCTGCTCGTTCTCTTAAGACTTTTCTTTTCTCTAGGGATTTTTCGCACTGGGAGCGCCTCTGATTAGGTTGTACTGCGAAAGGAGCTTTATAAATCTGTAAATAGAATAGAATCTGTTGGACAGTACTTCAATCTTTTCTAGATCCAGCCTGTTCATTTGCCATATGTTCTTCTATCTGTTCCCTTAGTCTGCTTGTTAGTAATCTCATCAGCACTTTCCCCATATGATTCATCAAAGTAATGGTTGTATAGTTCTTGCATTTTCTTTCCATATCTTTGAGGCGAAGGTTCAAAGCCCATCACTTGTCGTTTTTGATTTTTTAATAAATCATATTCTACAATGCATCTGCTTCAAAATACTTTTTACAAATTGGAAACAGCCTTCATCTACCGTAAGTTATTCTCGTTTGACCCTTTCATTAGTATAATCTCCAAAAAATCGAAGTCAAAGTTTTAGAATATTCATGTCACTTAGCAACTAATTCTTAATTACTCCGCAACTCTGCTGGGCACTAAAGTGCTATATTCCGTATGAGATAAGGCATGCGGCATCAAAATCTGTTTACTACTTTGCAAATTATAGCAGGTCGGCGTATGAAATCTTGGTCGTTCACCATTGAAAACACGCATATTTTAGCAATGTAATTCTTGACACTAGGGTGGCCACATTTCATTTCTGCCATTACGGGATACCACAGTTTCTCCAATCTAAGGGGCCGTTCACATATTATGTAACGCTCAAAGTTTAGGTGGGTGGGTTCCGGCTTTGTTAGCGTTATATTGTGTAGGGTGGGGTTAGGTTGAAGGTTTTGTTACATAACAAACTTTTTTCAGCTTATACTATTTTGCCTATTTGCATGCCAATTGGAAATTCCAGGAACCACGGACCTTCATTGTTTAATCGAAGTTCCCAGTACGCTGTGCACCAAAACTAGCACCATTAGCTGCCATCTGACGAATTGATTTGACGTTCTCACTTATTATTTGTAAATCCACTTTTAACAATTTCTTGTTTACAATTTTGACAATTTCCTGTGCATAGCTTTAGACGCAATTAAATTAAATTCTGCGTGCTTTGTTTTGATTCTGGTTTAAATTAAAATTAATTCACTTGAAGTAATTATTTCGGTAGGCATTATCAAGATGTTTGATTTCATTTTCTACAGTATGCGCAAAAAGTGTATGTCTGCTTAAATACCCAATTACAGTTGTAATATACACTGTGTATACATCATACGCTATTAAATAGGTAGAGTTGTACCGCGAACCTATCGATAAATACCTGATAGTGCAATATTAAACCAATCCATTCTGTGTGATACTGTAATGCTAATTTCTAGTGAAAAAGGAGGGAAACTAAAATGGTGCTTTTAAATAGGATGTACGTCACTACCATTTATTATCATGCTGCAATAGTAGGCCTACATGTAGATACATGGTGACAATTGTCGACTACCCAATTAGTTACCGTTATAAATACAAGTGAATTTAGCGCCATTAAAGTCCGATTGTTAAGATGCAGAGCAGCTACATACATCCGGTCTAATCATCATTGGCGTGAGATATAGAGCACACTTTTAAGATAGCTTTTGTTACATAACTAATTGGGCATATGATGATTTTTTACTGCAGTTCTTGAAATGGATAAAGGCAATTATCAGTTGAATCACTACTATGTGAACGGCCCATAAGTCAAAAATTGGGAGCTGGGTTCATTGGGGTGAGCGCTATACCTGCGCAATAACTCAACTGAAATCCATTTCAAGATTTTTGACCTAAAAGCATCTATTTGAAATTATTATAAATATAAATTTTAATTTCACGAAGAAATAATGGCTAGTGCACATGATCACGTAAGTTAATCATTTTGAAAATTCAAGCCAATAATTGCAGAGTGGGCCTACATCACCATGGCGATGATGCAAATATGGTCTTGACTTAGAGTTCACACGCCTCAATTAACGACTGCAACTTATCCAAGACTTACTAAGCCAAGCTTCTACCAGAATTCCCGGGTAGCATCATGTCACTCCTATCTTAAGATCACGACGCTGGCTAGAAATCACACAGTGAATCCAATACAAAATCCTATCACCAACCTACAACTTCCTACCATGGTCCTACTGCAAGTTCGAATGTGTTTGTGAACTCTTCACCATCCAGCAAACCCGTTCTACCCGATCAACCTCCTGCCTCAGTCTATCTCGACCCTCGGTCACTTCTTATCTCAAGTTTTTCAACCAAGCCCTAGATCCCACACTTCACCACGTCTCTCAAACGCACGTCGATCTCCCTCTCGAACTTTTTCGGTTCCTCCAGTGTCATTGTCATTCAGCGACCGTTATCAACCCCAGACTCTCCTATCATCTCTCGAACTTTTCACTCACAACTGAAGTCTGGCCTCTTCAAGAATTCCTACTTCGCCTCATTCGATCATCCACCGTCCAATTCTTAACGACATCCACATTAGCCCCTACCATGCATCCTCTCACCCCCGGGCAGCGGGGGATAGGACCTCATTTGGATTTTGGACTACCCTCATGGACAACCCCTCTGACTTGACGAGGCGCTAATTAATAACACTGGCCAACAAATATTTAATGTTTTGCTACTGAGGGAAATTCAGATGTTCCTTATAGAAGTTGGCATGCTGAATCCAGTGGTGTTTTGGGTGTTTTTTTCTATCACGTCACGTTTTTGATAAAATGGTATGCAAGCTTTCAAAGGAACACCCAAATATTTAGTTATGCGTACATTCACAATGCACTTATAATTAAATTCATGGACACTTTTCAACAAAACTATGACTGATTTGTGGGTGTATTTAAAGTTAAGAGAGTCTCTGATCAGTGTATTTACTGTTAAAACCCCCAAATAATTACAAGACACATGCTTCACTTACGTCTTTCTAATCCCAACTTCTATATTAGCAAAAAACAAAGTATTCAAAAATGTTTCAGACATTTGCTTTTGTGCTTGTAAGACACATCCATCTGTCGTTGCAAGTAACAACAATAGTCTCCTCTCATACTGGGATATTATTTCCTTTGTTGTCTACTTTCCATACCCTTTCTATCTTGATGGAACAGTTCCCAATGCTTAACACTAGCATTGCCCAGATTGGGTGGAAAGAAATCGAGATGAGAATGTAGAAAGTGCAACTTCAGTGACATTCTAGCATAGACTCATATGATGTCAGCATTTTCTTTACAGTTTCAGCATAATTCTCTGCTCAATCATTGTCTAGAAAGCCCTTGACAACGAGCACAAATGTTTCCCAGGCTGCTAACTCAGCTGGCTGCAACTTACTTGTAGACTCATCGTCACACATCAGTTGACGAATTTCGGGACCGACAAATACACCCAGTTTAAAGTTTGACTTCACTTTTCTCAATGCCAAACTTATTTCTGAGACGTTGTTCCATTGTTCCATTGCCTTCACGTAATTCTTTATGATTCCCATCGTGGAAAAAAGACTTTCTGACTGTCTACTAACAGCATGTGCCTCACAGGTAGTTGTATCTACCTGGCGTTTCGTTTAGGCCAATTTTTTCGACCATGACCATAGTGGCTGGCATCATCACGAATGTTCCCAAGATGCAAGAACAACCTGTATTTGGTATATAGAAACTGTAAGCCAAGAAGGAGTGAGACAACTTTGACATTCGTTGGTCATGCTACACAATGTACAGCAAAAGGCGTCTTCTTCACTTTGCCATTCAACCACTGCGTTATTCCTGAGTAGCAAATAACACAGCACACATGTGGGGCCCATGCTTTATCCTAATCGACGACTTGACAGCCAAAGTAATGCTTGTATGCAGTATGAGCCTTTGGGAAAGACTCTTTCGCTGGTCATGTGGATTGAATTGACCACAGACATAACAGCAACAGTAGGCCTACTGTCAAGGTCAGTAACACAACTTCTTCTATTCATAATATAATCGTTGAGGGCTAAGAAGTGGGTATGATGCTCTTTTGTAAGAAGGAGACTTGAAAGAATGGTCCAATTTGAAATAATCAACAAGTTGTGCCAATGTTATGTTAAACAACCATTAGCAACTGATGACTCACTACATCATTTCTTTTTACAATTGCGTAAACATAAACAGCCTCATAACTTAAAAATTGGACGTGATGGACAAAAACGGACTTCGGATGTGGAGTCAGCACACCAAAATTTAGTAAGGTACAGATGACAGAATCCCAGTAGCAAAATGCTTGTTGACCAGTGTAATTGGTGCCCTGCGACTGGCTTTCGCGTGACACTTTGGGTCATCCACAAAGGACGGACGCGCGCAACGAAAGGGAGGGGTAGGGGAAAATACGGACAAGTGCCGACAGAGGAGTACGTGCGCATGTAACCATGCTTAATAATCGCCAAAATCCCATATAAGGGTAATTACGTCATAATCTTAGCTGTTTATTAGCAGCTTTAGGCTATACTTCACATTTGAGAAAATGATATACTAAGGTTACATGCAAATAAGTGCTTTTAAAATTTAAGTTTTGCATAGCTTTTATTCAATCCCATTCTTTGTGAATAGATGTGTATTAATTTACTGTAGTATTAAAAAGTGATGCAGTAAAATAATTATCAGCAGTTTCAATGGTGGCCGACACATGTGTGATGTGGACGACCGCAGAGGGGAGAGGTCAGACGATGCGGACAAATGCGGACAAGGGGAGGGATAAATGTAGGTATTTTGCGACGTCCTTTATGGACGACCCCTTTATAAGTATGAAGTTGACGAGTTTGATTACGATTAGACATAACATTATTAGCATCTAATGGAGAATGAATGCCTATATCGTTTTAGAGGGCGCCATATAAAATAATATTATATGAGATAGTTACATAAAATTATAACAATCTTTGCATTCCAGTCTCCAATGACAATTTTAACGTCTTTTCGGGGCAATTCTTTCATAGTTTTCTCAAGGTTTTCACAGAATTCCTCAATTTCATCTTCTGAGCATCTGCCTTTGGTGCATATACTTGAATGACTGCTAGTTTTATCGGCTTCCCGTGAAACCTTCCTGCAATTATTCTTGAATTAATCGGTCTGTATCCTAGCAGTGCTTTAATTTTAGGAGAAAACCTGTTCCTCTGACATGGTTTTTTTTTCTCCAGACCTAATAACTTCCGCTCCATTGATTTCGCCAGTTTCAGTCCATCGCATTTCTGATAATCCTAGGATGTCAAATCTGCATCTTTCCATCTCCTTCCTGATCAACTCTAGTTTCCCTGTTGACCACAATGTGCGAACATTCCATGTTCCGAAAGTGATTTGTTTAGCTGCCAATTTTAATCTTGGATTTCCGTCTATACTTCCAGTAGCCACTTTTTCGATACAACCCTGGTTACTCGTTTGGAGACGCGGACCTTTTTGTCCGGGCCACGTCCGAGCCAGTATGGTTCATGTATTTGTGTAGTTGTCGTGATGTGCATTGGATTTTTATCGCTTTGTTTCTTTATGGCCGACGTATCTCCACCCATTCGACCGACCTCCTCTTGTTATCAGTCTACGGACTGACTCTGATGCTGTGAAGTATCAGAGGCGAGGCAGCGGTTTGACTTCAGAGTTTTCCTTTTCTTATCCCTGATCCTCTCCAGACGACCTGATTTCACCATGTCACAACTCCGTCAATGGCTACCTGTCAGACTGACGGACATTCTACTACCCTCCAACTGTGGACGCGCTGGAGTACAGCTTTGCGCCTAACTAGAATGTTGTGGGTTGTATATAAGAGGCCTACTTAAAAATGTCCCAAGCCGCCGCCGAGCAGAGCCGAGCAGCAAAAGTTTCCGCAAATTTTGCGAACCGCCGAGACTTACCTCACGACTTGCCGTCGTAGAATGAAAGCCTCAGGGTGGAGATATCCGTATATTAAACATCTAATTTAACCAACGCCGCCGCCTAATGAAAGGGGGTCGACCAGTCAACCTTATGGGGCCACGGGGATATTTCACAAGTGTCCAGTTTCTTCAGCTCTGCCCCAATTGTGTTTTCCATTAGGCTCACTGTAGACGGACCCCATGCTAGGGTTCTATAGCCATCGTCAGATATTCTATGGTTTCTCAATCAATCAGTCAATGAAACTTGATATAGCACTCTTCCAGAAATCTGGTCAGAAGCGCTCCCAGTCCAAACATGGCCATATAACACAGATTTCAGAGTGGAATGAAAAATGGAACAGAAAATTCCTAGGCAAGATCCGAAGATGCATTGATAGGCTATTCCAAGCGGTCAGGACAAAACCAAAAAAAATAAATGATAGGACAGCGCCGCATAATATTGTTTATGTTAATACTGCAGCCAAAAACTGAAAATGCGTAGAACTTTGCTAACTGCTGTTTCAAGTATTAAGAAGGCTTCTGCATTATCACATACTAATTGTGATGTTGAACTTACTGAGCTACCTTGGAAGCAGCAAGTGCGGTTGTCAGTTGCCCCCAGAAACTCTGTCGCAGCTTCAATCTGTGGTCAGTGACAAACCTGATAGCAGTAATGCTCATAATTCTCGTAACGTGTAACCCAGATGTCTGCATGAGAGATAACTTAGCGTTGGATCAATGGTTGTTCTGTCGATCTTGTCGTCTTGTGCCTAACGTTGGTGCGTTAGTTTCTGGTTGCAGAACTTGTCGGCAATGGATGGTCTGCCCTGAGACGTCGTCAATACGGCAGAGGACGCTCTGCCTTGCGATGCCTTCGAAACGGCAGAGGACGTGCTTCGGTTCTCGTGGACCAGTTCTTTAGTCTGAGAACGGCTGCATGCTTTGATGCATCGTCGCAGGATGCCTGGCGATGGCGCGGTCTTCGAGTGCGGTTACGGGACACCCGACTCGTTTTGATGCTGTGGTGACGCAGATCACCGTCGCGTTCTCTGACTGCGAGACAGTGCTTCACGTCGGTTGGCACGATGTTGGCGATAACCATTGGTCGCTTCTGAGGGCGATCTTCGTGCGTCGTGGCTACCTTCGAAACGCGTGGGTACACGATCGTCGAACGATGTTATACAGAGGCCATACGTCTCTGTGTGAAAACAGTCAAGTTTGTGTGTGAAGAACACATATGTTTTGTATTTAACAGAGGACCGTTGGAAATTCTGCAGGACTTTCGCAACAGACTTTCCAGTTTGAACTGTCTGTTAAACTTGCCACCATTTTTTTTTTTTATTTTATGAGTGAGCAAAACTTGGCCTGGCAGAATTATTCCCTGCGATTTATTTTTGGGGGGTTTTGCGAGTAAGCAAAGTTGCCTGCATCGTCGCAGGTTATGTTAATGTTGGTTGTTCTTTTGTTCATAGATTGTTGTACATATGTTGTTGATGAACGCTTGATTGATAGCGTTTATTGTGATTGTAGGCCCACATGATTTCTAAATTGTACAGTTGTTGTTAGATCAGTTGACTGTATGCATCGAAAACTTATGAGTTTTCGAATTTTCGGGTCGTGGGTTCGGTTAGATATCTATTCTTGGCTTACACGGATCTAATGGAACTATGTATCTAACACATTTTGCTACCGTACTACAGGTGCTGATACAAGATAAGAGAAAGCAGCATCCTAAAAGAACAAATAAATTCAGACCAAGAGGGAGCTCAATAGATCAACTTCTCCCAATGAAACAGACATTTATAAAACCATTGAACAATACCAGAACGTTATTAACAACATCATAGACTTTGACTAAGTATTCGAGAGCATATGACGAGTGGAATATTGATATAATGCAAAATACAGGAATCAGTGAGCAACTGATCAAAATAGTACAATTGGAATATGTGTGGAAGGTAATCAAGTGCCATAAAAGCAGAAATTACGACTCATCCCCAAACTTATAATTAAACCAGTGTTCCACAATCATTTTTGACCGCGGAACCATTTTGATCTCTAATTTTGGGGGTGGTACCACCGTCCAAAATTGAAGGTACTCTGTTGTATATACAAAATATTGAAAATGCAGACAATTATCGGTTTAGGCTTAGATTAGAATAATAAAAACATAAATATTGATAACAGTGACATGAATTTTCTTTCATGTAAAGTCATATACAGATGTTAAGTTAACCCATCAATGCATGAATTTTTCCACGGTGCTATTTATTATAATATGTCTTTAGACTAAAAAATAAGAGATCAAGCGCTAAAAAAAAGTTTTTTCGTGGAAAAAATGAAAAATAAAAGTGTCATTAAAAAGGACGCTATGCGTTACAGGGCACAGGTAAATTTCATTCTAATTTTATGTCAAGTGTGATGTCCTTAAAGCATAAGGACGCTATGCATTAATTATTAAAAATAAAAAGTTAATTTACTAATTTATTTGTTCACACTGAAAGTTGCCAGAGGAACCCTTGTCTTCACCTCACACAGTTTGGGAAACGGTGATAAACACAATCAAACCCAGTATTAGAAACAATTGCAGGAATCAAGTGAAATTGAGGGCTTATGAATACTCTCTGATCGATTTACTTCTTCGCCAAACGTGGACTAGAACTACATGATAATTATTACGACACATATTGACGAAACCAGTAGCAGATTTGGCTAAATAATTAACGAATGGAAGTCAAAACAATGGTCACTGAAAAGGTCCAAAGCGACACTAATAAGTGCAAGGAGAAGTCGTTCAGCATAAAATATATTCAATTCATCTATTGAGGAGTGCTAAAACGCAGATGGCGCCAACGGCCAAGGCATACAGAGCAGAATTTGACGCGCGTCACAAGTAGCCCATTTGGAATGATGAACAGAGTATAGAGAATGACCAAACAAACCAAGACGATTATAAAATAGCCTACGAGACGCTGGTACAAGTTTACAACCAATTCTTCTATCCGAACCGGAATGTTGCGCAATGCCGAAAGAAAGGAGCAGCCAAGTTTTTACAACAGAGATGAGTTGGCTACGACAGATCGCAGGGATTTATAGACAGGAGAAACTAAGAATTTATGACATAAGACTAGAGATCCAAACAACTCTGCAAGAGAAAGTCATTCAGCGACGACTTCGAGGTTTTTTTTATATGTATAGGGTGTCAATTGACTGAATTCATCACAATGCGAAACATACTAGATTCGAAGGAAGCGGAAGCACAGGATAGACAATATTAATGAAGACAGAACTTCAGTTGGACTGACGCCAAAGAGGCTTTGACAAATGATCGCGGACAATCTCTCCTTCAGGCTTGAATTAATCCCTCACAGGGAGGGGTCAGCCACTTGTAATCTTCTTCTCCATTTGACTCTGGCGAACGTGTCTTCATTTTTCAATTTTAGAGTCTTCAAGGTCTTTTGTGTCATTTCTTCCCATCTCTTCTTATATCGTCCCCGACTGCGTCGTCTTTTGACATCCGCTTTCATAATTTTTTTAATGCAGCTTTCGCCCTCTCGTTTCATTACATGACCGTACCATCTCATTCTGGTCTCTAGTATTTTTGTCCGTAATGCATGCCACTCCCAGCGTCTTTGTGATGTCGTCGCTCCTTTTCTTTTCCCTAAGTGATATTCCAAGAATTCTTTTCTTATCCCTAAGTGATACTCCAAGAATGCACCTCAGCATTCTCATCTCCGTTCTCTCTAATAACCCTTCTTCCTTCTTCGTCAGTGTCCATGCCTCTGCTCCATAGATCATCGCCGGTCTTTTCATTGTTTTGTAAGCATTGTTTTGTAATGTCGTACAATACATCGGTCAAGTCCTTCCATTTTTGCCAAGCTGTCTTATCCTGTTCTTGACATCATGCTTACAGCCCCTTTAGCATTCATTATCGAACCAAGGTATTATAATTTTCTGTTTGTTTTAACACATTTCCAGCCCTGTTTTGATCAGTACTGTTTTATCCGTCTTGGAGCAGACAATGGTTTCTGTTTTATTGATATTTATCTGAAGTCCCTTGCTTTCCAATGCTTCCTGTCAATCAGTAAAACATATTTGTATCCCTGCTTACTCTGCATCTGCCACTATAAGATAGTCCGCATACAGCATATCCCACGTTGCCTCTCTTCTTACATGTTCCGAAATGGCATCCATCACAGTGATAAATAGCAGAAGACCAAGGCACAACCCTTGATGCATATCCACTCTGATCTCGAATTTTCCTGTGTTGCCCATACTGCTCCTCACCAAGGTCATTGCATCTTCATACATTGATTTTACCAAAAATCGCACTATTTCTTCAGAAACTCCCTTTTCCCCCAAACTCCAATACACAACCTCTCTTGGCACTCTGTAGAAAGCTTTTTATAGATCAAAAAAGTATAGTATCTCGTGTTGTTTCCTTCCAGTAATATTGGAAGAGAAATGGCTAAGCCACATGACAACCCGTACGATTTCTGACCGGGTAGAGGTACAATGAATGGGGTGTTCATATTGAGACAGGTACAGGAGAAGATATATCTTCTACTGAAACCGAACTACTTGTCAAGTAGCTCAACCATTTCTCTAAGACGTCTCTCGACTACCTTTTCATACACCTTCAGTCCAACTTATAGCAATTTTATTATACTGTAATTTTAACATTCCATTACATCTTCTTTTTGTTTGTATAATGCCAATATTTCACTCTCTTTCAAGTCCTGTGGTTGTCTTTCCTGTTTTACTAAGTCACTTAGAATGATGTACATGTATAAGCAATCAATCCCATCATGCCCAAATGCTTTAAACATTTCGGCAGTCATTCCAGATGGTCCAGGCGCTTTGTTGCTTTTCATATTTGCTATTGTCGTCTCAATTTCATTGCGGGTGGTTTCAATTTCCGGTCCTTCAACAATGACTGCTTTGGACTTCCTCTAATGATTGCTTTGGATTTTCTTTATTTAGTAACTCCTCGAAGTATGTCTTCCATCTTGATCGGATTGTTTCCTCCTCAATTAGGATTTTACCATGACAACGAACAGTAGCAGTCATTTATTCGTAATTAACTTCGACAAATGGGTGAGGTTACAAACTGGTGATGATAGTAATGAGGTTTAAAACAGAAACCGTCAGAATGCAAGCGATCAGTACCGAGATATGACGACTAAGCTAATTTTAGATAGTTCTTTGCCTATTCGACTTCAAGACGGAAACTTTTCAGTTTGGTCTAGTTATACGTCATCTCTATATAACAATTTTTTATTGTCGTAAAATCCGTGTGACGTTTAACTTGCCATAATGCCAAGACGTCATATGCATTATTAAATTTTGCCGTACAATGAATTTATGGATTTTGCTAATAGAATATGTTCTCTTATAATATGCTCGCAAAATATGTTCTCTTGGATCCGGATTATCTTTGTCTGCTGAGCGGTTCATCGATTGAAGACGCTGATATGGTTAAGTGTCACTTCGACAATTCCTGCGAGCTACTTTAACTCATATTTCTTTCTTTCAATGTCTATCCATAAGTAGGCCTAGCTATTCTACGGCAGTAGGCTCTTTGTCGGTTAAAATTATTACTAACACAGTTCGACGATTTTAAAGTTATTATTATTATTATAATTATATATATAATTTATATAATCAAACGATTTAGTTTTGCTATGGCTGCTCAAAAGAACTTCTGAAGTGTGAAGAAATCGGCATTGAATCGTCGAATATAAACTAATAAATGTTGGAAAAGGTAACTTGTTTCTTTAGGCTCCACGGTGACCTGTGTCAGAAGGCGACCCAAATCTTTAATAAAAGCCATTTCATCGTCGTTGACTGGCCAATGATTTCAAACGCCAATGGAATAAAGATATAGGTGGCAGCGAGCTGGCTGTACTTTGCGCTCTTCCTAGTGGTTGCCACTTCCGATGCCGCTCCGCCAATGATGACGAAGCTTGGAGGAGTGAAGGAGCCACGGTATCGATCACCGTCGCATCCCAGATCAGGTTCAGCATTCTTCTCATGGAATCAGCGTAAGACTATCAGGTTGTCTTTCGTCAGTTCTGGACTGTCCCGGTAGTTCTTTGATGTTCGGCAATCCAGCGCTAGTGAGGCTGCGACTGATTAGGTCGTTCAAAGCATCAGGCTTGGCAAACCGCCCAGGCCCAAGTCTACAAGACGGCCCGTTGTTATCCAGTCGCTTTGACTCGAGTCCCACATGGGCATCCGTGTGGCTCGCATATGCGTGTCCCCAGACTGAGTCCCATCGTAATTCTGACCGTTTCGTCGTCTAACATGGCGCCACGTCTGCCTTGAATTGCGCGTGATTATATGGGTCGGCATGGTCAATGTTCAGCTCGGCAGCTGCATTCTGCAGTAACTGCTTCTCCCAGCTTGCTTTGTTGCCTGTGTCCCGCATCGTCGTCACGGGGGCGCATCGTTGCACCACAAATGTTCCATCTTCTCCACCCGTTCGTCGACGTCGGACCAGGTGCTACCTAACATGGATGAGTTCAGTGGTCAGGTGCTCGCATCGGAAGAGAAAGTGCATTTATATGTAAAGTTTGGTATAATTATGAAATGCAAAATTCTTAACTGCCTTGTTCAGGATTGAGTAAAATTTAATCAAGCAAACTAACTCATGTTTTTTCTCTAATGAAGCATAGGTTAGACTAATGTCTAGGCTTTCTAATCACACCAAGTTTGCTGTCGTAACCTCATACTGAGCTTGGCATTTATGGCGGGAAAATGGCATATTATAAGAAGTAATCAAATAATTAAATCAATGGCTTTCACAAAGTCATCTTAAGGCCATTAAAAAGGAAAAATATTTGCCAATTTTAGTTTTTATGTGCCTAAAATATAGTTACATATCAATTTCTGTGACATAGGAAGAAATTTACTTTTATCACATTTTTGCAATTATCTCACTAACGTGTTTTGAAACATACACCTGGCTTTGGTCAGATGGTCAGATGTCTGTTCGTGTTTATTATGATATAGTTACCACAATGTGCGAATTTAGCCGGATAATATCGTCACAACTATAACGTGACATGCCTTTTTGTATCCATTCTTTTGACTCCAGTCTCGTTGAAGGCTTCTCTCCTGGGGCGCAAACGGTCGGAGCCCGCGCGGCCGATGAAACGGTAGCTGGTCTTGTCGTGACTTCTGCAGCGCGATATATGCGCTTGTTTTATAGCTTTTTGGAACTGTCAGTCTTGCTTGGTTGTTACATAGCTTATAATTTATATAGCCTTTTTTCAAACTGGGAAGTATACATTTATTACAAGACTTGGTCATGGGTTTTGCATAGTTGTTGGAATATAAACCTGAATGAATAGGCCACCGAGATAGTTATGCTACTACGAGGAAGTAACATATTTATCTCGGTGGCCCATTTGTTACTTTGTGAAGGGTTTCCACGTTTGAAGGCTAAGTAACATGCAATAAAGAACTGCGACATGGCAATGGACTGCAAGGCCGAAGTGCGCTGAATTGGTTAAGCGTTTAACTCCGCAGCCTCTCGCACTTCGACAGTGCCAGTCGTCAGCCTGGATAAAGAAGGAGTACGACGCTAATGATCATTGTTATCACACAGCGTCGTGAAACTGTAAGTGCTGTTAGTGAAGTATGGTCATAGCGCATTATGGCCATAGCGCAAAATAATCAAAATGGGGCAGGCCAGGTCCGCTACAGTATTTTTTCGACCGTTTACGTGTCTGTTTCTATTATGTCAATGCAGGATTGTGTTTATTTAGTCAGGCTCACATGACGTTTAGAACTGCGTTTGCTTAATATGTGGCAGCTTTAAGATTTTGTGTTCAATGGTTTCAGGGTGACAAGTATCGACAAACGTCATTTCATCCACTCACTGAATTTGTTTTCTTTCTCAACGCTGTGGACGTCCTATTTGCAAGAGAACCAGTCCTCAAGTCAGACAACCGTACGCTCATTATCAATTTAGTAATTGTAGTAGGTTCAATTGCTGTCCTAGGTCTAAGTTACTTCTTAAGAATTCATAAGTTCAATGGAAGGTCCTGTTTGTGGATTGTAAAATCTTTCACGAGTCTTGTTTATCAGCATTCTTTGAAGATAAATTGCACTGAATCAAATGCGAAGAGTGTGGTGTAAAATAAGGACTAAAGCTGAAGCTCTGGTAGTCTGACTATGCTATAGAGTCCCAGAAGCTGCCAATGAGAATAGCAGTGGACTGCAAGAGACAGGCGGTGAGGATTCAAAATGTCTGGTATTCTAACGTAGGATTGTAACCACCACATTAACTGGAAACTGCGAGAAAGAAAAAAGCAAAGCGACTGAACTTTTTCTTGGCTGAACTTGACTCCATTTTCATTTAGCGCAATATTAATTTGGCTGATTTGTAACATTGTCTGACCACAAACAGTTGGTCAATCATGCCTCTCCTTGCTCCTCTTCCTCGGCCACCACATCCTCCACGTGCCTTCTCAGGTGCTACCTCTATATCGTTGTATACACTTTATACGCAATGCTCAGCAGGTTAATCGAAGATAATATTTATCAGCAAACTTTACTAACAACTGCATCGTAACACTCGAACTAATAACTTTCATGCACAAAAACTTAATCAAATGGTATCTTCAAAATATTAACCTTTGCAATATTTTCAGCACTCATTTCAGTCAGAAACAATCCTTTTCCACAAATTGTATTTTCGTGCTTCAACCATACCGAGCCGAAATTACCATAACATCCGTTTCGTCATCCACAAGCTGCGAACTTTAGGTCTACTAATTTACAGATTTGCATAATCAGTCAAATAAAAATAATTGTTTTCCACATGCTATAGCTGCCGGTTTCGGACTTCTGCGATAAATTTCTTCCGTATTACTTGCCAAAGATACAGTTTTGCATGTGTTTGCGTTAGAAAACATTCCATTTCCAAAAATACAATTATGACTCTTCTTCTACAATATTAAACTTTATCCACAAGAAGTGTCTGACGGTATAGGCCTACGTATCCAAAACTATGCGAGCACAACGTAGCAACAAACTAGCAACCTTAGCCTTTCTCTCAAGCACGCTGCCGCCTTCATACCTAGCTTTAAACATCTTCCATTCGTTCAATATTTGCGCCAAATTGCATAGAACTACATCACCAATTCCGCTACTTTAGCTTATAGTTCTCTCTCAAGCCTAAATGTGTTAAAGAGTTTGTTAATATGGCATGTTTGCATTACTCTTATCCAAACACACAAGTAACAATACCCGACGAAACATTCTCATAGCTAGCAAACAATTTTAATAACCAGTTAAGCTTATTTACTTACAACTGCTCACTTACTTAACCGCCGCTCAGCCAGATACCGTTGATAGCTTACCCATACATTCAATATGATTTCATCTTGCTCCATGTGCTCCACAAAATGACTATGAAGTGTTCCTTGATTCTCAATGAACTACATGTACCTAATATGACTTCCTGGTCAAATTGACCCTCCATAAGTTTCCCTATCAAAATTTCTAGTTTATGCCTACTGTCTTCTGGAGACTGACTCATTCATGGTTAATTTGCTCAATTTAGTTTAATTGAATTAAATGAAACTATTTATCGGTTACCTCGCGTGCCCGATCGCTCACTAATCTCAACGCAAACACGTACAGCCCTACTTTTTGTTATTTAGCCTACTGTTTAGCATTGACAAGCCAACGTCTAGACCGTATTATCCAAGCAATGACTATCATGGCAAAGATAAATGATTGTTATATCGCGATCGCATCGCTGAATCTGGAGTTTAGAAATAAGTAGAGCATAAAACTGTTCCTTGATCCAGTAGACAATAATACTTGCAATCCGAATTGTCTTCACCCTGCCTAACGACATCCTATCTTCCAATTCACTCCTCTACCCCATCAATTCACCTAACGCCACTATACTGTTTGATGAACAACTTACTTAGACTTACTTAGGCCTATATGAAAAACAAATTGTTCATAATCACGTTTGACAGCGTAGAGGCTAGCGCATGAGTAGACCTAGATATTTTGAGTAGGCGCTATTAGTCGTTTAATTTGTTCTTTAGATGTGAAACAGAGCAGTTATAAACTCCGATGAGCTGTATCCACTGCGTGTGGCTTGCGACTCAAGGAAAAAAAATTAATTGCAGCTAAATAGTGCCCACACTTTTATTATATATTTATATTATTGACCCCTCTGGTTATTTTTGACAATTAGGACCCTAGTAACATTCAGCAATAAAAAAAGCTTAATCTAGACAGACAACAACCCTCATTGAACTGATTTTTGTAACGTGGGGAGTTATAACACTGCGAACATCAGAAAACGGATGGACTTTAAGCAAAGTTAGGCCTCCATCTGTCATTGCCTTACCATGGCAAATCAAATCAAATTAACATCAAATTGTGTGGGTCACATTATTATTGGATTGCGATGATTCTAGAGTATGTAATAATTGTTATGATTGCCTAAACATGCAGTCTGATGAAAATTTTGTATCGCCATTTTTTTCTTCCCATTGTAATGTGTATTCATTATAAACATTATATATGTAAGAATTGTCCTTGTTTGCCTTTTAAAATTTAAATGCTAAGTGCATGGGAATAAGAGAATTTATCTAATAAATGGAACGTTTACAACGAATCGTCCTCAAACTTCAACTGGGTATATGAAAGTGCTCTTATATGGAGGGCCTATTGAGGTATTATACGCTCGCATTGCTGTGAATTATATGTGAATCTGCGCCAAAATATCCATTATATATAGCGACGAACCCGCTTTTAATCCGTGCTAGGAATTTCTTATTAAAGTGGTAGTGGGCGGATTTGTTCTTAAAATGGTACCGTTTAGTAGGGAGCATCTGTTATAAAAATTGCAGTTAGGCGAATCTTATCTTAATGTGGTAGTGGGGCTTAGGCCTATTTGCTATTCAAGGTGTAGTTGGGTGTATGGACTAAAAGATGTAGTAAGGTGGATCTGTCATTGAGGTTTAAAATAGCTACTCACTGACATTCCTTTTGCACATTATGAACCCTATCAATCAATATCTATTGACCCAGTCAGCAAGGTGTCCAACTCTTAATAGGTGTCGCAGCTTTTAGAGAACAGCGAATTGAACACCCGAATCGTTACAATTGTTTTGTAGTATGCGACATGCCACTAGGAGCGTTCACGTACATTGGCACGCGGAATATGACATTTTCTGGGAGAGGGTGCCAAGCATGGGCAGACATTAGTCCCCACGAGGAGACGCAAGAGCTACAGGACCACATGTTTCCTGACGGAAGTAAAGCAGCTGCAAAAAATTACTGTCGAAGTCCGATGCCAAATATGTATTTCGGCGTGTGGTGTTTCACTATGGATGTTTCGATCAAACAAGAGTTTTGTGATCTTTGTCCTGATTCTTACGAAGGTTATAACGGTGAGGTGCTTTCTATTTCAATCGACTTAACCGTCAACTTTTTGTGAGGTATAGGATGTAGCTGGACTGAATCTCTTGACTTCTACATTTTTAAAATTAAAAACATTATCAGAAAATGTTTATTTCATGACTATTTTTGAGTTCCTGATGTGTGACATCCATGAGGTGCTGCTTCACATCGATGCTTGCACCCCATGTCTTATGACCTGAGCCACATGAACAGTAGCCTACACTTCAAACGTTGTTTACAAAAACTGTCAATCGTTGTTTCAAACGTTGTTTACAAAAACTGTACAGTGAGGATGGCTACTTTCAAAGATTATGATGACTATAGACCTAAATGCAGAACATTTTACTGCAAGGGCTTGACACATTCTGCACGCTGCCGATAATAACTGCGATGTATCGTGATAATTTTTTTGGATCCGTTATGCACTTCATTATGCACTGGCAAATGACCGAGTATCAATCGATGGCGCTTAGCAATTGCCAGTTCAGATCTTGCTTTAGGTATCTACACAGTTGCCTTCTGGGAGGAGACTCGAACTCGCAGTCTTCGCATCACAAGGAGAGCACCCAAACTGATCGGATTGTTTCCGAATAATGTTTGGATTTAAAAGCGAATTGCAATAATGAATTCGAAGCTTATCTAGGTACATCTCACTGTAAATATCGCACATTTACCCATGTGTGAAGGATGTTTGAAATGACATGCTATCGTGTATTCCCTGCCCTGTGTCCTCATAATTATATTAATCTCTAAGCTTTTCCCCACCAAAATTCTAGTGGAATATCGAGAACTGATGAATATTCTACACGAACCGGTCGGTAACAAAGACAGTTTTGGCCGAACGGACGGATTTCAAAGACACGTAAACGGTCGAAAAAAATGCCTTAGCGTACTTGGCCTGCCCCATTTTAATTATTTTTGATTATTTTTATTTTTAATTATTATTTAATCAAGGTCTTATTGGCCGCTCAAAGCGCTAGGAGGGAGGGCCCAGTCGAATAGTTGGCCTAGCGTAATTTGTCTCGGTTGGCCCAATGCAGTTGGCCCAACAGGATTTATAGTTGGCCCAACACAGTCAGTTCAGTTGGCCCAACGCGATTTACAGTTGGCTCAACAGGATTTATAGATGGCCAAACGGGAATTGGCTTTCTTGGCCCATCGGCTTTTTTGTAGTTGTCCCACTGCAGTTGGCCCAACGGGTTTGCAGTTGGCCCAACGGGAAGTAGCGATAATGGCCCAACGTAGTTGGCCCAACAGTTGGCCCAATTGGCGGGAATTGGCTGACTGGCCCAATAGTTGGCGCGAATCTGTATAAAAAATTGAGCCCAAATCTACCGTAGCTGTAGTCATCGTCGTTGTCACCGTCGTCGCCACACTAGGAGTGTTGGCCGCTGCCCTCGTCTGTCGTTGGGCCTTCGTCGTGGTCGCCAGTGAACTGCGTGTCGCTGGCGTGGTCTAAGTCATTGTTCGTCGCCTACGACTGTGAGTCGTTGACCGCAGTCATCGTCAGTCGTCGTCGTCGCCTCAGAGCTTCGTGGAACATTCCAGACTAGAGGACTGGGACGGTAGCCGTGTTGTGATCGTCTGACACTGAACTCGAACTCCAGTTATAATTACCGATGGGTAGTCGGTTGTTTGATTTGCATAAAAAATCGGTTAAACGGAAAAAGTCTACTGTCATACTCCGGTAGCCGGATCACTTCGCCAAAACTAGGTGTTGTCGTCATCCTGGTCGTTTTTCGAGGACAACTAGTTCAGTGCCCATACCCCAAGTGTGAGGAAGACGTCCCAAGGCAGTTAATAAAGGGGTGTTCCGTCACAATACTAAAGATTTTAAAACGTGCCTACTGAATAAGGACGCTTACACTTTGCATAAATTAATCAGGTTAAAATTTTGGCGCTCAAAAGCTTGAAGCTTGTGCCGTAGGTGTAAATGATTTATGAGAGGCTGATTTATTAGATGTTTCTTATTTGTCAAGGTCAAGAGATAAAAAGGATATCTTTTGACCTGTGTCGACTTTCTTATAAGTAACCTATGGTTTACGCAAGAGTGCTCTCGCTAAAGTCAATGTTCGGACCCACATTCTCCGAAGCCTTTTCGTATTTTTGAACAATGGCGCGCATCCCGCTCATTTTCAAACTTGTAAAAGTGCAGAATCTCTCAATTGAATTTTTCAAACCCTGCTGCTTAGAAATGATATTCTTTCCTACACCTTTCCTACTCCAAAGATAGGGATATTAAAGCAGCCGTCCGTTGTGAACACTTAAAGCCAAGATGTGGAAATATTTTATCTATCAAAAGTACGCATCGCGATAGGGGACCTACCGATGTTTTCTCCGATCTCGCGCATTCATACAGTGACACTTTTCACAGAAGCATGAATATGGCACCCAGTCGGGTATCCCTTGAAAACGAAGACTTTGCGATAAAGCTTTTGTTCGGTGAAAAGAAGAGACCACCGGTTTATAAATGTAACGAGGGCAATAGGGAGATAATAAGTATAGACAGAATAGCGATCAAAAAGAGTTACAAATGAAGAAATAAATTTTCGTTATAGTTGCACGATTACCTTCAGATACCAGTTGTCAAGTTTAAACGACGAGAGTAAAAAGTAAATCCTACCAAGAGGAACTGCAGCGAATCTCTAAAGAAGACGACGTTTATAGAGTGGAAGAAATATTATAAACTCGCAAACGAAGCAGCAAATTCGGCTATTTTGTCAACTGGAAAAGCTGTGACAACACTTTTAATCCTTGAGCTTCGAATATATTGAATACTTAGACTTTCTTGAATTCAGATGCGCTGCTTATGCTGCATAGTTGAAATGGGCCATTACAATGGCTCCTTTTTTTATCTCACGCTACCGGCCAATAACAACTTTTTGAGTTATTTTCACGAAAATAGGGTTACGCGCCATACCTCGCGATATGTGAACGCGATATCGGTTACCGGCTATTGGGAGGTCGGTTTGGGCGAAACGCAATTTAATCGCAGTGGGAAAAATTTATTTAGATGCGAGGGTAACGTAGAGTTCATTTTTCTTAGACCTCCATCATACGCTACAAACCGATCAAAGTAGGTAAGAAGTGGATATTCTCGGACATTCAACCATAATATACCTATATTATCGGACATTCGACCAATAATTTGGTTATCGCTTCGTACTTAGCCATAACTCATAAGCAGGCAAAAAAACGTTAGCAACATGTGGATGTTTTGCCTCGGGGCAAGATAGTATCAAATAAGACCTAGGCTTTGATTAGAACATCCGCCTATAGGTCAAATGTCACGGGAATTTCCAAAAGTTTCGGTGACTCATCAGTTTCGATGATGAGCCAAATGGGAAAAAATATTCTCTTGCATATATAAAATGAATGAAAATATTTTCTCGCCACAGCTTAAAGGAATACCACCTCAATATAAAATGGAATGCTCGAAGAAAACTGTTATTGAATTAAGAAAAATTGCCAAACAGAGTGGTTTGGTTGGTTATACGAGATTACGTAAAGCGCATTTGATTGCTAAAATTGTAGCGAACTAGGCGCCTAATATTAGTTTGCTGGACGCACCCGTTCCCGACATTCGAATCCCAATACTCGCTCCCGTGCCATTCTCAGCGGTACGAAAAGTTCTTGATAAGACAAAATCTACGATTAATACATTTGCAAAGTGGATTGAAGGGTACATACCCGAAGAACCAAAGAGAAAGGTAAACGAGAAAATAGAAGCACTGATAGCTAAAGTGAATTCTATATTCGGTAAAATTCCTTTGAAAACACGTGAAATAAAAGTGACGGCTACAGCTATCAAGGGTTTGATGAAACAATACACGGTCGAAGGCGCAAACGGAATTGACGCCACATCTTTTCTAAACACCATTGGAACACAGGCGGTCGACTTGTTGGCAAAAAATCGTCAGACTAAGGTAAATTTTGTCCTTACCTGCACAATGGAGCGCATAGATATGAAGCCTGGAGAAGTAGATTCCATAGATATACCATTCGTTTCAAGAACTGCAGTGGTTCTAGACTCAACCGATACGAGTGAAATTTAAAACAACGCTAAAGATAAAATCCTAGAGTCAATAGCTGCCTTCCAGATGCGAGGTAGTAACTGGAGACTTAGAGCGGTTCAAAAATTAGAAATCAACACGGTTGCTTATAAACCGCTGAAAGGTAGTTCTTACATTCCACTACCGAAATGTTTAGCGAGTAAAAAGGGAATTATTAATATGAAGAACGAAGACGAAGAATGTTTCAAGTGGTGTGTAACAAGAGCCTTAAACCCCGTTGAGGAACATCCGGAAAGAATTACGAAAGAATTAATCAAGCAGTCTGAATAACTTGATTGGTCCAGCATTGAATTCCCAATCGCAGCGGATGCTAACGTTATAAGTAAGTTTGAGAGAAATAATAAAATTAGTATTAATGTCTTCGGTTACGAGAAAGGTGTAGATCTATTCCCACTTTATTTATCGAAACATGAGAGCGATTTCAGTGTAGATCTATTACTCATTTCTGATGGAGAAAAGAAGCATTATTGTTGGATAAAGAACTTTAATAGATTGATGGCGGTACAAACAGACAAGTCCATTCATTCAATGCACTATTGTAAAAGATGTTTGTTGGGATATAGAGAGCTAGGTTCGCTACACAAACACACCGAGTACTGTTCCCAACACGACGCTCAAAAGATAGAACTTCCAGGACCAGGAACTATGTTGAGTTTTAAAAATTATTATAGAAAGATGAGAGTCCCCTTTGTAGTGTACGCCGATTTCGAAAGTTTCATTAAACCTATAGACATTTGTCAACCAGATCCCAGCATGTCTTACACCAACAAATACCAAAAACACATCCTAAGTTCTTTCTGCTATTATATAAAATGTTTTGACGATGATCTATATTCGCAAGCTCCCGTAATGTTCACAGCGGAGAGCGAAGACGATGATGTAGCTCAGATATTTATAGACACTCTTATAGATAATATAAAAGATATTTATAATGGATTTAAATTTCCAAAGAAAATGATATTCGGAAAGAAAGATCGGGCTCTATTCGACTCGGCTACTGTTTGTCACATTTGCGAAGGCGAACTGGGTGATGATTGAGTTAGAGACCATTGTCATTTAACCGGTTAATTTAGAGGTGCCGCACACAAAAACTGTAATCTAAACTATAAAGTTCCTAAGTTTTTCCCAGTATTGCTTCATAATCTATCCAGTTATGATAGTCATCTATCCATAAAGAAATTACGAGGTGATGATAATGAAAAGATTAATTGTATTCCTACCAACGAATAAAAATATATGTCATTTAGCAGAGAGGTTGTGGTTGATAAGTTTGTAAATAAAGAAAACAAGGAAGTAGAGGTTAAACGAGAATTACGTTTCATCGATAGTTTTAGATTCATGGCATCGAGTCTCGACGCTTTATCGAGGAACCTGAGCAAAGACCAATGTAAGAATATAAGCAAACACTACTCTGGCAATCAGCTCGATCTATTGCCTAGAAAAGGAGCATATCCTTACGATTTTATTATTTCCGTAGATCGATTGAATGAAACAGAACTACCACCAAAGTCAGCATTCTATTCGAGACTTAACGAATCGGACATTAGTGACGAAGGCTACAATCATGCACGGGTATGGAATGAATTCGGATTCAAAACGTTTAGAGAATACCACGATTTATATAACGTAAGTGATGTTCTCCTGCTCGCTGATGTCTTTGAGAATTTTAGAGATGTGTGCTGTGAGAACTATGGCCTAGATCCCGCTTGGTATTATACTTCTCCTGGTCTTGCTTGGGACGCCTCATTAAAGTTGACTGGAGTAGAGATGGAATTGTTGAGCGATTATGATATGATACTAATGGTTAAGCACGGGATAAGAGGCGGTGCTATCACCATTTCACATCGTTATGGGCAGGCAAACAATAAGTACATGCCATCGTTTAACGATAGCAAGCCTCCAACATTTATAACCTATTTAGACGCGAACAACCTATACTGATGGGCAATGAGTAAGAATCTACCAACTCATAGGTTTCAGTGGATGGGTAATGATGATCTAAACGACTGGAGATCAATACCGTGTATATTAGAAGTCGACTTGGAATATCCTAGAGATTTGCACGATCTTCACAACGACTATCCTCTTGCTATAGAGAGAGTTAAGGCCAAAGAATCAGATGTAGCAAAACTTATACCAAACCTGAATGATAAAGTAAAATATATAGTCCATTACGAAAATTTAAAGCTGTATGAGAGCCTAGGCTTGAAGATTACCAAAATTCATCGTAGAATTAAATTTGAAGAAAGTGCCTGGCCAAAAAATTTATCGATCTAAATACCAACTTGAGGACCAAAGCTACCAATGATTTTGAGAAAGATTTTTTCAAACTAATGAACAATAGTGTGTTTGGCAAGACATGCGAAAACATAGAGGCCCGTGTAGACATAAAACTGGTTTCTAGCGAGAAGCAAGTCATAAAACTAGCAGCAAGAATCAATTACGACACTAGAACTATTTTTGATGAAAACCTAATTGCCATTCACATGAAACGGACGAAACTATATTACGACAAACCTATATATCTTGGAATGCGTATTTTAGACTTGAGTAAAACTATAATGTACGATTTTCATTATAATTACATCAAGAAAAAGTATGAAGATAGAGCAAAGTTACTTTTTACAGATACAGAATATTTAGCCTATAAAATTAAGACCGAAGACTTCTACGACGATATAGCTCCCGACATTAAAAATAGGTTCGACACTAGCGACTATCCTAAAGACCACCCCTCTGGTATAGAAACTGGGATTAATAAAAAGATCATTGGCATGTTCAAAGACGAAGCAGCTGGTAAACAGATTGAAGAGTTTGTAGGTTTAAGATCGAAACTGTATTCGTACAAGATGGCTAGAGTAGACCACAAGAATTTTAAAGGTGTGAAGAAGAACGTCGTCAAGAAATCTATCACTCACGAAGACTACGAAGATTGCTTGTTCACCAAGAGAGAACAATTGAGAAAGATGAATGTCATTCGATCCCACCTACACGATATTTACACCGAAGAAGTCAACAAGGTAGCTCTCTCAACGGCAGACGACAAACGAGTGATTCAGCAAGATGGAATCCACACCTTAGCATATGGACATTATTCTCTAATATAAAATGAGTGTTGAACAAATCGATGTCGAAGGTATAGCGCTACCTAATATTGCTTTGTCGAATGCGGATCTAATTGAAGCGGCGAAGAAACTAAACATCAAGAATTTCAGAGGAGTTTTTCTAAGAGACGAGCTGCCTAAGAAGCCAAGAGCTAACGAGTGCGGTATCCTTAATCTGGACGATTCTGATGGTAAAGGAACGCATTGGACATGTTGGATCAAGCGCGCTAATGATAAAATTTACTTCGTCAGCTATGGACTACCTCCACCTACGGAATTAATAAAATATCTACAAAGACCGCTGTTTTATAATAGTGAGCGAATACAACCAGACGGTCAAGTGTATTGTGGTCATTTATGTCTGTATGTACTGAAGAAAACGTGCAACGATGGTTGTAAATTTCAATAAGTCGTAAACGAATTACATTAAATAATAATATACATATAAAAATGCCTGTCGATAAACTTGGATGAACTGATACTGCATCAGTTGAAAGAATAGTGTCTGGAGGTGTTACTCTATCTCAAGCCAGTAATACCTTTCTAAAACGAGATGGGACGAACGAAATGGATGGTGATTTAAATATGAATGTGACTCGATAGAAGGTTTACCGACCGACATTCATCCACCAGTCTTAGCTAGCCAGGCCGCGAATTTTGGTCAAGTCCAAACTCTAGTCAACCAAGCGATATCGAATAGTTCTACCACAGATAACGCGAGACTATACGTGACTGCAGCACCTACCATGACTTCTGATACAACGATAATAAAAGGTTTAACTTATGAAGCTAGTGCTAGCGATTATCGCAGTGTGCCTGGTTATGAATCCAACCCATGGAGGGCTTTTCAAAATGCTTATCTCTACCCCGACATTTGGGTTTCTGAAAGGACAAGTAATGTTTGGATACAGCTGAAGTACCCCACTCCTCTATCAATGTCAGGATTTTTTATCATTGCTGGTCGCACTAATGACGAATATGTTACTAGTTGAAAAGTTCAAGCTAGTAACGATGGAATGGTATTTACAGATATTCTAACCTCTCAAACGGATCACCTCCATTTTTATGATTTGAACTATTTTAGATTTCCCCCTTCTTCGTCTAATTACAGATATTGGAGATTTCATATTATATCTATGAGTCCTAGTGCTGAAACAGCTACCGTCTCCATGCTACAGTGGATCCCAACGCTGACTGATATCACCCTTGGAAGAAAATGTCAAATCGGTTACGTACCGAGATTATCTTCAGATGCTAGTAATTATTGTTTTCAAGCGAATGCCAGTTCAGCACTTCTAATTAACAAAGCCTTTCAGGCGTTCAAAGACGATGGGAATGGGCGTCTAACGGCAACGTCGGCGCTGAATCGTGGATATCTATCACATGCCCAACCGCAGTGAGAATCTGGAAGATCGGTTTGAAAGGAAGGGAAAAGAATGATGAAAGGATATCCCGCTAGCGGATAATCGCATACAATTTTGAAGGACAAAGGGTTACTATTTACAACGCGCCTTTAGACATTTCTTTAGGAAATACTTACCAAGAATTTTTAATCGATTCCGCAGGAAAATATACGACCTATAAGTTAAGCTTTCGCAAGACTGAAACGAGGAACCCAGGATAAAGCGTGATGCAGTTATTCGTGTACGATGATTAAAATAACAAAAAATATTTTCATATATTTAGCTTAAAAAAAATATTTTCTATATATAAAAGGAAAAAATGATTGTCACACACGAAACGTTTAATCCGGAAAAAAATGACCTTTAAAGTCGCGAATAAGACGAATCAACGAATTCAAATTAAATATAAATACCCGAACGGCGTCGAAGACGATTTTCATATCCAAACTCCAACATTAAAAAGTTGGGGTATAGCGCCAGATTAGGGTTTTAGTAAAACCGATGGTCCTAATGTTGGTTATAGTATACCAGTAATGATGTCTGATGGGTCAACTGATGAAGAATTGGTGACTATCGGCTTGTTTAAAAGTATTTTAGAACGCATTCAAGAGTTTCTGCTCGATCCTAATACAAAGACGACCTCGAATAAGAAATACGAAGGTTCGCAGGTTAGACAAATGTCTCTCTTTTATCAAAAAAAGGAAGACGAACCGCTAAAGATGTACCCGAAATTGACAACTGCGTATGGATCAGCGGATATAACAACCGGATTTTATGATACAGATGATAATCCAATCGACCCTTTAACGTTAATATCCACTCCATGCAGTGTCGTGTTAGATTTAACATGTAGTATATTCTTTGAAAATAAACCAGCAGTTCAATTAAGAGCAGAAGATGTTGTATTAGTAGAAAGAACTGAAGTACGAAAGCGAGAAAGGCGTCTATTTGCTAAGAATTTCACAAAGGTTTAATTAACAAAGTGTTGATAGATTTTCAATGAGAAATATCATTGAAAATTTGAACCACAAGATCAACAACTTCATTATCTCCAGATACCACGATATACGACGGGATCCATCCCGGCTCCGTTTCTATCTTTGTTTTTGTAAAAGTAAATGTCTTGTTCGTTTGCAACTTGCTGAGCAGGGGCTCCTCGTAAACGCTCATGTAATACTCAGTCTTATCCGGTGGCTCTACTGTAATCAGGTAAAAATATCCTATTGTGCCATATGAATATTGCTTAGTTTTAACAGTATAAACTACGTCTTCTTCCAAAGTTTCAAAATCTAAAAATTTACGATTTCTCCACACTTTACCATTATAAGCCTTCAGCGTGTTCATACTGTTTTTTAAAGTCATACACGCCTTATACAACGATGAGTACGTGACGGCTTCGTTAGTGTCTTTGTCTAGGATATCAACGCTTATAGGATTATTTCTAATAGTTTTTAAATACTCGTACTTGGGTAATGCTTGCCTTTTCTCCTTCACTGGTTCAGGCAATTCTGATTCCGGTAAAACACCCTTCTCAACGAGTATTCTTAACATTTCTGGTTTGTTCATATAACTAGACTTTATTCCATGTTCCTTCATTAACGATTTCAGTTGTGAGAATTTCATGTTCTTTTTATAATAGAAAATATTTTCTTTAAAATATACTACGTTCATCTTCTGGTCGTCTGATTGGAAATTTAACAATTAATCCAAAAGGACGACTGCATAAGCTTCAGTTCCAACCGGGATCGCTGCAACGAAAGTAGCCTTGATCTGAATGTCTACGACAGACGACTTTAACCGTTCAGATTGCTTATTTACATCAAAAACGAAAAGCGGGTATAAGTCTTTGTAGTCGGCTGGAGTGATGTTGCTCTGAGTTACCAACTGGTCCATTCCGTAGAATTTTTCGCTAAAGGACGCCGCGTCTCTGTAAGCTCTAGAAAATTGCTGATTCGGGAATGAGAGGTTGTAGTCGACTTCATTCCAGATCCACGCACCAAATCTCGGATCGACATGGCGCCGCCGTTACCAGACAGTAAATTATTTATATTCACCGAATGGTGTGGAGATATTAAATTCTGTAACGTTTCCTTACTCTTTGGGAATAAGTGTCGTATTTCCTTGGGGAGTTAACATATCCTCGCTCCGTTGTGGTGCAAACATTTTTGCCGCTGCTTTATCAACCAATCGCTTTCCAGCATTGATAGCAACGGTCTTATCTACGTCTACAGCCTTTTTCCAATCTCCGTTGCAGCTTCTTTCCCAGCACTTAATGCAGTTGATGCTACCCGTCTTGCAGCATAAGAGGATAGCATTTTCTTGAAAAATCCTGATATCGTGTCAAATATTCCAGCGCCTCCGACGACGTATCATTTAGCAAATCTTCTCTTAGTTATGACAATCATTTTATAATTGCATCATTAAATTTTTATAGTCTAACGCATTTATTTTATTTTGCCTAAGTAACTCATCGCAGAAACCGACTATCTCGTTTCTTAATCCCGTATTTCCCGCTCTGAAGCTAGCCATTCGAAGTGCCAACATTTCCACTAACGCATCAGGGTCTTGTGGGAGAACTACAACCGACTCACCCGTCGAGAACCTCCCTCTCCGCTTTCGTTCGAGCAATGGCTTAATGATTTTATTATATTTTAGACCTCTAGACGATTTGGGTTTATTCGGATTATTAGGTACATACAAGGCGCCCGTCGATTCAAGAATTTCCGAGTACTCGTCCAGATCGTTTTGACTGGTTCCTTTATCGTCATCAATTCCCATAGCCCTGGAATTCTCTTGCAGGTGTTGTTACCAATAGATATATCGCCTCCTTCGATTGAAATTGGATAGTTTCCGTTGAAAAAACCCTCATCTCTAGAGTGTATTCCGAAGGTCGTGTCCGTGAACTTTTTATTCGCAGCGTATTCTTTTCAATATTTTGACGCGATCTCGCCTAGTTGTAGGGTTCTAATATCTGAAACGGTATCGTCCGCAAACACGTCTATTGAGAGAAATTGTGGGAATTGAATCGCTTTCAACAATGCCGGCAATGCTTGAAGAGCTGTAGAAGTCGCCGTAATGCTTTCCTTAATCGCGCCTAATTCTTTAGATATTCCAGACTGCGAGTCGATTATCGGTTTGTAAGCCTTTATCAATTCCCGCTGAAACCCAATGTCTCCTATTTTCTCAGATAACGAGTCTTGTCTAATATTTTGCTTCATCTTGAGAAAGTTCTCAACGATAAAATCACGTTTGGCTGGGTCTTGAATTTTTAGAAACGACATTTTAAAGTTGGAAACATAATATTTAAACGTAAAAAGTACATTTACGTTCATTTTGTATTCAATTCGTTTTGCCTAAGTGTTTAGTCGCTTCATCTATGTTGGCGTTGGTTTTACTCCTAACCTCTTCCTTCATCTGATTAAATTTCTCGAATTCACTCAGAATAACGGAATATTCCGAGTCTGAGATATTATTATCATCTAGGGCTTTTGAAACGAGGTCGCTGATCGAATTGAGTTTCCCTTCGGCTTCCTGATTTTTGCATGTTTTTCTTGCCGCAGCGATAATATTCGGCGGACTTAGGTAGATATCAGAGATAGTGCTCCAGCTCCAGCGGATAAAGATACCACGATGCGGGTGCAGCTACGACTGAACTTAGAAAAGTTACACCTAATACGCTGAACCCCGAAGATGTAAGGGTTAACAAACCTCCCAACGCTTCCACTACTTTAACACTCTTTTGATATTTTTTTACAGATTACGTCTCTCTTTTCACGTTCTCGTAAGATTTCCTGTTGAATTTCAGATATTTTCTGAAGGCGATAAGTGTCTGCTTTGTTCAATTCCATTTTATAATAACGATTATTTTTTAAATGAAATTCAATTTTTTTCGTAATTCTTATAACATAACGAGTCTCCTTCGTTTATGACAACTGTTCCAAGGTCGTTAAAATTCTTAATAACTAGTAAAATGTCTTCCGCGAATCTAGTAACGGTATCGCTTGGCAGGCGACATCCCGCTTCTATAAATTCTGGATGGAGAGAAACTTTACACGATCCTTTCGTCATTCGGACACCTAAGCCTAACGGTAATACAACAGTTTCTTGTGAATGAATAGTTATTGTGGATTGAACAAAAAAACTCCCACCTTAGACCGCCCATTTGTCTTTACGGTCTATACTTGGCATCCCACATGCCTTCACACGCCTGCCACCTGACGGATCTCGGCTGAGTTCTTACTTCTGGAACAATTTTGGGCTTCGTCCACCCCATTTTGTGAATTGGAAATAGAGACATTTTATATATACAATATATTTTTTAAAGTAACAATCGAGAAGCGCAATGTTTTTAAACGGTGAATCTGGCCCTAGTTTAAGCCCCTCCCCATTTATAAAGCCATTACCTGTTTTCAGATACAGGCCTTCTCCTGCACCGTTTAATCCAAATCCTTGGTATGGCTTCAAGTAAAGGCCCTGCCCCTGTTGCACTATCTTGTAGGTTTTACCTCGAGTATTGAGACATATAGCTCCACCCGTTCCCGTGACTTTTTCAATGACTTTAGAACCGGCCGCTGCACCTATTCCAGTTAATGCACCCGTAGCTAAGCTCGGTAATACGCTAGAGAGTAGGAATTTACCAGCGGTTGCAAGAAACGGTAATATAGCGCCCATAAAGCCCCCTTCGACTTTAGCGTTGTGTATTAATTGCGTTTTACTCATTTTTATAGTCACGCCTTTCCCATCATGATACGCTTTAGCTAGTTTATTGAGTTGTGCTTAGGTAAGAGCTAACACCTGCTCTCCTTTTAAATCGCTGTGTTTTAATCCAATACTAACACCTGTTCCCGCTTGTAGCGATCTTTTAATTTTATCTTTTTGTCCTTCTGAAATATTGACTTTGACGTTCGTGTATCGACTCATTTTATATAAAACTACAAAAACTTTTAAGCTTCTCTAATATGAAACCGTATCGTTAATTCCTCACCTCACAGATTAATTAGTTTACCATTCTGATTTGTGAGAGTCGTTTCCATTATCGAAATCGTGTGGATAGGGTGATTGGAAGATATATCAAATTTCTCGGCGTTTCAATTATCTTGTAACCGGGCCCTACATTCGAGAAGAAGGAATAAATAATATTATCTGTATTTCCGTTGCTATAAGACGCTCCGATGATATCGCTTGTTACCCTCAGATTAATAACACTCATTATATCTACTATATTTTACGATTCGATGTATCCCTCGGTATATAACCACCTATTAAAACCTAGGACTTTCCCCATAGAGTTACCCGGCCTAAAATCAACCATGTAATTATCCGCTATATGCATAACTGTCTTCAACGCATTGCTGTTTGCTTCTATCTTAATATTACAATTATTCTCCGTTAGCCGCATCATAATGCCTTCTTTCTTTCATTATTCTCTGCACGTATTCGTTAATATCCGTAATTTCATAGCAGCCTTCGGCAATGTTTATAGTTTCACAAATCCCCACACCACCTTTCGGCGTATGCGAATACGTAAAGGTGTTATTAGTCGCGTCGATGTTTGGGAATGAATAATATGTTTCCAAATTGACAAGAGTCATCTCGTACGTTTTACCTTTATCGAACTGAATCAGCGGATTGAACCGCGTCCTTATACCTGAAGTCTTGTCACTTAATAATATGTGAAACTATGACTTTGGCTTTGAGTTACGAGCAATCCTTTCGGTGTTATCTGCAATCTTTTGCAGAATCAATTCCATTGTTAAATTAGCAAAAGAATTCATCGAAACCACGTCGGTACTTGCCGTTATTCTTATTGCTAGTCTGGTCTATTACTACAATAGGTTGCTTTCACGCTGTTTTGCATAGTTTCTAAAACCCCTCCTTAGGCATGTCTGTACTCACGTGGTCGTTGTAGATGTGATCAATATTTTTCAGGTCTTGGGGAAACAAACAGATAAAGTTTGCATTCTCTCTAATTGTCTGACTCGGTACTTTGAAATAATTCTGTGCGAGATAGAAACAGTCGACATTGCTATGCCTCCCTCGGATGTAATAAGTCTCGCATTTATTCGGCTTTTCTAGCTGTAAGTCATCGAAAATCATCAGGTTCTTCTTGTCCCGATTCAATTCTCTCGGGTCTGGCACGTCTTCTGCTGATTCAAAGAACTTGGAAGAAATATCAGATTTTTCATCCAATTCTCTAGCCATTTCCTCAACCACAACTGCTGGTGAAAGATTTTGTCTCATGATCTCGTCTTGGCAATCGAATAATCCGATGATGAATTCTTTAGGTATTTTGTCTTCAAATGCTTTATTAGTATTTCATACTCTGGTTGAAAGAGAGAGCGACCAAATGCTTGCAGATTGTCGTAATCTAACCATCTGGGTCTTAGAAGTAGGGTCAACAATAAAGTCGTCTTACCGCATCCAGAATTTCCTACGATTAACCCTCTTATACTTCTAGGTAAAAGAGGGTTATTGAATCTCTTATATAATATGTCATTCCACGAAAAATCTGTGACTTCCATTTTAAATATATCTCATTGTATTTATAAAAGGATGTATTGTGTAAAGTGTCAAACTCATACTGAAACTAAAAATGTACAGAATGTTATAACGAAGAATGGAAGGTCAATACTCAGAGGCACATGTGATGTTTGTGGAAAAATAAAGACTCAATTCGTGAAAGCAGTAGACGGTGGGGATCTAGTTGGGTCTCTAAATTCAGTAACTAGCGGTATTAAGTTACCATGGGCTAAATTTTCAGGTGAGATGCACTTGCCGGGACATCAGTTTACAGGACCAGGAACTAGACAGGATTTGAGATTGAATCCCGATGAAACTCCAAAAGATTGGTCTAAACCCGTTGATAGAGTCGATAACGCTGCATATTATCATGATTTAGCTTACAACCAGCACACGGACGCGGCTTTTAGGAATGTCGCCGATAGAGCAATGATTAATGAATTGAATAATATACCTAATCCTAGCTTGCAGGAGAGAATAAAGAGAGCTATAGTCAAACCTATATTATCCACTAAAGCGAGCCTGGGGTTAGGTTTAAAAAAAGCCTAAAATTACACCCTGATCTGAAATGGACTAACCAATTAGCGAATGAATTGCATAAACCTGTAGTAAGACATTTTAGAAAGAGAAAGGTGTATGTTAGTGGGATCGACGAGATATGGGCTGCTGATTTAGTCGATATGCAGGCTTTCGCTAAAGATAACGATGGTGTAAAATATCTATTAACCGTCATAGATGTGTTTTCAAAATATGGTTGGATCGTGCCATTGAATGATAAGACCGGAAAATCTACGGCTAGTGGCTTCGTGAAAATATTCGAAAGCGATAGACGGCCTGACAAGGTTTGGGTGGACAAAGGAAAAGAATTTTATAATAAAAATGTTCGGGAATTAGTCGAGTTATATTCTACTGAAAACGAGGAAAAATCCTGCGTGGTTGAGAGATGGAACAGAACGATGCGAGAGAAAATGTTTAAGTACTTCACAGCTAATTCAACAAGGAGATATATCGAAGTGTTAGGTGATATGGTTAGTAATTATAATGAAACAAGACATAATTCTATTAAAATGACGCCCGCTTACGCTAGTATGAAAGTGAACGAAAATACTGTATTTATGAATTTGTACGGTGATGAGATTTCGGAACCTATTGTGCCTAGGTTTTCAATCGGTGATAAAGTTAGAATAACTAAGAAAAAGAATATATTTGAAAAGGGATACACGCCTAGATGGATGGAAGAGATTTTTACAGTATCCCAGATTCAATACACGGATCCTCCAACTTATAAGATTACTGAACAAAGTGGAGAAGAAATACAGGGTTCGTTTTATGAACAGGAGCTACAAACAAGTACTCAAGAGATATTTAGAATAGAAAAGATTATCAGGTAACGTGGAAAGAAATTGCTGGTAAAATGGCTCGGTTACCCTGAATCACATAATTCGTGGGTAGATAACGAAGACTTGGTGATCATGTGATGATGAGTTATATCGAAACTTTAGAAATTCCTACCAGACTTGCGTCATAGTTCCTCCTACGACCTACGCTGTTCCATCTCGTGAAGATGAGTCTACCTGCGTTGGCGTCAAACAAGCGTTCTCATTATTTCGATAACTCGTGATCGTAAATGTGCGCCAGATTCTGGATCCTTCTGGAATTTTCTAGAACAGCAAGGACTATATAATAATTGGTGTGACCGTAAATCCTGACGCAAATTCAGACGAAGCGTGACAGGGTCTCTTTTCTAAACGTATTCGAACGAGGCGTGAAATATTTCTGTGAAGATGGGTGATGAGCTTCAAAATTTCATACAGAGCCTGACGAACGAAAGACCCACGAATATTGTGAGAAGATTCGAAAGATAAAAGCGAATGAGAGAATTGATGACTTGCATTCGCGAGACGGCTGACGAACTGGCTTTTCTCAAAAACGAAGCTCCACGGGTTCGAACAGAGCTGTCAACCCTTGTCGACGACGCTGCTGAGTGAAACCGGCGATCACGAGGTGGCTTTTCCTGACGAACGAATGTCTACGAGTACGTTAGGAAGATTCGAACCCTTGTCGATGTTCTCCTGTTAACAGTACCTATCCGCAAAGACCGCTTAAGGTACATTTATTTAAAATAGGCTCACTCTTTTTTACTAAAATAACATATGCGCGGCTGCTATGCAGAATTGCTAGTGTTAACAATTTCTTCCCCCATCTAGCTAATCAATGAAGTCGTGTTCTCAACGAAGACGATGATGACACTGCTTTAAACGAATAGAACGAGCTATTATATTATATCGCTTGCTAAAACAACATCCAGCGCTCGATGTCTGTCTTCAGAACATGTAGGCCTATATGCATTGAAAGCAAGCTCATATTTTATAAATCTCTCAACAGAGTTCATATTCACTGTTTTAATTACAACAGGATTTAAGGTTCTTGTTAGATTCGCTGTATAGGAAACACATAGTCTCAATAGACGGACGCATGTACGGATGGATGGATGGAGCATAATTCTATTTGAACAGCGAGCCGCTGTTGTCTATGGATGTGTCTAATTACGCGAGAGACAGACATAGTTGTTCTTTAATTGGTTCCAGCTGAGATGGATGCTTTATGAATATGGTATATTCGTGACGACGACAACGTCGATGATGATAATAATGATGACAACGAGGAGGAAAATGATGATGACGATGACGACGACAGGTGGACAGACGGACACATAGGTAGGTAGGCGCCGTAGCCATTAAGGGATCCGCGATCGATCGAACCGAATATGGAGAAGAAGTCTCGATTGTCTGACTTTTGCAACGGGACGCTGAATAGTTTATTTGGTACCAGCTTGCCCCAGGGCAAAACAGCCAAATGTGGCTAGGGTTTTTTGCCTGTTTATGACTAAGTACGAAGCGATTAAGTACGATGCGATTATAACCAAATTATTGGTCGAATGTCCAATAATATAGGTATAGTATAGTTGAATGTCCGAGAATATCCACTTCTTACCTACTGATTAACGTTCAACAACATTATAAGTATACCTTCCGAATAGTCCTATAGCGATTCGACTTTCAACATCGTGTAAAATATAAACTATCTTATCCTAAAATTTGCAATCAAATCGTCCATACTTTACGGCATACGATACGCATGAATAGGCACCGCTTCACCGGACGTTCTTTAGAAATAATTGGATAAGGAATAAGATATTAAGATATTAGGCTATAAGATATTAGATAAGGAACCACATCGGTCAACCCATGTCATTAGAATCCGGGAAAGTGCTGGTAATGCGCAGAGATTCGTATCTCATACAAGGAAAAGACAATTTTGTTGCGATGCGAGTCGTTTTGTGGATGATAACTATTATTCTCAACAGAGCGGAAGCGGTATGTTCGTTTTTCGAGGCTCGAGCATGCAGAGTAGACACGGGCTGGGAAACATTGTCAGCCAATTTTTCAGAAGCGCTTATCCTTCATTCAAACCGGTGCTAAAGCTAGACGACGAATTTAAGAAATACAGCGTATTAACCAACAAAGGACGCGTTGTGCACATATTGGTATTCAACAGGTATTCATTCACAGAGACCTGTTTTCCGAGATCGATTCCTTGCTAACGACGTTGGCATAAAGATGCGACTAGTTATAAATAAGATCCATTCTCCTTAATGTTTTCCGTTCGAGACGCCGCTTTTGAAGTGCGAATCTCGGATTGCAAACAGTAGGCTACGCTAGTGTCACGAGTTCATGATTATTTTAGACGACAGGTTATTTCCAGGAGGTAAACGCCTGGATGCTAAAGAGTATTACATTTATGGAGCACACTCTGTTAGATGATATACCGTTAGATTTTAATCATAGAAAGAAATATAGTCAAAACAGAAAACTAGTGAATAAGAACTTCAAACAAAAACGTCTCGTAACCTCTAAGACTACCCTGCTTCTATGGCCGCTCCCCTCCCTCAGGCAACCCCCCCACAGGCCACCCCCCCAACCCAACAACAACTCGTTCCTCACTCAGAAGTCACAGGTGTTCGTTGAGTGTCCTGGCTTCTGGTCGTCTTTTCGGCCGAGGAAAAAACCACAGTCCAGTGGTCGTCGTCCTTCTGGCAGTGGGAGCGAGCGTTGAAGCCCTCGCGTCCGGTCGCCTTTCTAGCCGTGGAAGCGACGGAACCTTCGCGTCTGTAATCCGTCCTTCCAACAGGAAAAACGTCGAAGCCCTCGCGTCCGGTCGCCCTTCCAGCCGTGGAAGCGACGGAACCCTCGCGTCTGTAATTCGTCCTTCTAGCAGTGGAAGCGTCGAAACCCTCGCCGAGCGAACTCTGATCCAACAGAAAAAGAACCGCCCCTTTCACTTCTTCCTGTTGCTTTTATCCCCCTTCGCTTTCCCCTTTGACCCGACCTTCCCTTTTGCACCCCCACGGCCATCGACGACCATCGAGCATTCATTACCTATTGAGTATTGTATACATATACGGGTCAATGCAGTGTATGTCCGCAATATAGACCTATGAGTCCAATAGATTCAGATAATATATATATATAAGACATTCACACACAAGTCGATGCCTAAATAACTACATAAAGGGTAGAAGGGCAATTCGTGACAGCCAGAAAAGTAAATGCTTTGGAACGAGATAAGATAATAATATTATTCCAAGGCGCGACTGTGCGCTTCTTCTTTCATTCTTCTCTCAAATCTAATTTCTTCATAGCGTTTTCCGCTTCTTCAGCCTTAGCATGTATCTCCAATTCTAACTTCCTCACGGCGTTGGCCTCTTCTTCGGCCTTAGCCCGCACGTTTCCGTTTCCGCGAGCCGTTTCCAAATCCTTTTCGGTGCCCGCGTGTAATTTGAACGCCACTGGAGAAAGGTTTTCTGGGGTCAGTTGCCTACCAGGCTACCAGCAATGTCCAGTACTGTTATCGGATGCATGGGCAATGACGCATTTAACGGAAACTAAAAGAAAGACCTTTTCAATTTTAAACATATGAAGCGATTCAACTTACAGCATATTTGGATGGTCAGAAGCAATGCGTGAAACCTCTAGAAATCAATTTTGTCAATAATAAATTTATTAACGCTTACGCCCGTTATTCGTGGGTACAATCAGTATGAACATTTTACTTAGTAACTTTTCATTTTAATTAATGTCCAACCATTAGGCCTACAGTTAATAAATTGTTACATGCTTTTAATTTAAACATATTAATATTATTCTCCTACTCACGGTCCACAAGGCAGACGGCCGCGGATCAGTCCGCGCGGACCACTGGTTGATAACTTCTGCTCTATTATAGGTCTATTTACAATGATTTCCTTCACTCTAAGTTGATAGAAAGATGAGTCCACACTCAACTCATATCATACATCTCTGCAAACAGCCTGTCTCCGTTTCTTCAGTCACGATTCAGACAATTCTACTACTCTGAAACAGCCGTCCTGAAAGTCTACAATGACATGGTCGTTGCTACAGACAAGTAATAATTATGTGACTGCCCTAATACTCCTAGACTAGGGACTACTCTGCTGCTCTTGCCTGTGTAGTTCACTGCATCTTACCCAGAGACCTGCAACACTTCTTAAGCTGACTCCGAACTATCCTAAACTGTTTTCAATCACACCTTTCTAGCTGCGCTCAGCACGTTCGCATGCATGAGTTAGAAAGTTAACCGGCGAGTTTAAGGCAGGAATTTATTATAACGAGGTGGTAGCGTGATATTTTATTTAGCATTTTTTCCTTAAACCTCAAATGGATGCCATCTCTAGGGCGCACTTGTTTAATCTCAGAGGAATACGACAGCTTCCCCCTAGTCTTGTCTCGGCATCGGTGTAAACACTGAAACGCTGCCTTATTCTCGCGACTTCGCTACTGCACAACGGTGCTAAATGACTTCCCTTCATGCACGTTGCCTCCTCTAACCAGAATACTGCATCAAGCTCACGCTCGTCTTGCACTATTCTACAGAGACGATATCAAACCTGCATGCTCTTTGTTCTCTACATTGTTAAAAAATAGAATGCCGTGCGACGTGATAACGTTATTGGCATTTAATAATTCTACTTCCTAAAATGAGTGAGTTGGCATTGCTATTTTCTTCGTTGTGATCGTTGAACGATCATAAATATCTAATTGTCTATAGCTACATTATTTGTATGCTTATGCATATTGCATTATGATCAAGCATATCATTATTATTTATCTTAACGCCAGTGACATTTCATTTCTACTTCCTAATATGAGTGAGTTGTGAGTTTTCTTCGTTGTCATCGTTGAGCGATCACACATGTCTATAACTTCATCTTGTGTACTTATATATATTGATGTATACTTTGAACCAACAGCTCATTATATTTATCTTAAAAGCTATTTTGAGATTTATAATTGATTTTTCTTCACGTGCAGGCTGTGAGCTGTCAAATAAAGGGACAGACTACGATGGATACATGAATCGTACTAAATCATCCACTAGATGCGAACCTTGGAACAAACATCAAAATGAAACGTTCAAGTTCCCAGATAAAAGTGCAGACAATGCAGGAAGTTACTGTCGGTATGCTGAGTAATATATTATTTTATCCCAATCCATGTAGTCTTACAAAACGCTACAAAAACTTATTCTTGTAATCTATTACTCGAGTGTGTTCGCGTTTGTTTGATTTTATCATATCTATTGACTTTAAGATCATTGTAGATTAGCGCAGGAAGCGTCTTTGAGCAGAAATCTCGAAGGTTTGCTATAGAAATGTTTGTAATAATAATAATAATAAATTATTAATGTTGTTACTATTATTACTATTATTAATATTAATATTATCATTTCATTTATATCTATTAATATTACTATAATAGTTGCGCTGGCTCACAGGGCAGACAATTCCGGGAGGAATTGTCCTACATTGTACGGGGCAAATATCCAGGGGAACTGTAGTGTCACGATCACAGCCCTGCCCTTGGTTTCAAAAGCACTGGCTGACCGTGACAATGAGAAAATGTTGAGTTTTATCAATTTTAATTATAAAGTAGACGAACGTAGAATCAAGTATAAAGCAATCTGTGTCCAACGTAAAAATACTCCTCAACAAGCGTCCCTCGCTCCTTTATATCCCAAGCGTCTATTGTTTCTCCGTCACGTGAAAATCTCCCCATTATCAGTTATTCGACACTGTTCGACCGTCGCTTCGTCGGCTCACAGGTGACACTCGTTCCTCCCCTCCCTCGATGAATCGTCGTTACGCCACGCTCCATTGCACTCGTGTCGGTATTCCAGGTCGGCCGTTGTTAGTGTCAAAAGGACGCTGGCCTCCGCCTGACGCCTTCGTGATGCGAAAGCCGGTCGCGAAGGTAAGGCCCGACGATCCGTCCAGAGTTGACTTCCGACTATGACACCAACCCCGTGATATTCCTCTCTTCTTTAAGAGGAAGTCAACAGTTGCGGGCATCCGTCCGATTCTTAGTGTCGCAATGGTGCCTCCTCCGTTGGTGTGTCGATCTCCTTCGGCTCGACAGACAAGAACAAAACAAACTTTGCACAGTATACACAAATATTCACATTCATGGCCAGGACCCCGCTAGCTAGCTAGGTTGCCCCTCTTGTCTCGATCACATCCGGGACAAGAAATCGGCCGTGGTATTCTGGTTTCCGGGTCGATATTTGAAGATCAAATTTAACTCCTGGAGAGCCAAAGCCCAGCGCGCCAGCTTTGCACTTTTTCTGTGTAGACTCCGTCAAGAATGACAGTGGGTTATGGTCTGAAAGCAAAACTATTTTAGATAAGAAGATCCAAGAACGAAAACGCTTCAGAGCCCAGATGACGGCATACACCTCCCGCTCTATGGTGGACCGCCTACTCTGGGTGGGGGTCAGTTAAGAACTCGGAAAAGCAATTGGTTTCTCAACGCCCCACTCCGTTCATTGGAACAAACAACAGCCTACTGCCGTAGCGCTGGCATCCACCGACAGACCAAACTCCTTACTGTAATCAATAGTGCGTAATTGCACTGTCCTACCCAAATCCGACTTCAACTTATCTTATGCCTGTTGATGCTCAGGTCGCCATGGGACTTTATTAGGAATGGTCTTCTGTGTCAGATTGGTGATCACCCGGGCCGTTTCCGCCAACCCGGGTATGAAATTACGGAAATAGCTAAAGAAGCCAATCAGACGACGGACGTCCTTCTTAGTCACGGGGGCTGTGATATTTCCGATAGTCGCGATTTTTATTGGGTCAGGCTCGATTACTCCTGATCCAATTACGTGCCCCACAAATGTGACCTTACTTTGGGCAAAAGAACATTTCTTTCGATTGAGAGTCAAATTTGAATACTTGATGGTCTGCAAGTACTCCTTGAGGTGATTCAAATGATCATCCCAACACATAGAATGAACCGCCATGTCATCTACAAAAGGTTCAGCGAAATCTCGGATGGGTTGCAAAAGACGGGAGATGCATCTGATGAACGTGTTGCTTGCTGATTTGAGACCGAACGGAAGTCTTCGAAATTCGTTCAGGCCGACGTCGCAGACGAAGGAAGTCAGCCATCTTGAATCAGGGTGTACCGCTATCTGCCAGTACCCACTCTTAGTGTCAAAGCAACTAATGTATTTCGATCTCCCTACCTTCTGCAGTACTTCGCCTACGTCTGGGGTCGGAAAACAGTCTCCCGCGGAATAGACGTTGACATGGCCACCCCACTCTGAACCCACTGGACCCTTTGAAACACACACAATTGGGCTAGCCATCTCACTGTTAGAAGGGACAATTATACCTGGTCCCAATAACTTGTATACGGCGCTCTACCTCCGGTTTCAAAAGTTCCGTAGTTTATAGGCTCGCAGGCGCTTTGGTTTGAAATCAGGCGAAATCTTAATCTTGTGTTCAATGAGTGGACAATAGCCTGGTTTCTCGGAAAATACCTCTGGGAACTGGTCGATTAAAGTAAACAACTGACGTTTCTCGTCCTCCGTTAAGTGGGTCACCCTACCAGGGTCAACGCGTGCACTAGGCCGGGCTTCACTTTCGCTGGTCTGCCTGTTCTCTATAACCTCCACCGAGCCGAAGTCTTGGTCCCGGTCGTACACTACAGCGTAATTGTTTACCAACGCCTGTTCAATTCGCTCGTTAAATTTGCGCACCTTATTAGCATGAAAATGACGCTTCCTGCCCTCGATCTCCACGACGTAAGAGTAGGGTGATTTTGCCTGAACCACAGTGCCAGGCCCTTGCCAGCGACTGTATATCTTCGCGCCGTTCGCCTCCGGTGCCAAAACAATCACCTTGTCACCTACACTATATCGACGATCCATGCTCCGCAAGTTGTATTTGGCCGCATACCTCTTCTGGTCGATATCCGCATAATACTCGGTGTACAGCTTAGACAACTCTAGGTTCTCCTTCAACTGGTGAAGATATTCTTCAGGTGTTACGCCGATACTAAACGGGAGTTCCCTCTTACCAGCCCCTGTCTCCTTCAAGACACTGAGGGGACCCCTTGGAAGGGTCCCGTAAATTAATACATAGGGGCTTATGTGAGTAGTTGCTGACGGCCTCTCACGTAGGCTCCACAAAACAAATGGTAGAAGCTTATGCCACCCCGTGGGTCTGATTGAGCTAATTTGTAAACCATTGTCTTCAAACTCTGACTACATCTCTCTACAAGTCCGCCTGCTTCTGGATGACCCGGTGTGTTAAACCTAGGCGAGCAGCTAAGCCGTGTCAGAAGTTCCTTCGTTAACTTACTGGTAAAGTTGGTACCACAGTCCGTACTGATCACCTTTGGAATAGCAATAGTCATGAAGGCTTGCAGAAAGGCGTCGCATACCGCTCGAGCACTCAGGGTTCTGAGTGGATCGGCCATTGCAAAACGAGAAAATCTATCCACAATGACGAGAGCATAGTTGTATTCTGGTTTGGGTTGAGAAGGATCATCGGATGGGACGATGGGACCAATACAGTCAGCGACAAAATGTGAAAAGGGAAGTTCATCGTTGCGCGGAATGGGTTGGATCGGAACCCGATGGGCTACCTTGACCGGCGCTCGACACTGACATACAGGACAAGAAGAACAATATGCCTTAACTTGGTCGTCCATACAAGGGAAGCAAAAGCTTAGCCTAATGCGATCTCGAGTAGATTTAACAGTCGCAAAAGGCGCATCATGAGCCGTCTCCAAGACTACCTTAACCCGTGTCTCTGGAAGGCAAAGTTGATTGACCTTATGTCCTGTTATCGTATCCCGGTGATATAAAAGTCGATCCTCTACATAGAACCATTCCTGCCTTGTTTGGCCATCTCCCAGAAGGGTTTTAGTGATGAACATAGAGCTTGTTCCATCGCTAACGTCTCTACACTTGCTACTCTCTCATTAGTTGTCGGTGGTGGTGCTTCCACGTCTAAGAATCCAGGTAACTCAGTCGTTTGGCTCACTTGAACCTCTTTTAGAGACGGTTGGGGCGGATTCTCCGTCCCCTCACGCATCTCCTCATCTCTTTGTACAAAGTATTCCTTACCTATCAATTGTCTTAAAGTATCGTCTTCTGCTTCTCGTCTTGCAAACTCTTCTGGTAACTCAGTCGCTTGGCCCCCTTGAATCTGTTTTAGAGACGGTTGGGGCGGATTCTCCGTCCCCTCACGCATCTCCTCCTCTCTCTGTGCAGAGTAGTCCTTACCTATCAACTGCCTTAAAGTATCATCTTCTATTTCTCGCCTTGCAAACTCTTCACTATTCATAATATCACTGGGCGTCTCAGGCGAGACTTGGGTCCCCACCTCTTGGTTATTGCCTGTACATTGTAAGCTGCCGTATCCTGTAACAAGGCTACGACGCTAGGTGTCAGGATCACTGCCTCGTTAAGATTTGGGACAACCGCCAGCCAAACCCTCACAGCGGGCGCGATATTTACATTGCCCGGCTGATCACTCAGAGCCGGTTTTATTTGCATTCGCACAACATCCACAACCTCTGACTCACCATTCACACCTGTAATTCGTACCTGTTTGCACATTGGTACATGGAGATGCCGAATTAATGCCTCTCGGACACAACAAATCTGTGCTCCCGAATCAATAAGGGCGCTTTGATAAGCGAGTTTGTCTATTTGCACTTCTAGATAGGTGCGCACATGAAATTCCTCGGCGTCGACACACGACCGATAGGTCGGCAGGTAATGTTGACTTGTCAGCTCGGGTCCTACTGCCCTCTCGTCGTGTAAATTAACTACGGGTGTTTCTAACACTCGTTGGGCGTTTGTCGTCACGGTCAGTTGACTAGCGGCCCTTGGCTCAGACCGTTTCGCCCCTCCCCTTAGTTCTACCCTACACGTGTTCACGTGGGCCTGTTTCTTGTCGGATTGTTTACCCTTCGGGCAATTAAATGCTAAATGTCCGCCCTGGCCACAGCTGAAACATAAGCCGCGGCGTTTAGCCTCGTCCGCAGGAATTTTACTCCCTACGGCCGCCCCTCCATTGACCTACGCCCTCTGTGCCTTGGGCCCATTGGACTGGGTGGCGGGGTTCTGTGAGCGGAAACCGTTACGCGACGACCCCTGGACATACCTAACTGGCTCGCCTGTAGCATGGTGTGCTGCCACATAAGTGTCAATGGCCTCGGCCAACTGCCGGTGCTTCAACCACCCTCCCTTCTGCTATGCCAGAATAAAATTGAAACACTCGCGTGGGATTAATTCCTTCAGGCGATCGGCGCACAACAAACTCACTAGGTCATCAAATGAATTATTGACATTCCTACTACGTAAATAGTAGGACAGCGTATTATGCAGCTTCGAGGCTAGGGTCGTGTAAGATTCTTCAGATGCTTTACGCGTAGAGAAAAACCTTTCCCGCAGATTCAAAGGGCTTATTTGAAACTCCTTCAACAGAAATGTCTTAAGCGCTACATAACTGTCTAGCTCTTCTTGCGTTAGGCGGGCAGTCAGAAGTCTAGCGCGTTCGCTTAAATTGGCTACTAACAGCTTAGCTTTGACGTCTTCATCTACTGAAGATGATTCAATCGTCTTCTCCAGATGAGCGAAATAGGACGGGATTTCAGCATTATCATGTGGAAACTTACTCAAGACCCCTTTTAGTGCATCACTGAACGTTTTAATTCTACCAATCAGATAATTTTTACGCTGATACTCCAAGTCTTCCCGTTCTTTTCGCTCTTTATCTCTTGATTCTCGGGCCTGTCTCGCGGTCTCTTCTCTCTCTTCTCTCTGTCTTCTCTCCTCCCGTGCTGCCGTCTCTTTTGCTACTCGTCTCCCCTCTCTCTCTTCTTCCTCTCCCCTTCTACTCTCTCCCTCTCCTCATTTGCTAACCGTCTATTCTTCTTCTCCTCCTCTTCTCTCCTCCTTCTCTACCACCTCCCTCGCCATCCGTTTCTTCTCCTTCTCCTCAGACCATTTCGCAATCTCGACTATTCTCAATTGAAGTTCGCGTTAGCTCAGATCCCATCTTTTCCTCTCCTCTGCCTCCTTCTCTTCCTTCTCTTCCTTCTCCATTCTCCTCTTTTTCAACTTCCTCCATTCTTCTCTTCTCCTTCTCCTCTCTTCTCCTGTCCTCCTTTTCCTGCGTCCATTTCATAAATGCAAGGATGTCTGACGTGGGCCCTATACTTGTACTTGTACCTGACACCACCTTACTAGCCATCTCTTGTGGCTTATCTCGACCCTGGCTCACCAGGATCGCCCACTCTTCCATCAACTGGGTGCGCTCCATAGCGTACACCATTTCTTCCTCGACACCTGCTTTAACTAGGTATCCCGCCAAACGTTTGCTGGACATCTTATGGATGCCAGCCTGCTGCTCTGGAGATAACTGCTCCATTTACAAAATCAACAGTGGAGAAAGGTAAGTAAGTAAAGCGAGACAGTCAGGACTGGTCTAGAAGGGTACCAGCTCCTCACACCAGAACAATTACACAACTCTTCCTAGCAGATAACCACGGGATCGGTTCCGACCAAATTTTGATCTACCGTAGCCGACTCCCGCCCCGGACTTACCATCTCAACCACACGTTTCGCAACCAGCCAACCAGACTAGGATCCTACCTTTCTATGCTGTGCTGTGCTGACGTCTTTCGGTTCTTTCGATCGTCCTGCCGTTGGTTTCTACGTCTCTCGCCCACGCGTCGTCCGTAGATGGCGCTTGGTCGTCTTCTATGTCTCCTTTCTTCGCTGCCCCTTCGCCGACTCCGCTCAATCTTTCTTGATTCCCGGTCGGATGGTTCACCTTCTGTCGCTTTTTCTCGTTCGTCTCAAGATCCTGTCGACTGCGCCATAAATGTCACGATCACAGCCCTGCCTTTGGTTTCGAAAGCACTGGCTGAACGTGACAATGAGAAAACGTTGAGTTTTATCAATTTTAATTATAAAGTAGACGAACGTAGAATGATGTATAAAGCAATCTGTGTCCAACGTAAAAAAAACTCCTCAACAAGCGACCCTCGCTCCTTTATATCCCAAGCGTCTATTGTTTCTCCGTCACGTGAAAATCTCCCCATTATCCGTTATTCGACACTGTTCGGCCGTCGCTTCGTCGGCTGACAGGTAACACTCGTATCTACCCTTCCTCGATGAATAGTCGTTACGCCACGCTCCGTTGCACTCGTGTCGGTATTCCAGGTCGGCCGTTGTAAGTGTCAAAAGGCCGCTGGCCTCCGCCTGACGCCTTCGTGATGCGAAAGCCGGTCGCGAAGGTAAGGCCCGACGATCCGTCCAGAGTTGACTTCCGACTATGACACCAGGGTGGGATGTCCGGGAGAAACTATCCGAGGTGAGATGTACGGAACCCGTCCAGTAGATACATAAACATAACAAGTGTGTAGCAGTGATGGACAGATAATATATAACAGTATTTTGAAAAAAACTTGTTTAGATGCTTCCCAGAATTATTCTTCAACACAAAATGAAATTTGTAGTTTATATTCTGCAAGGAGAAATATGTTATCAAAAACTATTGTACCATCAGTGCAATGCAACCTAGCGAGGGAGAAATATTATTATTGAACTACAAAAATTTGAATGCAAACTCTTGGCACTTTGTTTTCAGCAATCCAGATCCGGATGGTCACATAGCTCCATGGTGCTATATTGCTGGCGTGCCAAACAAACCTTGGGAGTATTGCGATATCTGCAGTCGTAAGTCCTCAATAATTATGTTAATTTCCACGCTCCAACTCACCTAATGTCGCCAATAATAATAATAATAATAATAATAATAATAATAATAATAATAATAATGATAATGATGATGATAATGATAATAATAATAATTATTATTATTATTGTCATTATTATTACTATTATTATTATTATTATTATTATTGGAATATATTATTATTATTATTATTATACATATATGTTTCACATTATGTTGTTATCGCCCATGTGGGCGAGCTAAGTGAGTGTTGGCAATGTCCCAACGAGGCAGGCGGCGTTCCCACGCTGAAGAACAACCGAGATACGTTGGAACAGAAATGACGTCTCCATTGGATCGTGGGTTGCAGCACTCGTTCGACTACCCAACTATGAGATGAACGGCAGTCCTTCACTGCTCCAAGCGCCGCCAGTCTCCAAGGAGAGGGCTAAGAAAGTCGTGAGTGTTGGCTATGGTGGAATACTTGACCCTCTTCGTCTTAGCTGCGCGTTCGGCTGCTTCGCCAGCTCTGACAGATGTGTCGACAAAATGTGACTTGGCGTAGGTGTCGGGCACTGTCACATCCCATGCCAGACATCGACCACGTGTCCAAGGGTGAGCGTGACGCCGTCCGGTCGCTTTACATCTTCTCTTAGCAAGCCGAGAGGTTCCTTTAGCGCTGGAATCATTGCTCTGCCAAGAGCTCTCCAGATGACGTCGTTGAACATGCTATGTCGTAGATGTTTTCCGCTGCCTCTTCTACAAATTATTTCATGGAGCCCTTTTGCGTCGACGCTCTCTTGACATTAGTGACACAAATGTGGCTCGCAAAGCGTCGTTCCTAGCCTCAACCCGGCTGCTATTCGCACTGTCGCGAACGCCATCTGGCGAGGGGCGAGCTGTTGTGGGGAATCTGGCGCTACATAAATCCTTCCTCTTCCTAGCTGGAAACTAGGTGTGGGGCTATTCTGCCACTCGGTCTCCCTATAGGCCATCAACCTGTAGCTAGACCTCCTTACTCTCAGCTTGGAGGGAAACCAGGTCTACTAGCGGTCGGAAGGTTACCTCTTCTTCTACCAGGGCCGTTCGGTCACCGTCCGCGGCTTTCGAATGGAAAGCGGCAGTCACCACGTTGGACGCACCAGGGTTCGATTCAATTCCCCCAACAGGCTTAATGTAAAGGGCCACTTCCGGTTCAGTGTTAATGAGAGAAGGAGATTCTGACATGGATAAGATAGCTAGCAGAAAACTTGGAAACAGGCTATGCAATGTTTGATCAATACTATTATTTATTCTGGTTCATCCATTAAAACTGCTGGATTCCGACTTTCCGTCTTTATTACTGATGATCAGAAAGAATCGCATTAATTAATTAAACACACTGCTCAATGATACAAGTTTTGAACTAAAATAAATTACAAGAGAAACTTCTCTCAAAGGATCGCCTCAGTCCTTGGCGAATAATTCAGACAGCAGGATTAATATAATATACACAAACTCTTCACATGTCGAAAGTAGCACACAATTCGTTACAAACACTGGCGCTACACAAATCACACAATCAACACAAGCGTTTCTAAACTCATATTTTGCAGGTACAACTGGTATGAATCTCTTTCCAAAGTTACCGGGTGCACCTGATCCAAAGCGAAAGGACTATTTGGTCACCCTACCAGCGATTATGCCCAGCTCAATAGAACCACTGCTTGCAATTACTGCAATTTCAAAATGGCTGGTCACGCTACACAACCATCGAGATCAAAGTCCTTATTTTTAGTATTTTCCCAACAAATTTTAATTACAGGGGCACTTGTCCGCTATCCAGGTCATGTCAGCTTACTACTATCGGCAATTTTGACCCTCGATGGCAGGATTCAAAGGATGAAATTAAACGATCAAACCGTAGAAAACAAGCGTGACGACCGATCACCATCACAGGAAAACAACCATCTCCCAGAGCGCCTTGCGGCGGTCACGTCATTACTTCTTGTTATTGCGCAAGATTAATACAGCGCGCATGAAAACTATGCGTAGGACCTAACTTAACTTATGCAAGTACACAGAAATATTGTCACAGAAGGAAAATATTAAAACAATAGTAACAATAATAATAAATTCTTGCGGCGGACTGTTTTCCGCCACAGTACATCCTCGTTTGAGAGGCGCAGGCTTAGGACAGTCACAGGGAGCGCTAGCATCCAGTCTCTAGAATGAGGTGCTCGTGAGGCCAGCAGGCGAGCACGGTCACATGGATTGTTATTGGAATCCAGCAGACCTTTATTATTATTGTCATTATTATTATTTAGAAACATCACGAAATAGAGGTCGCCGCACAAAGGACCGCAGACCAATAAGCGATTTGATACATTCGATGAGAGAAGACCACCTGGAGCACCCCCCCCCCTTTAGGAGATGCGACTGTTGCCAAGGAGTATTGCGATATTAATAAGTTTTTACTTTATTGGACCGCTTGCAAAATGCACTGCGGAAACACCAAAATATGAATCAAAAAATGTACACTCACATAATAATCATAATAAGCAATAATACAACACACATCCTCGTAGTAACATGAGTAAATAGTAGGCAAGCGCTAGACTAAGGAATACGATCACTATAGGAGTACATGTAGATTCATTTGTATTCGGCCTATATTCGAGTGATAGAATCACACACGGGTGAGTGCGTCAGAGCGCAAAGTCTCTCGATTGTGCGATCGAGCACGGAGTGAGCAGGTATAACTCTTTGAAGGAGGCAACTGACAGCCTAGAATATTGCAAGGGTTGCGCAGCACGGAAGAGAAGGGAGAGGGACGTGCACGACAGCAGACTTCATCAAAAGTCACCTGATTAAATGGCAGAAACTTTAGCTGCATTCTATTCTATTTACGGACTTATAAATAAAGCGCCTCACACAACACAACCTGATCAGAGGCGCTCCCAGTGCTAAGAACTCATCGAGGAAAGTCTCAAGAGAACAGCAGAAACAGTTGTGCTACCAAATAAGAATTCAGCACAAGTCACAGCAGAAATGCTGTTCCAGAGCGAAGGCTAACAGAGGCACAGGCACGATGCTGAGCTGTAAAAGTTCTAAACCGAGGTACTAAAAGGTCATGACGGTCTACAGAACGAAGATGACGTCCAGAGGTAGCTGAGGTTGTCTGATAAGATCACCAAGGTGGCGTGGAGTTTGGCCCAAAAACGCTTTGTATGTAAGAAAGAAAACTTTGAACTGAATCCTGTCAGTTAGGAGAGCCTAGCTGAAGCACATGTTAAGTCATGATCGAAAGTAGAAATATGCGAGGAACCAGGAAGATTGGCGATTAAACTGGCAGTTGCATTTAGTACCGACTGAAGCGGAGCGAAGCGGTGTTTTGGCAGGTCGATGAGTATCATTTTCCCTATCATTCGCCATACAATTGCGTTGAGGCGTCTGCATAGCCAGACCTTGCAGAGGCGGCATACAGGTAGAGGAGTCGGGCCAACGAGGTGGCCCGGACTACATCATCAATAAGCCCATCCCCGAAGGCCGTGAGCTTTGAGCAATAAGGATGCGTATGTCATATAGGGATTATTCCGCCATACAGATCCGGTCAATATTTGGGTCAATACTAAAAAGCCTATCAGTGATGGTTACCCCTAGAATAAAAAAATTATTTTACAGGTTGCTTAACACTGATATTAATCGCCCTGGTTGGGTTGGTAGCGACCCTGAGTAGACTTCTTAGAGGAGGTGCTATATAAATGTTAAAATGAATTAGTCAATTGCGAACCGTTTATGGTGAGCTAAGAGGACTTTGATTCTTTAAAGCATACAGGTTTCTTTAAATAACTTCTTTGTGGTTTAATTCTTTACAAGTTCGTGAATTTTCTAAGGAAGTTTTAGGCCAACGCAAAGGGATCCCTCTGTATTGGGGATGTGACTATAGATTGGTTCATTGTGGACAAAGTCGTGCAACTGCACTGCAATAATTTCGGAACCTGATCTTGCCGCCTGGGGCGGCGATCACGGGGAGTCGACTGGGATAAGTCCCCTCATCTTTTATAGAGAGGGGTACGTTACACGTTTGCCATTTCCACATTTCTTACCCCTCTCAATGGGTGTCTTCCACCTCTCAAACGAGGTCGCCGTCTCTGCTTGCCGCCTTTGGAACAGATCGCAAAGTGGACTGCTACCGAAAGATACGCGGCGTAAGCTTTAGATTTGAGATGTGCTAAGACTTTGTCATTGGTAATGTCTTTCTTGCCGAAATTATTAGAAACTCGTTAAAGATACTGATCTCACATAGGCAAAGTTCTGAATGGAGATCAACTGGGGCAGTACTAGGATCCATACATCGGGGGAGTCCTTATAATACACAATATCAATTTGGTCTACCCGTGACTTTTTGAAAAAAACCAATAGGGAATAGGAAGCATTTATTCGTCAGTACAAAATCTAGTCTGCCTGCTTCTAAAAAACAATCTCTGCTTCTTAATTAAGATCAGTCCTTGACACTAACGGCGGAACCTGCAAATTATAATTATTATTATTATTACCGAAATTTCATACCGCCCTTCGTCCAACATCTTTTGCTCAGAAGTGCAAATAAGTTAGAAGTACTTCAACAATGGTATCTTAGAAACTGATATAAGTTTATTTAACGACGCATCCATAACAACGATGATATGCGTCAAACAAGTACAAGTATACAAGGTACATATTTACGTTTATGATAAGTGTCTTAATTGACTGTTCTAGTTTGATGTTTTTTAGGCAATGGTATGCAATATATTATAATATTGTGCAGTAATGTTCACACTAAGTTGTTCATTGTCTATTTACAGGTCATCAGTCCTACATCTTCCGACCAGAAACTGCCAGCCACTTGTAGATGGTGTCCAAGCAGCTGGTTTGACAGAGTGCGGTGCTCAGTTGGTATGGCCAGTTTTTCCGTGCGCACATCCGGATGAGTTCGTCCTGGAGGCCCAGCTGGGCCGGGCACCCCAGCAGGAAGTGGCGCACGGTTTCCTGGACGTCACCGCACTCGTCGCAGTTCCCGGTCGGGTGGCGGCCCCACAGCTTCAGCTGTGGGTTTAGGAGACAATGGCCCAGCCGGAGTCTGGTTATGGGGACTTCCTTCCTCCGGTTGGGATCGTTGTATTGCTTTGCCATCCCGACGTTCGGCTCCAGGTCTCAGTAATGCGAACCAGTGTCGGAGGTGGTCCAGTCAGCTTGCCACCTCCGAGGGAAGTGGTCTTTGTACATCGCTCGAGCTTCCTGGAGCCCGAGCGTCGTCGGGATGGCGATGACGTCGTTACTTAGCGCTCGCTTGCAGAGGGTGTCAGCGTTCTCGTTTCCCTCGATGCCTATATGTCCGGGGATCCAGACCAGGGTTTTGGGTAGACTGGGTGCGTTGAGCGTAGGCGTCCAGCACGTGAAGCAGTTCCGTGAGCTGCTGTGGTCTGGCAGCGGACTGCTGTCGCTCAACGCTCTGGATCGCGGCGAGAGAGTCGAAGAGGATGACGAGGTGGTGTGCATCTGCGCTGGTGGCTCATTCCACAGCCCTCTTTATGGCCTCCAGTTCAGCTGCCAGGACCGATGAGCCGTCGCTCATTCGGCAGCTTTCGTGGTGGCCGCTAGAGGGCACGTTGAATGAGCACGATACCGTACCTGCTGCGTTCTTGGCTCCATCCGTGTAGACAGCCACTCGCGCGTCGTAGGAGCGGGTGTGATCTTTGACCAGATCCCTCTTTTTCAGAGGGTCGTTCAGGTCGCTGATCTTCTGTGTCAGAGTGGTGTCTATCACAGATGGTCGCAGCAGCCACGGTGGTGTTGGGGTGCAGGCGAGCGGTTGGATCTTTGGTGCTTCGATCTCTTGGTCGATAAGTCTTGCCTTGATGCGGATGGGGTCGGTGTCGTCTTTTGCGCTTTTTAGCTTCCGACCGCTGATGATGGATTGCTTCGGGTGGTTTGGGATCGCGTTGACCTTCGTGAGGAGCTTCATCATCAACCGTTTGCGCCGTAGGTCGAGTGGCACTTCTCTGCATTCTACCTGCAGTGCAGCCAGACTCGTTCATCGGAGCGCTCCAGAAGCGATACTCAGTGCCTTGTACTGGATTGTACTAAGCACCTTTTTCTAATTTCTGGAAGCGCTGTCGTAGGCGACGCAGCCGTAGTCGATGACGGAGCGGCTGAGAGCACGGTATATCATCAGTAGGGTGTCTTTCGATGCTCCCCAGTGCGAGCCCGCAATAGCGCGCATCAGGTTGAGGCGCTTCTTGCAGCGATGTAGCTGCTGTGGTCGCACTAGATGAGATGTTGGTCGAAGATCACCCCCAGGAACTTGACGTTGTTGTTGTAGGTCAACGGAGTGGTCCCGAGCTTCAGCGGTCGGTGGGCTGCAGGTGTGCCGTAGCGGTGGAATTCTACGGCGATGTTTTTGGTTGACGACACCTTAAAGCCCCATCTGTCGAGGTAGGTTTTGAGTTGGTCGAGGTAGTTTTGGAGATGATGCCGATTCACTTCCGGGTTTGGACCAGCTCTCCAGATGGCGCTGTCGTCCGCGTAGAGAGAAAGCCTTATGTCGTTCTGTAGCTCGGTATGTCGTTCAACATGATGATGAAAAGCACAGGGCTGATGACACTGCCCTAAGGGAATCCGTTCTTCACGAGGAAGAGATCGGACAGCTCTGAGCCGACGCGGACACGGATGTGTCTGTCGGCCAGGAAGTCCCTGATCCAGTTCAACATTTGACCGTAGATATTGTGCTTTTGTAGCTTCGACAGCAGCCCATCTGTCCACATTAGATCGAAGGCCTTCTCTAAATCTGCGAAGACTCCAGTGAGGCTGTACTTCGAGTGAATGGCACGTTGAATGTCGTCTTGAAGGCGGACGATGTGATCCTGACAGCTTCGCAGTCTGCGGGAGCCCGACTGGTGCTTGTTGAAGCGGTGATTGGTTTCCATGTGCCAGGTCAGCCTGTCGATCACTAACCGCTCCATCTGTTTGCACAGGACGGATGTCAGTGCAATGGGGCGGTAAGAGTTTCCGTCGTTGGCTGGCTTTTGTGGCTTCTGGATAAGGACAACGATGGAGTTCTTCCAGCAGGCCGGAAGTCGTCCATGTTGCCAGACCGCGTTGTATAGCTCCAGCAATGCTAGCAGACTTGGATGCGGAAGCTGGGCCAGGATCTCATAGGTGATGATGTCCTCTCCTGGACTCGTGTCCTTTCTACAGCGCAGGAGGGCGATTCTCAGACCCTGGATGGTGAAAGGCTCGTTGAAGGGCTGGTCGTCTGCCGGCAGCTGTCCTCCATGGAGCTCCTCCGAGTGCTCGTCCTCAAAGGCGGATTTGAGCTCTTGGAACTCCACGATACGGTTGCTGTTGCTGCTGACATCTGAGAGGCACCTCCCGAGATGATTCGCCTTCTCCTGGTTTGTTGTGTAGGAGCGTCCGCCCTTCTTCAGAGTTGGAATGGCGTGATCTCGCACTGGACATCTTTCTCATCGTTCCCCAGACTTTTCCCAGCTTGGTCTTGTCGCTCAGCGTGATGTAGTAGTCTTTCCAGGAAGCCTTCTGCGCGTTCTTGATGACTCTCTGTGTGATTTCTGTGATGCGTCGGTATTCTTCAGCATCCGCCGGGTGCCTGGTCTTCTGCATCTTCTTGCGGGCCTCTGCGCGCTCCTCGGCGTGTCGTGTGCACTCGTCGGTCCAGTACGCCACACTCTTGACCTTCTCCTTGGAAGGAGTCGATCGTGGAATGTGCCGCGTGGCGATCTCCAGCAGCGAGCCGAGGAAGTTGGTGTGGTTCGCTTCGATATCGTCGGTGATGTGTGCGACGGTGAGTTTTGCCCTGCAGTCGTCTTTGAAAGCCGTCCAGTCAACCTTTCGGTGAAGCCACCTAGGGATGAAGGCTTTCTCGACAGGGACTGCTTCCGAGAAGTTGATGAGGATGGGCGAGTGGTCGCTTCCCATGGAGTCGTCAAGGACCGTCTAAGTGCACTTCCTTGCCAAGGGCGTCGAGGCCATAGCAAGGTCAAGGTGACCGGCAGCTCCGGTGTCGCTGGCGGTAGTCGGGGCGCCGGTGTTGATGGCGACGTAGGCGTTGGCCTCCATGTCGTCCTCTAGCCGGAGTCCTCGTGTATCGGTGGTTCGCACCCAAAGAGCGTGCTGTGCGCGTTGAAGTCTCCCAGAATGACTGCTGACCTGTCTTGGAAGAATCGAGAATAGATGTCCGGTGGCAGAGGATTTCCAGATTGACGTGGTCGATGGTAGACGTTGACGATCTTTCCTGGAAGTCCGTCGAACATGATGGTGATCGACTCCGGGGCGTCAGTGGTGTTGATCGTTGAGAAGGCGATGCCGGTCTTCACGAACGTTGCAACTCCTTCTCCAGCCTCTCCAGTGGATCGATCATGCCGCACACAGGTGTAGCAGGGTAGTTCGAAGTTGATGTTAGTCCTCAGCCATGTTTCCTGGATGCAGATGATTGTCGGCGGTGTCCGCATCTCGGAGATGCGGTGCCTCAGCTCCCCTACGCGGGGTCTGAGGCTACATGCGTTCCACTGGAGTATTTGGAGGTCCGTGATGGTGGATGTCGGTTGCAGTGGCCGACGTGGCGCTCGTGGCACCGGAGGAAAGCGCGTAGGTGGTCGTCACCCCGCCGCACACCTGCTCAAGCGCAATCCTGAAGACGGCCTGGATGGTGGTAGCTAAGATCTCGATCAGCCTAAAGGCAGAGATCAAGCCGCCACCGTTGGTCTCCATAGCTCCGACGAACAGGGTGCAGGCACGGTATATAATCATGCATTTTGAAGCTCAGAAAGCCAACATGCAGTTTGGCAGGTGCGACTGAACCAGGTTCCAGTTCAATCTTCACCGCCGTGGTCGGGATCTTAACCATATTCTGGATCTTAAGGATCCGTTCTACCTTAATTACACGGAGGTTTTCCAGACTCTCCAGGCTGCTAAAAATATCGGCATCACTTAAGGTGATGGATACGCCCTTAATTATTTTTTGGACGCATCTGCCTCTGTGTCTGACAACTTCGCGTGGTTCGGACACTTTGACCTGATACCCACAGAGGTAGTGAGCAATTGAGCCCTGTGTGCTCTGCCCTCAGGTCCGCCCAAGTGGACACGCACACACGTTGCAGACGGGGCAGGCAAATCCGCTGTCATGGGGCCGAACTGTTTGTTCAGCTCCGCCCTGACCAGTGGAGCGTTAACTTTCGACAAACAAATGCCTACAAACTCGATAAACAGCCGGTTCTCAACAGACCGGCTAATTGTCACACGGGCGGAAGGGGCCTCCTGCGTTGCCCGTCACCAGTGCGGCAGGTTCGACGTTCTTCGGAGCGCTTGGCAGGTTCCGCCTCACTGGGACCTTTGCCGATTTCATCATCGGCTTCTGGATCGTAGTCCTACTGTCCTTCCGGTAGGAGTCCAGGTTTGCCTCAGTTCTGCGAATTTTCTTCGCTTCTCGCGCTTGGCAGACTTTTCTGCCTTACTGGTGACGGTCTTAAACTCGACCCCTCTACCATCATTGTCTGAGTCATTTTCAGACTCAGCTGAACAAAAGAATTTGCTTCCGCTACCACTCGTCACTGCGGTTCACCCGTTTATGGGACGGGGTCAACACCGTCAGGTCCATCGGCGTTCCAGCATCGGGTCGGGCTCGAAGCTCAGACCCGGAGGCGAGGGGTCTCTCGCTAGAACTCATGTCCAGCGAGAGGCGCGTACACAATTTTTACCTAAGCTAGAACAGTTATGTTAGACTAAGCAATAACTAATTATATTTAAGCAACAGTTAAATCGATACAATATTAAAAATTTAAAAATTTCTAAACGCAAGATTAGAGACGATCACATAGTAGACAAAAGCAGTTGAATCTAATATCTAACGACTAGAAAATAGAAATATAAAATCACAAATGTGTATTCAAACACGTGTACGACTCACCGCGTGTAATCTTTCTTTGTCTTCTTTGTCTTCCTTGTCATCGACCTCCGCATGTAAGTGTACACCTACGCGTGTATCACTACGCATGTATATCACTACGCGTATATCACTGCGCAAATCGCAATCGCAATCCAATCGCAATAATGGTATCTTAGAAAGATTATTTCGAGGCTTATATACAGTTCCATGTCAATTGATTCCGTGTCATTTGATCCCGTAGTCAATTGATCACATGCCTATTCATCCCACGTCAATTGATCCCAGGCCGAATTAATACCACATTCATGTTGAACTTACGACATTCTCCAATTATTACAAGGACGATGTTGGTACGATGTTAAAAATCACAAAATCTTAAAATGATAAAGAAGTACAAAACCACAAATTTAGAATCATGAAGTGATTAGTATAATTATTAGCATAAAGTCGTTCCTAAGCATAAGCGTCTATGCATTCTATCTTCTAGACAACGACATAATAATGTGACCATCCACTACCACTGAAGCTGTAAGTTGCGACGATCTTGGTGTTGCTCTAAATTCACCCATCTCCTTCATGTCACCCACCGTTTTACGGGCTAATGAATTCGCCATGTTCTCTGCGTGCGTGTTACCGAGTTGTCTATCCTCTACGATCTGATTTCCGGATGTGACGATGATAGCTTTACAGTTCAGACGTCCGTATTCTCTACATCGCCACCTTGTCGCACCACGACTGTTGTCTCTTTTTTCAAATGCTCAAATCCCCGGTATATGATAGTTTTTTTCTCACGTTCAGAACATCCAAATACGAGCGCCATGCTGGTGACCTATGAGATGAAGTGTAACTGACTCGGAACAGAATCTTACAATAGCATAGTCCGTTATGTTGCTTCTTCCGTGGGATGAATAGGCACTGCATCAGTTGACGTTGGACGAATTCATAGGAACCAGTTCACGGAGATCAATTGACGCGGGATCAATTGGGGCGATGCCAGGCACATTAGGTATGCGCTAATCGTGTTGTAAACGTTATCACGAAGCATAACAACTTCGGTCTTTCCGATTGCCAAGTTTGCACCTCGATAGCTCTGTTCGCAAGACTCATCAAGACCCCGATATGGTCTCATCGTGAAATCGGTCTTTGGACTCTGTGGACAACCTTGCTGGATTACCTCGTGGAATAGCCTCGTCATTCCGTCCTCGTTCAGTCATCGTTGGTGACGCAAGAGGAGTTCCTTCCTCTCCGCACAGTCCGTTAGAGAAAGCGTTACGTCAGCAGCTGTTAATACATCTCCAGAATGTCTCGTTTAACTTCCTCGTGGTTCCCGTTCTACAGTGCCATTTTCTTTGAGAGCGTTATTTCTTCTCCTGCCCCTGTTTCATCAACACCGACATCGACCACAATCGACTCTCCTTCATCATCGCCATCCGTCAAATTCTCCCACCGACTACGACATCCTCGAAAATTTTCGCGCGCCCTCGCCTGGCGGTCACCAGGGCCGGTGTGTCGGCAGCACCGTCTATTAAATGTTTATTACCGCTTATAGGACTCTATTTGCGAACGCTATTCATTTGTACAAGGTCCTTCGCACTTCTGTATTGCAGCATTTCAGGGACAAGTAATACAAAATCCTGGTGCTAACACTATGGCAATCCAGAGGATTTCAGATATGAGTCGTGTAGCTTGCATTCACTGGTGTATTACGATGATGGCCTGTGTGGGGATTGCGGTACCAATAACTGGCAAAGAATGTTGGTTTATGACAAGAAACGATGGTGCGCCAGTTAAAAACGATGCTTGGTTGCATTACATCGTCAAGCGCGTCTACAAAAAGGAGGACGGAGGTGAGCATGTCTTATTTTATTGCCAATAAGTTTGATTGTATTAATGCTTGACCAATGTGACGTTTTATAGGTTTTTCACAAATGAAATCAAATCTAACAGATATATAAAAATATCTGCTACAAAAAGGTAAGCCCATAATTATCTAATCAGAACAAAAAATAAAAATCCGTGCATTGTTTGTGCTGGATAAAAAGAATGATTGAAGACGACAATATGTTAAATCTTCTTATTAGAATATCTCTTATGTTTCTTGTTAGTGAGACTCCAATTGAATTCGCTTTCTATAGAATCACATTTTGAAATTATCGTATAAAAAACCCAAATGATAACTTATGTGCTTTGTAGGTCGTGTTGCAGTCTAGCGTTTCGATATTGATTAATCTTGTCTAAATTTTCAATATGTAATTTCTTCACTCAAATTAGATTAATATCGGACAAACATTGGGTTTTTCCAATCTGCTTCAGCACTCTTGAATAAGCTGGTGCCCTGCTCTTGGAGCATTAAAAGTTTATATAGAACTATTGCAACCTTAGCGTATTAATATAGCGTAGCTCTTTTATGGCGTGACATTCATACAGATTGTAGGCCTACTCTTGAAGTCAATGGGTCGAAGGCCCGTAGGTGTCCAGTCTCTCTGTTTCTGAGACTGAGGCCGCTGCACACTCCCTGATGTGTCTACTGTAATCTTGATCTCTATTTCCGGAGTTGCATCGGATTTCTGTCGTCGTTTTTCTTTTTAATCGATGTACATGAACCCATTCGACCGGCCGTCCTCTTGTTTTGAGGCTGGTAACTGACTGATGCTGTGAAATGTCAGAGGCGAGGTAGCGGTTTAACATCAAAGTCTTTTTCCTATCCCTGCTTCTTTCATCAATGCAGCCTCGCATTAATCAAAATTATTTTACTCCCTCCAGCGTCTAATTAAACATGATTTTATAAGTTAGCCCAGCTTCGATTTGATCAAGGATTCTTTTCATCAGACCAGCTTCTATTTCAAATTGAGAGAGCATGACAGTTGCAATAAATGGCTTTGCCAAAGTAAACTACGGTTTGCTAAAGTTCGTTACACACGCACAACAGATGCAGTTCGCAATATAAATAACTATTAATATAATTATAATTAATTAAAATGGCTAATATGATGCACAACTTATATTCCATGCGATATTTTGACTATTATCGTGCGACATTATTAGCGTGCGACGTTTTTATTGCGACATTTTGACTGACAATCGTGCGACATTAAGCCTACTAACGTGCGACTTTTTGAATTGCGATAATTTGATTGCCACATTTTTATTCGCGAAATTTTCCTTGCGAAATTTTCATAGTAGGCCTAAGTCCTTTTTTGTTATGGCGACCTGATCTCGCCATGCCACAACTCCGTCAATGGGCATGTAGTTTTTCAATTAAGCTTGACATTCAAACAGACGGGACTAGGCGCCCAAATGCACCCTAATGAGGTTGCCGCTGTTGGCCCGCGACTGCTTATTTGTCATGGACAATTCCCACTTATATTGCAGCTGACCCGACATACATACGGGCATTCCACTATCCGCCACCTGTAGACGCGCTGGGATGCCGTACAGCTCTGTTTCATCCCATTATACCGTAGCGATAGAGCTCGTCCGATAAGTTAATTGGAAAACAGCAGGGTTGAATTCATATGGTCACTATACAAATAGAAAACCAGCATATTTACATGATACAGTTACAGTCGCACTTATAAGATTGAGCCGTGCTTATTTTAAATGCACCTTTTCTATTCTTCGATCAGTTAAATTTGGAATTCCTTAAGGATCCAACTTGAGTCCTCTAATTTTCCTTATCTATATAAATGATCCTCACAGTTGTATTTCATATTATTTGTTAACGACGCTATTGTATTCTATTCACATTGCTCCTCTGACTCCATTTTCAGATTGTGAATGCTGAATAATTATCCTTAGCTGCTGATTGGTTCTGTGCTAATAAACTCTCACTTAATCTGAATAAAACTAATTATGTTCTAATTAAATCTCGTGGGAAAACTTGTCCCATGCAGGAATCTAAGCTCAGTGTTAATGCTATACCCATTGGCCCGTTGAGTTCACCAGATTTCTGAGAGTAGGGCCTATATGTCGATCAACAACACCTGACTTGAAAATGCCACATACAAATATCATCTCAAAAGTTGCAAAAGATTGATTAGGCTACGTTAATAAATTTTGATCCGATGGCGCTACCTATATGGACCTCATAGTAACCCGCTATTTCATCAATTCAGAATACTGAAACTTACCATATCAGGACCCTACAAACTAGTGTATTTATGTACCGTTGTACTTAATTTCAAAAGAAATTAAACAACCATCCTCTCACATCTTTTAAGAAGATGCTACGCACGTACTTGACTGAATAATAATTAACCCTCCTGGTGATTTGCATAAAATTCATTTGCTAGTCTGTATTATTGACCAACCCTCTGTTTAGCTCGTTTATTGAATAATTTAGTTAGCTCTGTCAAGACTAACGTATGTGATAACGATTTAATTGCTGTATTTCACTCGGTCGTCGTGTTTGTGACACTTTCTGTTCTTGAACTGTAGGCCTTCATAGGTATCGCTATTAGCGGGATCTTAGACACCTTCAACGAATTTCCGTGTGGCCGCTATTAGTCATAACGTGTAACATCGTTTTGTAACTTGAATAGTATTTTATTGATTAGTTATTTTGGTTTGTAACAGAATAGATGAATTGATTTGATTTTGAAGAAATGCTTTGATAATAGTGAGTATGAATTCATTAGGCATACTTTCGTTTCTGAAAATAATATGATTCGTTAAGATTTTTGATGATTTCAAACTGCCACAAACAATAATCAATGTGTGGATTTGTTTATTTTATTGGTTACTTTAAGCAATTAATTCCTAAGTTTCTATACAAATGGCAGCGATAATGGCAGTGGAAAATTCATGTAATGCGCAGTTGAAAACTCATTTTTCAAGGGAATTAGTTCGAAATCAATGTGGTCGAGAGATAATAATATTAGGACATTGACTAAAATACCCAGCACATAAAAGCTCCCGAGGTCGACCGAGCATCGCTTACCTACTCGAACCAGAGCGACCCATTTTCAAACCGTCTACCATTTCCAGTTGGGAAGCTTTGATTGGAATTTGCACAGTTTAATCTAGCCAAGCTGTATGTCATAGTTCGTTCTAGGATCTATGAACTTTTTCTCTGTACAGTCATCTCCTCGACAATCCCCGAACACATCCTCCTGGTACAATTCTTCAGGACATTCTCCATTTGATCACTTACCCAGCATAAATATCGACGAGAAGGGAAATGTCATGGCTATTTCAATTAGGTTTAATTATTTTTATATTTTTATTTAAAAACCGAATTATGTTCAATATATTTCCTCGCATAACATTTCCCTCACAGTCCGTGATCCGAGAGTTACTCTTGTCCCTGAGCTCTCTCAACATGTGAACCTAGTTGCACAGAGCTGCCTGCTAGTATACCAGCTTCGTCAACTTCGAGTGGTCTCTCACTCTTTCACCCGCGAGGCAATCGTGGTTCTTGGTCATGCCTTTGTTATTGCTCAAGTTGACCATTGTTGTTCCTTACTTGCTGGCCTTCCTCTTGTGGTAGGCCCCCTACTGGGGCGGTTGGATCGGGTTCTGCGCTCGGCTGCTAGGCTTATTGGGCGGCTTCCTAAGTGCCCCTCTGTTTCTGCATACATGCGCGATGTTTTGCATTGGCTGCCTGTGTCACAGCGAATCTCATATACCCCTGCTGCTCTTATTTCGCGTTACATTCTTGGTTGTGCTCCCTCTTACTTGCGTGATCTCTGCTGCCCAGTGTCTAACGTTGCAGAGCGTCGGGTGCTTCACTCTGCGACGACGGGTAAGCTTCTAGTTCCACGCGCTCGCTTGGCTATTAGGCATCGCCGTGCTCTCTCGGTTGTGGACCCCTCATAATGGTATGATCTCCCATTCATTTTGAGTTGTGCTTATTGCTCGTGGCCCAACCGTCAAGTTTTTAAAAGTCCCTCAAGACTTTTCTTTGTCGTGGCTGGGCTGGGAGCGCCCCTGAGTAGGTTTCTTTAAAGGGCGCTATATAAATGCTCAGAATGAATGAATGAATATAAATTGAAATTTTCCCCAACGTCGGGTAGCTGTATGTTGATTATCATTAACTGACCGTAATCTACCTTATTCGATTAGCTTCATTAGAGATAGGATCCATTGACATAAAAAAAATTCATGCATGTACGTGAGCTGCATACATTCTTGTCACACATCGTTTGTTGAATAGACACAGAAGAAAAGTATCCAAAAGATTCTCCTCCAGCAGGTGGTAAGAAAGCCCTGCTGATGATGATCATTTATTTTGTTTATGTGTGTTCAACGTATTATTATATAATTGTCCTTTCGCATTAATTGTTGTTTCAATATTTTAACAGATGATAATGATGGGTAGGAACCAATTATCTCGTATCGACAATTGATGGAATTTTCTTTTATCTTAAAGAAACTGTCCTATTCAACACCAAATTATGACTGAATGTATATTGCTTACGAAATAACAAAGTGTTTATTTTCAATGACGATTGCGCCAACATATACGAATATAATTGGATGACATTAACAAGGGCAAGCAGATGCAAACTTATAATTTGTTGCTAATTAAATGTGTATGTCAGAATTAGAGCACACAAATCAATCCCAAAAAAATCTATAAAAAATACTTGATATAGCGTCCCGTCAAGATATCTACTCAGAGGCGCTCCAAATGCTTATATCGCCTTCAGAACAGCTCAAAACAGAGTGTTAGAAGAAAATTTATATAAATTATGCGATACAAATTTATACCTATCAAATATCCAAAACAAAGCCTTATGTTGATCATCTATGTAAACAGCATGATTTTAATATTTTAGGTTGAGAACACGTAGTATTATAATTATTTGAAAAATCCCAGCGATAGCGTCCATTGACCTAGAAAATATTTCATGCTTGTATATGATGTGCATAGGCCTACATTCCGTGTTGCACATCGTTTTGTTGAATAGACATGGAAGAAAAGAAGCGAGAAGATTCTCACCACATCTACCCTCGAGGTAGATGTGAAGCATAACTGTTGATGATCTTTAGCTGACTGTAACCTACCTTATGCGAATGTATCTTCGTTGATAATCGGTGTAGGCCTACAGCGAGTTAAAATAATTATTATTGTCCTTTCGCATCAAATGTGAATTATTTATTTCTAGTAGGTAATACTGGTTGGTAGGCCATGTTACTCAGCGACAATTATTGGAATTATCTTTTATGATTGCGAAGCTATCTGTATTTGTATCGCATAACAAGACTAAATTATGACTGAACGCGTATTTCCTTAGAGAAAACAAGTTGCTTATTTATCAGAGACGATGACGCCAAAGGATAATGATCTGAATTTTGCAGCAAAACATTAGGGCTGCCGAGTGCCCGAGTACTCGCGAATACTCGACTCCAAAAGTTACTCGAATAATTTTTTGTACTCGAATACTAGCTGGCTTCCACTTCCGGTTGGAATATTGCAATTTAACGTTCCAATTTTCCAAATTATAGTGAGCATTGAGCAATGAGCATCACTGACATCTCATTCTTATTTTAGGAGGCTGATTTTTGCAAGACGACCTTCTGCAGCCTATATTTTATTTATCGTGGTGTGACAATAAAACTTTTAAAAATGTCTGTTTCATTGGCTGCTCAGCAGCTTGTTAGTTGTTACATTGGTAGATTTAACTTTATTGATGCGCCAGAGATTAGATCGACAACAGGCCACGAGTCTTAAGGACGCGTGTACTAACAGTTCTATATCGGAGACACACCACGAGTCCTCAGCAGAGTGAAGCACCCGACGCTCTGCAACGTCATACACTGGGCAGCAAAGATCACGCAAGTAAGATGGCGCACAACCAAGAATGCAACGCGAAACAAGAGCACCATTGCGGTATGAGATTCAATGTGACACTGGCAGCCAATACAAAACATCACGCATGTAGGCTAATGCAGAAACAGAGAAGTATTTAGGAACCTAGCAGCCGAGCGCAGAGCCCGATCCAACCGCCCCAGAACAACAGGAGCAAAGCAAGCAAGTAAGTAACAACAATGGTCAACTCGAGCAGTAACAAAGACATGAACAAGAACCACGATCGCGTTGTGGGTGAGAAAGCGAGAGACAACTCGAAGCTGAAAAAGCTGTCTGTAGCAGCTCCATGCAATTAGGTCCACATGTTGAGAGAGAGTGTGAGTTCAGAGTCAAAAGTAACTCCCAGATCACAGACTGTGAGGGAAAAGGTTACGTGAGCAGGGTAGGTCGGGAGATGTCAATACCATCAAGTTGCCTACGTCCTCCCAACCAAATAGGCTGCGTTTTAAAAGGGTTTAAGAGGAGCAGATTCCAGGCCAATCAGGAATATTCAGATGTTTATAGTCAGACACATCTGACTCACAGTAGCCACCACATCCGAAGAGCGTGTGTGGATGTAGGCTTGCACATCGTCCGCAAACAGTTGATGCAAAGCCTCTGAGACGCCAAAAAGGGTCAAAATATCAGCAGTGTAGAGAAGGTTCTAAGGCAGACATTTGAGACACCCTAAAAAGGGTAGGGGCCCAAGGAGACCTAGACGAGCCAAGGGCCACACAGTTTGTGCTGTCCAATAAGAAAGACCTAAGCCATTCAAATGGCTTGTTATACTAGGCCAAAGGAAGTGGATAACCGTTGTAAAGGAATGGAGTGGTCTACCGAGTCGAAAGCAGAACTTACGTCAAAGATAGCAAGGAGGTTTACCTCACCTCGGTCCATAGCGCCATAGAAGTCTGACAGTAGTCAAAGCAAGAGAGTCTCCGAGGAGTGATTCCTACAAAAACCCGAATATATAGTTCCTTTGCAATGTTGGCAGAAATTAATGATGCATAGCACCAGTTAATATTGAAGGTCAAGCCTTAAGTTGATCATATGTGTAAGCAACATGATTGTAATATTTTAGGTTAAGACCGCTTTGTAGGCCCCTACTATCTTTTAAATATAACAAAAGGACTCATCGACACAGGAAACATGTGCTGCATTCATGTGCATAGGGCCTACATTCAGCGTGACATACCTTTTTGTTGACTAAGCACGTTAGAAAAAAACAAGGATCTGCTTCACCAATGCCAGATAGGTCTAGTTGTTAGGCCAACAGCTGATTATCATAAACTGAACGTAGCCTATGCAACTATTCTTAGGCTGGTAGCGTCATTGTTAATTTGTGTACGATTTATAATATTCTTTCGCATCAACTGTTATGTTGAACGCTAAATTATGAATAAATGCGTATTGCTTAAGAGATATTAAAGAGTTTATTTTTAAAGACGATCAAGCAGAAATATCATGTGAATATTATTAGAAAACGTTTACAGAGGCAAGTAGATGCAAACTTCAAATATGTCACAAATTAGTGTATGCGCATGCATTCGAACACGCAAATGTAGGCTATATAGTTCCTTTGGTGATCCTCAACAGAATATACATTAATATATGGAACACAAAACCTGCAAATATTGAAGACCAGCCCTTGAGGTGATTATCTGTAGAAACATGATTTTAATATTTTAGGTTCAGTCGAGTAGCATTGTGATTTAAACCAATAGAATTTAGTGAAATACTGTACATATGCAAGCATCCGCGTGATATACTGTTTTGTTTTTCAATCCTCTGCTTGGAAGAAAAAAACGCCAGGCATCAGTGGAGTCTAACAGTTGATTTTCAATAAGGGTCCGTCCCCATATTAAGTACGCAGCGAGGGGGAAGGTTTCGAATTTCGACGATTTTGCATACGGGTGCGTCCGGTGGGGGAAAAGTGTCCCAAAATATGTACGTACGCAAATATAATTTTCAAAATATTACGCACACAATACATGTCATGTCCCATCGTCATCGTCGCTTCGCGACAGTTGACTACATGAATGGGAAAGTGATGTCCAATGCTTTCTGTCTCATACAATGTTCATTAGGCTTGTGCCTTTTAAACCAGTCCACGCCATGACATTGTCAAACCAGCAGTGTCACGATCACAGCCCTGCCCTATGTTTCGAAAGCACTGGCTGAACGTGACAATGAGAAAACGTTGAGTTTTATAAATTTTAATTATAAAGTAGACGAACGTAGAATCAAGTATAAAGTAATCTGTGTCCAAAGTAAACTCCTCAACAAGCTGACTGATATAAGTTTATTTAACGACGCATCCATAACGACGACGATATGCGTCAAACAAGAACAGTTATACAAGGTACATATTCACATTGTCGATAAGTGTCTTTAAGTGTCTCTCTTCTAGTTTTTAATGTTTCATATGTAATAATGTTTTATATGTAATATAATATTGTATAGTAGTGTTCACACTAAGTTGTTCATTGTCTATTTACAGTAGTCCTAGATCTTCCGACCAGAAACTGCCAGCCACTTGTAGATGGTGTCCAAGCAGCTGGTTTGACTGAGTGCGGTGCTCAGTTCGTATGGCCAGGTTTTCCGTGCGCACATCCGGATGAGTTCGTCCTGGAGGCCCATCTGGGCCGGGCACTCCAGCAGGAAGTGGCGCACGGTTTCCTGGACGTCACCGCACTCGTCGCAGTTCCCGGTTTCCTCAACAAGCGTCTCTCGCTCCTTTATATCCCAAGCGTCTATTGTTTCTCCGTCACGTGAAAATCTCCCCATTATCCGTTATTAGACACCGTTCGACCGTCGCTTCGTCGGCTGACAGGTGACACTCGTTCCTCCCCTCCCTCGATGAGTAGTCGTTACGCCACGCTCCCTTGCACTCGTGTCGGTATTCCAGGTCGACCGTTGTTAGTGTCAAAAGGACGCTGGCCTCCGCCTGACGCCTTCGTGATGCGAAAGCTGGTCGCGAAGGTAAGGCCCGACGATCCGTCCAGAGTTGACTTCCGACTATGATACCAACCCCGTGACATTCCTCCCTCCTTTAAGAGGAAGTCAACGGTTGCGGGCATCCGTCCGATTCTTAGTGTCGCAATGGTGCCTCCTCCGTCGGTGTGTCGATCTCCTTCGGCTCGACAGACAAGAACAAAACAAACTTTGCACAGTATACACAAATATTCACATTCATGGCCAGGACCCCGCTAGCTAGCTAGGTTGCCCCTCTTGTCTCGATCACATCCGGGACAAGAAATCGGCCGTGGAATTCTTGTTTCCGGGTCGATATTTGAAGATCAAATTTAACTCCTGGAGAGCCAAAGCCCAGCGCGCCAGCTTTGCACTTTTTCTGTACAGACTCCGTCAAGAATGACAGTGGGTTATGGTCTGAAAACAAAACTATTTTAGATAAGAAGATCCAAGGACGAAAGCGCTTCAGAGCCCAGATGACGGCATACGCCTCCCGCTCTATGGTGGACCACCTACTCTGGGTGGGGGTCAGTTTAGAACTCACAAAAGCAATTGGTTTCTCAACGCCTCCCTTCGTCCATTGGAACAAGCAACAGCCTACCGCCGTAGCGCTGGCATCCACCGACAGACCAAACTCCTTACTGTAATCAATAGTGTGCAATTGCACTGCCCTACCCAAATCCGACTTCAACTTATCTAATGCCTGTTGATGCTCAGGTCGCCAGGGGACTTTATTAGGAATGGTCTTCTGTGTCAGATTGGTGATCACCCGGGCCGTTTCCGCCAACCCGGGTATGAAATTACGGAAATAGCTAAAGAAGCCAATCAGACGACGGACGTCCTTCTTAGTCACGGGGGCGGTGATATTTCCGATAGCCGCGATTTTTATTGGGTCAGGCTCGATTACTCCTGATCCAATTACGTGCCCCACAAATGTGACCTTACTTTGGGCAAATTAACATTTCTTTAGATTGAGAGTCAAACCTGAATTATTGATGGTCTGCAAGTACTCCTTGAGGTGATTCATATGATCATCCCAACACATAGAATGAACCGCCATGTCATCTACAAAAGGTTCAGCGAAATCTCGGATGGGTTGCAAAAGACGGGAGATGCATCTGATGAATGTGTTGCTTGCTGATTTGAGACCGAACGGAAGTCTTCGAAATTCGTACAGGCCGACGTCGCAGACGAAGGAAGTCAGCCATCTTGAATCAGGGTGTACCGCTATCTGCCAGTACCCACTCTTAGCGTCAAAGCAACTAATGTATTTCGATCTCCCTACCTTCTGCAGTACTTCGCCTACGTCTGGGGTCGGAAAACAGTCTCCCGCGGAATAGAGGTTGACATAGCAATAATCCACCGCCAGCCGTACCCCACCCGGACCCCTGGACCCTTTAAAACACACACAACTGGGCTAGCCATCTCACTGTTAGAAGGGACAATTATGCCTAGTTCCAATAATTCTTGTATTTGGCGCTCTACCTCCGGTTTCAACAGCTCCGGTATTTTATAGGCTCGCAGGCGCTTTGGTTTGAAATCAGGCGAAATCTTAATCTTGTGTTCAATGAGTGGACAATAGCCTGGTTTCTCGGAAAATACCTCTGGGAACTGGTCGATTAAAGTAAACAACTGACGTTTCTCGTCCTCCGTTAAGTGGGTCACCCTACCAGGGTCAACGCGTGCACTAGGCCGGGCTTCACTTTCGCTGGTCTGCCTGTTCTCTATAACCTCCACCGAGCCGAAGTCTTGGTCCCGGTCGTACACTACAGCGTAATTGTTTACCAACGCCTGTTCAATTCGCTCGTTAAATTTGCGCACCTTATTAGCATGAAAATGACGCTTCCTGCCCTCGATCTCCACGACGTAAGAGTAGGGTGATTTTGCCTGAACCACAGTGCCAGGCCCTTGCCAGCGACTGTATATCTTCGCGCCGTTCGCCTCCGGTGCCAAAACAATCACCTTGTCACCTACACTATATCGACGATCCATGCTCCGCAAGTTGTATTTGGCCGCATACCTCTTCTGGTCGATATCCGCATAATACTCGGTGTACAGCTTAGACAACTCTAGGTTCTCCTTCAACTGGTGAAGATATTCTTCAGGTGTTACGCCGATACTAAACGGGAGTTCCCTCTTACCAGCCCATGTCTCCTTCAAGACACTGAGGGGACCCCTTGGAAGGGTCCCGTAAATTAATACATAGGGGCTTATGTGAGTAGTTGCTGACGGCCTCTCACGTAGGCTCCACAAAACAAATGGTAGAAGCTTATGCCACCCCGTGGGTCTGATTGAGCTAATTTGTAAACCATTGTCTTCAAACTCTGATTACATCTCTCTACAAGTCCGCTTGCTTCTGGATGACCCGGTGTGTTAAACCTAGGCGAGCATCCAAGTCGTGTAAGAAGTTCCTTCGTTAACTGCCTGGTAAAGAAGAACAATATGACTTAACTTGGTCGTCCATACGAGGGAAGCAAAAGCTTAGCCTAATGCGATCTCGAGTAGATTTAAAAGTCGCAAAAGGCGCATCATGAGCCGTCTCCAAGACTACCTTAACCCGTGTCTCTGGAAGGCAAAGTTGATTGACCTTATGTCCTGTTATCGTATCCCGGTGATATAAAAGTCGATCCTCTACATAGAACCATTCCTGCCTTGTTTGGCCATCTCCCAGAAGGGTTTTAGTGATGAACATAGAGCTTGTTCCATCGCTAACGTCTCTACACTTGCTACTCTCTCATTAGTTGTCGGTGGTGGTGCTTCCACGTCTAAGAATCCAGGTAACTCAGTCGTTTGGCTCACTTGAACCTCTTTTAGAGACGGTTGGGGCGGATTCTCCGTCCCTCACGCATCTCCTCATCTCTTTGTACAAAGTATTCCTTACCTATCAATTGTCTTAAAGTATCGTCTTCTGCTTCTCGTCTTGCAAACTCTTCTGGTAACGCAGTCGCTTGGCCCCCTTGAATCTGTTTTAGAGACGGTTGGGGCGGATTCTCCGTCCCCTCACGCATCTCCTCCTCTCTCTGTGCAGAGTAGTCCTTACCTATCAACTGCCTTAAAGTATCATCTTCTATTTCTCGCCTTGCAAACTCTTCACTATTCATAATATCACTGGGCGTCTCAGGCGAGACTAGGGTCCCCACCTCTTGGTTATTGCCTGTACATTGTAAGCTGCCGTATCCTGTAACAAGGCTACGACGCTAGGTGTCAGGATCACTGCCTCGTTAAGATTTGGGACAACCGCCAGCCAAACCCTCACAGCGGGCGCGATATTTACATTGCCCGGCTGATCACTCAGAGCCGGTTTTATTTGAATTCGCACAACATCCACAACCTCTGACTCACCATTCACACCTGTGATTCGTACCTGTTTGCACACTAGTACATGGAGATGCCGTCTATTCTTCTTCTCCTCCTCTTCTCTCCTTCTCTCCTCCTTCTCTACCACCTCCCTCGCTATCCGCTTATTCTCCTTCTCCTCCTCCTTTCTCCTCTCCTCCCTCGTTGCCTCCTCCATTGCCATCCGTTTCTTCTCCTTCTCCTCAGACCATTTCGCAATCTCGTCTATTCTCAATTGAAGTTCGCGTTAGCTCAGATCCCATCTTTTCCTCTCCTCTGCCTCCTTCTCTTCCTTCTCTTCCTTCTCCATTCTCCTCTTCTCCTCTTTTTCAACTTCCTCCATTCTTCTCTTCTCCTTCTCCTCTCTTCTCCTGTCCTCCTTTTCCTGCGTCCATTTCATAAATGCAAGGATGTCTGACGTGGGCCCTATACTTGTACTTGTACCTGACACCACCTTACTAGCCATCTCTTGTGGCTTATCTCGACCCTGGCTCACCAGGATCGCCCACTCTTCCATCAACTGGGTGCGCTCCATAGCGTACACCATTTCTTCCTCGACACCTGCTTTAACTAGGTATCCCGCCAAACGTTCGCTGGACATCTTATGGATGCCAGCCTGCTGCTCTGAAGATAACTGCTCCATTTACAAAATCAATAGTGGAGAAAGGTAAGTAAGTAAAGCGAGACAGTCAGGACTGGTCTAGAAGGGTACCAGCTCCTCACACCAGAACAATTACACAACTCTTCCTAGCAGATAACCACGGGATCGGTTCCGACCAAATTTTGATCTACCGTAGCCGACTCCCGCCCCGGACTTACAATCTCAACCACACGTTTCGCAACCAGCCAACGAGACTAGGATCCTACCTTTCTATGCTGTGCTGGGCTGACGTCTTTCGGTTCTTTCGATCTTCCAGCCGTTGGTTCCTACGTCTCTCGCCCACGCGTCGTCCGTAGATGGCGCTTGGTCGTCTTCTATGTCTCCTTTCTTCGCTGCCCCTTCGCCGACTCCGCTCGATCTTTCTTGATTCCCGGTCGGATGGTTCACCTTCTGTCGCTTTTTCTCGTTCGTCTCAAAATCCTGTCGACTGCGCCATAAATGTCACGATCACAGCCCTGCCCTTTGTTTCGAAAGCACTGGCTGAACGTGACAATGAGAAAAAGTTGAGTTTTATCAATTTTAATTATAAAGTAGACGAACGTAGAATCAAGTATAAAGCAATCTGTGTCCAACGTAAACTCCTCAACAAGCGACCCTCGCTCCTTTATATCCCAAGCGTCTATTGTTTCTCCGTCACGTGAAAATCTCCCCATTATTTGTTATTCGACACCGTTAGACCGTCGCTTCGTCGGCTGACAGGTAACACTCGTACCTACCCTTCCTCGATGAAAAGTCGTTACGCCACGCTCCGTTGCACTCGTGTCGGTATTCCAGGTCGACCGTTGTTAGTGTTAAAAGGCCGCTGGCCTCCGCCTTGACGCCTTCGTGATGCGAAAACCGGTCGCGAAGGTAAGGCCCGACGATCCGTCCAGAGTTGACTTCCGACTATGACACCAACCCCGTGACAAGCTGATTCTGGGTCTTCCACGACTTCGGCTTCCTTCCACTATACCCAACATCACACTGTTCTCAATACTGTCTTTAGGCTGTCTCACGATGTGCCCGAAGTACCACAGTATTGTGGATTTGATGTGGTCCAACAGTTTGCCATATGATACACTTGTTCGGTGTCACCATTGCTATTCATGGAATTCTGAGAAGTTTCCTCATGCACTTGTTCTCAAATGCTTGTATGCGTTTCTCTTCTTCTTCCTGTATTGTCCACGCCTCACAATCATACGTTGCTACTTGCCACGCAAAGCCTTCATGAGTCGCAGTTTGGTTTTAGTACTGACTTATTTATTCTTCCAGAGGTTTACCAACTTAAACATGACTGACATTCCCATAATTAATCCTGATTTTACCTCACTCCCCGTACTACGTTACTCTGTTCCCAAAGTATGTAAATGATTCAACTTGTTCCAGTTTGTATCCGTCCACCGTGATCAATGCGTCGTTGTTATTTCTCATTACTTTTGTCTTTGCTGCGTTAATCAGCATACTGTATTCATTTGCTGATATCTCAACACGTTGCACCAACTCCTGTAAATCAACCGTGAGAGTCAGGATGGGTGCCGACATGTGTGCTACTGACTCATCATCATCATCTTCGTCGTCGTTGTCGCCGTCATCATCATCATCGACACCATCGACAAAATCACCAATAGAAAACAAAAAAAGGAAAAAATCGATCCAGTTAAACGGTAGACACAGGATCAAAATAGGACAATGGAATGTGAGAGGGTTTAACTCGATCGGGAAATTATCGATCCTTGGAAATGAACTCGAAAGATTAAGCATCTCCATATGCGGGTTATAAGAAACCAAATGGTGAGACAATGGCCACTTCAAGACGCTAGATGGACATACAGTGCTCTTCTCAGGTAAGACAAACAGAGAACACCACGAAGTAGCCATCTGGATGAACAAGAATGTTGCCTCTAGTCTAATACCTTACCATCCAGAGAGCAACAGAGTAATGAGAGTCACAGTTTCATCTAGACCAAGAAGCGTGACAATAATACAATGCTATGCGCCAACAGCAGACAAATCAGATGAAGAAATCAATCAATTCTACACAGAGTTAAATCAGATTATTGCAGAGACTCCCAGACGAAACATATTATTGATTACATGAGATTTCAATGCTAAAGTTGGCGAAGGTGCATTGGAAACCGATGTTCTCGGAAAATATAAGCACGGAAAAGAAACAATAGAGGACAAACTTTGGTGGATTTCTGTACACAACACATGCTGGTTATCACTAATACGTTTTCTCGACTGCACAATAGACATAGATATACTTGGAGAAGCCCAGACAGAAACACCAGATCGCAGATCGACTACATCCTATTTAATAAACATTGGAAACAGTCGAGCAATAACGCCCGCACATTCCTCGGTGCAGATTGTGATTCAGACCACAATCTAGTAATACCGACAAAGCACAAAATACGGAATATCAAAATCAGAACTATAAACCCAATCACAGACTGTATTCCTGCTTGATGAATTTTGTGCAACATTATAACTTAAAAATGCAAGCAGTGTTAGTGTTGTATTTCTTCATAACATTTAACAAATTTAAGCTGTTAAATATGACGCTTAACGAAACTAAATAGCCTGTGGTAAAACCAATGTCTTATAGATGTCTTTAGCTATTTAACATTTGCAATGAGGAGGGGATGCTAGCTCAAATGTACGTACGCATGGGGAGGGGTCCACGAAATGTACTCAGTGCAACAGGGGGTAGAAGGGTCCGAAAATACGAATTTTTGCGCACGTAATATATGGTTGGGCTCTTACTGACCTTAATCTACGTTATGCAACTTGCACCATTTTTTATTTGTGTGCAGCGAGTTATAATGGTATTGTTCTTCCGCATCAAATATTGTTGTGTCGATTATATTTAGCAAATAGTAATTAGCCTCAATTGTGTCGCAGCAACAATCGTTGAAACTTACTTTTGTCTTGAAGAAACTAATATATGAAACACTTAATTATAACAGAACGCTTTTAGCGAGAAAAATAATGTGTTTATTTTCATGGGATGATTGCGCCAAAAGTTATGAGCAGCTGAAATTTATTGCAAAGCCTTAACAAGAGCAAGTTGACGCACACTTAAAATTTGCTATTAGTGTGTAGGCCCATCCTGGCATTCGATGACGCACATGTGCATAATGTCCTCGGTGAAGCCCACAATGGAATGTTGGTGGAAATGTGAAATAACTGATATATAAAACTTGTAGATATTGAAGATCATCCCTTAGGTTGATCATCCGTGTAAACGACATGATCTTTGTTGCTTATCATTTGTTGTTTATTAGGTTCATGTTGGGCGTTTGCGTAAACAACCGATCTTAATATTTTAGGTTCAGAACGCGTGGTATTATATTTTACATATCGCTTCCGCAATAGGATTTCATGAAATTGGGTTCATTTCCAGCATGGACAAATGCCTATATGCAATCATTCAGCGTGACATACCGCTTTGTTGAACAAGTTGGGAACATGCAGCACTAGCACAGGCTCCACCAGAGCCAGGTATTCGATGACGTAGAGCATAAAAGTTGACTATCATTAATCGACCTATTTCGAACCTTGTGCGAATAACATCACTGTTAATTTATGTACAACGAGTTATACTAGTATTGTCCTTCCGCATCAGTTCGTTTAATATTATGAAACAAATAGTAATGATTGGTTGTCCCCAATTCTCTCGCTGCGACAATTGTTGGAATTATCTTTCATCTTGAAGAAACAATCCTCCTAAACGCTAAACTATTACTAAATGAGCATTTCGTGAGACTAAATAATTTGCTTATTTTGAAAACAATGGCCATCTTAATTATTTGTGAAAACGTCAACAAGTAAATGCAAACGCATTTTAAAAATATCTCGCTTGCAATCCGATATATTGACAAGGGAAACATAACCTTAGTAAATTATATGTGACTATTTTGTTTTTGCACCAACAAAGACTACAACAACAACGTCAGGTAGCTGTAGAGGTTAAAATTTGACTATCACTGATTCTTCATTCATTTTCTCTCCTCCGTCAAGCTTGCGCCGACGATGAGGCCTCAACGAAACGTCTCCATACAGTTCTGTCTCTAGCCATTTCTACCGTCTCTCTCATATCCATGTTTGCCGTTCTCAGATAGTCTCTAATAGTGTCCACCCAGGTTTTTCGTTGTCTACCTTGGCTACATAAACCCTAGATGGACATAATTAGAGTAGATCTAAGGACGGGATGTTGACAAGGGAAACATATCCTGCATACATTAGGGCTATATGTGACCGTTTTGTTTTAGCACCAACAAAGACTACAAAAACGTCAGGTAGCTGTAGAGCCTAAAATTGTATTATCACTAACTGACTGTAATTCACCTTCTGCGCCTAGCTTCATTGTTACTCTGTTAACCAACGAGTTATACTAGTATTGTCCTTCCGCATCAGTTCGTTTAATATTATGAAACAAATAGTAATGATTGGTTGTCCCCAATTCTCTCGCTGCGACAATTGTTGGAATTATCTTTCATCTTGAAGAAACAATCCTCCTAAACGCTAAACTATTACTAAATGAGCATTTCGTGAGACTAAATAATTTGCTTATTTTGAAAACAATGGCCATCTTAATTATTTGTGAAAACGTCAACAAGTAAATGCAAACGCATTTTAAAAATATCTCGCTTGCAATCCGATATATTGACAAGGGAAACATAACCTTAGTAAATTATATGTGACTATTTTGTTTTAGCACCAACAAAGACTACAACAACAACGTCAGGTAGCTGTAGAGGTTAAAATTTGACTATCACTGATTCTTCATTCATTTTCTCTCCTCCGTCAAGCTTGCGCCGACGATGAGGCCTCAACGTGTCTCTAGCCATTTCTACCGTCTCTCTCATATCCATGTTTGCCGTTCTCAGATAGTCTCTAATAGTGTCCACCCAGGTTTTTCGTTGTCTACCTTGGCTACATAAACCCTAGATGGACATAATTAGAGTAGATCTAAGGACGGGATGTTGACAAGGGAAACATATCCTGCATACATTAGGGCTATATGTGACCGTTTTGTTTTAGCACCAACAAAGACTACAAAAACGTCAGGTAGCTGTAGAGCCTAAAATTGTATTATCACTAACTGACCGTAATTCACCTTCTGCGCCTAGCTTCATTGTTACTCTGTTAACCAACGAGTTATACTAGTATTGTCCTTCCGCATCAGTTCGTTTAATATTATGAAACAAATAGTAATGATTGGTTGTCCCCAATTCTCTCGCTGCGACAATTGTTGGAATTATCTTTCATCTTCAAGAATCAATTCTCTTCAGTGCTAAACTATTACTAGGCTAAATGCGAATTTCGTGAGACTAAATAATTATTTGCTCATTTTCAAAAGAAATGACCATCTGAATTTTTGGGGAAAACATCAGCAAGTAAATGCAAACTCATTATTTGCCGGTAATTTATTTCTATGCTAGCATTCGATCAGGCATAGTTATATGGCGCCTATTCTTATTACCGAAATTTGATACCGCCCCTCTTCGAACATCTTTCGCACAGAAGTACATACACACGCCTCGACGGCGCAATTGCAGTTGTACTGCAGAGAAATGGTGCGCGAAGGACTTGCTCAAGGTCCCTACACAGTGACGCCCCGGACGGGGCTCGAACTCGCGCGCTCAGCATACACTGAACGTTACGGGCTGACCGCTCTAACCGATCGGCCATTGTGCCACACCTATGGTGGCCTCGTGGGAAGTTCGGCGCCTCGCGTTCGGAGGATCGCAGGATCGAACCCGCCTAAAGTCACTGCGTAGCGACCTTCGACAAGTTGCTAACCCGTAATTGTCTGTGAGGAAGGCAACGGGAAGCCATCTCACTCATCTCATTCCCCAGTGGCGTAAAGCCAAGAGCCTGCCTTTGGGCAGAGCACTCAGCATCATCAGCAAGGTTAACTTACAAATAAAGTGTTAACAGAGACATAAATTAAGTTATGCGCAAAACTCGTAAATATTGAAGGTCAGTCTTTAAGCTGCTCACCTTTGTAAACAACTTGATTTTGATGCTTATTGGGAACGAGTAGGCCTATTATCATATTAAATATCTCACCTGCATTCGGACTATTGCGGGTATGTTGTCTAGTAGTGTCTATTGAAGTAAGTAGGCCTATTCCAACGCGAAATTATGCCTGGTTGCATTTTGCTTAGGAGACAATGTGTTTATTTTCAAAGTCGTCTACGCTAATTATAGAGGTCATACGACCATCTGAATTTTATTATAAAACATTAACAAGGGCAAGTGGATACAAACCCATAATTAACCGATTATTGACGTGTTGATCTACACGGTGTCCGCTCGATAGTTCGAAGGTTCTATAGTCCATAGATTCTATACTCCAACATTAATTTTACTAGAAGCTCAATTAATTGATGAAACTAATGTGCAAAAGCTGGGAGCTGAATTGATGTGCTAAGAATCATTCCTAAATGGAAGCTGGATGCAGAGATAGACTGGGGTGTTCGAGCTGCCCCGTGAAAGGAAATAAAAAGCGGCCCTATCTTACTTTTATTTGCCTGTTATCACTTAAGTCAGTTTCAAAGAATGATGTAAAGTGGGGAATGAAGTTTGCTGGCAATACTGAATGCGGACTGTAACTGTTGTCATCATCTAGCTTGTTTCATCTATCCAAGACTGAGGCCTCCAAAGTCACGGGTCACTTTACAAAGTTTACACACTACAACATCACTATCAAAATGACAACGGCAACTATAATTTTTAATTAGATATGAAATATCAAGAATATATTTAAAATTATAAATCAATTTGTTAGGCAGTCACCATAATGATGGTTAAAGTATACCCAACTTTTTAGGCCTAAGCTGGGTGTCATTTCGGCCACATAATGACACCCTATTCCTATTGATACCATCGCTTCTGAAAAATACCCAACACGCATTTGTAAATGGTAGATTAGTTTCACTCGCACATTGCTTGTATTTGGTGAAATAAAAAAAAATGACTGTTAAGTATTCTGTCGATCGAGGACGTTTGAAATAGTAGGCCAAATGGGGGTGTTTGATTGCGGTTTTAATGGTAGCTAGATTGATAAATTGAATTATGTTTGGTTAGAAGCTGGATTGCACCATTCTTTTCACTCATCCAACCAGGGTGGACTGGGACGCCGGAACATCGGGAAAAATCCCGGTGGGCCACCACGCTGAATCCCAGTGGGCCGCCAGGATCAGTGCTGTGATATTAGAGAAGCACTACCAGTACCAGTACTGTCGAGTCTTCGGACCTTAGACACAGAACCATCTACAGTTGTACACTGGCATTATATCACGTACAAGAGTATAGCGCCTTTGCGACCTTCAGGTTGAGTTTTGCTCAGAAATGTAAATCATATGATACGAGAACCCTGTAACTATTGAAGGTTAAATCATTCTGTACGAATAACATGATTTTGATCTAATGAATTGAAATTCGCAGTATTATATTTTACGTATCCTAGCGATTGAATTCATTGACATAAGATACATTTATTACATTTCTTATTCATGTATCCCGTGGGACAACGTCATTTTGTTGAATAGCCATGAACACAACAACATATACCAATACTACAGATCCGCCAGGTACCTGTTGGCCTATAACTATTGATTATCATTAACTTATTGCAAACTACCTCATGCGACTTGCTTCCTTATCAATTAGTTTACAATGAGTTATCATATTAATGTGCTTTCTTTATTATTTAACTATTAATAATGGTTGACATGTTCCAAATCTCTCATGGACGACAAAATTTGTTGGAATTTTTCCTCTATCTTGAAGTGATTGTCCTAATCAACGCTACATTATGACTGGAGCGCAGGCCTATTTCTTAATTAATTCTCTAGGGGACAAGATTTTTTCTGCATAACGTTCAAAGCTAGCATAAATGCAACGTCTAGGCTTCTTTTGACGACGCAGTGGAGTTTACTTTATACTTAGCTGTACACATTTGAATTACGACAACTTTTATTCCATGGGACAGATATCCGTTAGGCAGAAAAAGTACATTATTGTATTCGTCTTGACAAGTATTGAACCATGTGGTTCAAATGTCAGTATATGGCCATTTACAATGTAGCAACACATATACTTACACAGTTATGATTATTAGTTAGTGTGGAACTCAATGAAACAGTTGTCATAATTAGCATGGAACTCAGCGAAGTAGTTACGTTAGTTAGCGCGGAACTCAGTGAAGCAGTGATCATAGTTAGGTAGCATGGAACTAAGTGAAATAGTTAGTTATCGTGGAACTCACTGAGACAGTTATTCTCTTATGGGCATGCTTTCATAAATGCCATCTCTAGTAAGATTCTGTGGCTAATTCTGTATTAGCGAATGAAATAAGTTTCATACTTGTACAATTGAGAATATTTATGAATCTGTGTGTTTTAGGATTTTTTGCCTGGATCGAAACACGTAAGTGTCAATTATATAACTGCATTGCTCATAACCATAATAAGTTCAATGGAACTGTTTATGATGTGTATGAATATAATTATTTTTGCAGAATATACACCGCTGTAAACGGGTTTTTATACAGCCCTATCATATTCAGACATTATTACGGTGGCGAGCGGTGATAATTTGATGCGGGTAGCTGGCGTTTCCTCTTCAGTGCGTAAAGTTCGTTCGAGCCACGGATTCAGCGAAGACTTTTTGATATTACGATTTTATATTAAAGTGCAGACGTATATTCATAGCAAACTGGTTTCTATGATATTAAATGCCCCGATCCGTCCTCAGTCAAACAACTTTGACATCAGGTCGTGCGTTTAGAGAAGCTCAGCAAATCTCGTCTGTAGCACTCCACACTCCTTGCCTTATGGCTAATCTTCCTGGGCGAATCCCTGACTTTCGCCCGCGTCCCATATTTATAACCTCCCTCTCTTAATCTCTTCATCTGTCGCCCTGCCTTTCTTGCTTCCATTGTCCGTCTGGACCGTCGTATTTCCGAGTTATCTGTCCCATCTCTCGTCACTCCCTCGCTACCGTCGCCGTAACCTTGCCCAAAACATCCCATATTGTGTTGTTCTACGCCTCCTTCCTGTCTCACTATTTGTCCCTCTATCTCTTGCTGTCAGATGCGCGAGTCTGGTAATGCGCTGGGTGTTGTATTAGTTATGGCAATTACAGAATGTCGCTATCGCCGCGATTACGAACTAGCTTTAGCAACGGCTACTGGTCTGCCACGCACATGTAGAGTTCATTTGGTACATAGCAGATCCTAATATTCTATAGCCTAGCCTGATTCAAATGTTCGTTTGAACTAATAATAGTCACAATTAAACTAAATAATATATACACATGATAATCATATAGCCTCCGTCGATTGCGCAACTCTACTGTTCGTAGTGTACTTTATTACACTACAATGGGATACATACGCCCCATATCCCTGAGAGGATTAAGAGATAATAAAGTGTTGATATTTAGAACAATAGACCTGAATTTTATTCGAAATCATGACCAGGGACATGCACACCTATAATTAACCGTCCATCATGTGCATACTCGTAATTGACCACTCACAGTCTCACATGTATGTGCAGGCCCATAAATTGTGGCAACTTCGTGAAAACTATGCAATATAGTGTCAGCAGAAGTAACTATAAATTTATGATAGATAGTATTTTTATAAATTTGACCTTCAAGAAATATGAGCTAGACAATATGTAGACCTACGTACTCAATTTGACGTTAAATTAGTTGTCGCATGAACATTATTATCAAAATCATGGCACGTATATGGGCGACCCAATGACCGGTATAGAAAATGCTGGTTTCTCGCGACTTATCCGGTGGGGCTCGAAGCTGTTCAAGTCTCAGGATTAAAACCTCGAGTAAGCGACGGTGAGCAAAGTCAGCGTATAACGTAATAGATCTATTGCTCGTCGCAAAAGACACAATTAACTGACGTCTTTTGACTACAATTATTTAGTTATTTATTTTTAAATTTTTAATGCTCGCAAGGGCCCACCGAAATGTAAATCTGAGGCGCTAATAGTCAGGCGCCAGGAGCTTTTCCCTCTATCTCGAATAGACTGTCCTATTCAACGCTACATTATGAGTGAAGCGTAGGCCCACTTCTTAATTAATTTTTGAGGGACAAGTTTTTGTCTCTGCCTAATGTTCAAATCTAACATAAATACATCGTCTATGATTCTTTTGTCGACATAGTGGGGTTTATATTTTTACTTAGCTGTACACATTTGAATTACGGAAACTTTTATTCCATGGGACAGATATGTCCCATTAGGCCCATCCGTTAGGCAGAAAAATTACATTATTGTAGTTCGCTTGCCAAGTGTTGAACTATGTAGCTTAAATGTCAGAATTTGGTCATTTACCATGTAGCAACAAATTTACTAACAATAATAACTGTTTCACGAAGTTCTACGCTTACTAACTGTGATGACTGTGATGACCATTATCCGCTAGGCTGAAAAAGTACATTAGTGTATTTCTCTTGACAAGTGTTGAACTATGTATTTTAATTGTCAGAATTATGATCATTTACCAGTGACTCCCCAGAAACGCACTGTTGGCATTATATGTAACGTACACCACAGAACCCATATATCAAATTTAGTTGTAAGTCTGCGATTATTACCCTCTTTGAAATTTAATAAGCTTCACGTGGTCATATTCATGTAGAGGTCTCAATTCCGCCTATTGCCCAGCGGCTTCGACAGATGGTTTAATAAAAACCTAGAAGTCCATAGTCACCAGACGCGTTATTCAAACAAGTTTCATCAAATTAGTAGGGGACGTGTGGGCAAGTTTGCTGCGGGAGCAAGTTGGGTTTTGCGCTATCTAATTATAATTCGTGGCAGGAAATCGGTCTAACATGAAATTTCTCGATGAATCTCTCAGGCCTGTTATATAGTTCCATGTCGGCCACGTCATACGGTACTTCATTTTCGTTTATTACTTAAAAGTAAGTTGGCCTATCTGCTGCTAAAAATATTTCTCTATTATCAATTAATTTCGTGTATCTTAATCCTAATGAACGCAAAAATGACAGATGAGTTATTTGGTAAAGCATTTATCGTGCGTTATCACTTATATGCTTTGTTTATCCAAATCGCGTCATACAAACCATAACCGCGAGAGCTTCTAATGTGGAGCCAAATTGCCCCGCTATAAAAGAAAGTATTGGTGTGTCTAGCAACACTGTTACGATAAACTGATGTCATCGTTATACTAAACTCGAAACTTCTAAAGCAGCTACAAAAGCGATGTCGACGTAACCAGCTTCCTCACAAGCGCTTGATCAAAACCACATTGATATTCAGCGCCTCCGAGGTGAAGATCCAGAGAGTGATGCAAGCTGCAGGCAGACAATCAGATGGCTAAGGTGAACGTAGTTTAAGGTTGAAATGGCCAACGGAGACAGAGGGAGGAGGAGGAATCAGGATGGGGTTTTATGAAAGAAAGTAAAAATGTGAAAATGAAAATTTTTACTGAGTTTTGAGTAAAAAACATATGTATTGAGGCTTTGTATACAGTTAAAATAAACAAGTATTGCTCAAGTTTTGATTTCAAACATTTCCTGAACTTTTTTGAGACATTCAACCAATAAAGGACATTGCGATTTTCTTTAGAAATTGCCATCTTGATAAGTTTTTATCTGACATTTTTATTGGGATTAAATGCTATTTAATGGAAGCGATTTTTATCCAAGCATAACGCATTCGCTTTCTACTGTAACAAATCAGATTTATGTGTATGATTTGTATTGTCACCATCTTGCCCCAAGCAGGCAACCAACTTGCCTCAGAGCGGGAGCAACGTGGTTGACATTCAGAATTTTTTATGTTTTTTTTTAAAATTTACAAATTAGTGTAATTCCTGAATTTGTGTTAGAGTGTATCCGTTATTAATAGCTGCCTTGTGAGAAAAAATTGTTAAGTTAGCATTATTTTTGACGATCACGTGTAAGAAAGCAAATTTGTCGGTCAACTTGCCTTCATTCCCCTACACACACTACGATTAGACAGCACAGCTTCAGTATAATATGGCCTAATCTTGTGGAATATGTTACCTGATGACCTGGCTTACTTCCTAACTCTCTGAAGAGTGCAGTCATTCACCCTCGTCTCAAGAAGAGTGACCTTGACCCCACTCTCTCTTCTAACTATAGACTTGTCTCTAATGTCTCCTTCCTGTCTAAGATGATAGAAAGAGTTGTCCACATTCAACTCTTCTCTTACCTCTCTGCAAACAATCTGCTTCCGCCTCTTCAGTCAGGATTCAGGCAATTCCATTCCACGGAAACAGCCGTTCTGAAAGTCTACAGTGACATGGTCCTAGCTGCAGACAAGGGATATGTTACTGCTTGAATACGTCTAGACTTCTCTGCTGCTTTTGACTGCGTAGATCACTGCATATTACTCAGAGTCCTGCAACATTCCTTCGGCATCTCTGGCACCATCCTCAATTGGTTTCTGTCTTACCTGTCTAATGGCACTCAGTATGTTTGCACCAACTTGCTTGTACCATCCATCGCTTCTGTGCTCTTTCTTTGGTGTCCCGCAAGGCTCTGTCTTAGGACCTCTGCTGTTCATCCTCTGCACTTCTGCACTCTCAGCCATCGCTTCTCGTCACGACGTGGAAATCCATCTATTTGCTGATGATACTCAACTCTATGTACATCTGCGACTAAACGAGGTTGCAAATGCTGCAGAGTGACTTCGTGCCTGCATTGACGACATCATGCGATGCAGTCTGTCTATGCGTCACAAATTTAACCCTGGCAAATCTGAGCTCATCTGGTTTGACCGCTCCTCTAAGTTTCCTCAGAGCCCTGAACTCTTACTCGCTACATCCTCTTCTCTACTCTCTCCATCACTCACTGTTTGGGATCTTGGAGTCATCCTCGACTCAAAACTTTCTCTCAAACCTCAAATTACTGCAATCTCCAGGGCATGCCTGTTTCATCTCCGGAGAATCCGACAACTTCGCTCTGCTCTTAACTGCGCATCACTAAAAGCGCTGGTACACTGCCTTATTCTGACATGACTTGACTACTGCAACTCAGTACTCTTTGGCCTCCTGAATGCACACTGCTTTCGCTAACTAGAACACTGCATCAGGCTGCACGACTGTGCCTTGGACTCTCCTACCGAGATCATGTCATACCTGCTCTTCGTTCTCTACACTGGCTTCATGTCTGTGAGCGTATCTGCTACAAGCTGGCACTCCTCATGTACAGAGCGTGCACAGGTCATCTGCCGTCTTATCTGTCCTTCATTGTCACCCTTTGCAGCTCTGTTAAAGGCCGTTCCTCTCTTAGATCAGCCTTTGCTGTGAAGTACGTTGTCCCCAGAACACGTCTTGTCTTAGGCCGGCGGTCATTCACTGTTACCAGTCCCTCCATCTGGAACTCTCTAACTCCTCATGTTCGCAACTCTCTCAGTGAGTCTGTCTTTCGATCAAACCTGAAAACCTTCCTCTTCCAGTCTGCCTATGGCTCTTAATGGTTGCCCGGCTTCAACGTGCACTTCTAAACTGTCTGTAAGAAGGGCATTATCAAATTACAGTTGTATTGTATTGTATTTATTAATTATTGTGTCAACATTTGAACTTAAAAACAGATTTAAAACCTACCTATTGATTGTTCAAAATCTTTAAATATTAAGTATGCCTTACTGTATAAATAGATTTGGCCTGATTGTGTGCGATTAACTTTGACAAAGAGTAGGCAATGGTTAAATGCTTCGTAAAGATGACTGAAGTCAAATTTTATAAAACCAAAGTACACGATTTTCTAAAGCATGCTCTTCAATTTAATCTTATACTTGTGCGCTTTTCAAAAGATTCAATCATCCTCGTGACATCTGTCTTCGGTGGGGTCTGTGTATTGGGAGCCGGTGGATACGCCTATCTCATGTAAGTCTACAATTGGCTAAATTCTCCATTCAAACCATTTTTAATTGTTCTTGTTAATGTCTGTCTCAATTTCTGATCTTGCAACGCTCATCCATTCTTATTTAGTTACTACAACAGCGTCGTTGTGACTGCATCATGTATCAACATTGTTTCCGTGGTTATTATTATAATTATTAACAGGACTGTAGGCACGCAACCTCGAAACTTAAAAACTCGTGCGCTATCAAAAGGATCAAGAATACCATGCGACTTGAGTAAATTCTCCATTTCCTCTATTGATGAAAAATGAATGTTCAATTTGTGTCAACTAATTATGTTCTGATTTTCTCGACGAAATATACACCCAGACAAATTATTTGATACTAAATTCAGATTCATAGCAACGTCATTTTTGGTTCGTGCAGAAAGGAAATCACGCTGAACTCTCGGCTTGTTAAGGGCTACTTATGACAACTGAAAGAACTAGCCTAACTAATATCGAACACATAAATAGACTGTTTCCGTCAAAATGTCAAATTCTGTGGAAAGCGCCCATACCTAAGCGAAATATTATTTTTATATAAGTGACTTTTTGCACATTGCCCAGGCTGACGAATGATACATTCGAGATGACATGGCACTTCATGATAAAAAAATCGAAGGTTATTTCAAGGTGAACAAGTCAAAGTTAATACATAATGACCCCATTCTTAGCCAGATGTTGTCTTTTGGTGAGTCTGTGATTGTAATGTAACGTAACGTAAACAAGCATTTACATAGAAGCCTCTTTCGGATTTCTACTCAGAGGCGCTCTAAATTGTGTTGAAAGTCACAGTGAACAAGTAAAAATACATCTGTTAGAAAAACTATGCACAGCAGCAAGTTTAGAAGAATCGCCAGTGGAACTAACCATCCTATTCCTTTCGACGGTTTGCCGAAAGTTATTCTCGCGACACATAATCGCGCGCCACTTGAAAAACGACACTTAAATGATGGCACATCTTGCGTGGAGGCCAGTCACTTCATTGCCACTCATAATCAAATCACCAGTCATGGCATCACCGGCTTTGAGCACATGAGCGCTTCTAACAACAGCATTGTGTGAGTTTGTATTATTTCATAGAGCGGAAAGTTGTTCGTTGGCATATTGCTTTCCATTATTTGTTTTCTGCATCCGCCTATCATCTGACAGCCGCAACCTTCTGATCCGTAGCTTATATACAGCCTGACAGCCGTGTTCAATACTGTATTTGTCTGGTCCTCAAATTCTTTGACCAAAGAATCTTGCTCGATTGCGTACCGTATTGTGGCAGCGCCCATGGCATCAACATATGGGTTGTTGGTTAAGTAACTGATTAGTGGGTGTTCGATCAAAGTTTGTCATGGTGTCTTCGTCAACCTTTGCCAGGCCTTATCTTCCAGCCATGTCTACATTAGCAGCCATGGTATTATCAGTTATGAGCATGTGAATATTTCTGGAGATAATATCCCGGTGGTCTACATTTTTGCTGCTGCAGTTTCTCATTCGTACACTGCCTGACAGCTGCTGTCTTTTGGTCTGTATACGACCTAACAGCCACGTCATTCTCGTCCGCATACCGACGAACTGAAGCACTCAGCTCGATACTTAACGTGGTGTCCTTTTCGTCCACATAACGCCTGGAAATGGCACCAACCTCAGCTGCAAAGTCTTAACATGTCTTAGCTTGGGATAAGCACACCTGATCCTGCTTTTGATTTAAATTTATAGCGGGAACGATCACCGAAATTACATTCATATGAGCTGCACAGATCCAGTTTGGTGAATTCGGGAGAAGAGGATAACAGTATTCAAGCATTTTAGTAGATAACTGAGTGTAGCAAAATCGATCAAAAGAGGACAATGGATTGCCATAGTTACTTTACGCTCTCTTGAAAGTCTGCCGCCTGCCTTGATTTTCCTATTCGTCTATGGCATCCGTGAAGGCGGCGTCCTCTGCAACTCCTGCCCTTCCTCCCTTTCGCTTATGGACGTGTCCAGGCGGCGTCCATGATAATTCTTCACCCTTCTCCGCTTTGTCTGTGGACATCTGTTAGGCGCAGTGTTCCCTCTAATTTTCGGGAGGACGTGTGCGCCAAAAATTGTGTGTGCAACATTTTTGAAATAGTACACACTTTTGTGCCCATGTCCGAGCTGAATACGATGGACAGTTAAATTAAGACCATATTTAAATGTAGTTCTGATATCGTAAGTAATGTCCATTGCAAAGCGATAAAGTATACGTAGTTTCATAAAAAGAAATCGTGACTCATTGTTATTTCAAAAGTAAATGAAAAACAATTTTTCGGCAGATGTTAGGCCCTTCTAAATTACAAGTTCATGCTATAGGGTCATATAATTAGAGGACCTATATATATTATATATATATATATATATAGTGCGTCTGACAGACCAACTGTACATTCATTGTTTTTCTCTATGATATCTGGAATTTAAACACTCAGAATAAAACCTGTCTAGACTTACTACTCTGCCGTCTAGAATGTAACTTTTAATTCACATGAGCATTTCTGGATGAAATTCTTCTAAACGCTTAGCCTACGTAGTTTGGTTTTGAAGATTATTTATCAAACTGAAACCCCGCTCACATTCAACACTTTAAGCAAAAGTTCCACCAATATCCATCAGCTTTGAATTATTTTGAAACTGTTCCCTCATAAGTGCAAATGCAACCATATCTGGATAATTACAGATCAACGTGATTTTAATACTCTCAGCTACTTATAGTCGTTGTACTTTTGAGTAAGAGCACCAATGTCATTATCTACCAGAAGAACCTTTCGTTTTGAGGAGAGACTCTTATTTGTTCAACACCATAATTAAAATTATCCTACATCGTGCAATAGCTTCACAATCAAAAGTTGACTAATTTTGAACTTCATTTTCGTGTAACCTCTCTTCCTTGCACTCAGCGTATCAATTTCTACTATTAAGCCATTCATCGTTGAATGATGCCGAACATTTTTCCGTTTCAGAACTTTAGATGGAGACATCTTTAGATGGTCGATTTAAAATCTTTTATTACTACTGTTAATACATTACATTTCTCATTTATTGCAAAAGAAACGAGCGTAAACTGACTTTAACTAACAGAGCAACAGATGATGTCATCAGGCCTATATTTTGAGCACGTGATTGCATTAGCTGAGCTAATATGCAACATACGGGCATCTTGGCCGCGCAAGAGCTACAATGAATCTCAGCTTCCTAAGCCTGGCAATAGCATCACGGGTATATGCGGTAAAGAGTATATGCTAAAGCGGTATATGCTAAAACAAACGTGTTTTAGAGCAGATTATTTTAATCAGTGTAATCAGCCTTCAATTTATTTGCAATTTTCTATTCTGTTCAGCTAACTATTCGTTTAGTTGACCACCTTAATATTTGTTTTTCCGGGGGATGTGTATGCGCCAGTGTTGAATGCAAGACTTTAAACTTCAAGACCAAAACGAGACCGAGACAGTGAGATGCCGAGACCAAGAACTTCGCAATTTCAGGTGCTCTCAGGCATTTTTCCACTTTAAGACAATTGAATTGATTTCAGTCTCAAGTGACTCGCGCGTTAACCAGAATTACCGTTTCTCGTAAATTCCGGTTTAAGTTTCTAGCTCAAAATTGTAAGACAGTTAACGCGAAACTAATCGAGACCGCTTGTTCGAGACAGAACAAGACATTCACTTCAAGACAGTTTCTAATAATATGAGACACTACCTCGAGACCGAGAACTAATCGGTCTCGGGTCTCGGAAGCCTGCTGTCTCAGCAGGCTTCCGAGACCCGAGACCGAGACATTAAAAACTGTCTCGAGACGTCTCAAGACCGAGACACTGTCTTGGACCATACAACTCTGGTGTGCGCACACTAAATTCTTGTGTGTACTGTCTCCACTACCAGTGTGCGCGCTCACATGAGCACAACTTAAAGGTAACACTGGTTAGGGGGTGTTTTTTGTAGCCCCCTTCCATCCTCGTCTTTGTCTGTGGATGTGTGTCGACGGTGCCTTTATTAAACTCTTCCTCGACTGTGGACGCATGTAGGCGGCATCCTTTGCAACTCCCTTCCCTCTTCGCCTGGGCCCGTGTGTAGGCGAGCTCCCTTGTAACCCTTTCCCTTCATTTATCGCCTGTGGATGCATGTAGGCTCCGTCCTCTGCAACCCACTGCTCTCCTTTTCATATGTAATCGTAATGTCACTTACAATGTATATCAGTGTTTTACTACGCCTGTTGAAAAACCGCCCCTCTCATGGTGTCGTCAACCAAGCGGTGGCCTAATCCAAGCAGATTAGACAGAAAGAGAACATACTTGAAAGAAGAAAGAAGTCAACCGCTCCCCTAACAGCCGGACTTGGTAGACCGGCCATAATAATTGTTATTATGACCGGTCTAATTGTCTGGCCCTTGCGCACCCGTTAATATCGACCTAACGAGTCGATCTGCTGCCATTGAACGACGCACATGGCCGACGACTGAAGCCTTTCTGGTGTGTTGTATACGACGAGTTGCAAAAAAATGAAAAATTTCCGTAATAATGGAATCTGATGGAGACGTTTCCGTGACAGAAGGTAGCGGCAATGGTCGCAATTTTGGATAATGAATATGCTTCGAATACGCTACAGTTCACGCAGGGCCGTATCAAGCTATTATAATTCGGGACATTATTTATTGGCTCCCGGTCCCCTCCCTTCAACGGATCTCAAGACGGATCCCTGTATTGGTATGCTGTATCCTGTTGCATCGAAGATACATGCGGGAACTATGTGCATAATATGCGTATACATCTATCTATATAATTACCTAAGTTACGTGCTTTGTCCGTCACTTCTAAGGCACGTGATCGGACAGAAGTTGAATCTAAGACGCGTGATGGACAGAATATGACCTAAATATTTGAAGTTGACCTAGATATTTGCTGCGAAAAAGCGCGTAATTGCACAGATGATCTCAATATGGAGCGCAAAAGTCACTGTAAAACAAGCCTTCAATTCGCGTTTCAAAATTTGTTTACTCGCGTCTATGTAACTATACATGCAGTTATTAAAGTTAGACTCATCGTGTAATGTAAGTATATTTGCAATTATTAAAACAAAATGGAAACTTAATGGGTAATGTGTATTTTTGGCATATTTTAGTATTGACCGGTGCGAAATTGCAGTGTAGGCAACGCACAGTTCGTCGACCGTTTCGTTTAATTAATGTGTAGGCCTATTTTAGCTCTGCATCAGTGTCCACACCACTATAGCAACGTTAAAATCAAGCATGACTAGTGATTGTGATTATTCACGAGTTAACAGCTAGAACGAATAGTAAAAGTTGCAGTTGAATCGTGAGCTAAAATACTATTCGACCCGTGATCCTTCACGGGTTAACATCTAGTTAAATTATAATGTCCTACCTTGGGTGTCCAACGCCGACGTTCTGTTTGTTCTTTTTTGAAGGTCGAACTTCTCGTCTCTCGCTCTCGGACTTCCACAATTCAGCGCCGAGTCTTCTCGGTTCCAGGCCGAGCATCCTGTCGTTCTAGGCCTAGTGCCAAGTGGCCACTCCTTCGAGTTCTATGCCAACCTCAAACACAGTTACTGTCCTGAGTAGATGTTCTTGGAGGGGCACTATGTTAATCCTCATATATTTCTAGTGCTGTACCGAATATTCGCTTCGTATTCGTTTTGAAGCCGAACAGTGGGCCAAATGGCTATTCGGTATTGGGCCGAATAATAGCGAATTTGTGATTCATGACGATGATATTTTAATGATCCAACATTTTGTATGAGGTTTAAGTAATCAGACGGGACACCATTTACGGGGTAACATTGATGTACTATGAACATCAATGTGAAAACCAATTGTTTGGAGTTCAACTGCCGACTTCCACACTGTGACGACTAGTAACTCATTCCTCTTCTTAAAGTCCGTTGATCGTAGACCCGTATGTTTCCAATGCAATCCTGGTCTCTCTTACCAGACACCAAAGCCGATGCACACAACGCGGATCTTGATAAATCCCATCGTCGTCTACATGTATGTCACTGATTATAAAGATAGGAACAGCAGTGGCCCAAGCACTGATCCTGGTAGCACTACATTAACACTGTCGTCTGTCTAGCTAGATCTAAATATACTGCAATCCTGATCTCTATATCCAGAGGTTTCTGTCTGTCTTGCATTGAATTTATGTCGTCTTGTTTCCCTATATGTGGCGACGAGGTATCTGCGCTAATTCAACCGACCCTCCTCTTCTTTTCAGGCTGAGGACTGCCTCTGATGTTGCGTAATATCAGAGGCGAGGTAGCAGTTTGACATCAGAGTTTTCTATCCTCCATCCCTACTCCTCTCCTGAGGTACCCATTAGGCAGTGTGGGGCAAGTTTTAGTGTGATAGCGTTCTGATCTCGCCATGCCACAACTCAATACATCGTAAGACGTACTCATAGGCAATAATCAGAGTTTCGCCTAAGAAAGAAAAGTAACACTTGCTGCACGTGGTTGCATTAAAATTATTCTTGCGCAAACTGTTAAACATCAATCAATCAATAATAAGTGGCCTACGTGATATAGCGCCCTTCAAGATATCTACTCAGAAGCGCTCCCGGCCTAACCTGCAGCTAAAAAGGACAGTTGAGCGAGAGGCGTTTAATAAAGATGAGGTGTTCTTAGCTAGGAGACGAAGCTCAGTGGGAAGTCCATTCCAGATGGTAGACCCCACGAGCGAGAAAACCCGATGCTGTATTATGGAAGTGCGTACAAAAGGGACGATCAGGTCGCCATGAGCTGCGCATCGAAGTGGTCGTCGACCACTACTGGCTGTGATAGGGCAACATACATGTAGCTCCTGCAAGTAAGCAGGCGCAGTTCCGCACAGGCAGCGCCAAACAAAGGCAGATACCCAAAATAAGATGCGCTGGGGTAGAGGCAACCAGCGCAGGACATCCCGCATATAATCGGATCCCCTACCTGATCTGGGAATCCCACCAATCAGGCGCGCGGCCGCACGCAACACCCGCTCAAAACACCCAATCCGAACCTGCGGGAGGCCAGTATTTATTGAGGAGCATTAGTCAAGGTGACTGGTAACAAAAGCATGAACCAGAGTAGCTGCTGCGCTGAGGGTGGGAGAGCAAAATATTACCCGCCATTGGCGAAGCTGTTAAAAGCAACTACGAGAGACATTATTGACATATTGAGCAAAGGTGAGTTCTTGATCAAGAGTGACCCCTAAATCCTGAACAGGGGTGGAGAAAGTGAAGCGGGGAAACTGGGCAGAGAGAGCACAGAGATCAATTTTCGCCAGCTGCTGTCTGGTGGCCAAGCCAGACAAATTGCGTTTTGGATAGATTTAGCCGAAGCTCATTTGATGACATCCAGCCACAATGGGAGTCTATGGCAAACTGCTTGGAGAAATGGCTCATCCCGAAAAATTCTGCGCATAGGTTTACCAAATGTGAGCTATCTCACACATTTGTGGAGAGCCCATTGAAGAGAGCTATCCTGAAACGATCAGTCGATCCTGATTCTAATGCTTCTTATGAGCTAAGCGAGTCCTCAATTTTCGGCCATGGCGTATACAAAGTCAAGCATTGTATTGCGCGATCTGTCTGGCAACTGTTCTAGCGTCTCAGTGAGTCTGTGATGTACGTGTATGGGCCACGCGCATATTTACTGCGCTGCCTGTGCGGAACTGCGCCTGCTTACTTGCAGGAGCTACATGTATGTTACTTTATTTAATTGATTCTGAAATTTGATATCGCCCTCCTTCCAAATTATTTTGCTCAGAAGTGCACACGCGTCGACGGCGCAAATGCAATTCTACTGCAGAGTAATTGTGCGCAAAGGATCTGCTCAAGGTTCTACACAGTGACGCCTCGGACGAGGGTCGAACCGGCACACTAAGCGCATACTGAGCGTTACGGGAAGACCGCTCTAATCAATCGGCCACCGTACCACACATATGTTTTAGGCCTACGCGATTCACTTTGATTTGGTTTCTTATGTTTTTAATAATTTTTTATTTAAGATACGTAATACGGAAAGAGAAACGCGAACGCAAAGACAAGGGCAAGAAAACAGACAAAGGCAAGGGAAAAGAAAAGGGCAAGCAAGAAGGCAAAAAGGACAAGGGAAAAGAAAAAGGCAAGAAAGAAGGCAAAGGCAAAGAAAAAGGTAGAACATAAATATAAGATTCTCCACACAAAGGTAAGTAAAAAATGTTAGACATGCTTGATGTTTTGCTTGGTAATGCCTGAAAATAAGAACACTTGCCTTGGTCGAATTCTTCAATGAAATGTCGCAGAATACACGAAGAAATAATCGACTGGCGAAATACAATATTTCTGGCTGTGAATAGAAAATTTATCACCACATTGTAAGAGTGGGAGCAAGTTGTATTAGTTCAGCTGCTATTTAGACTAATGGTGCGTTCGTAATTATATTCAGAATGGCGCCCAACTGTCGGGAGACAAAATGTATCTGCACTTCTGCTGGTAGTTATGCAGAAAGGAATAGCCTACTACCGCCATATCTCCTATTCGCGAATACGTACTCCGAAAATAAGGCTACGCCTTGCATGGTATTCGCAAAGGTTTGAGTAGGCTACGCCATGGAATAACTTCGCCAGCAGACAGAATGGCGCCGGGAATATTCCGGCAGACGTAATTATTTAAGTGGTTATAGGGTAAGCGCATGCGCAGAATTATCTATTGTCTACGTCTAAGAGTGGTCTACTTGGTCAACTTGGTAACGAATGAAAACAATTATTATAATGGAGTTTCGGTGCCGTGATTCGTACAAACTCAGAGCGATTATGACAAAAAGCAGTTGGCTTGATAGAATAGTAAATTATAACAGATAAATAAATATTTGGCATAAAAGAAAAATGAATTACAACAGCTAAATAACTATTTGGAAGGTTCGCGATCGGTAGGCGAATTTTTCAGACACTGGTAGGCACTTTAGATGTTAATCTTCGGCAATACAAACTCCAGAGGTAAAGTTCGCCCACAAATGCACACAAAAGGCTGAAGGATGAGAACTTGTAATAAGTGTAATAAGGGTTATGAGAGTGTATGATACTTGGACAGAGTTTAAGGAAGTTATGAAAGACAGTATGAAGGAGATCATATAAAAACACAAAGCACAAATAAGAGGAGACATTTCGTAACACGAAAGGTTTACAGGGGAGGGCAAGGAATTAAATTTGGGATGAATTTTCAGAAGTTGAAGAAGGAATCAAAGAACGGGATTGTGACCGTGTAGCCTAACTATAGATCAGTCGAACCGGCATAAGTAACAAGTTGTCTGGCTGGATGACAGTGTTAAGTGGAGTGCCTCAAAAAATTGTCTTGGGCCATTGCTAGTTATACTTTTTTAGTAATGACATAGACGATAGAATTTTATCGACAATTTGTAAGTTAGTAGTTGAAAGTGTAGCAGTCTGGCCCAAAATATGCAGAAACCTAAGCTCTAGGTCAAACGCTAACCTATAGGTTGCCATTTAATTTTTAACCCACCCTAGGTTACAAAATGTCTAAAATATGTACAATCCTAGGTCCATGGTTCAAACACCGACCTATAGGTTACCACTATATTGCAAATCCGACATAATTCACGCACAAACCTAAGCTCTAGGTTAAATCCCTAGGAATTTCCATAAGTTTTTGATGAGTCAGCAGTTTCGTCGAAACCTATAACCTTGGTTAAAACCACCACCTATACTTCCTATAAGTCAAAAGCCAAGGGAATTTCCAAAGTTTTTGACGAGTCAGCAGTTTCGATGATGAGTCATCACGTGACCACTAAATCTTCATTATTAATCCAAGAATTAAAGGATGCAGGGTAACCCAACCACTTCACTAGCGATTACTTCCCATGTTTCCTAACAATCTTTTCGATTCTAAATATTTCTTGAGTACTTTTTTGTAGCTCCTGTTCGTAAAATGAACCCTGTATTTCTTATAAGTTGGAGGATCCGTGTATTGAATCTGGGATACTGTAAAAACTTCTTCCGTCCATCTAGTTGTGTACCCCTTTTCAAATATGTACTTTTTCTTAGTTATTTTCCACTTTATCACCGATTAAAAACCTAGGCACAATAGGTTCCGAAATCTCATCACCGTACAAATTCATAAAAACAACCTTCTCGTTCACTTTCATTCTAGCTTTAGCGGGCGTCATTTTAATAGAATTATGTCTTGTTTCATTATAATTACTAACCATATCGCCTAACACTTCGATATATCTTCTTGTTGAATTAGCTGTAAAGTACTTAAACATTTTCTCTCGCATAGTCCGGTTCCATCTCTCAACTACGCTGGATTTTTCTTCATTCTCAGTAGAGTACAGCTCAACCAAATTCTTTACGTCTTTATTATAAAATTCTTTTCCTTTTTTCACCCACACCTTACCCGGTTTTCTTCCGCTCTCTAATATTTCCAAGAAACCAAAGCTGTAGATTTTCCACTCTTATCATATAACGGCACGATCCACCCGTACTTGGAAAACACATCTATAACGGTTAATAGATATTTCACGCCATCGTTATCTTTAGCGAATGCCTTCATATCGACTAAATTAGCAGCCCAAATTTCATCTATTCCACCAGCAAAAACCTTTTTTCTAAAATGCCTTACTACAGGTTTATGCAATTCATTAGCTGATTGATTGGTCCATTTCAGATCGGGTTGTAATTTTAAGCTTTTTTTAAACATAACCCGAGACTAACCAAGTAACCAAGTGTATTTGTTGTCTCCAAAACAAAATTATAAAGTGTTGACAATCACCTGGGAGGCAATAGGGACTAACAGAAACTCTTAAAGGACAGAAAAATCCTATAATCAGGGTCACCCTTACATTAGATTGATAGTTTTAGTTGGTTAGGTATAAGAAATACATTGACAATTAGTTAGAAACTTAACTAGTTAGTTATTCTATTCAATCATGATGAAGACGATAAAGACGCGCAATGAGACAATAATAGATCCATTAAATAATTCCGCAATTTTATTTCAAATACGTTAAGATTATTTAGAGAGCGCAATTCATCCGGAATGACGTTCCATGCTTTCGGGCCAGCGTATTTAATCGAGAACATTCTAGTGTTTGTTCTCGAAAAGATAGGTCTATAGTTTGAGGAAGATCGTAACTTATAGGGATTGACCTCAGAGAGAGGTGAGAAGTAGTTGTCGAATACTGAAGGTAGTTGATTGTGGGTATATTTGTACATGAATTCGTTGGTTTGAAAGATCAATAGCTGCTCAACTTTTAGAATATGTGTTTGTTTGTAGATGTGGTCAGTAGGGATAAGGCAATTTGAGCCGTTGATAATACGGAGGGCTCTTTTTTGGAGGATATTTAATTTTTTCAATCTTGTTGGATAGTTTGAAGCCCAGATGAGGTTGCAGTAAGTTAAATACGGGTTAATCATTGTGTAATATAAAGATAAACGTATATTGATTGGCAATAAGTATGAAATTCGTGACAAGATTCCTATATTTTTTGCAATTTTTGCTGAGATATGTTGTATGTGTTCTTACCATGTAAGGTGTTCATCTAGATATATATATTCCCAGGAATTTGGCTGATGTTACTCTTGGCACAGGAACATTATTAATAGCAAGGACATCCTTGAGCTGGGGCAATTGCTTTCAATGCGAGCTAAATAATATATAGTTGGTTTTGGTAATATTTAAGGACAATTTGTTAGTTTTGAACCAATCGTTGACATGCTCAAGTTCCTGGTTGACAATTTTAAATAATTTATTATAAGATTTGTGAGATCCAAAAATGTTAGTGTCGTCAGCAAATAAGAGAAATTGAAGGATGGATGAAGCATTTGGCAGATCATTGATGAATAATAAAAAAAGAAGTGGTCCTATAATTGATCCCTGGGGAACGCCATATCTTATACGATTTAAAGAAGATATAACTCCATTGCACTTCACCTGTTGGTATCTATTACTAAGGTAGCTCTGAAACCACCTTAGTGTCGTACCTCGGATACCAAAATTTTCCAATTTCAGGAGTAGTAATTCAGGGTCTACGGAGTCGAATGCTTTTGCAATATCGATAAATATGCCTATGGAATATTCATTGCGATCAATTTCCGTCGTTTTATTGTCATGAATATTAAGTAATGACATCACGGTGGAATGACCCGATTGAAAGCCATGCTGGAATTTGCAAAGTAAACCTTTTTTATCAATGTAGTCGTATAGACGTATGTACATGACCTTTTCAAATAACTTCGAGAAATAAGGTAGGATAGAAATAGGCCTGTAGTTGGTCACATCCTCTTTGTTGCCCTGTTTATATATTGGAGTTGCCCTGGCTACTTTTAAGGGGTTAGGGACAATTCCTGTCTCCAAAGAGCAGTTTATGATAGCAGAAAGTGGTTTGGCAATTAAGTGTTTCACAACACTGGGATTAATATCATCAGGGCCAGAGCTGTTGGTGGATTTCAGTGAATGGCTTAAAACAAGTATTTATTTCCTTCGCGGTCGTAGGATGTACTGCAAAAGAGGAAGAGTTAGGAGGGTCAAGGTATGAGGTTGGTGGATTAGTGGAGGGAGGTATTTTGGCAACTAGATCTTGTGTCATACTAGTAAAATAAGCATTGAACTTTTCAGCAATAAGTTCATTATTTGTAATTTCAATATCATTAGATGTTAGACATTTAATTAACGAGCCCGTTGGTTTTACTCTTAATATTGTCTTTATCATTTGGCAAGTCTGTTTAAGATCATTTTTGTGTTTAGTGAATTCTATGGCATAGAAATTCCTTTCAGCTCTTTTGCATAAACTTTTAAACCTATTTCTATAAGATACGAACTTTGCTTTATTTTTCACCGACGGGTTTTTTTATAAAGGCTGCATATAATTTAGTTTTAGTTTTGCATGACTTATAAAGAGCAGACGTCATCCAAGGTTGTTTGAAAGATTTGGAGGTATTAAGTCTTTTGGGCTTGAGAGGGAACGCTGCGTCGTAGGTTGTTTTAAATTTAACACTGAATAGCTCGTGTGCTGCGGATGGATCCTGATTGACACTAGATTCTATTATGTTGGACCAGTCACTTTTTGACAGAAGCTCTTTAACATATTCCTTAGAAGTGGGATCCATTATTCGAGTAAAGTCGTCAGTAGCAGTTCTAGTAAAAGATATGGCAATGTCGACCCAAGTTATAATAGGGAGATGGTCGGATAAATCTGTAACAACTATAGTGGGTTCGATGGTTTTGGAGATTCGATTTGTAAATATATTGTCGATGACTAAAGTGGAAGATTCAGTTATTCTCGTAGGTTGAGTAATGATAGGTAGGAAATGTTATGATGACATTATATTAAGAAAATCGCTAGCTAATTTGTGTTCTTGAACCTTCAATGAGTCAATATTAAAGTCACCCAGGATGTACATATCTTTATATTTTAAATGAAATGCGGATAATAAAAGGTCCCATTCTTTATTAAATGCCTTTAAATCACAGCCAGGTGGCCTATAGATAGCTCTAGTAAGAAAATAGGATCCGTTAGCTCTTGGAAATCGCAGAAATAAAGATTCATACGTAATATGGGTAGAACAGGCTGGTGGCAAATTAAACGGTTGGTAGTTCAGATTATCCCTAATAAAGAAGCCTACTCCTCCTCCCCTGCCAGTGGTTCTACATTTATATTCAAAAGTGAAGCCTGGTATATATGTTGAATTGGCTGAGTTTGAGTCAAGCCAAGTCTCCGTTACAGCCAATATGTCAATTGAGAGAAGAGCCAATAGATATTCTAGTCGATGCAGTTTGGAAGGTATGCTTCGACAATTTATATGCATTATGGAGATAAAGTCTTTATATTTTGAGCAAGTTGTTGTAGGTGATATAGGGGTGCTATATGTGCTTTGTGTTGGTCTTATTGAGTAGAAATTTTCATCTGGGTCTAAGTCACAGTTGTTTACTAAGGGTCGAATATTATCAGGGTCAGTAAAAATCTCCAGACGTGGTCCCTCCCTCGAAGGAATCACCGAGGAATCTTTTCCTCCTGCTTCAAGAATGCTCTCTTTAAATTCTACTTCATTGACTATATGATTAAATGGAAATAGATATGGTAAACATTCAATACAATACCATGAGGCTGTATTACAGGTTGGAATATTATAGTGGGATGAATGGAAATGCTTGGTGCAGAGTGAACAAATGATTGAATCATTATCGTCAAACAATGTGCGCCTACATGAATAACACTTATCTAGAGTAGAAGACAAATTAATCCTATTAGCAGGATTAATGCAGAATTTAAAAAAAGAGAAACTACGAAAAGACGCTAGGCTTGTAAAATAACGGTCAAACGACAGCTGCGTTAGCACAATTATATAACGAGTTCAAATAGGCAAATAAGAGTGAAAAATAAAAAACGAACAATTTTAGACCAGATCTGTCAAATGAGTAGGTTGATAACCATTAAATGTTTCTTTTAGTGAAGGTAACAGCAGGTGGCTTATAACTGCATATGTCGTCGTAATGGGAAAAGAGACGAAGAAGAAGACGACAAGAACCCACAAAATAAAGTGTAGTAACTTGTGTAAGATTGAAGGGGAAAACGCAACTTGCATAATCCAGGATAATCTTCACTATTGAGTCACGTTAAATATTCAGGGTTTGAGATACGGATCGACTCTATGAAGAGGCGAGGCAAGGTTGAATTCGATGATAATTCGCAAGGCGTCAACGCGGACAAAAAGTCAGATGGTCGAGTGAAGTTATCCCAGTCATTACCAGGGAGCAGAAGTTCCAGAGGCAGGTAGTAGCATCACTTGGGCACAATCTGCGTCGAGTTGATGTTCTGCAGGTTGATCGGCGATGATACCTCCCAAACTGAGGTTATCGATTTGTTCTTAACCATCTTTCTGACCTCGGCGAACAAGCTGGCATTGGATCGGGTCAAATGCTCATTGATGTAGACTGGGTCACTGTTGGATGATCCTTTCAGTCGTTTGGGAGCAGAATATATTAAGTTGCGCACGCTTCTGTTGGTGAAGCGGACAAGAATCGGTCCATTCGGACCCTTCGAGTTTCCTGAGATCCCGTGAGCGAAGGAGATGTCAGATTCAGTAATTGACAGACCGAGTCTTCCATTGCATAGATTGATCACTGATTGGGTGACTCTCTTGTCGTTCGAGGAGAAGTCGTGTTGGGAAGCAGATTGGAAAGTAGATGTGTCATTCTTCGATCTCCCATCGATCCCGTAGATGATCAGGTTGTCGAGCTTCGTCTGGTTCTCAAGATCGTCCAGTTTTGTCTTCAACAACGAGTTTTCCTTCTCTAGATTACTCACTTTTTCGTTTTGCTCTTGGCTCAGTTTTTGGAAAGATGCTTCGGTGAATACCGCCACCATACTCTCCATCTTCGCGGTGAAGACTTTAGCCAAGTCATCAGAGATGCGCTTAATCATCGAGGTGAGTCTTGTTTCAAGTTTTGTAGCCAGCGTCTCCATCACCTCGTCGCCCAGCAGGCATTCCATTAGCTCTTCACGGTTGATACCCCTTCGAGACATGTTCCCGTATCGTTGTATCGTTGGAAAATCTTAGGTCACAGTTCAGCGAACAGGACTAATTGACTCTGAGTGGTTGTACAACATACGATGCGATCTATTGTACTACGGGCATACAATTTCTATAAATAGATTCTGCAAAAGTCTGTTAAAGTTGTAAGACAAAATTCTCTTTTGTAGATGTAGAAACGATGCTTTTGGAACATGAGAACTTTAACCGTCGCAAAACATAGACATCTCGAACCTACAACGATTCTGATCGAATCTGGTAATTAAGTAACCAAAAATAAGCTAAATGCTAGCGCCGTCGTAAGCGTGACCTATCCAACTGACGACATGGTCAACATAATATGAGATTAGCTTTAGTAGATAGCTTTACGATACGAGACTAGCTTTAGTAGATAATACAGGGTTGACTATAAGCCCTCTCTATTCTCTCCCGTAAACTATGACAAAACTCCTGCATCGAGAACATCCGTTTTAGGACTTAGAATATCTGTAAATATTATTCCATCATTACTCGCTTGAACTTTCCATCTAGTAATACGTGTGTTTAATACTGTGCTAGCAATGATGTAGAAACCCGACATAGACAAAGGATTTTAATCTGTAACCAAACATCAGTTACTGTATCGGCTATCTAACAATCGGGGGCATGACAAGCATTTTGAAACGCTTTCCACGGTTCAAAGTTATACCCAGCCGCTATGCGGTATTCGCTAGCAAGCTTCGTAAGTAAAACCGTTTATCGTCGTTACATTCGAAGTCATGGTAGGTGCTGCAGTCACGTATAGTCTCTCGTTATCAGTGTTATTCGTTTTCATTTGGCTGACTAGAGTTTCGACTTGACCAAAACTCGCGGCCTGGCTAGCTAAGACTGGTGGATGAATGTCAGTCGGTAGACCTTTTATCATATTACCATTCATATTTAAATCACCATCCATATCGTTCGTTCCATCTCGCTTTAGAAAAATATTACTCGCTTGGGATAGAGTAACACCTCCAGACACTATTCTTTGAGTTGATCCAGTATCAGTTCGTCCAAATTTATCGACATGCATGTTTTCAAATAGGTGATATTATTTAATGCCATTCGTTTATGACTTCTTGAAATTTACAACCATCGTTGATCGCCTTCTTCAAGACATACAAACATAAATGACCGCAATACACTTTACCGTCTGGTTGTATTCGTTCGCTGTCGTAGAATAGAGGCCTTTGTAGATAATTTATCAATTCAGTAGGAGGAGGAAGTCCGTAGCTGTCGAAATAAATTTGATCATTGGCGCGCTTGATCCAACACGTCCAATGCCTTCCTTTACCGTCATAATTGTCTAGATTAAGAATGCCACATTCGTTCGCTCTCGGCCTCTTCGGTAACTCGTCTCTTAGAAAAAACTTCTCGGAAATTATTTATATTTAGTTTTCTCGCCGCTTCGATTAGATTCACGTTTGACAAAGCAATTATAGGTAGCGTTATGCCTTCGACATCGATTTGTTTAACACTCATTTTATATTAGAGAATAATGTCCATATGCTAAAGTGTGGATTCCATCTTGCTGAATCACTCGTTTATCGTCTTCCGTTGAGAGGGCTATCTTGCTTATTTCCTCGCTGTAGACATCGTGTAGATGCGACCAAATGACATTCATCTTTCTCGATTGTTCCCTCTTGGTGAACAAGCAGTCTTTGTAGTCTTCGTGAGTGATAGATTTCTTGGCGACATTCTTCTTCACACCTTTACATTTCTTGTGGTCTCCACCAGCCATCTTGTACGAATACAACTTTGATCTTAAACCTACAAACTCTTCAATCTGTTTACCAGCTGCTTCATTTTTGAACATGCCAATGACCTTTTTGTTGATGCCAGTTTCTATACCAGAGGGATGGTCTTTAGGATAGTCGCTAGTGTCGAACCTACTTCTAATGTCGGGTGCTATATCGGCGTAGAAGACTTCGGTCTTAATTTCATAGGCTAAAGAATCTATATCCTTAAACAGTAACTTTGCTCTATCTTTATACTTTTTCTTGATGTAATTATAATGAAAATCGTACATTATAGTTTTACTCAAGTCTAAAATACACATACCAAGAAATATAGGTTTGTTGTAACATAGCGTCGTTCGTTTCATATGAATGGCAATTAGGTTTTCATCAAAAATAGTTCGAGTGTCGTAATTGGTTCTTGCTGCTAGTTTTAGGGCTTGCTTCTCGCTGGAAACCAGTTTTATGTCTACGCGAGCCTCTATGTTTTCACATGTCTTGCCAAACACACTATTGTTCATTAGTTTGAAAAAGTCTTTCTCGAAATCATTGGTAGCTCTGGTCCTTAAGTTGGTATTTAAATCGATATACTTTTTCAGCCAGACACTTTCTTCACATTTTAATCCACGATGAATTTTCGCTATCTTCAAGCCTAGGCTCTCATACAGTTTTAAATTTTCGTAGTGTGTTATGTATTTTAATTTATCACACAGGTTTGGTATAATTTTTGGAACATCCGATTCTTTAACCCTAACACTCTCTGGAGCAAGAGGATAGTCGTTGTGAAGATCGTGCAAATCTCTCGGATATTCCAAGTCCACTTCTAATATACATGGTGTTGATCTCCAATCGTTTAGCTCACGTTATATAAGTCGTGGTATTATCTAAACGTTTTGAATCCGAATTCATTCCATACTATCTGTGCATGGTTGTAGTCTTCTTCACTGATGCCAGAGTCGTTAAGTATTGAGTAGAATGCTGACTTTGGTGGTAGTTCTGTTTCGTTCAGTCGATCGACGAAATCAACATAGTCGTAAGGATAGACACCTTTTCTAAGCAAGAGATAGAGCTGATTACCAGAATAGTGCTTGCTTAGATTCTTACAATGGTCTTTGCTCAAGTTCCTCGATAAAGCGTCAAGACTCGATGCCATAAATCTAAAACTTTCGATGAAACGTAATTCTCGTTTAACATGTACTTCCTTATTTTCTTTATTTACAAACTTATCAACTACAACTTCTCTGCTAAATGAGATGTACTTTTCTTCGTTGCTAGTGATGCAGTTAATCTTTTCGTTAACATCACCTCGTAATTTCTTTACGAATAGATGGCTGTCATAACCGGATAGATTATGGAACAATACTGGGAAAAACTTGAGGACTTTCTATTTTAGATTACAGTTTGTATGAGCGGCACCTCTAAATTTACCGTTGAGGTGACAATGATCTCTAGCTCGATCTTTACCAAGTTTGCCTTCGCATATGTGACAAACTGTAGCCGAGTTGTACAGAACCTTATCTATTTTTCCGAATATCATTTTCTTTGGAAATTTAAATCGATTATAAATATCTTTTATATTATCTATAAGAGTGTCTATAAATATCTGAGACACATCGACTTCTTCGCTCTCCGCTGTGAACGTTACGGGAGCTTACGAATATAGGTCATCGTCAAAACATTTTATATAATAGCAGAAAGAAATTGGGATGTGTTTTTGATATTTGTTGGTGTAAGACATGCTGGGGTCTGGTTGACAAGTGTCTATAGGTTTAATTAGACTTTCAAAATCGACAAACACGACAAAGGGGACTCTCATCTTTCTATAATAATTTTTAAATCTCAACATAGTTCCTGTTTCTGGAAGTTCTATCTTTTGAGCGTCGTGTTGGGAGCAGTACTCGGTGTGTTTGTGTAGCGAATCTTTACACTAAAACCGATTAAGCATCTTTTACAATGGTACATCGAAGTACTGGTGTTTTCTGTTTGTACCGCCATCAATCTGTTAAAGTTCTTTATCCAACAATAATGCTTCTTTTCTCCATCAGAAATGAGTAGCAGATCTACACACTTATCGTTCTCATGCTTTGATAAATATAGCGGGAATCGACGGATATCTTTCTCGAAACCAAAGACATTAATACTAATATTATTATTTCTCTCAAACTTATTTATAACATTATCATCTGCAGCTACTGGGAATTCGATACCAGACCAATCAAGTTCCTCCGATTGTGTTTTTAATTCCTTCGTGATTCTGTCTGAATTCTTATCAGCCGAGTTTAAGGCTCTCGTTAAGCACCACTTGAAACATTCGTCGTCTTCGTTCTTCGTATTGATAATACCCTTGTTACTAGCTAGACATTTCGGTAATGGAATATAAGAACTACCCTTCAGCGGTTTATTAGCAACCGTATTGATATATAATTTTATAACCGCTCTAAGTCTCCAGTTACTACCTCGCATCTGGAAAGCGGCCATTGATTCTAAGATGTTATCGCTCGCATTATTAAATATTTCGCTCGGGTTGGTAGAGTTTAAAACAACTTCGGTCCTAGACACGAAAGGAAAATCTGTGGAATCTACTTGTCCGGTTTTCATATCTACACGCTCCATTGTGCAGGTAAGGACAAAATTGACCTTAGTCTGATGATTTTTTGTCAACAAGTCTACCGCCTGTGTTCCAATGGTGTTAAGAAAAGATGTGGCGTCAATTCCGCTTGCGCCTTCGACCGTGTATTGTCTCGTGAAGCCCTTGATGGCTGAGGCCGTCTCACTTATTTTGAGTGTTCTCATATGAATTTTACTAAATATAGAATTCACTTTGGCTTTTAGTGCTTCTAACTTTTCATTCACCTTTCTCTTTGGTTCTTCAGGTATATGCCCTTCGATCCACTTTGCAAATGTATTAATCGCTGATTTAGTTTTGTCGTATGCTTCTCGCGCTGTTGTGGCTGGTACGGGTTCGAGTGTTTGGATTCGAATGTCAGGAACGGGTGCATCAAGCAAACTAGCGTTGGTTGAGGCCTCGTGATTTTCTAATCAAATCCGCTTTACGTAATCTCTTATAACCTACCAAACCGCTCTGTTTAGCAATTTTTCGCAATTCAATAACATTTTTCTTCGAGTATTCCATTTTATATTGGGGTGACATGTCTTTAAGTAGAACTGTGAAAATATTTTCTGGTCTATTCATTTTATATACACAAGATTTGTTGTTGTTGTTGAACTGCTGACTCGTCGAAAACTTTGGAAATTTCCTAGGCTTTTGACTTATAGGGAGTATAGGTGGTGGTTTTAACCAAGGTTATAGGTTTCGACGAAACTGCTGACTTATCGAAAACTTTTGGAAATTCCTAGGGATTTAACCTAGAGCTTAGGTTTGTGCATGAATTGTGACGGATTTGCAATATTGTGGTAACTTATAGGTATAAAATTTGACCTAGGCCCTAGGTTTGTGCATGAATTATGTCGAATTTGCAATATTGTGGTAACCTATAGGTCGGTGTTTGAACCATGGACCTAGGTTTGGGCATATTTTAGACATTTTGTAACCTAGGGTGGGTTAAAAATGAAATGGTAACCTATAGGTTAGCGTTTGACTTAGAGCTTAGGTTTGTGCATATTTTGGGCCAGAGTGCTACACTTTTAACTACTTAAGTTTGCACATGCAAAACTATTTAGAGCAGTGGGTGGTGAAACAGAAGTGACGATACTGCAGGATAATCTTAGAGGAATGTTTCAGAAAGTCAGGTGCTGTTTAACTGGGAATAAAGCTCAGTAATTCATAAGGGAAGAGAAACGGTGAGTTTTCATTAAATAGAGTAAGGCTTTGAAAGTGAGCAAGGAAGAAAGGGACTTGGGAGTGATTAGGCTCAAGAGCACAAAACATGCAAGACTGAGACAACAAAGAAGGCTAACAAAGCTAGGCATGATTAGAAGGGCAATAAGTCACCAAAGACTGAGGTTGTATACATCACTAAATAAGCGACAGTTTGAATACTCCATATTTAGAGCTAGACATGGCAAAGTTGGAGAAAGCGGAAAGACGAGCTACAAAAATTATATGGGGCTACAAGCCACAAAGAAAGGCTGAATCGGTGTGCACTAACAACATTGGAGATTACGATGACCAACGGAGCCCTAACTGAAGCCAACAAGATTGTTACTGGGAAGGAAGCTGTGCACTCGTGCAGTCATATAGGTTTTTGGAATTAGGAAGGCGTCTCGGGGACATTGCCATGAATTATTTAAAAAATCGAAAGGAGCCTAGGCATACATGTACATTCTCAGTTCAAGAGTTGTAGAATGGTGGAATAGTGTGGATGATAGTGCTGTCACTGCTTTTAAGAGTAAGCTTAGAAAATTGGGCTATTATTCTAATCATGTTCCAGGTCAAATACTGCAGTGGTTCTAGCACAGTCTTTTGAGCCACTTTTAACCCTTAATTGTTGTTTTACACTGAGCCTTTAAATAAGCCCTATGGTTTCTATCGACGCTGTTTGCCTACTTTAAATTTATGACCTATATTCAATTCATTCAAGTAGTTTTCCCAGCCTGAGACTAAATCCTATAAATTATGGTGACAGTTTTAGTTGTGTTGCCTATAGAAAATTCTAATATGCAATTATGCATCAATGAGCTTATGAGCACATCTCTATCCTTGACCATTCCTTTTGAGTTTTATTTTGTTGCCACGTAGTATAGTCTCACAGGGCAAGGGTTTAATTTGAAGATGGACTGGATAAAACGGTTGGAGGAGGAACCAATTAAACAAAGTCAACGGTAGGCAGGCCTAACTGCCTTATCCATGCTATATACAGCATACCGGCGCGACCCTTCGAATACAATATCGTCGGATGCCGCGTGAAATTTTAACATCTTTGACGGTGAAAATGAGGCGCAGTATAAATTTCGCCGTCGGTGAAGGCGACGGATTAATTTTAAAATCTCCTTAACACTTTTGGACGTCTAAAACGTCGTCGAATGCGACGAATCACAAGTGCTGCCATCTTTGTTTTCATAGCCGGTACGCTAAACGTAGAGGACTTACTCCTACCTCAGAATCGGAGTAGACTTACACCTAGCGTAGAAGGCTGCGCTGCTCTTATAATTACCAACATAATCCACTACACCGGCGTAGGCCATCTTATGTTGGTAGTAGAAGATACGCCAACCGACATAATTATGGGCCCTGGATCCAGCTGACGCCCAAACGGCGGGACTAAAAAAGGCCAAAATGTTCCTGTTTCCCCTTCGTAGCATTATTAAGCCAGCATAAGAAGACAAGCTCAGGCAGAAACAGATCCAGTAAAACATCACTCGATGCCATTTTATTATTATCATTTTTTTAAAATTATATTTCTATTATTATTATTATTATTAGCCCGATGCTATAATAATCCCTTAGGCAATCCAAACAATATCCGAAGATTTGATGATTTAATTATTATTATTATTATTATTATTATTATTATTATTATTCATATTTTTGTAATGCTCATAGGTACTTCATTCCCCCAGGAACTTAGAGATTATTATATGATACGAAATTGTCCGGATAGTCAGGCCACGTCATCAGGGCTTGAATAGAAGGTACCCTTAAATGCGACAAGATTGTTTACGTGCGCAAGAAAAAGGTCGTGCATCCCAGACGAGGCCATGCCAGATATTATTGTTATTATTATTATTATTATTATTATTTATTATTATTATAATTATTATTATAATTATTATTATTATTATTATTATTATTATTATTATTATTATTATTATTATTATTATTATTATTATTATTATTATTATCATCATCATCATTAAACTGTCATTTATAACGCGCCTAAACAGAATGAATTTTGCACGAAGGCGCGTAACAGAAAAGTCTAATAATTCTTAAAACCTCGTCATCGATCACGTCGGTCATTTGATCGACTGCTTGGTCATCTCAACGAACAATTTCATCTACATGCAGAGTTTGCTCAACCACTTTGAACATGTTGGCGTACTCTAGTGCTAGGTTTGCGTACAGGACTTATTCGTCGACTTTGCCAAGGAATTTGAACGTTTGGAAAGCATTTTTTGTGATATGCCTGTGCCATGTGACTGCATCAGACTATCCCTTCAGATGCACACGGTCGAATCTCGGCCACTCTGACTTTGTACCGGTACGTCCTCTGAAGTCGTCTGTTAATGCCTCGACCGTTTGAGTGACCTCGACCGATAGTCAATGGTGGCTATTCGATCTCCCGACCAACACACGACGAATGCCTTTTCAAGTTCTCCTTGTACCTCGACGAATATCTGGTCGTGCGTCATATTCCGCCAGTGAGGGACTACTCGCTGACATCGTTCCCGTGTCTGCGGGCGATGTCGACTGTAACAGCCTTCGCTCTACCCTTTCCACGCAGCTTAGTGCCTAGATTCTGAACATCCATGCCATCTGCCGACTATCGACGGGAATCCGTTGGGCTTCACACTTTGTGCGTTGGTCCACCATTGGCGACTCTTTCAACTTACTGTGCACTATTGCGTTACCTGATGTATTTTATTTGTATGAAATGACATTTATCATCACTTAGGTCAGCGCTAAGAGAGCGCTTCTGAGTAGGTGTCTTGGAGGAGGCTGTATGAATGTTCGATTACATTACATCACGAAATGAGGCGGATGTGACAAATACCTATAACTCAACTGTACAAAGATACACGATTAAAAAATACTCGTTGACAATACTATCTCAATGCAAAGCATGAAAAAGCGATCGAGATCTGGTTGAACGATTGTGAACTTTGGTAAATAATTAGTAAATTTTTGTTCTTTCGTCCACTTGTCTCGACGCCGAATTTTTACCGCTCCAAATGTGTTGCGCCGAATTGTTCTGCGTCGAAATGTCAGGTCACTCTAAGCAACTTTGTCCATCAGATGGGAGAGAAGGGGCGGTAGTACATGATAGACTTAGAGTACTGGCTCACCCTCAAATGAATGGAAGGGCTATGCGTGTGGGTGGAGTACTAGCCAAGTGCTTCCAGTCATCAGGTGGGCGTGGCTTAATTTTTTTCTATCTCTCTGATTGGCTGTCGGGCCTGTTTACCCATGATATTGTTCTCAGGGCATGTGTGTATTTATGTGTGTATGTATGTGGTTATGCATGCGTGGCTATATGTTTGCTTATGTGTAGTACCTTCTAGAATGTCCTCTATTGTTCGTTGCGTCCAAGTGGATGTTTACCTTGGTCACACCTCGGCGGGTCGGAGTTCTCCCAGGGGAAATCGATCTTGTTCACACATTTAATTGCTTCGTTTGTTCATAGCCCGCTATTGTACAAGTCTCGGATAGGAGCACCCAAGGGATGTTGACATCATTCACACCTCCGGGTCGGAGTGCACCCCAGTGGACATTGACATTGTTCGCCCATTCGCTATGAGTACCCAAGACAGATCTTGACATTTATGGATGGTTTCCTTTGATCATAGAGGACTATTGTTAGTGGAATATGGAATGTTAAAACAATTAGACAGTTAAACCATTGGACAATTTCGAGTGTACCGGCTACTCAAAAATGGTTCAAACATGTTTCTGATGATACGATACAATTATGCATGCAGGTCACAATGAGTCATCGAGTAATGCGTCATATGTCAGCTTTTGGATTATTAGATCAATGACGCGCTTTAGAATTTCGTGTAGGGATTTCGGTGTTTCGATTCGATTTTGTCAAAACCATTCGCTTTCTTGGACTTTTCTTGGACTTTCTTGGAAATAGAGAATTACTACTAATGAAAACAAAAACCAATCTTCGTTTTTCATAGATCAATAAAACGATTGTTTTTGCATTATAGGTAGGGCTGCCGCGCGAGTACCCGAGTACTCGCGAGTACTCGACTCCATAAATTACTCGTGTAATTACTTTTTAGTCGAGTATTCGCATGCTTCTACTTCCGGTCGGAAAATTGAAATTTCTGATTCCAGTTTTCCACTAATTGACATCATGACATCTCATAGTCTCATTCTTAGGCAGTCAGACGCCAGTAGCTGCCAGACGGCTTTCTGTGGCCTGCATTTTATTTATTGTTGTGTAACAGAACACCAAAAAGTGTCTGTTTCTTTGGCTATTGTCTTTATTGATCCCAAATTACAAAAACAGGCAACTTCATGGGTTTCAATGGAGATAGATATCCGTAAAGGACTCAAGTCTCGTAGGCCTAAGCAGGGCAGAGTTGTCTACGGTTCCAATCGACCCGTGGATCGGGTGGGGTCGGATCGGGTCACGAATGTCTGTAGATTAGGCGGGTTGGATCAAGATCCTGGCGGGTATCACCTCGCCTACACAAAGAAGTGTTGAGCTAATTGTTAATCCCGGGCCAGTGACCAACTCAAGCAATGACTTTGCAGCCGCCAGGCTTGTTGTAGGCGCGGTATGATCGATAGCAGGGAGAAATACACCCTCTAAGCGTTTCTTTAGAGAATGAGGCTCAGTGGAGTTTCGGCTTTAATCAATTTTATGCAGCATTACAATTTTAAAAATGCAAGTGCTGTTAGTGTTTTATTTCTTCATACAGTAACAAATTTAGGCTGTTAACTAAAGACTAAAGCTTAAAAAATAATTAGCATATGATAAAATCAAAGTCTTATGATTGTCTCGAGCTATTTTGCCTTTGCAATGGGGAATAGAGAGCTCAGATGTACGCATGCATGGAGAAGGGGTGTACGAATTGCACGCGGTGCACAAGGGAAGGGGGTTCCGAAAATCCGATTTCATTGCGTAGATGTACGTAACAATGGATAGGCCCTATTTACAATATTCATTTTTCACCAGATCAGCGCAAAAGCCATTTCACGAATATATTCAATAAAGCAGGAAAAATCAATAGTTTTATGATGTTAGAGCTCATACGTATTGTATTTAAAGCCTATTTCTTATTAATTGCTGAAAGATGTTTTGGTTATCTCCAGGTAAAAAGGAAACCACTGTCGTTTATGTCATTCCAAAACATCTGGAACCTCATCATTGTCTGTCTTGAGTTTCATTTAATATCCCACTTGTTCTTGCAAATTCTGTCTTAAGCTTGTGATTGATACCTTGTTCAGTGCATGTCCGAAATCTATTGAACTGCTTCGCACAATTCCTCTGCTTGTATAGGCCTATATATATTGCCTATCACAACTAATCAGAATGGAGCAGAAGCATATAAAATGCATAAGTGCATTTAGTTTTAGATGCATGGTTCTGCTCGCGAAGGCCAGCTGGCTGTTGGGCTTATTCGTTAATACCAAGTTGTAGACTGCCACTCAAGTTTCGTTTGCTTCAAAGAGCTTAGTATATTTTAATAGAACATAGATGTATATATATATATATATATAATGTAACCAATCTTCATGCTACTTAAATTAAATCATTTTATTGACATTGGTTTTAGGTTCCAAGCGAGAACGAGGAAAATTAAACCCCAAGAAAACGTCAACTTAAGAGAAACCCAGGCTAACAGAGTGACTCAATTTGCGATAATGGTGAATGGATGTTTATAGGCCTATTATTTGGGATCGTGTTAGCTCAAAGCAACTGCTATTCCATTTTTTGGGCTCAAAGAAACAGCTAAAATCAAACTTTGTTAGTATCATTCGTGTGATTTTAGTTCAGATACTAAATATCATATGCCAAGAGATATTCGTATGTCCTGTTCGGTTTCAAAAATCTAAAAATGAGCGATTTTGTGGCCATTGAAACAGGCTGTGGACTAATAAAATACAGTATTTCCGATCTGGCGTTGTTGTCTACGAAACATATGCAATTCGAATACATTTATGTAGTTCTGATCCGTCAGGTGATAAAAACTTGTCCGGGGACAGAAAAATAGAATCATCAAAATGTACTGCGAAATGCAACAGCAATTAATGACAATTGAAAGCCGCTGAAATAGCCATTACTACACTAATTGTCAGATTTGAAATGCATTCATTGCCAAAAATTGAGATTATTTCCATTGATATTAGTTATACGATGAATATACCAGAATGTATCGTTACACGTCATCAACCCGTCATTCAGTTGTTAACCAAAACAGTGCATGATGTTTAATCCCGGATGATAGCCAATACACCAGCATTATATTTGTCCGAGACATGAATCTGCGTTTTGCAGTGACGGCCTAAGCAATGAGAAATGTTTAGTTCATTACCTATTTGTGGGTCATTTATTGAGCGTAATGAAATTTGAGTGTGAAATGTGACACTTTTTTTGACTAAATACTTGAAAACTGTCAATTAGCTCAATTAGGCCTACACTTTCGTGACATCGGTAGATTAAGAATTAATTTTCAGTTTACCTTAATAACCACGATCACAAAACAGCGATCGTCAAAACCGCGATTACAAAATGGCGATGCACAAAATCGCCACTGTTTCAAAATAGCAGTCATGAAGACAGCTTTTTCAATAAGCTATACGTAAAATGAAATTTATTATCGTCATATTTACTAAAACATTATTTCTACCAATAAAACTGCTAGTTTGCAAGCAAGAAACTATACTTCCATTAATCCAGCCTCAGTTTTCAATAAAATAATTTAATCATGAATCTAAACTATAAACCAAAGCTCACTGTTTCATTGGAAAGCATTTTCACACTAAGTTTCAAATTGGGATGTATGTTTGAATATCGTGAGCAAAAACATCTCACAAATTTGTACATTGTCGCTGATGAAAATACGGTTTATGGTGAAACTAGAAGTCACTTTGATGAAAATATAACTTGCATTTATCATGGGCATTAATATTAAATGTCATACCCGGTAGGCTATACAACATTATTGTATATAACAGCGATGGAGCGATATGTTAAAATGCGTAGGCCAACATAAGCAACAAAGATTTACTCTTCTAAATACACTTTCTAGGCTAATGTCATTGTTCATAATTGAACCGATTCATGTACATGAATTGATTCAATTATTAGCAATTACCTTATCCTAGAAAGTATATTCTAATAATAATTATTGTGACTTTTTACTCGCATTGTGAGTTTCATAATGGAGGTGGCGAACACAGTTATCAAATCACACTTCTCAAATGTGACATCACAGAGCTGCCACCCCACGACACAATTTTGCAATAGCACTGTTTGATAATATCTTCACATATACAGACTACATTGACTAGTTATGGACCGTCCATAAACGACGTTCTGCAATTTAGAAAAATTGTTGCCCTACCCCCATCGTCACACGCCGTCGCAAAAGTCCATACCCTTCTCAAATGTGACATCACATAGCTGCCACCCCACGACAAAACCAGATGTCCACAACGTTACATGAAATTTTCTTACAATTACCAATAAAGTAATCATAACTATTTAAAAGACTAGCTATTAACTATTAATATTTTAGTTCACATTTCAATTGCAACTGGCACTATTCGTTCTAGCTGTTAACCCGTCAAATAATCACGGGTCATACTTGAGTTTACCGTTACTATAGTAGTGGTGAAGACACTGACGCAGAGCTAATATAGGCCTACACATTAATCAAACGAAGCGATCGACGAACTGTGCGTCACCTACACTGCAAGTTCGTAGCGCTCAATACTAAAATGCAAAAAAAATACATGAATTTAACGTTAATAACTGCCTTTATACTTGCATAGACTCGAATAAAAAAATTTTGAAACGCGAATCGAACGTTTATTTACAGTGACTTTGCGCTCCATGCTGGTCAACTTACATTTGCGCTGCAAATATTTAGACCAACTTCTGCCCAATCACGCGATTTTGCGCTACAAACATTTAGGTCAATTTCTAATATTTAGGTCAACTTCTGTCCAATCATGCGTCTTAGATTTAACTTCTGACCAATCACGCGCATTACATAAGACGGACAAAGCACGTGACTTAGGTAATAATATAGATAGGTACTTGAATATTGCAGAACGAAGAAATATGGGGAGAGTATAGTAATTACAATCATTATGTATTCTACAAAAATGAAAGATGAGGTAGAATCATTGCAATAATTTAAAATCTTCATTAACAATAACTCGAAACGGTCCAACCTTTATGCTTCTCCAATCTCCCACGGCGAAGCAAAATGCTCCTTCCTGGAATAAATAGGAATGCATGGATTTCGACCAAGTTTACATATGAGAAATAAACTTTGACAAGTTACCCAGAAGACGCTGACAAAGTGGTACCCAGAATGGATATAATCCCGCTGTTAGGATCACCAAATTTTTTATCAACCAGCTACAATAGGAATGGCGGGAAGCGTAATAGAGTGATAACTAGGTCAATATTACATAGTTAATTAAGAGAGTGCTCCAAAGTAGACAATCGAGAAAGATGAATGTTATTCGATAGCATCTTCACGATGTCTACTGCGAAGAAGTCAACAAGGTAGCCCTCTCAGCGGATGACGACAAACGAGTAATTTTGGGAGATGGTATTCACACTTTAGCATGTGGTCATTATTTCCAATATTTAAAATGAGCACCAAACTAATCGATGTCGAAGGCTTAAACACTACCAAATATAGCTTTGTCGAGCGTATATCTAATTGAAGCGGCAAAGAAACTAAATATAAATTATTTCAGAGGAGTATTTCGACGAGACGATTTGCCGAAAAGACCGAGAGCGAACGAGTGTGGCATACTCAATCTTGACGATTCTGATGACAGACGAACACATTGGACGTGTTGGATCAAGCGTGCCAATGATAAGATTTACTTCTACAGCTACGGACTTCCTCCTCCTACGGAATTGATAAACTATCTACTACGACCTATGTACTACAATATTGAACGAATTTAACCCAATATTCCTGATACAATGACTCAAGTAACTAACAGTATATGGAACAAGGTAACATAAAGTAACATAATATAACCACTAATTCTTAACTAGAAATATTAACAATGAACAGTAGGCCTAACTAGCACCAGGCAGCAACATTGTAGGCTACAAACTGAGGAATTACAAAATCATGTTAGGGGAAGCACATGTTATATTAAATTTACTATTAATCCAATGTGTTAAACAATGCTCCATGTTAATGAGACTAGGAGATAGCGTTTAGGATAGAACATTTGAGATCGCTTTTAAATCGACTATAATTAGGTTCATTTCTCTAAAGGTATTGCGTTCCAAACTAGTGTTCCAGTGGCTTTAATGGAAAATCTTCGTGTATTAGTTCTAGATGCTAGGACACGGTATCCAGAGGATCCTCTGGTATCACGGGAATGGACATCTGAGCCTTGAGAGAAATAGTTACGGAATGTTCTGGGGAGAAAGTGATTAGTAAACCGGTAAGCAAAGAGGCCAATTTGTAATTTTGTGATCCGAGTAATGGTTAATGATTCGGTATATTATGTTATCTTTTACTAAAAATCCGACACCACCCCCATAACGTCCATTTCGAGCTTTATGAATAAAGTTGTAATGTGGAACTTTTATAATTTGTTCGAGGTCAGTGTGCAGCCACGTTTCAGTAACTGCTAAAACTGTTACAGGCAGTTTATCGAGTAGTATCAATTCGAAGCTTGGAGAGCGTTTCAAAGCGTTCCTCAATACCCTGATAGTTGGCTCTCTAGTTCAGTAACTAATGTTTGGATTTAGATCAAATACCCTATTCCTTCGTCAATGTCTAGATTTTTCATCATCGCTGAGATACAGCAGGCCGACCAAATTACTAGTTGGAAAGTTCAAGCTAGTAACGGTAAAATAGTATTTACGGATATTCTAATCCCCAAAACGGATGACCTCGATTTGAATAAATTTACGTTTCCCGCTTCATCCAATTACATGTATTGGAGATTTGTTCTTCTATCCATGAGCCCAGGTGTCTCTTACACTGGTATCAGCATGCTACAGTGGATTCCATCGCTTGCCGATACCACACTTGGGAAAAACTGTAACGTCGGTTATATCCAGAGATTATCTTCAAATTCTTGAAATTACGGTTTTGTAGCTCTCACCGGTTCTACATTAGGAAATAACAAAGCCTTCAATGCGTTCAAAGACGAAGGAGAATGGGTGTCTAATGATCCTGCTGGTCCTACCACGTGGATATCTATCATGTGCCGAACCGCAGTGAGAATCTGGAAAATCGGCTTGAAAGGAAGGAATAAAGACACAAAAAGGATATACGAATGGCGGATAAAAGCATACACTGCTTCAAGACATTGGGCTATTTTATACGAAGCACCAAATCCCAGTTATTTAGGAAGTAATTATCAAGAATTTGAAATCGATGCGGGTGGAAAATATCAGTTTTATGACTTTCATTGCCCCAGAGCTGAACCAGGTAAGTTAGGATTAAGCGTGATGCAGTTATTTGTGTACGATGATTAGAAAATATTTTCTATTTTGGTTTTAAGAAAATACTTTCTATATAAAAAGGAAAATGATTTCCACGCAGGAACCACGATTAAACATCCAGATACAATAAAATTTGAATTCACGAAAAAGACGAGCAACTTTGGCCAGCGAATTAAGATAAAATACGAATACCTGAACGGCGTCGAAGGTGATTTTCGTGTCCAAACTCCGAAATTAAAACGTCGGGAAATTTAACCAGATCATGCATTTGGGGCCACATAGATTGATGGCTACATTATACCGGTAACGTTGCAAGATAAGTATCCTGAGGTACATTGCGCCACAATCGAAATGTTTGTAAGAATTTTGGAGCGTGTTCAAGGGTATCTGCTCGATCCCGTCACGAAAGAGGCTTTGAATAATAAATATAAGATTTGCAGGTTCATCGAATGGGTATTTTATACAATCGAGATGACGGTGACACGATAAAAATGTTCCCGAAATTGTTAACAGCATATGGAACAACGGATATAACAACTGAATTTTATGATTTTTATGATAATCCAATCGACCCTCAAACACTAATATCCACTCTGTGTAATATCGTGCTAGATATGGCATGCAGTATATTCATCGGAAATAAACCGTCCCTTCAATTAAGAGTTGACGATGTCTTAGTAGAAAGAACTGAAGTGCGAAAGCGGGAAAGACGTTTATTTGCCAAGAATCTCACGACCTCAAGAAGCAGAATTAACTAGCTAGGTGCTGATTATTTTCAATGACTATTCTCATTGAAAATTTAAACCACAGGTTCAATAACTTCACTATCTCCGTATATCACGATATACGGCATGATGTTGTATTCCGGTTCCGTTTCAATCTTCGTTTCATAAAAGTAAATGTCTTGTTCGTTTCCAACTTGTCATGCAATGACCACTCGAATACGCTCATGTAATACTCTTTCTCATCCGGTGCCTCTCCCGTAATTAGGTAGAAATAGCCTATCGAGCCGTACAGATGTTGCTTCGTTTTAAGAGCTGTTTACAGACGGCTAATTCCAGGGACTTCCAGATAACATGAGTCCGGAGACAAATGCTTCCAATTTTAGGTAGGGAATATTTTTGTAGTCTTAGGGGCGATATCTTTAAGTCTTTCTGATAACGTAAGGTTATGCATTATATTTAAAAACATAAATGACAAAATGAATTTTATTCACAGTTTCAGACTATGAAACAAGTTCACAGTCTATTACTACAACAAAGAACCGGTAACATATTCACATTGCATACTTATTCTCTTGTTTCCGGTTCCTGCTCCCATCTGCGGTTGTATGGGTTGTTCACTTAAGATCTAAAGGGTGTTTCCAAAATAATATTAAATGAAGTAAATAGCGATGCCACGGTATCAGAAGACTGCGCTTCCTATATTAATTGTGACTTTTAACTCGCATTGTGAGTTTATTATAGAAGTGGCGAACACTGTGCAAATGGAGCAATAGCACAGTTTGATAATATTTTCAAAATGCCCTACGGACTGCATTGACTAGTTAGAGGCCGTCCATAAATGACGTTCTACAACTTAGGAAGATTGTTGCCTCTTCCTCCTATCATCACACACTGTCGCAAAGTCATGCCCTTCTCAAACATGACATCACGGAGCTGCCTCCCCAGGAAAACCGGATGTCCATAACGCTATATGCAAATTATCTTATATCGTAATTTCATGTATAACCATAAAAACCATTTGATATTATACTGTAGAACAAAGAAATATGGGAAGACTATAATCATTACAATCATGATGTATTCTACGAAAATGAAAGTTCAGGTAGAATCATTGCAATAATTTAAAATCTTTAATATCAATAACTCGAAACGGTCCAGCCTTTATACTTCTCCAATATCCCACGGCAAAGCAAAATGCTCCATCATGAAATAAATTGGGAGAGCTTGGATTTCGTCATCCTGTGGCTTGGATATTTAATTCAATTCAGCTTTTTTCTGTTTATCTAAGAGTGTAGGATGTCGCCTGTACCCGCGTCCACTTACTTACAATAAACTAACAATATATCTGCCAAACTATGTATATAAGCTGGATTAGATATAAGAATAGGTTGTAGAACTGTTGGACACACGTGCGAAAGGGATGGGCAATTTGACTATTTACACTGAATCGTTCGCTAGCTCTTTCTCTGCTCGGACTACCGAGCCATCGATCCGAGCGCCAGCCTAACCCGGAAGTACGCCGACCCAAACCGGACGAAGGAAGTCGCCATCACCAGACTCCGGCTGAGCCACTGCCTTCTCAACACCCAGCTGAAGCAGTGGAACCTCCATCCGACCGGAAGCTGTGACGAGTGCGGTGACGTCCAGGAAACGGTCCTCCGCATCCTACTGGAGTGCCCTGCGCAGGTGGGCCTCCAGGACAAACTCATCCGAAGTGCGCGCGGGAAAACTGGATCTTCGACCTGCGAACCACTCTCACCCAACTGCCAGGACATCGTCTACAAGTGGCTAGAAGTATCCGGAGAAGGCTGAAGTGGCTATTAAACAACTTCCCCGGCTAACCCAGGCGTGCCTTGCGCCTGTGAGCAACGAAGGATACGTGCTAACGCAGGCGGTTCTTGCGCCTTAAGCAAGGAAGGATACGTGTCATGAAGACCATGAAGAGGGCGAGACAAACCAGACAACCACGCTAACACCTGTCATGTTGTTGTTGTTGTCTTTCAGATTCCGCCAAGACCCGGACGACGAGAGACAACGCCAACACAAGACATAACGAACGAAGAAACAAAGAAAGGAAGCCAGAAAACAAACACTGAACAATTATATAAAAATTAGCCTAATGACTATGAACCTTATTCATCTTAACCATACTGTATGCATATAGCCGAGCCTGATGCATATCATCCTTGTTATAGATGCGTCGTCAAGTAAATTTACATCAGTCAGTAGCTCTTTCTCTTATGCTGTTTAGCCGAGCTGACGACAACAGTTCTGATGCGACAGACTGTGGGTACGGATCGTTGCTTCGGTATTGGGTATTTGGTATTCGCCGAGGACATTATTTGGGGAGCCATGGTTTCATTTATGTCTGCTATTAGGCGAGGAGCAATGATTCGGTCGTCCTTACGTTTTGTTCTAGACTAGTCTTAGCTAGACGTTCTCTGCTTTCGGTTTAAGGTCTATGACACCTAACCGAACTGCTTTTGTTAGGGAATTAAGTGTCAGAATTCACGTGAATGTGAGCCCTTTTATTGTCAGGTTGTATGCCATATTTGTGAAATTGTTATGCTTACAAGTGAGCTACAGCTAATGATAATGTGTATATTGAATAAAACACGTGACACAAACAAAACGGAAAGCTCTTTTAATGTGTGAAACATATATAAAAGTCAAATTGTATGAAACCAGTAATACACTAGATCAATGTGTATCGCATATTTCATAAAAACATAAGATATAATACAGATTCAGTCAGACTAGTGAAGAAATTAGTGCAATCACAGCAATAATTACAACAATTAGGGGTTTACAGAACTTCTGACTTGATAATACAATCCACTACTTCTCTCGTTAACAGCAGCAAAAAGACTTAACAATTATAGGTTCAAAGTGATGTGACAGATTACTCATCATATGAACTTCGTAAGCGTGGATGTTTATTATAGCTGTCTGGAAGAATTTATACTCACTTATTGTCATAACCAAAAAATGTCATTTCCACATTTACTGTATGCATAGATCCGATTGCTAAGCATTGTTGCCCTAACGCTTTAAGCTGCCATCGGGATTAACCTGAAATCGATATCAAGTTACTCGCCCCTGTAAGTTGAAATCGATTTCAAGTTACCCATGACCTTAGATCTTACCTTAGTTCGTCCTCGTGATGCTAGCGCATTGGGCGACACAGCTCCTCCACACTCCTCTGTCCCTGGCAGCCTCACTGGCCTCCTCCCATATCATTCTTCCGTTGCTGAGATCCTTTGAGACCGTGTCCTTCCAACACTTTCTTGGTCTTCCTCGTTTTCTTCTCCATCCATTTGTGACTCAGTTCATTGCCTGTTTCGGGATTCTTTATTCGTCCAAGCGATGTATATAACCCAGCCATCGTAGTCGTGTCCATATTATTACCTCCATTTTCTCCATACCCGTTCTTCTTCTAATCTCCTCATTTTTTATTTTATCTCTCCATGTGATTCCTAGGGTCTTTGTCTGCCATCTGTGACGTGCTGCCTCCAGTCTCTTTAAATTTGCAGCAGTCATAGGCCATGTCTCAGAGCTGTAGAGTAACGTTGTCAATACCATAACCTCGTATAGCCTTAATTTGATGGAGAGGCTTACGCCTATGTTCCTCCATATGTTGTTAAGCCTTCCAACTCTTGCACTGGCCCTTCCAAGTCTGCCCCTCATTTTCTTGTCACAGCTGCCGTCATTTGCAATGACACTTCCAATGTAGCAAGAATCCTCTACTTCGCTACATCTTGTGTCGTCTCCTGTTGTCCAACTTTCAGAAGTTTTGTTTGGCCGCATTGATATGTTGTACAATAACTCCAGCTTCTGCTTCTACTCTATTAGTAAGTTCAATCATCCCATTAAACGTGTTTTTAAGGAGTGCAATGTCATCCACAAAGTCCAAATCGACAAGCCCTTGAGTGTCCTTCTATTCTATTCCATGGATCTCTTCATTTGAGCTTTTTCTCATTATCCACTCAAAACCTAGTAGGAATAATAGTGGTGACAGTACACATGCCTGGCGTACTCTGGTGACAATTTCAAACGATTCTCCGATTTCTCCATCAATTCTTACGCCGCACCTGCTTTCTTTATAAGGGTTTTCAGCGGCCGTCGCAATGTTTACCCGTGAAACGCCCTCCAAACAACATTGTTTACAGCAGTTGGGAATTGGACAAGCTGGTGCATTTCACCAAAACACTAGTCAAAACACCAACTTATAGGTTATCATACATATTGGTAACCTACCCTAGGTCGCAAAATTACCAAAACCACAACAACCAAGACCATAGATCAAACACCAACCTATACCTCTCCACGAAATTGCCGATCCGCCCTCATTCGTGCACAGGTCTAGGTCTTTGGTAAAAACCTAAAGAAATTGGTAAAAATGCGTATAATTTCCTAACAGTTTCGAAACAGCCGGAAATTCCCAACAGTTTGGAAGAGTCAGCGGTTTCATCGCGTCGTTGCCACCAAGTCCTCATTATCGACCCAAGAATTACATGACTGAGGATACCCAGACCATTTCACCAGCGACTTGTCACCACGTTTCCTGATTATCTTTTCTATTCTAAATATTTCTTGATTAGTCTTCTGTAGCTCCTGTTCATAAAATGAACCCTGTATTTCTTCACCATTATAATCGGTAATATTATAAGTGGGAGGAACCGTGTACTGAATCTGTGAAATTGTAAAAACCTCCTCCTCCCATCTCGGTGTATAACCCTTTTCAAAAATGTTCTTATTCTTCGTTATTCTAACTTTATCGCCTACCGAAAACTTAGGTATAACGGATTCCGAGATCTCGTCACCGTACAAATTCAACCACACTGCCTTCTCATTCACATTCACACTAACTTTAGATGTCGTCATTTTAATAGAACTATGCCTAGCCTTATTATAATTACTAGCCATTTCTCCCAACACAACGATATATCTTCTGGTTGAATTAGCAGTAAAGTACTTAAAAATTTTTCTCTCATCGTTCTATTCCATCGCTCGACGACGCACGATGTTTCTTCATTCTCCGTAGAATGCAACTCAACCAATTTCTTAACATCTTTATTATAAAATTCCTTACCTTTATCCACCCACACCTTATCCGGTTTTCTGCCACTATTCGTAAGTATCTTCACGAAACCAGCAGCCGTAGATTTTTCACTCTTATCATTTAACGGAACGATCCATCCGTACTTGGAAAAGTACGGTTAACAAATATTTCACGCCATCGTTATCTTTAGCAAAAGCCTGCATATCGACTAAATCGGCAACCCAGATTTCATCGATGCCGCCAACGTACACCTTCCTTTTCGAAAACGCCTTACAACAGGATTGTGTAATTCTTCAGCTAGTTGATCGGTCTACTTCAAAATATCTTTTAGTTTTGGGCTTTTTAAAAATCGGCTATGCCCAGGCCCTATTAGAGGGGGACCAGGCGGGCCACTTCGCCCGAGCCTCTGCCTACAATCAAGTTAACAACGCCGGTTTCACTCATTATACCTAGATCACATTTGTAATTTGTTTGCATTTCTTTGGAGGTTCAAAAATGTGATTGACGAAGATTTATTGTCGGCTGCTAAGAAATGTCAACAGCTTTATGATAAAAAAACCTCTCGCAGAATCTTGGAGACGAGATGTTAGAAGAGTTCATGGCACTAATTTCAAAGAAGAATGCAAACCGACAAACCTGAAAGATCACATACTTGGACTTGGTCTATCTGCGGTGCTTACTAATGTCACTAATGCGCTACATATTTTCATCAGTATTCCAGCATCAGTAGCTTCTGGTGAAAACACTTTCAAAGTATTGCAGCAAATTAAACATAACCATCGTTCAACAATTGAACAACAACGGTTGAATGGACTGAACAATGCTTGCTTTGTCATAACATAACTGTGATAAGCCTATTGCACAATAAACAGATTTCTCAAAAAAAGAATCATTTGCGAAACAGAAAGAATGAAAAGCATTTGTTAAACAAAAATGATTAAATCAAATTTTATCTTGGATGTATTTCAGTTTGATCTATAAATAGATATACGTTACCAATTGTAATTTTAAAAAAGAGGAAGAGTGACGGACTGAGGGATCTACATTTTTTACATGGCCCGGACCTCCACGAGCCTCTGAAAGGGCTTGGCTATGCCTAAGCCAAGGCTCGCTTTAGCCGAAGATATTGGCCCGACTAAAGATCTGTCTATATGCTCCCGTAAACTAGGATTAGGAATATTATTCAATTCATTGATCATTGCTTTATCGACAACATTCCTGGACGCCGTATCCGCATGCCGGCCGTATGCCAAATCGTGCCGATACGCGGCGTCGTCGACTCTATCAACGGGTTTCGGCCAATCTTTAGGAGTTTCATCGGGGTTCAATCTCAAATCTAGCCTAGTACTGGGGCCAGTAAACGAATGTCCCGACAAGTGCATCTCGTCCAGAAATTTTGCCCACGGTAACCTAATGCCACTCATAACTGAATTTAGAAACCCAACTAGTTCACCACCTTCAGAAGATTTCACAAATTGCTTCTTTGTTTTTTCGCAAACACCGCACGCGCCTATAAGCATTGGCCTTCCATTCTTCGTCACTAGTACTAGTTTTACATTTAATGCAATACATCTTTTTTAAATACAGTATATTTAAAATGGACATCAAGGATTTATCGTTGAATGACGCATTATCGAAAAGATTCAATAGTCCTCTTTTGCCAAGAAGTGTAAGAGGGTTAGGCTAATCGTAGAGAAGTCGGGATGCGGCAAGACGACTCTATTGTTGAACTTCCTTCTAAGACCCGGATGGATAGACAAAGACAATCTGAAAGTATTTTGAAGATCTCTCTTTCAACCAGAGTATAAAATTCTCAAGAAAGCATTCGAAGAAAAAATACCGAAAGAATCCGTCATCCGATTATTCGATTGCCAAGACATGATCATGGGGCTAAATGTTTCACCGGCATTCGTAGTTGAGGAATTGGCAAAACACTTGGAAAAAATCTGACACATCTTCCAAATTCTTTGAAACATCGGAAGTCGTGCCAGACCCGAGAGACTTGAAATGGGATAAGAAGAACCTAATGATTTTCGATGACTTACAGTCAGAAAAGCAAAATAAATGCGAGACTTACTACATCCGAGGAAGGCATGGTAACGTCGACTGTTTTTACCTCGCACAAAATTATTTCAAACTACCGAGACAGACTATCAGATCGAACGCAAACTTTATATGCCTGCATGTTTCCCCAAGACCTGAAAAATATTAATCACATCTACAACGACTACGTGAGTACCCACATGCCTAAGGAGGAGTTTAGAAAACTATGCAAAACAGCGTGGAAGCCACCCCACGGATTTGTCGTGATTGATCAAACGAGTAAACATAACCATGGCCGGTATAGACGCGGATTCGACGAATTCTGCATTCCGTCGTATAAAATATCTTTACGCATTTTGAAAATAGAATCACTTCTCGAAAAGATCGCGACAAACACTGAAAGGATGACACAATACACTGAGCCAAAGTCGTCGCTTTACATCTTTGGCCTACTCAGTGAAAATGGTTCGCGAATAAAAACACGATTCCATCCGTTGATGCAATTTGACAAAGGCAAAAAGTATTAGATGGCCCTAGTCAATCTCGAAACATATTTTTTCCCTAACATCAGCCCGACGAACAGCAACTTTACCTATTAGCCGAATACTGGCCAGATGTGGGTTACAATTGTCATCCCGAAGGTTGCTATGAAATAACCGATATTAACGAATGCGTACAGATAGTCATAAAAGAAAACGAGCATTATGATATGGTTAACGAAGAATACAACATTAAGAGAGAGCTAAAGAGCAATGCGCTGAAGACTGTTGTACATTTAGCGGAGAATTACATGGTTGATTTTTGGGCGTTTAATTCTATCGGAAAAGTCCTCGGTTTCAACAGGCGGCGCTATACAGGGAGTTCCTAGAATCGGAGAATATTGTAGACATAATGAGTGTCAGTAATATGAGGGTAACGAGCGATATCATCGGAACATCCTATAGTAACGGAACGACTGATAACATAATTTATTTCTTTTTCACGAATGTAGGGCCGGGCTACAAGATTATCGAAACGCCGTGGAATTTGATATATCTCCCAGTCACCCTATCCACGATATCGACAATGGAAACGATTCTCACCGATCAAAATGGTCAGCAGATTAATCTACGAGGTGAGGAATTATCGATAAGGTTTCGTATAAGAGATTCTTAAAAGTTTTCATTGCTATATAAAATGCGTAGATACACGAATGTCAAACTTAATATTTCAGAAGGCCAAAATGACAAACTCAAAAGATCGCTACAAGCAGGAACCGGAGTTAGTATTAGATTAGAGCACAATGATTTAAATGAAGAACACGTTTTAGCTCTTACTGCAGCCACAGGTCAATAAGTTGGCCAAAGCGTATCAAGGCGGAACGGGTTAGACTATAAAAATGAGTAAAAGGCAATTAAAACATAACGCAAAAGTCGAAGGTGGCTTTATCGGCGCCATATTACCGTTTCTAGCAACTGCCGGTAAATTCTTGCTATCGAGCAAATTACCAAGCTTAACAACGGGTGCGATAACTGGAATTGGGGCAGCAGCTGGGTCAAAGGCCAGAGATAAAATAAGCGGATCGGGTGGAGCGATATACCTTAATAGTCGAGGTAAAAACTACAAGATAGTGTAACAAGGGCATTGTCTTTACTTGAAGCCATGTCGCGGTTCTGGACTTGACGGTGCAGAAGAAGGCCTGTATCTGAAAATAGGTTCTGGATTCGTAAACGGCGAAGGGCTTATCCTAGGACCAGATTCACCGTTTTGAAAACATTCCGCTTCTCGGATTGTTACTTAAAAAATAGTAATTTTATTTAAAATGTCTCTATTTCCTATTCATAAAATGGGGTGGATGAAACCCAACATTGAACCAGTAAAAGAAAGAACACAACCGAGATGGGTTCGTTGGACTTTCAGTAAAGGGGTCAAGTATAAACCAATTAGAAAAAGGGGGTTTAGGATGGTCCTTTTTTTGCCCAAGAAGTAATAACTATTCAGCCGAGTGAGACGTAACTGTGCCGTTAAGCTTTGGTGTTCGAATAACAAAAGGAAAGTGTAGTAGTCTCGCCCAGTTAGGAAATAGGGTGTGTCCTGCTTAATAGTACCATTACCGGATTCGTGCAAGACATTTCATCAGACAGGATGATTCAGATTCATAATTTAAGTGAAACCGTAGTTGCCATAGACGAAGGAGATTCGTTATGTTCTATCGATTACGATTCAATTTTTAAAATATTCTTCGGTATTTAAAATGGAATTGAATAAAGCAGACACTTATCGCCTTCAGAAAATATCAGAAAATTCAACAAGAAACATTACGAGAACATGAAAAGAGAGAAATAATTTGTAAAAAATGTCAAAAGAGTGTTAAAGTAGTCGATGTGTTGGGAAGTCTGTTAGCCATTACATCTTCAGAACTCGGTGTATTAGGCGTAACTTTTCTAAGTTCCGTCCTAGCCGCACCATCTGCTACAATCGTGGCCAAATGCTATCAGCAGGAGCAGGAGCACTATGTCTGATAGGAACTCAAATCCGCCGAATATTACCGCTGCGGCAACAAAAACGTGCAAAGATCAAGACCATAGCTGAAGGGAAACTCAATTCAATCAGCGACCTTGCTTCGAAAGCCTTAGACGATGATATTACATCAGACATGGAATATTCGGTTATTCTAAGCGAAATCGAGAAATTTAACGAAATGAAAGAAGAAGTTAGAAGTAAAACCAAAGCCAACATAGATGAAACGAGGTTCATCGGGGAAGAGGCATTCAAAACGTATTGAATAAAGCTTAAATTTATGTTTTATGTTCATGTTTTATGTTAAAACATTCTCCAACAAAATAAGAATGTCGTTTCTAAAAATCAAGGACATAGCAAAAAGAGATTTTATCGTTGGAAATTTTCTCAAGATGAAAGACAATATTAAATAAGACTCATTTTCATAGAAATTAGGGACACAGAGCTGCAACGAGAATTGACAAAGGCGTAAAAACCAATTATCGACTCACAGTCTTGAATACCCAATTAGCAAGGCACTATAGAAGAGAGCTCTAAGGCAACAGCTGAAGCACTCCGAGTATTGCCAGCATCGATATCGACATCGTTGAAAGCAATTAAATTCCCGCAGTATCCATCGATAGAAGTGTTTGACGACGATGATCCAGTTTCAGATATTAAAATTTTGGAATTAGATGATTTAGCTACGAAATATTTAAAAGAATACACCTCGAACAAAAAGTCGACGGATAAGATCATTGGAATATACTCTAAAGGTGGCCAATTTTACATCGGAGACAGCCCAATCACGATTGAAGGAGATGATATATCTATTGGAGATCTCACATATAAGGGAACACTGGGACTGTGGGAGTTGTTAACTATGGTAAAGCCGGACAAGACCATATACGATAGAAACGATCTCAAAGATTTAAATGAGATTCTGGGGTCGACGAACGCCATTTGCCAACAAAATAATGCGAACAAACCTAGAGCATCTAGGAGCGAATAATGTAGAGAAATTATTAAATCCATATGGGACGCTACGGTAAAAGTCAACTCAACAGGTAAAACAGTTGTAGTTCTCCCACAAAACCCCAATGTGTTAGTGGAAATGCAAGATCAATGAATGGCTAGCCTCAGAGCGGGAAATACGGGATTGCGAAACGAAATAGTTGGCATCTGCAACGAGTTTCTTGGACAAAAGGCGATAGATGCGTTTCGATATAAAAAAATTAATGTTACAATTATAAAATGATTGTGGTAACTAAAAGAAGACTTACTAAAAGATACATCTTAGGAGGCGCTGGTATATTCGAAATAATATCAGGACTTTTTAAAAGACTGTTAGCGTCGAATGCGGCGAGACATGTAGCAACAACCGCACTGAATGATGGCAAAGACGCTGCAACGGAGATTGGAAAAAAGGTAATGGATGTTGGTAAGACCGTTGCCATCAATGCAAGAAAGCGATTGGTGGATAAAGCGGTGGCAAAAATGTTTAAACCACCATCACTTGGCCAAAAGAGCAAGGAAACGATAAATAGTTCAATCGGTGATGATGGAAATACAAAAACAAATAATTTACTGTCTGGTTAGGGAGGTGCCGTATCGATCCAATATCTGGTGCGTGGGTCTGGAATGAAATTGGCTTAAAATAAAATACTGCTATAATAAAAAATAGGCAATCAGATATTTTAAGATTTACCCACAATATTAATACAGATGAGGGAGTCGAGAGATACGAATGGGACGATTACGAACTAATCTAAAACGAATCTCAACAGCGCTGGGGAAATTTGAATAAATATCGAACTTCAAGATCTTTTCAGCCATCCATTCGAGTCATACCTGCTATTCAAAGGCAGAGTGAATAAAGCAGATGGAACGGCATACGCCAATGCCGATGCTGCAGCTATAGCAACAACGTACTCATGCACCTTTTCAGCAGAGTGTCGTATTCGCAATCGAATCAAGGAATCCAAAGCGTGTTTCATCTAGGACAGTCCACAACTATACTGGGGCTGCTGAAATATCCCAACGACGTTGCTCTTGCACAAGGACTTAACCAATTATGGACAACAGATACAGCCGCGACTGCCGTTTCTAGCCGACAACTCTGGATTCGCGATCAGACAGGCATTTCTCATTCAGAAACCAACATCAAAAGGTACATTTAGTTTTATCGTGCCTCTGAAGCACATTTTTGGATTCTGTGAAGATTACGACAAGATAGTGTACGGTATGAAACAGACTTTAACGCTCGTTGGAAAATCCGACGACGATGCTATTTTCAGGGTTAATGCTTCAGCGGCGGGAAAAGTCAACAACGCACAAATTTCGTGGTTTATGCCGCATGTGATTCCATCTGACATGATAAGAATGCAGCTGTATACAACGATTGAATCAAAGGCAACATTACCTGTAGCATATCGAGCTCATCATTGCGATGTATACCATAACAGTTCCTCAATTTATGACGTCTAGTTGGCGATTTAGTGTAAAGTCATCGCCTGAAAGACCGAGGTATATCATCGTTGGATTTCAGACGAATCGAAGCGGCAATCAAGAAGCTAATCCATCATGTTTCGATCATTGCGATCTCAAAAACATGTACGTGATCATGAACCAAGAAAGATATCCAGCTGTCGACTGCAACCCCTCATTCCCGAATCAACAGTTTTCGAGAGCTTACAGAGACGCGGCGACCTTTAGTGAGAAATTCTACCGAATGGATCAACTCGTGACTCAGAGTAACATCACCCCAGTCGACTACAAAGATTTACATCCGATATTCGTTTTCGATGTGGGTAAGCAATCCGAACGGTTAAAGTCGTTTGTTGTCTACATCAAGATCAATGCAACTTTCAATGCTGCGGTGCCAGCTGGAACGGAAGCTTACGCAGTTGTTCCTTAGTAGTCTACTGCTAGAAGAGAAGGCGCCAGTGAACGAGACAAAGGAAGTACTACCCAGGTATAAATATCTAAGAACGATTCGTAATAATCCGACAAGTGTCGAAATCTTTGGCAATGAAAGTCATAAAACTGATATTTTCCAACCGCATCGATTTCAAATTCTTGATAATTACTTCCTAAATAACTGGGATTTGGTGCTTCGTATAAAATAGCCCAATGTCTTGAAGCAGTGTATGCTTTTATCCGCCATTCGTATATCCTTTTTGTGTCTTTATTCCTTCCTTTCAAGCCGATTTTCCAGATTCTCACTGCGGTTCGGCACATGATAGATATCCACGTGGTAGGACCAGCAGGATCATTAGACACCCATTCTCCTTCGTCTTTGAACGCATTGAAGGCTTTGTTATTTCCTAATGTAGAACCGGTGAGAGCTACAAAACCGTAATTTCAAGAATTTGAAGATAATCTCTGGATATAACCGACGTTACAGTTTTTCCCAAGTGTGGTATCGGCAAGCGATGGAATCCACTGTAGCATGCTGATACCAGTGTAAGAGACACCTGGGCTCATGGATAGAAGAACAAATCTCCAATACATGTAATTGGATGAAGCGGGAAACGTAAATTTATTCAAATCGAGGTCATCCGTTTTGGGGATTAGAATATCCGTAAATACTATTTTACCGTTACTAGCTTGAACTTTCCAACTAGTAATTTGGTCGGCCTGCTGTATCTCAGCGATGATGAAAAATCTAGACATTGACGAAGGAATAGGGTATTTGATCTAAATCCAAACATTAGTTACTGAACTAGAGAGCCAACTATCAGGGTATTGAGGAACGCTTTGAAACGCTCTCCAAGCTTCGAATTGATACTACTCGATAAACTGCCTGTAACAGTTTTAGCAGTTACTGAAACGTGGCTGCACACTGACCTCGAACAAATTATAAAAGTTCCACATTACAACTTTATTCATAAAGCTCGAAATGGACGTTATGGGGGTGGTGTCGGATTTTTAGTAAAAGATAACATAATATACCGAATCATTAACCATTACTCGGATCACAAAATTACAAATTGGCCTCTTTGCTTACCGGTTTACTAATCACTTTCTCCCCAGAACATTCCGTAACTATTTCTCTCAAGGCTCAGATGTCCATTCCCGTGATACCAGAGGATCCTCTGGATACCGTGTCCTAGCATCTAGAACTAATACACGAAGATTTTCCATTAAAGCCACTGGAACACTAGTTTGGAACGCAATACCTTTAGAGAAATGAACCTAATTATAGTCGATTTAAAAGCGATCTCAAATGTTCTATCCTAAACGCTATCTCCTAGTCTCATTAACATGGAGCATTGTTTAACACATTGGATTAATAGTAAATTTAATATAACATGTGCTTCCCCTAACATGATTTTGTAATTCCTCAGTTTGTAGCCTACAATGTTGCTGCCTGGTGCTAGTTAGGCCTACTGTTCATTGTTAATATTTCTAGTTAAGAATTAGTGGTTATATTATGTTACTTTATGTTACCTTGTTCCATATACTGTTAGTTACTTGAGTCATTGTATCAGGAATATTGGGTTAAATTCGTTCAATATTGTAGTACATAGGTCGTAGTAGATAGTTTATCAATTCCGTAGGAGGAGGAAGTCCGTAGCTGTAGAAGTAAATCTTATCATTGGCACGCTTGATCCAACACGTCCAATGTGTTCGTCTGTCATCAGAATCGTCAAGATTGAGTATGCCACACTCGTTCGCTCTCGGTCTTTTCGGCAAATCGTCTCGTCGAAATACTCCTCTGAAATAATTTATATTTAGTTTCTTTGCCGCTTCAATTAGATATACGCTCGACAAAGCTATATTTGGTAGTGTTTAAGCCTTCGACATCGATTAGTTTGGTGCTCATTTTAAATATTGGAAATAATGACCACATGCTAAAGTGTGAATACCATCTCCCAAAATTACTCGTTTGTCGTCATCCGCTGAGAGGGCTACCTTGTTGACTTCTTCGCAGTAGACATCGTGAAGATGCTATCGAATAACATTCATCTTTCTCGATTGTCTACTTTGGAGCACTCTCTTAATTAACTATGTAATATTGACCTAGTTATCACTCTATTACGCTTCCCGCCATTCCTATTGTAGCTGGTTGATAAAAAATTTGGTGATCCTAACAGCGGGATTATATCCATTCTGGGTACCACTTTGTCAGCGTCTTCTGGGTAACTTGTCAAAGTTTATTTCTCATATGTAAACTTGGTCGAAATCCATGCATTCCTATTTATTCCAGGAAGGAGCATTTTGCTTCGCCGTGGGAGATTGGAGAAGCATAAAGGTTGGACCGTTTCGAGTTATTGTTAATGAAGATTTTAAATTATTGCAATGATTCTACCTCATCTTTCATTTTTGTAGAATACATAATGATTGTAATTACTATACTCTCCCCATATTTCTTCGTTCTGCAATATTCAAGTACCTATCTATATTATTACCTAAGTCACGTGCTTTGTCCGTCTTATGTAATGCGCGTGATTGGTCAGAAGTTAAATCTAAGACGCATGATTGGACAGAAGTTGACCTAAATATTAGAAATTGACCTAAATGTTTGTAGCGCAAAATCGCGTGATTGGGCAGAAGTTGGTCTAAATATTTGCAGCGCAAATGTAAGTTGACCAGCATGGAGCGCAAAGTCACTGTAAATAAACGTTCGATTCGCGTTTCAAAATTTTTTTATTCGAGTCTATGCAAGTATAAAGGCAGTTATTAACGTTAAATTCATGTATTTTTTTTGCATTTTAGTATTGAGCGCTACGAACTTGCAGTGTAGGTGACGCACAGTTCGTCGATCGCTTCGTTTGATTAATGTGTAGGCCTATATTAGCTCTGCGTCAGTGTCTTCACCACTACTATAGTAACGGTAAACTCAAGTATGACCCGTGATTATTTGACGGGTTAACAGCTAGAACGAATAGTGCCAGTTGCAATTGAAATGTGAACTAAAATATTAATAGTTAATAGCTAGTCTTTTAAATAGTTATGATTACTTTATTGGTAATTGTAAGAAAATTTCATGTAACGTTGTGGACATCTGGTTTTGTCGTGGGGTGGCAGCTATGTGATGTCACATTTGAGAAGGGTATGGACTTTTGCGACGGCGTGTGACGATGGGGGTAGGGCAACAATTTTTCTAAATTGCAGAACGTCGTTTATGGACGGTCCATAACTAGTCAATGTAGTCTGTATATGTGAAGATATTATCAAACAGTGCTATTGCAAAATTGTGTCGTGGGGTGGCAGCTCTGTGATGTCACATTTGAGAAGTGTGATTTGATAACTGTGTTCGCCACCTCCATTATGAAACTCACAATGCGAGTAAAAAGTCACAATAATTATTATTAGAATATACTTTCTAGGATAAGGTAATTGCTAATAATTGAATCAATTCATGTACATGAATCGGTTCAATTATGAACAATGACATTAGCCTAGAAAGCGTATTTAGAAGAGTAAATCTTTGTTGCTTATGTTGGCCTACGCATTTTAACATATCGCTCCATCGCTGTTATATACAATAATGTTGTATAGCCTACCGGGTATGACATTTAATATTAATGCCCATGATAAATGCAAGTTATATTTTCATCAAAGTGACTTCTAGTTTCACCATAAACCGTATTTTCATCAGCGACAATGTACAAATTTGTGAGATGTTTTTGCTCACGATATTCAAACATACATCCCAATTTGAAACTTAGCGTGAAAATGCTTTCCAATGAAACAGTGAGCTTTGGTTTATAGTTTAGATTCATGATTAAATTATTTTATTGAAAACTGAGGCTGGATTAATGGAAGTATAGTTTCTTGCTTGCAAACTAGCAGTTTTATTGGTAGAAATAATGTTTTAGTAAATATGACGATAATAAATTTCATTTTACGTATAGCTTATTGAAAAAGCTGTCTTCATGACTGCTATTTTGAAACAGTGGCGATTTTGTGCATCGCCATTTTGTAATCGCGGTTTTGACGATCGCTGTTTTGTGATCGTGGTTATTAAGGTAAACTGAAAATTAATTCTTAATCTACCGATGTCACGAAAGTGTAGGCCTAATTGAGCTAATTGACAGTTTTCAAGTATTTAGTCAAAAAAAGTGTCACATTTCACACTCAAATTTCATTACGCTCAATAAATGACCCACAAATAGGTAATGAACTAAACATTTCTCATTGCTTAGGCCGTCACTGCAAAACGCAGATTCATGTCTCGGACAAATATAATGCTGGTGTATTGGCTATCATCCGGGATTAAACATCATGCACTGTTTTGGTTAACAACTGAATGACGGGTTGATGACGTGTAACGATACATTCTGGTATATTCATCGTATAACTAATATCAATGGAAATAATCTCAATTTTTGGCAATGAATGCATTTCAAATCTGACAATTAGTGTAGTAATGGCTATTTCAGCGGCTTTCAATTGTCATTAATTGCTGTTGCATTTCGCAGTACATTTTGATGATTCTATTTTTCTGTCCCCGGACAAGTTTTTATCACCTGACGGATCAGAACTACATAAATGTATTCGAATTGCATATGTTTCGTAGACAACAACGCCAGATCGGAAATACTGTATTTTATTAGTCCACAGCCTGTTTCAATGGCCACAAAATCGCTCATTTTTAGATTTTTGAAACCGAACAGGACATACGAATATCTCTTGGCATATGATATTTAGTATCTGAACTAAAATCACACGAATGATACTAACAAAGTTTGATTTTAGCTGTTTCTTTGAGCCCAAAAAATGGAATAGCAGTTGCTTTGAGCTAACACGATCCCAAATAATAGGCCTATAAACATCCATTCACCATTATCGCAAATTGAGTCACTCTGTTAGCCTGGGTTTCTCTTAAGTTGACGTTTTCTTGGGGTTTAATTTTCCTCGTTCTCGCTTGGAACCTAAAACCAATGTCAATAAAATGATTTAATTTAAGTAGCATGAAGATTGGTTACATTATATATATATATATATATACATCTATGTTCTATTAAAATATACTAAGCTCTTTGAAGCAAACGAAACTTGAGTGGCAGTCTACAACTTGGTATTAACGAATAAGCCCAACAGCCAGCTGGCCTTCGCGAGCAGAACCATGCATCTAAAACTAAATGCACTTATGCATTTTATATGCTTCTGCTCCATTCTGATTAGTTGTGATAGGCAATATATATAGGCCTATACAAGCAGAGGAATTGTGCGAAGCAGTTCAATAGATTTCGGACATGCACTGAACAAGGTATCAATCACAAGCTTAAGACAGAATTTGCAAGAACAAGTGGGATATTAAATGAAACTCAAGACAGACAATGATGAGGTTCCAGATGTTTTGGAATGACATAAACGACAGTGGTTTCCTTTTTACCTGGAGATAACCAAAACATCTTTCAGCAATTAATAAGAAATAGGCTTTAAATACAATACGTATGAGCTCTAACATCATAAAACTATTGATTTTTCCTGCTTTATTGAATATATTCGTGAAATGGCTTTTGCGCTGATCTGGTGAAAAATGAATATTGTAAATAGGGCCTATCCATTGTTACGTACATCTACGCAATGAAATCGGATTTTCGGAACCCCCTTCCCTTGTGCACCGCGTGCAATTCGTACACCCCTTCTCCATGCATGCGTACATCTGAGCTCTCTATTCCCCATTGCAAAGGCAAAATAGCTCGAGACAATCATAAGACTTTGATTTTATCATATGCTAATTATTTTTTAAGCTTTAGTCTTTAGTTAACAGCCTAAATTTGTTACTGTATGAAGAAATAAAACACTAACAACACTTGCATTTTGATGAGTTCTTACTGATGTTTATTTAGCATTAGCTTTTATTTAACAGCTCGGACCAGATATGACCCGCTGTACAGGCCTACTAATTAACAATGATGCTAGCCGCACAAGGCAGGATTGTCAGTTAATCACAATCAACAGTTAAGTGGATAGGTACCACTTTGTTCTGACTATTAATTGATTAATTGTTCTGACTATTGTTCTGTCCATGAAAAGATTGTCGCGATGACAAAAGTGGAGAATATGATGATTTTGAAAAATCCTTTGATTTTGAAGATCCTGCTACTTTGGAGGATCCTGGTGACTTTGATTTTTCCTCTCACCATTTTAAATGAATTAACATGAAGCGCGGAATGTATGAATATGCAAACACAGAATAGGTATGCCTAGGTGAGAGAATCCTATTACCAAAGTTTACGTAACTGCGCTATTTAAAATAGGCCTATAATAATTGGAATGCCGTAGCGAGTAGTTCTGGAGTCGAATACTCGGCCGAGTAGCTTAGCGAGTAGTTGAGTACTCGTTTATACCGGAAGTGCTTAAAATAAGCTGCATGTCTTCTACTACAGACAATAGCACAGCGTAAGTTCTAACTAACGCTCTGACACACCAATAAAGCTAAATATCCAACAACAACAAGCTACTGAACAGGCAAAGAACGGACACTTTCTAGTATTCTGTTACACAACAAAAATGAAATACAGGCTACCGAAAGCCGTCTGGCAGCTAACAGACTGCCTAAGAATAAGACTATGAGCTGTCATCATGACATCTCATAGCTATTCGAAAACTGGAACCAGAAATCGCAATTTTCCGACCGGAAGTAGGAGCATGCGAGTACTCGAGTAAAAAATAATTCCACGAGTAAGTTTTGGAGTCGAGTACCCGTGCGGCAGCCCTACCTATAATGCACAAATATCATTTTATTGATTTATAAAAAACAAAGATTGCTTTTGGTTTTCATAAGTAGTGATTCTCTATTTCCAAGAAAGTTATTTCTTGCGAATCATAAAATAAATAGAATTCATTTATTGGCAGGTTCCTCAATTCATAAACCATTATTGACAATTCTGTCAAGAGTGTATTTGCAAGAGTTACAGATACAGATCTCCTAAATAAATGCATCACAGATGTTAAACACAAAAAATGCAGCATGACCAGAGCGAATGGTTTTGACAAAAATCGATTCGAAACACCGAAATCCTGCACGAAATTCTAAAGCGCGTCATTGATGTAATAATCCATTGCCCGAACGGTGGCAAACGACAGATATTGTGCTTTCTGGTCATTTACGTTATTTTTCTGACGATATTTTGGTCCGCATCGTGTCCATATTATTGTCTTTATCCTGTCGGTATCGCGTCTTTATCATGTCAATCTTTTGTCCGTATCTTGTTTTTAAATGATTGTAATCGGTTTATAGAAACGATCGAACCCGCATCGATACCATAAGTCGTACACCTTTGACGTGAGGTCGGTGATCGTTATCCCATATGACTGGATTTCACACTTCCTGAAGAATTTACGGAACTCATGAAACTGCATGTCGCTAGATGCAATAGTGTCCTGAATAATTCTCAACGCTGCCTCCTGGTGGAATACTTAATTTTCCTCTCATAGCTGATCAAACCCGTATGCCATTATCATAGTTACATTTGAAGATATCCATTTTTCTTGTCCATCGGAGGCAATGATATTTTATTTTGCTGGTGTACACCAATTTCATGGTTTTTACTTCGAATCATGGTTTTTCGTGGACGTAATGTTTTCGCTCGAGTTGAGATTCTTATACGTTTCTTTCTTTACTATCGTTCTTTGTATTCCTTTCGTTTGCTCGTATTGACCGATTCAATAATAGAATACCGTCTAGGGTTTAAGGCCCACAAATTCCGCTATTGACACTCCATTGCGCTCGTCTTTTAATTTTCCTACAACCTTCCTGTTCTTTGTTTCGTAGTATAGACCGCCTTGTTAGTATTCGGACTGGTCGCACAATTCTTTATTTGTTAGACTTTTCTCGTATTGATTATTGGTTTGTGCTTCAAGATGTAATTTTCTAATGCCGATTTCGGGTTCTTACAAAGGATCGTGTTTTTCGATTGTTGCTTCATCCACGGCGGCTGACTAATTTCTAGACCCCTTTAGTTTTGCAACTTTTAAACCCAGTGATACATATTTTTCGATTCCTGTAGTGCACTGAGCAGGCCTAGTTCCATTTTATCCACGGGATTCAAACCAGCTGCTTATTTTCAACGAACATGCCTTTAAACATGTTCTGATGGTTGTGCTGACATTGACATTGTTCTTGGACATTTATAGGCAAAGCCGTCCTCAGATAACATGGCGCCCTAGGCAGACATCTAAAAGATCGCCCCACCCCATTCTCGAACAGTAGAATGTTTGAAAAAATTGTGGGGTTTAGGACACACTACGGTTTTGTGCATGATAGGACAATTACTTCGGAAGGAGCAGAAGCTACAATGCAAATCAATTTTATTTTACGTGCAGTGTAGCAAAGAGAGCGGAATTCAAAAATAAATCTCCAAATTTCTAAAGCGCTACTTGAAAGCCAAGCGCAGAGCACCAGCTTATTCATGAAGGCTGCAAAATTACAAGTAGGCCTACGCAAGGAGCAATTACTATAATTAGGTTATATCAATATACTACATTTTTATGCTATTTAAAAAAATTATTTACATAACTTAGCCTACATTTTATCCAGTCGAGAGATATTTCGCTACAAATACAAATCATATTTATGCTGATGTAATATCAATTATATTGTATTTCATGATAATCAAGCATATATAAAGATATTGTTATCAGGCCTTTTTATTTTTATTACTGAGGAGGATATCAAAACAATGACTCAAAGTACCTTTTGTAAAATATGCACTATTTAATAATATAACCCGTCTTGCGTTTGCTTCTGCAAATTCACTACCAACCAATGTTAGGTCAATATCGTCTGCGATTTCTCTTTCTCTTGACAGGATTGACAGATTAACCAGACGATTCTGTGTCATTGTCGTCCGCGGATAAATTTTAATAAGTTTCAATTTCGAAAAGCTTCCTTCCTATGATGCCACAGTTACATTGAGGGTCAGAATAATTCTCAATGCAACAGTAAAGTTTCAAAAAATTAATTTGAAGTACAGCCCACTAGTTATTAATTATTGAATTACAACATCAATATGCAATGCGCCAAGAGCATAACCTAATTTATATAAGTGTTCAACTAATAAACGTATGAAATAAGAGAATTGTGAAATAAATGTGCTGAAGTTAAGTAGTAAATGTAGCATGTTATGGCTCTACTGGAATGTGGAATGCGCTCATTCGTATACGTCATATATACGCAATGTGAAGATTACTCATATGGGTAAAAAAATGATCTGACTACAAGTATTAGAGGTTAGTTATCTACGAGCACTCAATAAGTGTACAGCGTTGTTTAAGCATTTTTTTACTACAATGCTGTACTGTTAAATTCGTTGTACACAAGAATGTAGATATGACGTTTGCTAAATAAAGAATACACTTACTAACTTACTTATTAAATTGCTAACCGTTTATTATCGAGCGCAGCGTCAAGTCAGAGAGGTCGTCAAAACGGGTTGTCCGAATGAGGTCAAAGTCCGGCTGCCAGAGGGTGAGAGGATGCATAGTAGGTGCTAATGCGGATGTCGTTAAAAATCGGAAGGTGAAGGATCGAATTATGCGGGGTAAGAGTTCTTGAATCAACCCCAGGGTTGATAAAGGTCGCTGAATAATAATACAATGTATAATGCCTGTGCAACATTTCATGCTTGTATTACAAAGTGCATAATCACTGGATATTTTGGATCTATGCTGCTGCACTATATAGGATTTTAACCAACGTCGTAATTTTAGGAAAGGAGCGACTTAACAATGACATGATGCTGCACAGGTATTCTGGTAGTAGCTTGGTCTAGTAAGTTGTAACATGATATACTACTACACTATTCACTGTAGAATCGCTGAACCCCGAATCATCGAAAATTACATTGATAGAAGACAGCTTGAGTGGCCTGGGACTGATGTTCATTCACAGGGATAATGTACCACTGACCCCCCACCCATTCCGATAATAGGAGGGGGATTTGTGCACGTATACCGTTTTCAATCTTTTCCATTCTGCAAGCAAAACTATTTCAGATAAGCACACCCATTCCAAATTCATGGATCCGCCACTGAAGAAGCTATAGTTATTTAGTTAATTATATTAATGATTTAAATTTGATTGTGTTAAATTTCACATTTTGTGATTTTGTGAGAAATTCATTGTATTATAATTCTTGATTTAAATTTAATTGGCTACAATTCCAGTTTGAAAACCTGGAAACATCAGAGTCTGCAGTTTCGTGAAAAAATTATTATAATTTTATTCTTGATTTAAATTTTATTGTGTTTAATTCCATGTTTGCTATTTCATGAGAAATTGATTTTAAGATTATTTTAGAATTAAAATTTAATTGCCAATAAATCCAGAGTGAATTAAATTGTAAGGCCATTTTGTGAAGACTATTTTGTAAGACAATTTTGTGAAAAATTATTGTCATTTGTTTTTGTTGTTGATGTTTAAACAGATTCGCATCCATCACAATGAGGAGCAGCTGTTGTCAGCATAGATGAAGAATAAAAAATATTAGAATCATGCTTATCTTATTGGACTATTAAAATGGAAAAAATAAATAGACCTGGTTCGTCAGTCTTTTTCAGGCTTGCATTACGTGTCAAACCTTATAGTTCACGTGTAGACTTTATATTGATCTGTTTGAAACAGTCGTGGGATAATAAATCCAACAAACACATTATTCTATCAAATGTCAAACTCATTTTTGTTGGCTAGCATCTTGTATGAAATGCATCTGAAACCGGTTTCGAAAACGTATACAAATATATCTATATTCAAGAGTGAGGAAATCTTGGAACAAATGAGTGTAAAAAAGTGTGAAAACCTGGCAACATGAGAGTGTGAAAAATCTGGGAACATAAGAGTTTGAAAAGCTTGGAACAAAAGCTGACATATGACGCATTACTCGATGACTCATTGTGACCTGCATGCATAATTGTATCGTTTCATCAGAAACATGTTTGAACCATTTTTGAGTAGCCGGTACACTCTAAATTGTCCAATGGTTTAACTGTCTAATTGTTTTAACATTCCATATTCCACTAACAATAGTCCTCTATGATCAAAGGAAACCATCCATAAATGTCAAGATCTGTCTTGGGTACTCATAGCGAATGGGCGAACAATGTCAATGTCCACTGGGGTGCACTCCGACCCGGAGGTGTGAATGATGTCAACATCCCTTGGGTGCTCCTACCCGAGACTTGTACAATAGCGGGCTATGAACAAACGAAGCAATTAAATGTGTGAACAAGATCGATTTCCCCTGGGAGAACTCCGACCCGCCGAGGTGTGAGCAAGGTAAACATTCACTTGGGCGCAACGAACAATAGAGGACATTCTAGAAGGTACTACACATACGCACACATATATCCACGCATACATAACCACATGCATACACACATGCCCTGAGAACAATATCATGGGTAAACAGGCCCAACAGCCAATCAGAGAGATCGAAAAAAAATTAAGCCACCTGATGACTGGAAGCACTTGGTTAGTACTCCACCCACACGCATAGCCCTTCCATTCATTTGAGGGTGCGCCAGTACTCTAAGTCTATCATGTACTACCGACTCTTCTGTCCCATCTGATGGACAAAAATGTTTAGAGTGACCTAACATTTCGACGCAGAACAATTGGACGCAACACATTTGGAGCGGGAAAAATTCGGCGTGGAGACAAGTGGACGAAAGAACAAAAATTTATTACGGAGAATGGTATGTTAATTTTGCTACCTTTGCTTTGTTTTCATCTGCCAGACCTTACAGGACATTGCAGATTCCAAGTCTCTGTTTACTGGGTCTTGTTTCAGTTAGACTTGACTTTCATTATATGGATAATCAAGGCGATTTAACGCCGGTGGATATAGGTACAGAGGATTGTCTATCGTGCACTTACTGACCAAAGTTCGAGGCATGCGTGCCTAATAACTTGCAACAGTCGTGGGATAATAAATCCAACAAACACATTATTCTATCAAATGTCAAACTCATTTTTGTTGGCTAGCATCTGATACTTCAACGAAGCCTACGAGAAAAATTCCTTTATTACAAACATATAAGACATTGACCCGGATATAAACTACTATACTGTAATCAATTATCACCATGCTCATGTCACTATGTAACTGCCGAAGAAGCTGGTGTTAAGCTTATGCAGCATTTTCAAGCTTTCACGTTGTTGCATGTGAACTGTCGGAGCTTGATAAATAAGGTTTCTGAGATTTACATTCTGTTGTCTGTATTACAACCGACAGTGTTGGTACTAATAGAAACCTAAAAGCATACGTATTCCTCTCAGGAGACTACAATATAGATTTATTAAAGACCAATTCACATGCCGCTACCCAGGCGTTTTATAATGTGCTTTCCTCGCAACGCTTTGTACCAACCATCTTCAGACTAACTAGGATCACACAGGACTCAGTTACCTTAATAGATAATATTTTTACCAATGTACTTACTGAATCTCTAGACTCAGTAAAAATAATTGAGGACATATCAGACCACCTCCCAATCTATGGAGGCTCCAAAGCTCAAATCGCACTTTTGAAAGTTGCTGCAACTCGTAGGAAACGAATTATAAATGACCAATCCCTGCGTAAATTTCATAATCTGTTGTGGGATTTGGATTGGACTGCAGTTTACAAGGCCTGTAGCATGCAAGACTCGAATCTGGCATATACGACATTTACGGATCGATACAGCCTCCTATATGAACAAACCTTTCCTGAATTCACTTACATTCCAAAGAAGAGGGATGCCCTTTTAAAATCATGTAATAAGAAAGCTCGACCTTATAAAAAGTACATAAAATCACCTACCTTGATAAATAGAGCAAAGTTTGTCTCTTATAGAAATATATTTAAAAGGATCAGAAAAGAAGCAGAAAAACAATATTACTCAAGGAAATTTTTGGAGTGCGAAAATAATTTGCATAAAACTTGGCATATAATAAAAACTCTATTGCATGGGGATGAATCTAACACACTGCCTGATGAATTTGTTATTGATGACAGGGAATGTAAGGCGAAGGAAGTCATAACAAATAAATTTAATGAGTTTTTCACAGAGATTGGATCGAAGTTGGCCTCTGACATAACATAATATAACATGCTCTTTTATTGCGTCCAAGTCATAACGTACAAGTAGATATAATAAGTAGTAAGGTAATTAGACTACAATGGGAGTTACCTAAAGGGGCCAAGAAGGCCCCGCTAATAAGGGACATCCAAATGATTCACAAACAAACTTTCAAATTGATACAGGAGGCAGGATAATAAAGAGCGAAAAAGATAGAAAACTAATTAATTAGACGCAGTAACACTTAAGCTAGTTAACTAAATAGCACATTGTACAGTCATTCAAGTAAATTAAACAAGGGTTGTACTAACCTAAATTACACATTTCAAGGAAGCATGAGATATCAAGTAGCTACGTAAATGTAACTTAAATACTAACAAAGTATTCAGAATTTTTAAAGGCAAAGGTAGTGAATTCCAGAACAAAGGACCAACGTTTTTTAGGGAGAATCCTCGGGTATTTATACGGTAGCGAATTGGTCTGAGATTATCAGCCGAACTTAATTAATATTTATGAATGTCAGAAATGTTTATAAAGTAACGATCAAAAATGCGCGGGAGTAAGTTAGCTTTATATTTAAACATAAAGATGCCAATTCGGTGGTCTGTGATCTGAGTCACTGTTGAATTTCATACCGACTAAATAAGATAGCAGTTGGGATGGAAAATCCAGAACCAGATATAATTCTAACTGTTCTTTTTTGGAGACGAAGTAGTCCGATGAGACGGGTAGGGTAATTTGAAGCCCAAATTAAGTTGCAGTAGGATACATAATGTTGGATGAGTGTGTAGTAGAGATTGACTCGATGGCGGGTGGTAATAGAAACGATATCTTAGATAAGATACCAATGTTTTTAGCAATTTTGAAGAAATGAAAGATATATGATTGGTCCAAGTTTAGTGTTGATCAAGTAGAATGCCCAAGAATTTTACAGAAGAGAATTGGGAATAGAATAGCTATCTATGTTGATATCATGAAACCCCATCGTTGGGTCGTGTTTTTTACGATGGGAACTAAATAAAATGTAGTTGGTTTTTGATACGTTCAATGATAGCTTATTACATTTGAACCAATCTGATATTAGCGGTATTTCCTGATTCACAATTTGGATTAGCTGCTCATACGAATTATGTGAAAAGAACACATTTGTGTCATCAGCAAATAAAATAAATGTTGACAAAGACGATGAATTAGGCAAATCATTAATGAACAAAAGAAATAGTAAGGGGCCTAAAATAGACCCTTGAGGCACCCCGCATTTTATAGGATTGACTTTTGAGTATGAGCCACGAATTGATACAAGCTGATACCGGTTATTTAGATAACTCGAGAACCATTCAAATGGATGCCTCGGATACCAATGTGTTACAATTTAGAAAGTAATATGTTGTGATTAACTGAGTCGAAAGCTTTGGAAATATTTAGAAATAAACCAATCGAATATTCATTACGGTCCAAAGTAGAGGAAATCCTATCTTGAAGAGTCAGTAGGGCCAAGTCAGTGGAATGACCAGCTTGAAAACCGTGTTGCGCAGGATAAAGAATGTTTATTTTATTTATGTAATCAGTTAACCTGATGTGCATTAATTTCTCAAGTAACTTAGAAAAGTATGGTAAGATGGATATGAGTCTGTAATTTCCAATTTCATCTTTAGGTCCTTGCTTATGAAATGGAATTATTTTAGCTGTCTTCATGGCGGAGGGAAATTTACCATTAGTAAAAGAGCAATTAAATATTTCAGATAACGGAGAGGCAATATAATCCATGATCGGTCGAACAATAATGGAATTTAAATCATCAATCCCTGAGCTATAGGTGTGTTTAATTAATTTACTAATGCTAACAATTCTAAGGGGAGTTGTAGGTATGATTGCAAATGAGTGAGGACGTGCAACATTTAAGTACTTATGGTAGGTGTTGATAGAATCCGGAATCTTGTCTACAAGAGATTGGGCAATCCCTGAGAAATATTTATTAAATCTATCAGCGATTTCCCCTTGGTTCGTTATATTGACACCATCCATTCGCAGGGAATCCAACTCGTCTCCGTTACTCTTAGCATTGATGATTGATTTAATAATTCTCCCAAGTTTTCTTCAAGTCGTATGAGTATTTGGCACATTCTAATTTGTAGTAATGCTTTTCAGCTTTGGTTCTTATAGACTTAAATTTATTCTTGTATTGAATAAATTTTGATTTATTTAGATCAATCGGATTTTTAATAAAATTTGAATAAAGTTTCTTTTTCTTTTTAATAGATTTAGGAAGGCCAGCCGTCATCCAGGGACTCCTATATGTATTTGCCTTGCTTCTTGGTTTATTTTGAAACGGGAAAGCATGATTGAAGGCTGTATTAACCTTTTGTGAGAATGCCTCTGTGTCATTGATCTGACGAAATTTGGTAACCGAATTCCAGTTCATATTACTCAATTGTAATTGAAACTTCTCAAATGCAACTGAATCTAATTTCCTATACGGAGGTGAAGCCATATGGAATTTGGTTGGAGGTTAAATTTGAGACGTGCAAGTATAGGTAGATGATCAGAGAAGTCAGTTACTATAATAAACGAATCCATAATCAGCGGAGTAAGATTAGAAAATATATTATCAATTAGCGTAGAAGTGGTAGGCGTTATTCTGGTCGGCTTGGTGATAGTAGGCAAGAGAAAATTTGCAGTCAAAGTATCATAAAACTGATTCGTTTGTTGGTGTTCGTGCACATGTAATAAATCAATATTAAAGTCACCCAAGAGAATAATATTTTTATTTTTTCTAGACAAAGTAGATGTGAGAAGCGCAAATTCCAAGTTAAATTTATCTAGGTTATGCCCCGGAGGTCTATAGATAACCCCAAGGTGACAAGTCCTACGGCAGCTTATATGGACTACCTAGTAAACCCTGAATGTTAATTCGATGTTAATTCAATTTCACAGGAATTGAATTAACATCGCCTCTTGAACTTGTCTCGATTGCTGCGGGACTCCGTCACACGCATAGTGAGGGCTTGGATGGGATTAACCCTACAGTGGCAAGATGCTCGATTGAAGCTATATCGGTCCCTCTGGCAGAGATCATAAATTGCTCTCTAACATCAGGCATAGTTCCGACCACACTTAAGCTTGCTAAGGTCGTTCCAGTCTTTAAAAGTGGGGACAAAAAATGTGTAGAAAATTATAGGCCAAGCTCGATATTACCTTATAGGTACAAATTTTTTGAAAAAATTGTGTACCTGCGATTAACAAAGAAGGACATATTATATGAGGGACAATTTGGTTTCCGAAAAGGTCTTTCTACTTACATGGCTGTCCTGGAAATGTGTGATAAGATAACTGAGGCTAGGGATAGTAAAAATTACTCAATTGGTGTTTTTTTTTATTTAACGAAGGCTTTCGATACAGTAATCATGAGATTCTATTTAAGAAAGCTGGAACATTATGGGATTCGGGGTATGTGTTTGGACTGGCTTGGTGACTATTTGAATGACAGAAGGCAAAGTGTCCACTATAAAGGGTGTACCTCACGTATTCTTGACATAAATTGTGGTGTCCCTCAGGGCTCTATTTTGGGCCCGTTGTTATTTTTTTTATATGTGAATGATATTCATCATATTTGACCAGTCCTGAAATTTATCATGTTTGCTGACGATACAAATGTATTCAAGTCTGATAAATCACTGAAGGAATTGTATAACAGGCTAAATGAGGAGCTTGCAAAGGTGGGGACTTGGTTTAAAACAAACAAATTATCGTTGAATCTAAAAAAGACCAACTACATTCTTTTCAGTCCTAGGAGGAAGATAGTCTCTGATTGTGAATTACTTTCTTGTATAAATATCGATAATCAAAATATAACCCCAAGAAACTTCTACGAAGTTTCTGGGGGTTTATATAGACTCTCAGTTAACATGGAAACAGCATATTCACCATATTTCGCATAAGAATATATGGTCCGTCCCTCTGGAACATGCTACCTACCAACCTAACTAATATGTCATCATTACACCAGTTTAAAAATACCCTAAAATCTTTCTTATTGAACGGTTAGATAAAGTTACTTGTTGTTGCGATATTACTTGTTACGAAATGATTATGTTCGTTGCTTCTGTATGGTACGCGGGAAAAAACTGTATGACTTACTTCTAGGTTAATTTAATGTTGAAATTGGGTGGCCCCTGTTAGCGGAACGGTTCGTTCTTTTGGGGTTTCCTTCGCTCACTGCATGATTAATTAACACTATTATTTCCGTGTTTGTATTCCATGTTTTCTCAGTGAACAATAAAGAGAATTGATTGATTGATAGTAATTATTTACCAAAGTTCACAATCGTTCAACCAGATCTCGATCGCTTTTTCATACTTTGCATTAAGATAGTATCGTTAACGAGTATTTTTTTAATCATATATCTTTGTACAGTTGAGTTATAGGTACTTGTCACATCCGCCTCATTTCGTGATGTAATGTAATCGAACATTCATACAGCCTCCTCCAAGACACCTACTCAGAAGCGCTCTCTTAGCGCTGACCTAAGTGATGTTAAATGTCATTTCATACAAATAAAATACATCAGGTAACGCAATAGTGCACAGTAAGTTGAAAGAGTCGCCAATGGTGGACCAACGCACAAAATACAAAATGTGGAGCCCAGCGGATTCCCGTCGATAGCCGGCAGATGGCATGGATGTTCAGAATCTAGGCACTAAGCTGCGTGGAAAGGGTAGAGCGAAGGCTGTTGCAGTAGACATCGCCCGCAGACACGGGAACGATGTCAGCGAGTAGTCCCTCACTAGCGGAATATGACGCACGACCAGATATTCGTCGAGGCACAAGGAGAAAGTGAAAAGGCATTAGTCGTGTGTTGGTCGGGAGATTGAATAGCCACCATTGACTATCGGTCGAGGTCACTCAAACGGTCGAGGCATTAACAAACGGCTTCAGGGGACGTACAGGTACAAAGTCAGAGTGGCCGAGATTCGACCGAATGCATCTGAAGGGATAGTCTGATGCAGTCACATGGCACAGGCATATCACAAAAAATGCTTTCCAAACGTTCAAATTCCTTGGCAAAGTCGACGAATAAGTCCGGTACGCATAACTAGCACTAGAGTACACCAACATGTTCAAAGTGGTTGAGCAAATTCTGCATGTAGATGAAATTGTTCGCTGAGATGACGAAGCAGTCGATCAAATGACCGACGTGATCGATGACGAGGTTAAGATTTTAAGAATTATTAGACTTTTCTGTTACGCGCCTTCGTGCTAAAGTTCATTCTGTTTAGGCGCGTTATAAATGACAGTTTAATAATAATAATGATAATAGTAATAATAATAGTCATGATGATGATAATAATAATAATAATAATAATGATAATAATAATAATAATAATAATAAGTAGCCATAGCGTTCAAAGGAACTTTCGTCGCTCAAGAGACTGATCAATAAGGCTATTCCAGACAACCCAACATTATTAGGTTAGTTTCATAGTCCCTGAGGGCTCATATGTAGCCTACCTCGGGGCATAAAAAAATAATATCTGGAATGGCCTCGTCTGGAATGCACGGTCTTATTCTTACGCACGTAAACAATCTTGTCGCATTTAAGGGTACCTTCTCTTCAAGCTCTGATGACGAAGCCAGACCCTATAGACAATTTCACATCATATAATAATCTCTAAGTCCCTGGGGAAATGAAGTACCTCAGCATTAAAAAATAGTAACAATAATAAAATCATCACATCTTCGGATATTGTTTGGATTGCCTAAGGGATTATTATAGTCTAGGGCAAGTAATAATAATAATAATAATAATAGCAAAAATAATATAAAAAATAATAATAATAATAGTAAAATGGCATCGAGTGATGTTTTACTGGATCTTTTTCTGCCTGAGCTTGTCTTATGCAGGCTTAATAATGCTCCGAAGGGAAAACAGAACATTTTGGACTTTTTTAGTCCCGCCGTTTGGGCTTCACCTAAAGGGTCCAGAAGTGCAGATACATTTTGTCGCCGGACAGTTGGGCATTCTGAATATAATTACGAACGCAACATTAGTCTAAATAGCAGCTGAACTAATACAACTTGCTCCCACTGTTACAATGTGGTGATAAATTTTCTATTCACGGCCAGGAATATTGTATTTCCCCAGTCGATTATTTCTTCGTGTATTCTTCGACATTTCATTAAAGAATTCGACCAACGCAAGTGTTCTTATTTCCATTCATTACCAAGCAAAACATCAAGCAAGCGAAACATCAAGCATGTCTAACATTTTTTACTTACCTTTGTGTGGAGAATCTTATATTTATGTTCTACCTTGTTCTTGTTTTTGTCTTCTTCCTTGAATTATTGTCTTTTTCCTTGTCTTTGTCTTCTTTCTTGGCTGTGTCTTCCTTTTTGCCTTTATCTTTTCCCTTGTCTTTTTTGCCTTTTTTCTTGCCTTTATCTTCTTCCTTGCCTTTGCCTTTTTTCTTGCCTTTGCCCTCGCTTTTCTTGTTGCGATTTATGTACCTTGAATAAAAAAGTTATTAAAAACATAAGAAACCAAATCAAAGTGAAACATGTAGGCCTAAAGCATATGTGTGGTACTGTGGCCGATTGGTTAGAGCCGTCTTCCCGTAACGCTCATGATGCGCTGAGCAGGGGTGTAACAAGCGGGAGGGCAAAGGGCACCGGCGTATCCAGTTTCAAAACTGGGGGGGGATAACCCCCACAGTTTTACTACTCAGTGCCCCCCATTTGCATCCCAAATCGGTTCTTTTTTATGTTTCTCCTGGCTTTTTAAGATGACTCTTGTTAGGATACTTAGTGCCCCCATTTCTCAAATTGGGGGAAGGGCAAAATTCAAAAAGAGAGGGGGCAAAAAAAATTCTGCTCTTCACGCAATATTTTTTAAATTATGCCGCCCCCCACTTTTGAAAACCTTGTCGAGACGTCACTGTGTAGAACCTTGAGCAGATCCTTTGCGCACAATTGCCCTGCAGTAGAATTACATTTGCGCCGTCGATGCGTGTGCACTTCTGAGCAAAATAATTTGGAAGAAGGGCGATATCAAATTTCAGAATCAATTAAATAAAGTCAATATGCGCGAAGGCTCATACACGTACATCATAGACTTCACTGAGACGTTAGAATAGTTGCCAAACAGATCGCACAATACATTGCTTGACGTTGTATACGGCGAGGCCGAAAATTAAAGACTCTCTTAGCTCTTAGGAAGCATTAGAATCAGGATCGACTGATCGTTTCAGGACAGCTCTCTTCAATGGGTTCTCCACAAATTTGTGAGATAGCTCACACTTGGTAAACCTATGCGCAGGTTAGGCCGGGAGCGCTTCTGAGTAGATATCTTTAAGGGGCGCTATATCAAGTAGGCTATTTATTATTATTATGTTGGATCATTAAAATATCATTGAGTGTAACGCTCTTGAGTGGCTATTTACTGGCGTTATAGTGAACGCACTGATATCTACATGCAAATAATAATTTATATTATAACGCATGTGTTTACCGATGGCGAAGGTGTACACCAGGCAGTGATGTGTTTTCTAGTGACGTGTTTTCTAGTGACGGAATCTATTATCCTCTCTATTTTGTTACCGGCATTAACACTAAAGCGCAAAAAAGCATCCAAGAAGTTCCCTTTAGTCTAGACGGACAGAAATACAACGAGTCTGTACGTGGTTGATTGGGGACCGTTCTATAGTCCGAAGGTTCGATAGTCCGAAGATTAGTGTAAGCTCGATATTGTCTAGGGTTCGATAGTCCTCCGAAGCTTCGCTTGTCCGAAGGTTCGATAATCCGAAAATCTTTGGACTATAAATTTTTTTCTGGTTATCGAACCTTCGGACTATAGAACCTTTGGACTATAGAACCTTCGGACTATCGATACAGAACCGGTTGATTTCCCCGCTCAGCTACCAGCGCTCATGCGTTCGGGTCAACTCTACTTATAGGTGAGAGCTATGGCTTGCTGATTCCTTTCTTTCGGCTAATATTCCTCCAACTCTCCATCTATGTATTAGGCCTACTGTCTGTCCATCAGCCTCTCTTCAATGTGTGGGGCCTAGGCTTCACATTGCACACACGTACATAAATGAATGTTTATATAGACTGTCAACTGAAAGATTAGTTGTGAAGACAATGTCCGGCGAGTGTCGATAAACATCGTAGAAGAGCAAGAGCAAGAAGTCCTTGTTTAAGCTTCAATTAAGGAACCGATAAAATGCTAAAACAAATCAAATTTTAGTGTTCAATTATTGCATCAAGTAATTGTGGCGTACACCGTTCGGACGCTACCAGGTCGCGCAACGGTGTCGGCTCCAGCTCTCTTCTGTGTCTGGAGCCACTCGAGTCACTTCTAAGTCGATTTTTAGCATAGCCTGACCGTTCTCCATCTCTGCCTATCGTAGCAGTGACTGTCAGAGGAGAATCGGGGTTGACCGTTTCTCTAAAAGAGGCAACAGTATATGACTCTGTCTCGGGATCAGACTCTATCACTTCCGCGGTCGCCGGATGGGCAACGTCCTGAGGATGGCCTTTATTCAGAACAGGGTTCGCTCTTTTACCGACCGGAGTCTTCCCTTTCTTGTTTACTCGCTTAGAGACGGTTTTCCTCTTTCTCTCTACCTGACCTGAGCTTCGTCGTATCATTCTACATCTCGTGACTCTTGAACAATCGCCAACAGGGGGCATCAAACGTTCTCCCTGTTCCGGAGAGCAGAAATATTTGTAACAAGTCCCTTCGTCACTTTGCCGTAGGCAATGCTGGCCACTGATCTTAACGTCGCCTTTTCCCAGACACTTATCCACCGGAAATCGCACCTTCCACTCTTCATGTACCTCTCGCTCCATGTCCGTGTGTGGCATACCGGCCTCACACGTGTAAATTATCATGCACCACGATTTACCGTCCTCTGCGTTTTGCAGTTATCCACCAACACCGTAACATATACTGAGACTTCGGGAAAACCCGGGGAGTATCTATGACCACGTTAGGTAGCCAAGAAGAATATTTATCGAAAAACCGTAATACAATCAAGAAGAGATATCGCGGGAAAACCGCAATTAAAGATACTGCGTTCAGACACACAAGTAAAGATATCGCGGGGAAACCGCGAATAAAGATATTGTTGCGATCAGACACGCAAGTCAAGAAACCACGGAAGACTGCGGGAGTAAGTATGACCACGTTAGGTAGCCAACAAGAATATTTATCGAAAGACCGTAAGACAATCAAGAAGAAGTATCACGGGGAAACCGCGAATAAAGATATTTCGAATCAGACGCGCAAGTAAAGATATCGCGGGAAAACCGCGAGTAAAGATATTGCGATTAGACACGTAAATAAAGAAACCACGGAAGACCGCGGGAGTAAGTATGACCACGTTAGGTAGCCAAGTATATATATTACAGGGAGTAAGTATGACCACGTTAGGTAGTCAAGTATATATATTACAGGGGAAAAGAAGATGAGGCAACAGCCGCAATTATTGAGGTCTTCGGCACCAGTCACGACCGTTTCTTGTAATCGTCGTAAGCACCAAGGGGGTCACCCTCCCCGTATTTATCGAACGTATTCAATGGGAAACTTTCCCTGTATTTATCGAACGTATTCAATGGGAAACTTTCCCCGTATTTATCGAACGTATTCAATGGGAAACTTTCCCTGTATTTATCGAACGTATTCAATGGGAAACTTTCCCCGTATTTATCGAACGTATTCAATGGGAAACTTTCCCTGTATTTATCGAACGTATTCAATGGGAAACTTTCCCCGTATTTATCGAACGTATTCAATGGGAAACTTTCCCTGTATTTATCGAACGTATTCAATGGGAAACTTTCCCTGTATTTATCGAACGTATTCAATGGGAAACTTTCCCCGTATTTATCGAACGTATTCAATGGGAAACTTTCCCTGTATTTATCGAACGTATTCAATGGGAAACTTTCCCTGTATTTATCGAACGTATTCAATGGGAAACTTTCCCCGTATTTCTAGCGGCCACCCTAATTTTCTCGGTCTCGGCCACCCGGAACTTTTGCGTATCCGACAACCTGCTGGAAAACGCGAGGATTAACTATGACCGTTCTAGGTAGCCAACATTTATATTTCTTGGTTACCAAAACTTTCTCAGACTCGGCCACCCGAAACTTTTGCGTATCCGACAACCTGCTGGAAAACGCGAGGATTAACTATGACCGATCTAGGTAGCCAACATTTATATTTCTTGGTTACCAAAACTTTCTCACGGTCTGCGCGGTCGGGGATTTTTCCCAGTCTATATATCTGTCGGCCGCCGATGCCTCTCTCGGTATATGCGGTCGGTCCCTTCCGGGACTCACCCAGTCTGTCTCACTGTCGGCCGCCGAGGCCTCTCTCGGTATATGCGGTCGGTCCCTTCTGGGACTCACCCAGTCTGTCTCACTGTCGGCCGCCGAGGCCTCTCTTGGTATATGCGAACGGCTAACCCGGGCTTTACCCGGTCTTTACACAGACCTGTGATTTATTTATTTCACTGTCGGACCTTCCCGAGGAAGCAACCTCACGATCGGCTGCAGACTTTCTCGCGATCGATAACAGGGTGGGGCCCCAGCCCTATCAGATCGGCAGAGTCGGTCTCAACACCAGACGCTCGGCTGTAGCTCGGACTAGTTTTTGGACGCCCTCTCGTCCGCAACTATATTTTCTCGCAACTTGCCGTGAACCAAGCTTTGAACGAACGCTCACCGACCACACGGGTGTGCGGTATTAATCGCTAACCAAGGAATTCAATGCACCGTATATGCAGAGCAGTCGTCACCACTCTACAATATAAGCGACGCACCGCATGTCAGGCTATACTCAACCCGATTCATGCGTCTGCACGCTATGCACAGAACTACAAACCGCCGATCGGTCTTCCCTCCAATACCAACACTGTAAGAAAATGTACGTAAATTAAGCGCTATGGCGAGCCGATTAATTACGAACAAATTCTTTAATCCAAGCCTTGTGGCCTGTCCGCCACATAATTATTGAAACAAAGTGCATTCATAGGTGTACGAGTGCATGCGTGCATTACATCATTCATGCGCGCACGAATAACTGCTCATAATATGCATAAATACAGGGTCTAGGAAAAGATTGGTTATACCGACCAACAAAATGCAATTCATTCGCAGCCAGACTTTCTGCCACAGTTACAATTAGGATTAAATTGGACATAGTGTTCAACAATGTCTGATATCTTCACGACAATATTGTCATTGCTTCATAAAGATTATACCTATTGAAATGCGAAATGTTATATTTCTCATTTCCAAAATAGCGCAAAAATGGACAGTCAGTGGTAATTTAGAATGTCGTTTACAATGCATGCTGAATATGTTCATCCCGGCTCGAACGAACCAGCTCGGGCGACCACTTCCTGCTTTATTGACGACAGCTGATCCTTTCCTATCGACACGTTTAGTACATTAGTTTGACTTTTATCCTACCACAAATGTTATTTAATTGCTCTTCGAAACTGATTCTTTTGATGATGATCTGTCAATTTTGCTTGCTGAAAAACAGCTTCAGGCAACATCATCTGCAGTATTAAGGCCATTTGCTTCTTACCAAAAATACCATCAGTCTTCGTTGTCTCGTTGTCATTGAACCATTGTTGGCGCTGCCTCACCCAAAGGCCGGGGAATGTAAAGTCGTCAAAGGTGGAAGGAAACGAATATATGCTGCAATTTTGAGAGACACGAGAAAAGCGTGCTCTTCAAAAAGAAAATATGAAAGAAATATCCACAAATAGAAACCTGACACAAAGAATTATCCGGTTTTAAAGAAAAATTCATGTATTTAGACGCGTGAAGCAAACTTAGCCGGGAAAAGGAAGCATAGCTATGTTCCAACGAAAAGTAGCAAGAAACGAAGAAGAATGTTCAGCAGAAAAGTAAAGCTTTCAGTTTATCCACAACGGAAGATGTCTGGATTGTTGTGATTGATGAATGGTGTAAAAATACAAAATACGGGAGTGGATTCAAATGCGTAGTTAGTAAGAAGTGCTTGCGTGCGGATTGCACTAATGGCAGAATGAATTATATCGGTCATAATTGTGCTTCCGGCGACTCGGATTAATTATCAGCAGACTGACATTTACGGTGCTACAACCTACCCCAATGTTCAATTTGGTGATACACTTTACCCCATGTATTGTTTCATCTTACCCAAAGCCGGAACAAGTTGTAACATTTGAAAATAATTATTTAATTGCGCTTCTTTTCATAATTGATAGAGCTACACGTCTGAAACGTTGCATAGGATTAAAATGCAGTTTTGAAGGATTAAAATTATTTATTGCGAACTGTAATTCGGTAGTAGTTCGGTCGTAAAATATCTAAACGTGTAAATTGTTACAAACAGCCCCGGTCTTCCCTGCATTAACTAAAAGTAAACTGTCAACAACATGTAGGCCTAAATTGTACATTCTTTTGCAAGTCTGTGTAAATGGAATGGCATTAATTAAACTGCACTTAGAGATAGACGGCTGACACTGCAATGCAGTGGCCCAGGCAGTAGGCAACGCCTTGGTGCAACAAGAGCACAAATATTGTGAATATCATCCTTGTCCTGGATGTGCCGTTAAATAAACTTAAACTTCGTTACTTCAGTGGACTCGATATAGCGGCCGCATTTGCAGAAACAGATGCTACGTAACTACCATTCTTATTCGGTCCAACCGCTACTATTCGGCCCAATACAGAATAGCCATTTGGCCCACTATTCGGCTCCGCATTGAATACTAAGCGAATACTCTGTACAGCCCTAGAAATATATGACTAACATAGCGCCCCTCGAACAACATCTACTCAGGACAGTAACTGTTTGAGCAGAGGCGCGTTTACAGAAAACGGGGCCCTAGGCGCAAACATTTTGGAGCCATTCTGAATTTGTATACTGATTCTGAGGGGTCGTCCATAAATGACGTCACGCACCTAGGGTTGAAATCATACATATGTGACGATTTGTGACGAAGGGGACACGTCATCATATCAGGCATCAAAATACGCAACTTTATTGTAAAATTTCACTCAATTAAACAAGCTTCACTTAAATAACAGTAATTGCTACCACAATTTAACAACACTAATTATAATTATCATTGCTGCATTCTTAGTCATTGGAATGTTTACCTTTTACTCTCGCTGTAAAATTTGACGTTTTCGTAATGTAACACAGAAGCAGATATCAATAATTAAGCCCAAAAGCATCAGGCCACAGAGAGTCGTTCCATGTCGGCAGCGTAAACTAATGGATGTAATCTTAAACGAAGAAATAGAGTGTAGACTGGATAGAAAGAGGAGAGCAGGATCTCAATGGAATATTATCCATTCCATAGGATGAAGAGATCCAAGCTCTCTCTATTTATTCTATGAAGAAGAATTTTGCTTCGCCGTGGGAGAATGGAAAAGCATAAAGTCTGGATTGTTTCGAGTTATTGTTATTAAACATTTAGAACAATGACTCAACAAGAGCTTTTCATTTTGTGGAATGAATTATTGTCGTAATAATTATTCTCTCTGCATTTTGCCTCGTTCAACCAAGTTTCAAATATTTTGTATAGTTATAGTTAAGTCCTACTTTATTTGAAAATTATAAGAAAATATCCAGGTGACATTCTGGACATTCTATCCTGAAGATCAATAAGGCACATCACTGTGGAGTGTCCAGGTTGGGTTGGACATGATATATTTTGTTTCACGACAAAGTCGTAAAGTCTTATATGCATGACTTTTTCAAGCAATTTAGAAACGTAGGATAAAATATTTGTTATGTCGTCTCTTTTACCCTGCTTATGAATTGGAGTTATTTTAGGGCAAGACTATTTTAGTTTAGACTAGGAGGATCAAGAATGAAAGTGGGAAGTTAGCAACTATTATGATACTAATTAATTGACTATAGCTGTCAGAATTTTGCTACCGCATAACTAATATTCATATTGCTGCATGATAAAAATTAACGATACGCAGACTATAGTCAATCTTCAGCCAGTTAAGATAGTTGAAACACGTAGGCCATAAAGACCGCCAAGTGGCAACATCCGGCGACTAACGGAATAAACTTAGAAAATGCCAGTTTTGGAGAGACATCAGTTTCAGATGCAGCCTGCAACTAATTATCCAATTATATAAATCACACTACATCGATTAATGCAATTTATTAGTAGTTCTATGTTCTTGATTGAAGCAATAAGATTCATAAGATAAAGGTGAATTTGATAGTTCTTACTTTAAGTTTAATTTAATGCAGCATGCGCCGTGTCTGATCACTACTGTTTGAATTTGTCAACAATACTGTCGAAACTATCAATCTGCAGCAAATCTCACTCTATGGAAATTAAGGTTAGAGGCGCTTGTGCCCCATGGTGCAGCGCAAATAACTTTTTAAGCGCTTCACAGCTCGAAAATGATCGCTCACAAGACGCTGTTGATACAGGAAGCGTAATACTTATTTGTAGTAAGCTCATCAGCATTTTGAACGAGTCGTATTTTTGTATCTTCTTATATACGTCAATAATCGAAAGCAACTTCTTCCTGTAGATGAGTTGGGAAGAGTTAATCCGGAGTGCAATTTGCTTCAGTTGGCATAATAACTATATACTCGAGTGTCACATATATAATGAAACGCACATTATATTAGACCTTGCCCTATATGTGGTTAATTTGTTGTGGGGCGGGAAACAGGTTTTAATGGGCGTAACTGAAAGAGCCCTTTGTGCGACCGACACTGCAGGGTCCACGCCTCTATGACTGCCAAAATAATTGACAAAATTACCCTACGCACAAGTGCAGAAGGTCGGGCCTCATCACGGCAACTTTATATGCCGTCGATCATGAAGGTAGCGTATTGGAGAACCGGATATATGGATACACTGAATGAATGAGATGAAGAAGGATGCAGGAGAGGAAATGAGAGCCGCACAGATGGAGTGCGAGACAGCGAAAGGCAGGGAAGATTGGTTGCGTTACACGCTCCTAGATAAGGTATTTCAACTCTCCTATCTGATATAGCCAGAAGAGGCTTCGTCACGTATGATATCACATTTCGGCCTGCGCCTCCAAGGTAATTAATGCGACTACAGTGCATTATGTGATTGACGATACCTGGGCAACAATCATAGCATATATATATATATAATTATGTATATACGATAAGTCTTCCATATATATATGAAGGTCTATGCGATGAAGTGTGGAGAACCCGTCCCCAACGCAAAAGCTCTCAACGGATTTCTAAAAATTCCATAAATTACACAGGCTGCGTATGAATCAATGAAAAACTCAAAATATAGTTTTAAAAATTGAACGAAATTCCGGGCTGGCCGAAATCGGGCAGAACAAACTGCAGCCCGGGCATTGCCCGTAATTGCCCGGGCATGGACACGCCACTGATTGGGTCCCTACTGTTTGCAGGAATTTTTGCAATCAGGTCATGTGTGATCGTGACAAAATAATTGTTAAACTTCTCGGCAATGGAATTGCTATCAGTATTTACCCCATTCTTTAGGGAAACACATTGGACAAAAGAATCTGACGTTTTTTTTTATTTCAGGATCGATTTAATGGTGTGCCAAGTTTGCCTTAAGTCATATTTATACCCAATGAATTCAAGTTGATAATAGTCTCTTTCAATTTGGTTTCGCGAGGACCTAAATTTATTTCTGTAAATTTTATATTTATCATTATTTACCGTGGAGGGGTTCCTAATAGAGCAGCATGAAGTTCGTTTTTGTTTTGCAGGACTTTAGGATCCCTGCAGTCATTCATGGCTGTTTATAAGCATTTGCCGTTTTGGTTTTAGTGGTCCGTTTTGGAAAAGTATGATCGTAGGCCGTTTTAACTTTGGAGGTCGTTATTATTGCATGCATTTAGCGAAGTAGACCAGTCAATCTGCTCCAATACATCCTTAAAGCGACATTTTGACACTTCATCATATCGACGGGAAAAAGAAACTGTAGGGTATAGCCTATGCGAGGGGCAAGCTCAGCCCAAATTAAAATAGGGAGGTGATCAGAAATATCTTCTTCAAGTATTCTGGTACGAACAATTTTAGACAATCTGTTTGTAAACAAATTATCGACTGATGAATAAGTGACTATTGTGGGACGAGTGATAATGGATAAAAAATGGTCGACACAGGTATAGTTTCAAAAAACATATTTGAGTGCCTATGATCATGAATTTTGAGGAGATCAATATTGAGGTCTCCAAGAATGAAAATATCTTTACCCCTATGCTGGAGCGCTTCTAACAAAATGTTCCATTGTTCATTGAACAGCATTAAGGCGGTATACATATACAACACCCGTTACAAAGTAAGATCCATTTACATATGGGAACCGAAGGAACAATGATTCATAGGTGCGGTGAGGAGGACCCTTAATTGGCAGAGTAAAGGGTTCATACAAAACATACTTAATAAAAAGGGCAACTCCACCTCCACGACCCGTATCACGACATTTAAATTCAAAGTTGTACCCTTCAATGAACACCGTATTAGCCATTGGCACGTTTAACCAATTTTTAGTAACAACCAGAACATCAATATTTAGAGTTAAAAGTAGAGACTCTATAGACCGCAGCTTATTGAAAATGCTACAACAGTTAATATGCATGAACGAGAATAATCGGTTATTCTTTTGGGAGTCAGGTAGGAGAGACGAGCACGTGTAATAGGTTGATTCAAGTGGTCTTAGATTAAAGTAATTATGCTCGTCAGGGTCTAAGTCTGTGTTATTCAGTAAGGCGCAGGATGATTCAATATCAGAAAAAGGCTCCAGTCGCGGTCCATCACCAAGTCGAGTCATGAGTGATTCATCTGCGCTTGTATTCATCGTAAATTCCCTAAAGTAATTATACGAGTACAAAGGTCACCATAAACTTGGCCATAATCTGAACAGCAAGCAATAGAAATGTAGAGGATAATATGGGGCATTATTTTTAAATTGGATCAGCTTAACGCATGGTGGAAATAATGAAAATGTCACAGAGCCCACAGAGCTTTCTACACCGCATAACAAATGTCCACAGGCAAAGCGGAGAAGGGTGAAGAATTACAAATGTCGCCGCCTGGACACGTTCACAAGCGAATGGGAGGTGGGGCAGGAGTTGCAGAGGACGCCGCCTTCACGGTGCCCAAGACGAAGAGAAACCTCAAAACAGATAGCAGACTTCCAAGAAAGCGTACAGTCACTATGGCACCCATAGTCCTCCTTTGGTCGAGTTTGCTACACTCCGCTTTCTACTAAAATGCTTGATTACTGTTATCTTAATCTCCCAAATCCACCAGACTGGGCCTGTGCAGTAGGTATCTGCGGGTCTACCCGTACCCGCGGGTAACCCGTACCCGACTCGTACCTGCGGGTACGGGTGGGATACAGGTACGTATTTTACGGGTCGGGTCGGGTAGACTAATCACGGGTATGGGCATACCCGTTTTTACCCGCGTTAAAGTCAGGTTTTAGGGTTACAATGTCACCGTTAAATATATAGGTGAATCTTTCATCATTAATGACTAAACTACAATTATAGACAAACCGACACATTCTAAATCCAAGTTCTATATACCTGCATGTAATGCTTACCTCCTCATTGTACTGAAGTTAATCGCTGTTAACCTCTTATTCCTCTTTCTCATGCTTTCCTTCTACTCCTCCTGTTGATCCTCCTCTACCCTTTCTCCTCCTTTATATGGTCCTTCTCCTCCTCTTAATTTCTGCTTCTGCTCCTGTTTCTGCTCATCTTACAGCTCTTTATCTCCCGCTTACTCTTCCACCTCCTCTATTTCGTCCTCATCTTCCTCCTCCTCTTCTTCTTCATCTGCCAGCCTTACCTTCTACTTGTGACCGTATGGTCATCTCTCCTCCTTCTCTTCCTCGTACTCCAGTACTCTTCCTTCTCTTCTTCCTCTCCTCCACAAGTTCCGCACTCATCTTCCACCTATAAGAGGGCATGCTAATGACGTCACGGGTACGAGTATACCCGCGGGTACGGGCCGGGTCGGGTAACAATTTTGAGTACGGGTCGGGTACGGGTAACGGTCCTGGGTCACGGGTACGGGTTGGGTAGCAATAACGCTCTACCCGCAGACCTCTACTGTGCAGTTCATATGAATGTAACTTCGGTGATCGATTCCGCTATAAATTTAAATCAAAAGCAGGATCAGGTATGCTTGTCCCAAACTGAGACATCTTAAGACTTTGCAGCTGAGGTTGGTGCCATTTCCAGGAGTTATGTGGACGAAAAGGACGCCACGATAAGTATCGAGCTGAGTGCTTCAGTTCGTCGGTATGCGGACGAGAATGACGTGGCTGTTAGGTCGTACACAGACCAAAAGACAGCAGCTGTCAGGCAGTGTACGAATGAAAAGACTGCAACAGCAAAAATGTAGACCACCGGGACATTATCTCCAGAAGTATTCACATGCTCATAACTGATAATATCATGGCTGGTAATGTAGACATGGCTGGAAGATAAGACCTGGCAAAGGTTGACGAAGACACCATGACAAACTTTGATCGAACACCCACTAATCAGTTACACGTAACCAACAACCCATATGTTGATGCCATGGGCGCTGCCACAATATGGTACGCAATCGAGCAAGATGCTTGGGTCAAAGAATTTGCGGACCAGACAACTGCAGTGTTGAACACGGCTGTCAGGTTATATTATGGCCTACGGGTCAGAAGTTTGCGACTGTCAGACGATAGGCGGATGAAAAGAACAATTGCCGCAAAGCAATATGCCAACGAACAACTTTCCGCTCTATGACATGATAGAAACTCACAGGAGGCTATCGTGAGATGCGCTCATGAGCTCAAAGCCGGTTATACTATAACTTGTGATCTGAATATGAGTGGCAATGAAGTGACTGGCCTCCACGCAAGATGTGCCATCACTTAAGTGTCGTTTTTTAAGTGGCGCGCGATTATGTGTCATGAAAATAACTTTCGGCAAACCGTCGAAGGGAAGAAGTTGGTTGGTTCCACGCTTGTGCATGGGCCTACCACTTCCGATTCTTCTCAGCTTGCTGCTGTGCATAGTTTTGCAAGCAGATGTATTTTTACTTGTTCACTGTGATTTTCGACATCAATTAGGCCAGCGAAGAGTAGAAATCCGAAAGGGGCGCTAAATAAATGCTTGTTTACGTTACGTTACATTACAATGACAGAATCACCAAAAGACAACATCTGGCTAAGAATGGTGTCATTATCTATAAACTTTGACTTGTCGACCTTGAAATGACCTTCATATATTTTGTCCTGAAGTGCCATGTCATCTCGAATGTATCATTCGTCAGCCTGGGCAATGATGCAAAAAGTCACTTATATAAAAAATAGTGTTTCGCTCAGGTATGGCCGCGTTCCACAGAATTTGACATTATGACTGAAATAATCTATTTATGTGTTCGAAATGTATTAGGCTAGTTCCTTTAAGTTGCCATAAGTAGCCCTTATGAAGCCGAGAGTTTAGCATGATTTCCTTTTTTGCACGAACCAAAATGACCTTGCTTTGAATCTGAATTTAGTATCAAATAATTTATCAGGGTGTATCGCTCGTCGAGAAAATCAGGACATAATTAGTTGACAAAAATTGAACATTCATTTTTCATCAAAAGAGGAAATCGAGAATTTGCTCAAGTCGCAGAATATTCTTGATCCTTTTGAAAAGCGCACAAGTTTTTAAGTGTCGAGGTTGCGTGCCTACAGTCCTGTTAATAATTATAATAATAACCACGGAAACAATGTTGATACATGTTGCAGTCACAACGACGCTGTTGTAGTAACTAAATAAGAATGGATGAGCGTTGCAAGATCAGAAATTGAGACAGACATTAACAAGAACAATTAAAGATGGTTTGAATGGAGAATTTAGCCAATTGTAGACTTACATGAGATAGGCGTATCCACCGGCTCCCAATACACAGACCCCACCGAAGACAGATGTCATGAGGATGGTTGAATCTTTTGAAAAGCGCACAAGTATAAGATTAAATTGAAGAGCATGCTTTAGAAAATCGTGTACTTTGGTCTTATAAAATTTGACTTCAGTCATCTTTACGAAGCATTTAACCATTGCCTACTCTTTGTCAAAGTTAATCGCACACAATCAGGCCAAATCTATTTATACAGTAAGGCATACTTAATATTTAAAGATTTTGAACAATCAATAGGTAGGTTTTAAATCTGTTTTTAAGTTCAAATGTTGACACAATAATTAATAAATACAATACAATACAACTGTAATTTGATAATGCCCTTCTTACAGACAGTTTAGAAGTGCACGTTGAAGCCGGGCAACCATTAAGAGCCATAGGCAGACTGGAAGAGGAAGGTTTTCAGGTTTGATCGAAAGACAGACTCACTGAGAGAGTTGCGAACATGAGGAGTTAGAGAGTTCCAGATGGAGGGACTGGTAACAGTGAATGACCGCCGGCCGAAGACAAGACGTGTTCTGGGGACAACGTACTTTACAGCAAAGGCTGATCTAAGAGAGGAACGGCCTTTAACAGAGCTGCAAAGGGTGACAATGAAGGACAGATAAGACGGCAGATGACCTGTGCACGCTCTGTACATGAGGAGTGCCAGCTTGTAGCAGATACGCTCACAGACAGGAAGCCCGTGTAGAGAACGAAGAGCAGGTGTGATATGGTCTCGGTAGGAGAGTCCAAGGCACAGTCGTGCAGCCTGATGCAGTGTTCTAGTTATCGGAAGCAGCGTGCATTCAGAGAGGTCATAGAGTATTGAGTCGCAGTAGTCAAGTCATGTCAGAATAAGGCAGTATACCAGTGCTTCTAGTGATGCAGAGTCAAGAACAGGGCGAAGTTGTCGGTATTTCCGAAGATGAAACAGAATGAACAGCAGTTCCTAGGATAGAGCCTTGCGGGACATCAAAGAGCACAAAATCGATGGATGATACAAGCATGTTGATGCGAACATACTGAGTGCGATTAGAGAGGTAAGACATAAACCAATTGCGGATAGTGCCAGAAATGCCGAAGGACTGCTGCAAGACTCTGAGTAGGATGCAGTGATCTACACAGTCAAAAGCAGCAAAGAAGTCTAGAAGTATTAGAGTGGTAACATAACCCTTGTCTGCAGCAAGGACCATGTCACTGTAGACTTCCAGGACGGATGTTTCCGTGGAATGGAATTGCCGAAATCCTGACTGAAGAGGCGGAAGCAGGTTGTTTGTAGAGAGATAGGAGAAGAGCTGAGTGTGGACAACTCTTTCTATCATCTTAGACAGGAAGGACACATTAGAGACAAGTCTATAGCTAGAAGAGAGAGTGGGGTCAAGGCCACTCTTCTTGAGACGAGGGCGAATGACTACCCTCTTCTGAGAGTTAGGAAGTAAGCCAGGTCATCAGGTAACATATTCCACAAGATTAGGCCATATTATACTGAAGCTGTGCTGTCTAATCGTAATGTGTGCAGGGGAAGTGAAGGCAAGTTGGCCGACAAATTTGCTTTCTTACACTTGATCGTCAAAAATAATGCTAACTTAACTATTTTTTTTTCTCACAAGGTAGCTATTAATAACGGGTACACTCTAACACAAATTCAGGCACTACACTATTTTGGAAGTCTACAAAAACGCTATATCAAAAATTCTGAATGTCAACCACGTTGCCCCCGCTCTGAGGCAAGTTGGTTGCCTGCTTGGGGCAAGATGGTGACAATACAAATCATACACATGAATCTGATTTGTTACAGTAGAAAGCGAATGCGTTATGATTGGATCAAAATCGCTTCCATTAAATAGCATTTAATCCCAATAAAAATGTCAGATAAAAACTTATCAAGATGGCAATTTCTAAAGAAAATCGCAATGTCCTTTATTGGTTGAATGTCTCAAAAAGTTCAGGAAATGTTTGAAATCAAAACTTGAGGAATACGTGTTTATTTTAGCCGTATACAAAGCCTCAATACACGTGTTTTTCACTCAAAACTGAAAACATTGCTCTTTAATGAAACCACATCCTGATTCCTACTCTTCCCTCTGCCTCCCTCGGCCATTCCAACTCTAAACTACATTTACGTTCACCTTGGCTGTCTGACAGTCTCTGCTTGCGGCTTGCATCACTTTCTGGATTTTGACCTCTGAGGCTCAGCCTATCGATGTGGTTTTAATTAAGCGCTTGTGAATAAACTGGTCACGTCGACATCGCTTTTGTGGCTGCTTTAGAAGTTTCGAGTTTACTATTACGGTGACATCAGTTTATCGTAACAATGTTACTAGATATACCAATAATTTCTTTTATAGTGGAGAAAGTTGGCTCCCGGACAAGGACAAGTTGGTTGCATCCGCCATAATATATTATTGCCCCCGCCAGCTTGCCCCAACACGTCCACACTACAAGATCTTGTGGTTATTGTTTGTACGACGCGATTTGGATACACAAAGCATATCAGTAATAACGCACGATAAATGCTTCACCAAATAACCCATCTGTCATTTTTTTGCGTTAATGAGGATTAAGATATACGAAATCAATTGATCACATAGAAATATTGTAAGCAGTAGATAGGCCAACTTACTTTTAAGTAATAAACGAAAATGAAGTACCGTATGACGTGGCCGACATTCAAGAAAAGAACAGGTTTGACAGACTCATCGATAAACTTCTTGTTACACTGATTTCCTGCCACGCATTATAATTATATAGCGCAACGCCCAACTTGTCCCGCAACAAACTTGCCCCCACGTCCCCTACTAATTTGATGAAACTTGTTTGAATAACGCGTCTGGTGACTATATGAATTTTTACTAAATCGAAGCCGCTGGGCAATTGGCGGATTTGAGACCTCTACATGAATATGACTACGTGGAGCTTATCTAAATTTCAAAGATGGTAACAATCGCAGACTTACAACTAAATTTGATGTATGGGCTCTGTGGTGTACGTTACATATAATGCGAACAGTGCGTTTCTGGGGGGTCACTGGTAAATGATCATAATTCTGACAATAAAAATACATAGTTCAACACTTGTCAAGAGAAATACATTAATGTGCTTTTTCAGCCTAACGGATAATGGTCATCACAATCATTACAGTTAGTAAGCATAGAACTCCATGAAACAGTTATTATTGTTAGTAAATTTGTTGCTACATGGCAAATGACCAAATTCTGACATTTAAACTACATATGTAGTTCAACACGTGTCAAGCGAACTACAATAATGTAATTTTTCTGCCTAATGGATAATGTGACATATCTGTCCCATGGAATAAAAGTTTCCGTAATTCAAATGTGTACAGTTAATTAAAAATAAACCTCACTATGTCGACAAAAGAATCCTAGACGATGTATTTATGTTAGTTTTGAACATTAGGCAGAGACAATATCTTGTCCCTTAGAGAATTAATTAAGACTACGCTCCACTTATAAGGTAGCGTTGAATAATTCAAGATAGAGGGAAAAGCTTCTGGCGCCTGACTATTGGCGCCTCAGATTTACATTTCGATGGGCCCTTGCGAGCGTTACAAATTTAAAAATAAATAACTTAATACTTGTAGTCAAAAGACGGCAGTTAATTATGCCTTCTGCGACAAGGAATAGGCCAATTACGTTATACGCTGACTTTGCTCACCGTCGAGTACTCGTGGTCTTAATCCTGAGACTTGAACAACTTTGAGCCTCCCCCCGGATAAGTCGCGGGAAACCAGCATTTTGTTTACAAGTCATTGGGTCGCCCATATACGTGCCATGATTTTGATAATAATGTTACGCGACAACTAATTTAACGTCAAATTGTGTACGTAGGCCTACATATTGTCTAGCTTAAATTTCTCTAGCTTAAATTTCTCGTAGGACAAACTTATAAAAAATAGTATCTATCATAGATTTATAGTTATTTCTGCTGACACTTTATTGCATAGTTTTCACGAAGGCGCCATAATTTATGGGCCTACACGTACATGTGAGACTGTGAGTGGCCAATTACGAGTATGCACATGATGAACGGTTAATTATAGGTTTGCATGCCCCTGGTCATGATTTCGAATAAAATTCAGGTCTATTGTCCTAAAATACCAACACTTTATTATCTCTTAACCCTCTCAGGGATATGAGACGTATGTGTCCCATTATAGTGTAATAAAGGACACTACGAACTTTACTGTTGCGCAATCGACGGAGGCTATATGATTATCATGTGCATAATAATGTAGTATTTAGCTTAAATGTGATTGTAATTATTATTTGTTCATGCGAACATTTGAATCAGGCTAGGCTATAGAATATTAGGATCTGCTATGTACCAAATAAACTCTATATGTGCGTGGCAGACCAGTAGCCGTTGCTAAAGCTCGTTCGTAATCGCGGCGATAACGACATTCTGTAATTGCCATAATTAATACAACACCCAGCGCATTACCAGACTCGCGCATCTGACAGCAAGAGATAGAGGGACAAATAGTGAGACAGGAAGGAGGCGTAGAACAACACAATATGGGATGTTTTGGGCAAGGTTACGGCGACCGTAGCGAGGGAGTGACGAGAGATGGGACAGATAACTCGGAAAGACGACGGTCCAGACGGACGATGGAAGCAAGAGAGGCAGGGCGACAGGTGAAGAGATTGAGCAGAGAGCCGACAGAGGAAGAGAGGGAGGTTATAAATATGGGACGCGAGCGAAAGTCAGGGATTCGCCCAGGAAGATTAGCCATAAGCCTAAGGCAAGGAGTGTGGAGTGCTACAGACGAGATTTGCTGAGCTTCTCTAAATGCACGACCTGAAGCCGAAGTTGTTTGACTGAGGGCGGATCGGGGTATTTAATATTATAGAAACCAGTTTGCTGTGAATATACGTCTGCACTTTAATATAAAATCATAACATCAAAAAGTCTTCGCTGATTCCGTGGCTCGAACGAACTTTACGCACTGAAGAGGAAACGCCAGCTACCCGCATCAAATTATCACCGCTCGCCACCATATACCTCTGGAAGAGACGATAAGCAAAAAATCATCTCTTCCAGTACACCCATTATCAGATAAAAATAAGCGAATTGATTATCTTGGGAAAACGTAATTTAAAAAAATGTGTGTTTAGTATTATTTTATCCATCCAATTATGATCCTTCAATGGGGTTCAGCACATAGTATGGGCCAAATATTTACATTTTAAGATCATTATATTTTTAAATGAAATATAAACTTTGACATTTTATTTTGCATATCAGAAGAACAATACGTTAACAAATGTTTGAATAATGAATATCGACTCTTCGCAAAACACGTTATTCATTATCCATCACAGTCTTTGAGATATTGAAGAAAGTCTTCATGGGGCATCTTTGTCCCATTGTCCCTAATGCAGTGTCAAAAAATAATGTCTGAATATGAAGGGGCTGTATAAAAACCCGTTGATAGCGGTGTATATTCTGCAAAAATAATTATATTCATACACATCATAAACAGGTCCATTGAACTTATTATAGTTACGAGCAATACAGTTATATAATTGACACTTACGTGTATCGATCCAGGCAAAAAATCCTAAAACACACAGATTCATAAATATTCTCAGTTGTACAAGTATGAAACTTATTTCATTCGCTAATTCAGAATTAGCCACAGAATCTTACTACAGATGGCATTTATCAATCAATCAATCAATCAGTGTTTTATTCAGTAAAACAGCATAGATCATGATACAAATGTTTTGAGTAATAACAGACAGTACTGTTGCTGATCCCGAAGGGAGACCCAAATAGGACTGTATAGCCCCGCTAGCTAGGGCCACCCCCACATTAAGTAGAATTCTAGAAAGTCAGATGACCGTACATCGGTAGATCGATAGTTTTAGCTATTTAAACATTTCAGAACTATAACGAAGTTAATTACCCTTAACTATATTCAGAAAATCGCAGGTTACAGGTTAGAATATCTATAGTTCATGTGCAAAAGCAGTTTAATTACGTCAATGCAGTTGCAGTATTAACAATGTTACAACAATCGTAATAAGCATATTTAAAATTAAAAGAATATTAAAGGAACAAAGCAATCCTATTTCAACCAAGGTAGACTCGTGACCAAGCGTATTATCTCCTACTCTAAGCTTCTGGTCATTTAAGATCCTGTAAAATGAATTGCCTAAATTTATATTTAAATTGTTGAATATTTGTCACAATGTGTATCTCAAGCGGTATATTGTTCCAAATTGTTGGGCCCATGCATTTTATGGATGCGAGTCTGATGTTAGTTCTCGCCAGTGGGGTAAAGAGAGTATTTGGGTGTCTGAATACGTACAGATTTTCAATTGGTTTGGGTGGGAAACAATAACCGAAAGATCGAGGTAGCAATTTTTTTGAGTTTTGATACATAAATTGTCCAACTTGCAATATTCGTATTTGTTCTATTCTTAGTATTTCCTTCTCTTGAAATTCACTTTCTATATGTGCATTATACGGCAAGTTAGCTGTAAAATCTTATCGCTCTTTTTTGTAAGATATGCAGGTTGCTTAAGTTAGATTTATATGCAGTTGCCCATATGATGTTACTATTACCATAAGTAAAGTAAGGATAGATGACGGTGTAATAGAGAGTGGATCGCGTCTTTGCCGTTAGAATCTTTGAAATTTTATTCAGTATGCCAAGAGATTTAGCAATTTTTGATGATATTGCCGTTATGTTGTCAGTCCATGATAAATGTTGATCTACATAGACACCTAGAAATTTGGTTGAAATGACCTGTGTGATGGGAGTATTCATGATAGCAAGCGTAGGTAAATGCTGCGGCGGTGGGGGTTTTCTATGAGATCTAAAAAGTATGAAGTTAGTTTTATCTAAATTCAGAGTGAGTTTGTTTGTTGTAAACCATTCGGCTATATTGCTGAGCTCGTCATTAGTTTGACTAATCAAAGTTTCTAAACATGGATGAGAATTAAATAAATTTCTGTCGTCTGCAAAGAGTATAATGAATAGACTAGGAGCAACAGAAGGCAGGTCATTCATGAAATGATAAATAATTGTGGTTCCAAGATGGAGCATTGCGGGACTCCATGTTTTATTGTTAATAGAGCAATTTGTGAATTGTCTTAATGAAATCTATTTATGAAAGCATGCATATAAGAGAATAACTGTTTCAGTGAGTTCCACGATTACTAACTATGGTAACTGCTTCACCGAGTGCCACGCTAACTAACATACCTGTTTCACTTAGTTCCGTGCTACCTAACTATGTTCACTGCTTCACTGAGTTCCACGCTAACTAACATACCTGCTTCGCTGAGTTCCATGCTAACTAACTATGACAACTGTTTCATTGAGTTCCACACTCACTAACTATCATAACTGTGTAAGTAAATGTGTTGCTACATTGTAAATGGCCATATGCTGACATTTGAACTACATGGTTCAAAACTTGTCAAGACGAATACAATAATGTGCTTTTTCTGCCTAACGGATATCTGTCCCATGGAATAAAAGTTGCCGTAATTCAAATGTGCAGAGCTAAGTATAAAATAAACTCCATTGCGTCGTCAAAAGAAGCCTAGACGAAGCATTTATGTTAGTCTTGAATATTATGCAGACAAAAATCTTGTCCCTTAGAGAATTAACTAAGAAAGAGGCCTGCGCTCCAGTTATAATGTAGCGTTGAATAAGACAGTTACTTCGAGATAGAGGGAAAATTCCAACAAATTTTGTCGTCCGCGAGAGATTTGGAACCTGTCAACCATTATTACTAGTTAAATAATAAAGAAAGCACATTAATATGATAACTCATTGTAAACTAATTGATAAGGAAGCAAGTCGCATGAGGTAGTTTGCAATAACTTAATGATAATCAATAGTTATAGGCCAACAGGTACCTGACGGATCTGTAGTATTGGTATATGTTGTTGTGTTCATGGCTATTCAACAAAATGACGTTGTCCCACGGGACACATGAATAAGAAATGTAATAAATGTATCTTATGTCAATGAATCCAATCGCTAGGATACGTAAAATATAATACTGCGAATTCTCAATCCATTAGATCAAAATCATGACAGAATGATTTAACCTTCAATAGTTACAGGGTTCTTGTATCGTATGATTTACATTTCTGAGGAAAACTCAATTTGGAGGTCGCAAAAGGCGCTATATTCACATCAGTGATAAATGCCAGTGCAGATGGTTCTGAGTAGTTATATTTGCTGCTACCTAGTGCATTAATCTATATGCACCTATAATCACATCAAATCAACCAATAATTTGGTTATAGTCGCCTCGTACTTAGGTTATCATATTAACCTAACTCATAAACAGGCCAAAAAAACCTGGCCACATGTGGATGTTTTGCCCTGGGACAAGCTGGCATCAAATAAACTAACGATCTAGCACAAAAAAGCCAGACAATCAACACATTTATCTATGCAACGAAGACGCAATATTAGCCCCAAGCAAAACAATAATATCAGTTCATCTATCTATGTCTGTCTATGTCTGTCTATGTTTGTCTATGTCTGTCTATGTCTATTTCATATTTCTCTGCAAGTATTCGTTGATGCTGTCATCCATTTAACGGCGATGGGTACGAACAAACGATTTCCACTGTGTTGGGTCATTGTTCCGCTTTAGTGTTAGTCCAAGTGACATAGTGAGTAGGTTCTTTATAGTAAGAGCACTTATGTCATAATCAGCTTATTCGTTACCTCTTCGAGCGTCTCTAACCCACGTGAACTCTAATTCTAATCGATAGGCGTTATATGAATGTCGTCAGCGACGGAACGCCAGTGAACCGTTCAATTTCAATTTGGTTAGTACTGAATCCTTCTTATACGTCTTCTTCTCCATATTCGGTTCGATCGATCGCGGATCCCTTAATGGCTACGGCGCCTACCTACCTATGTGCCCGTTTGTCCATCTGTCGTCATCATCATCCGGTTACAACATTATTGAAACGCCTAGAAATTTGATCTATCTTCCAATCACCCTATCCACGATTTCGACAATGGAAACGACTCTCACAGATCAGAATGGTAAACTAATTAATCTACGAGGTGAGGAATAATCGATACGGTTTCATGTTAGAGAAGCTTAAAAGTTTTTATAGTTTTATATAAAATGAGTCGATACACGAACGTCAAAGTCAATATTTCAGAAGGATAAAAAGATAAAATTAAAAGTTCGCTACAAGCGGGAACAGGTGTTAGTATTGGATTAAAGAACAGCGATTTAAACGGAGAGCATGTGTTAGCTCTTACCCAAGCACAACTCAATAAACTAGCTAAAACGTATCAGGATGGGAAAGGCGTGACTATAAAAATGAGTAAAACGCAATTAATACATAACGCTAAAGTCGAAGGCGGCTTTATCGACGCAATTTTACCTTTTCTTGCAACTGCTGGTAAATTCCTACTCTCTAGCGTGTTACCGAGCTTAGCAAAGGGTGCATTAACTGGAATAGGTGCAGCGGCTGGTTCTAAAGTAATTGATAAAGTCACCGGAACGGGTGGGGCTATATATCTCAATACTCGAGGTAAAAACTTCAAGACAGTGCAACAGGATCAGGGCTTATGTATGAAACCATACCAAGGATCTGTATTAAATGGTGTAGGAGAAGGTCTGTATCTGAAAAGAGGTAATGGGTTCGTAAATGGGGAAGGACTTATACTAGGGCCAGATTCGCCATTTAAAAACATTCCGCTTCTCAGATTGTTACTTTAAAAAATATTGCATATATATAAAATTCCTCTATTTCAAATTCATAAAATGGGGTGGACGAAACCCAAATTTGTTCCAGAAGTAAGAACTCAACCGAGATCCGTTAGGTGGAAGGCGTGTGAAGGCATGTGGGATGTCAAGCATAGACCGCAAAGACAAATGGTCGGTCTAAGGTGGGAATTTTTTGCTCAAGAAGCGATAACTATTCATTCACATGAGACGCTAGTTTTACCGTTAGGCTTAGGTGTCCGAATGACGAAAGGATCCAGTTTCAGGTATTAGAACCTTAGAACTAGGTGAGATCGCGACAAAATATTTAAAAGAATGGGGCGAGAATAAAAAGACGACGGATACGACTTTCGGAATATACTCTACAGATGAGAGTTTTTACATCGAAGACAGGCCAATCACGATCGAAGGGGATGATATAACGGTGGGTAATAACACCTACAAGGGAACTCCAGGGCTATTGGAATTGATAACGATGAAGGATCCAGATGCTACGATATACAGTCAAAATGATCTGGATGAGTACTGGGAAATTTTTGAATCGACGGGAGCCTTGTATGTACCTAATAATCCGAATAAGCACAAATCGTCTAGAGGCCTCAAGTATAATAAAATCGCTAAGCCATTGCTCTCGATGCGGAAAGGTAGGTTCACGACGGGTGGGGGGGTTCTAGTTCTTCCACAAGACCCTGATGCGTTAGTGGAAATGTTGGCACTTCAAATGGCCAGCTTCAGAGCGGGAAATACGAGATTAAGAAACGAGATAGTCGGTATCTGCGATGAGTTACTTAGGCAAAATAAGATAAATGTGTTAGAATATAAAAATTTAATGATGCTATTATAAAATGATTGTCATAATTAAGAGATTTGCTAAAAGATACGTCGTAGGAGGCGCTGGAATATTTGACACGATATCAGGATTTTTCAAAAGAATGTTATCCTCGAATGCTGCAAGACAGGTAACATCAACTGCATTAAGTGCCGGGAAGAAGCTGCAACGGAGATTGGAAAAAGGCTATAGACGTAGGTAAGACCGTTGCTATCAATGCTGGAAAGCGATTGGTTGATAAAGCAGCGGCAAAAATGTTTGCACCACAACGGAGCGAGGATTTGTTAACTCGTCATGGAAATACGACACTTAGTCAAAAGAGTAAGGAAAGGTTACAGAATTTAATATATCCCCACCCTTCGGCGAATATAAATAATTTACTGTCTGGTAACGGCAGTGCCATATCGATCCGAGATGTGGTGCGTGGATCTGGAATGAAGCTTGCTTAAAATAAAATCTTGTTATATTAAAAAATGCAGTCAGATATTCCAAGATTTACTGAGAATACTACTATTGACGAGGGAATTGAAAGATATGAATTTCATGAATATGAACCAGTGGTGGGGGGCCAATCTTAACACTGGGGAAATTCGCATAAATATCGAACTTCAAGATATCTTCAGCCACTCCTCCGAGTCATACCTGCTATTCGAAGGCAGACCGACTAAAGCGGATGGAGCCTTTTACGTCGATGCTGACGCTGGCAGCTTTAGTCAACAACGGCCTCATGCATCTCTTCAGCCAAATGTCGTATTCCTTATCGAATCAAGAAATAGAAAGCGTGTTTCATCCCGGACAAGCCACAACTATGCTGGGCTTGCTGAAATATCCCAACGACTTTGCTCTTGCTCGAAAATATTTACACAACAACCGCCTGTACTTAGCCAACGGAGCGAGGATTTGTTAAAGAGGTTAATAACACCCCATGGAAATACGACACGTAGTCAAAAGAGTATGGAAACGTTACAGAATTTAATATATCCCCCCCTTCGGTGAATATAAATAATTTACTGTCTGGTAACGGCGGTGCCATATCGATCCGAATGTGGTGCGTGGATCTGGAATGAAGCTTGCTTAAAATAAAAACTTGTTATATTAAAAAATGCAGTCAGATATTCTAAGATTTACTGAAAATACTATTATAGACGAGGGAATTGAAAGATATGAATTTTATGTATATAAACCAGTGGAGGGGGCGAATCTTAACACTGGGGAAATTCGTATAAGTATCCAACTTCAAGATATCTTCAGCCATCCCTCCGAGTCATACCTGCTATTTGAACGTAAACTGAGTAAAGCGGATGGAACCTTTTACATTGATGTCGACGCTGCAGCTTTAGTCAACAACGGCCTCATGCATCTCTTCAGTCAAATGTCGTATTCCTTATCGAATCAAGAAATAGAAAGCGTGCTTCATCCCGGACAAGCCACAACTATGCTGGGCTTGCTGAAATATCCCAACGACTTTGCTCTTGCGCAACGACTTAGCCAATTATGGACTAAAGATACAGCCGCGACTGCTGTTATAAACGATAACACGGGATTCGCGATCAGCAGGCGCATCTCATTAGGAAACCAACTGCAAAGGGTACATTTAGATTCATCGTGCCTCTGAAGCACATTTTAGGATTCTGTGAGGATTATGATAAGGTAGTCTACGGTATGAAGCAGACTTTAACTCTCGTTCGCAAACCTGACAGCGATGCTATTTTTAGGGCATTATGAAGTAGCGACTGGTAAAGTCAACCTCAGTAAAATTTCATGGTTTATCCCGCTATTCGTTTTCGATGTGAGTAAGCAATTCGAACGGCTAAAGTCATCAGTTGTCGATATCCAGATCAAGGCTACTTTAAGTGCTGCGATCCCTGCTGGAACTGAAGCTTATGCAGTCGTCATTTCAGATAAATTGTTAAATTTCCAATCAGACGGCCAGAAAATGAACGTAGTATATTAAAGAAAATATTTTATATTATAAAAAGAAAATGAAACTCTCACAACTGAAATCGTTAATGAAGGAACATGGAATAAAGTCTAGTTATATGAACAAACCAGAAATGTTAAGAATACTCGTTGGCAAGGGTGTTTTACCGGAATCAGAATTGCCTGAACCAGTGAAGGAGAAAAGGCAAGCATTACCCAAGTACGAGTATTTAAAAACTATTAGAAATAATCCTATAAGCGTTGAAATCCTAGACAAAGACACTAACGAAGCCGTCACGTACTCATCGTTGTATAAGGCGAGTATGACTTTAAAAACCAGTATGAACACGCTGAAGGCTTATAATGGTAAAGTCTGGAGAAATCGATATGAAATTGACATACTAACATAAAGTTTTATCCAGCTACTTAAAATGGAAACTCGTAAATTTTTAGATGTTGACACTTTGGAAGAAGACGTAGTTTTTACTGTTAAAACGAAGCAATATTTATATAGCACAGAAGGATAGTTTTACCTGATAACGGTAGTGGCGCCGGATGAGACAGAGCACTACATGAGCTTATACGGGGAGCCCCTGCTCAGCAAGTTGCAAACGAAAAAGACATTTACTTTTACAAAAACAAAGATAGAAACGGAGCCGGGATGGATCCAGTCGTTTATCGTAGTATCTGGATATAACGATGTTGTTGAACTTGAGGTTTAAATTTTCAATGGTAATAATCATTGAAAAATTGACAATCAATATTTAACTGCTCAACAAACAAGCGGCGCACTCGCTTTCGCACTTCAGTTCTTTCTACTAATACAACATCTTCTGCTCTTAATTGAACTGATGGTTTATTTCCAATGAATATACTACATGTTAAATCTAACACGCCACTGCATGGAGTGGATATTAACGTTAGAGGGTTGATTGGATTATCATCTGTATAATAAAATCCGGTTGTTATATCCGCTGATCCATGCGCAGTTGTCAATTTCGGGTACATATTTAGCGGTTCGTCTTCCTTTTTTTGATAAAAGATAGACATTTGTCTAACCTGCGAATCTTCGTATTTCTTATTCGAGGTCGTCTTTGTATTAGGATCGAGCAGAAACTCTTGAATGCGTTCTAAAATACTTTTAAACAAGCCGATATTCACCAATTCTTCATCAGTTGACTCATCATACATCATTACTGGTATACTATAACCAACAATAGGACCATCGGTTTTGCCAAAACCATAATCTGGTGATATACCCCAACTTTTTAATGTTGAAGTTTGGATATGAAAATCACCTTCATCACCGTTCGGGTATTTATATTTAATTTGAATTCGTTGACCAAAGTTGTTCGTCTTTGCGACTTTAAAGATCATTTTATCCGGATTAAACGTTTCGTGTGTGACAATAATTTTTTCCTTTTATATATAGAAAATATTTTCTTTAGGCTAAAAATATGAAAATAATTTTTTATTTAATCATCGTACACGAATAACTGCATCATACTTAATCCAAGCTTGCCCGGTTCAGTCTGGAAGTAGATTAGCCTATAGATAGTATATTTTTCTACGGAATCGATTAAAAATTCTTGGTAAGTATTTCCTAAATAAGTGTTATTAGGCGCGATGTTAATAGTGACCCTTTGTCCTTCAAAATTGTATGCGATTATACTCCATCGGGGTATACTTCCCTAGTTATTTTTCCTTCCTTTCAAACCGATCTTCCAGATTCTCACTGCGGTTGGGCATGTGATAGATATCCACGATTCAGTGTGGACGTTACCATCAGACACCCATTCCCCGTCGCCTTTGAATGCCCAAAAGGGTTTGTTAGTTAGAAGTGCTGAACTGGCATTCGCTTGAAAACCATAATTACTAGTATCGAAAGTCTCGGTACGTAAACGATTTGACATTTTCTTCCAAGCGTGTAATCAGGTAGCGTTGGAATCCATTGTAGTATGGAGACGGTAGCTGTATCAGCACTAGGACTCATAGATGTAATATGAAATCTCCAATATCTGTAATTAGACGAAGCGGGAAATGTAATCTTCTTCAAAAATCCACAATCGAGGAATTCCCATGAAACTAAAATTTCAGTAAAGGCTGTTCCATCGTTTCTAGCTCGAACCACCCCACCAGTAATACGGTCGCTCTGCTCTCGGCCGGCGACGATGTAAAATCCCGACATTGGCAGAGGAATGGGGTACTTCATCTGTATGTATCGAAACATTACTTGTCCTTTCAGTGTTCCACATGCGGGGTAGTAATAAGCATTTTGAAAAGCCCTCCATGGGTTGCATTCATGACCAGGCACTCTGCGATAATCGCTAGCACTAGCTTCATAAGTTAAACCGTTTATTATCGTTGTATCAGAAGTCATGGTAGGTGCTGCAGTCACGTATAGTCCTGAGTTATCAGTGGTAGTATTATTCGATATCGCTTGATTGACTAAAGTTTCGACTTGGCCAAAGCTCGCAGCCTGGCTAGCTAAGACTGGTGGATGAATGTCAGTCGGTAGACCTTTTATCATATTACCATTCATATTTAAATCACCATCCATATCGTTCGTTCCATCTCGTTTAAGAAATGTATTACTCGCTCGAGATAGAGTAACACCTCCAGAAACTATTCTTTGAGTTGATCCAGTATCAGTTCGTCCAAATTTATCAACAGGCATGTTTTTAAATAGGTGATATTATTTAATGTAAGTCGTTTACGACTTTTTGAAATTTACAACCATCGTTGCGCGATTTCGTCAGTACATACAGACATAAATGACCACAATATACTTGGCCGTCTGGATGTATTCGCTCACTGTTATAAAACAGCGGTCTTTGTAGATAATTTATCAATTCCGTAGGAGGAGGTAGTCCATAGCTGTCGAAATAAATCCTATCATTAGCGCGCTTGATCCAACATGTCCAATGCATTCCTTTACCATCAGAATCGTCCAGATTGAGAATTCCGCACTCGTTCGCTCTTGGCTTCTTCGGCAGTTCATCTCTTAGAAATACTCTTCTGAAATTATTTATGTTTAGTTTTTTAGCCGCTTCAATTAGATCCACATTCGATAAAGCAATATTAGGTAGCGTTACGCCCTCGACATCGATTTGTTTAACACTTATTTTCTATTAGAGAATAATGTCCATATGCTAAAGTGTGGATGCCATCTTGCTGAAGCACTCGTTTGTCATCTTCCGCTGAAAGAGCGCACCTTGTTAACTTCCTCAGTGTAGATATCGTGAAGATGCGATCGAATGACATTCATCTTTCTCGATTGTTCTCTCTTGGTGAATAAGCAGTCTTTGTAGTCTGAGTGAGTGATAGATTTCTTAACCACATTCTTCTTAACACCTTTACATTTCTTGTGGCCTACTCCCGCCATCTTGTATGAATACAACTTTGATCTAAGAACTAAGAACTAAGTTTGAACTTTGAAACAAGAACTTTGATCTTAAACCTACAAACTCTTCGATCTGTTTACCAGCTGCTTCGTCTTTGAACATGCCAATGACCTTTTTGTTGATGCCAATTTCTATACCAGAGGGGTGGTCTTTAGGATAGTCGCTACTGTCGAACCTGCTTCCAATGTATGGAGCTATATCGGCGTAGAAGTCTTCGGTCTTAATTTCATAAGCCAGAGAATCTGTATCTGTAAAAAGTAACATTGCTCTGTCATCAAACTTTTTCTTGATGTAATTATAATGAAAATCATACATTATAGTTTTGCTCAAGTCTAAAATACACATACCAAGATATATAAACTTATTGTAAAATAGCTTCGTCCGTTTCATGTGAATGGCAATTAGGTTTTCATCAAAAATAGTTCGAGTGTCGTAACTCGTTCTCGCTGCTAGTTCTAGCTAGGGCTTGCTTCTCGCAAGAAACCAGTTTTATATCTACGTGAGCCTCTATGTTCTCCAACGTCTTCCCAGACACACTATTGTTCATTAGTTCGAAAAAGTCTTTCTCGAAATCGTTGGTGGCTCTGGTCCTTAGGTTGATATTTAGATCGATATATTTTTTCAGCCAGGCACTTTCTTCAAATTTAATTCCACGATGAATTTTGGTAATCTTCAAGCCTTAGCCTTCATACAACTTTAAATTTTCATAATGGACTATATATTTTACTTTATCACACAGGTTTGGTATAAGTTTGCTACATCTGATTCTTTGACCTTAACACTCTCTGGAGCAAGAGGATAGTCATTGTGAAGATCGTGCAAATCTCTCTGATATTCCAAGTCCACCTCTAATATACATGGCGTTCGTCTCCAGTCGTTCAGCTCATCATTACCCATCCACTGAAACCTATGAGTAGATTCTTACACATTGCCCATCCGTACAAATTGTTCGCGTCTAAATAGGTTATAAATGTTGAAAGCTTGCTATCGTGAAACGCGGGCATGTACTTATTGTTTGCCTGCCCATAACGATGTGAAATGGTGCTAACACCGCCTCTTATCCCATGTTTAACCATTAGTATCATATCATAATCGCTCAACAACTCCAACTCTACTCCAGTCAACTTTAATGCGGTGTCCCAAGCAATACCTGGAGAAGTATAATACCAGGCCGGATCTAGGCCATAGTTCTCACAGCACACATCTCTAAAATTTTCAAACACGTCAGCGAGCAGGAGAACATCACTTACGTTATATAAATTGTGGTATTCTCTAAACATTTTAAATCCGAATTCATTCCATACCATCTGTGCGTGGTTGTAGTCTTCATCACTAATATCTGATTCGTTAAGTCTCGAATAGAATGCTGACTTTGGTGGTAGTTCTGTTTCCTTCAATCGATCGATGGAATTAATAAAATCATAAGGGTATAAACCTTTTCTAAGCAAGAGATCGAGCTGATTACCAGTATAGTGTTTGCTTAAATTCTTACACTGGTCTTTGCTCAGGTTCCTCGATAAAGCGTCGAGACTCGATGCCATTAATCTAAAACTATCGATGAAACGTAATTCTCGTTTAACCTCTACTTCCTCAATTTCTTTATTTACAAACTTATCAACCACAACGTTTCTACTAAATGATATATATTTTTCTTCGTTGGTAGGAATAAAATTAATCTTTTCATTATCATCACCTCGTTATTTCCTAATGAATAGATGGCTGTCATAACCGGATAGATTATGGAACAGTACGGGGAAAAACTTGGGGACTTTATTGTTTAGATTACAGTTTTTATGTGCGGCGCCTCTAAGTTTACCGGTTAAATGACAATGGTCTCTAACTCGATCATCACCCAGTTGGTCTCTAACTCGATCATCACCCAGTTCGCCTACGCATATGTGACAAACTGTAGCCGAGTCGTAAAGCGCCTGATCTTTCTTTCCATATATCATTTTCTTTGGAAATTTAAATCGATTATAAATATCTTTTATATTATCTATAAGAGTGTCTATAAACATCTGGGCTACATCATCGTCTTCGCTTTCCGCTGTGAACGTTACGGGAGCTTGCGAATATAGGTCATCATCAAAACATTTGATATAATAGCAGAAAGGACTTGTTTTTGGTATTTGTTGGTGTAGGACATGCTGGGATCTGGTTGACAAGTGTCTATAGGTTTAATTCATGACTCAAAATCGGCGTACACGACAAATGGGACTCTCATCTTCCTATAATAATTTTTGAAACTCAACACAGTTCCTGGTTCTGGAAGTTCTATCTTTTGAGCGTCGTGTTGGGAACAGTAGTCGGTGTGCTTGTGTAGCGAATCTATACTACTGAATCCAATCAAACATCTTTTACAATAGTGCATCGAAGTGTATGAGTTTTCTCTATGAACCGCCATCAGTCTGTTAAGAGTTCTTTATCCAGCAATAATGCTTCTTTTCTCCATCAGAAATGATTAATAGATCTACACACCTATTACTCTCATGCTTTGATAAATATAGTGGGAATAGGTAAACATAGTTCTCAAAACCGAAGATATTAATATTAATTTTAATATTTCTCTCAAACTTACTTACCAGATTAGCATCCGCTGCTACTGGCAATTCGGTGTCAGACCAATCAAGTTCTTCAGACTGCTTGATTGATTCTTTCGTAATTCTTTCTGGATTGCCGTCAACCGGATTTAAGGCTCTCGTTACACACCACTTGAAGCAATCTTCGTCTTCGTTCTTCATATTAATAATACCCTTTTTACTCGCTAAACATTTCGGTAGTGGAATGTAAGAACTGCCTTTCAGCGGTTTATAAACAACTGTGTTGATGTCTAATTTTTTAACCGCTCTAAGTCTCCAGTTACTGCCTTGCATCTGGAAGGCTGCCATAGACTCTAGGATTTTATCTTTCGCATTATTAAATATTTCGCTCGGGTTGGTAGAGTTTAAAACAACTTCGGTCATAGAGACAAATGGAAAATCCTTGGTATCTACTTGTCCGAATTTCATATCTACACGCTCCATTGTGCAGGTAAGGACAAAATTGATCTTAGTCTGGCGATTTCTAGACAAAAGGTCTTCCAGTTGTGGTTGAGCTGCTTTGAGAAAAGATGTGGCGTCAATTCCGCTTGCGCCTTCGACCGTGTATTGTTTCGAGAAGCCCTTGATAGCTGTAGCCGTCTCTTTTATTTCGCGTGTTTTCATAGGAATTTTACCGAATATAGAATTCACTTTGGCTTTCAGTGCTTTTGGCTTCTCATTCACTATTTTCTTTGGTTCTTTAGGTATATAATTTTCAATCCACCTTGTGAATTTATTAATCGCTGATTTAGTCTTAACGAATATTTTTCGTACTGTCGTGGCTGGAACTACGGGTTCGAGTGTTGGGATTCCAATGTCGGGAACGGGTGCATCAAGCAAACTAGCATTGGTTGAGATTGAGGGTACGCTGTGGACTTCAATTTCACTAATCAAATCGCTTTTCGTAGTCTTGTATAATCAACCAAACCGCTCTGTTTGGCAATTTTTCTTAATTCAATAACAGTTTTTTCGAGTATTCCATTTTATATTGTGGTGACATTTCTTTAAGCTGTGACGAGAAAATATTTTCATTCATTTTATATACGCAAGAAAATATTTTTTCCTTTTTTGTTCAATAATGACTCATCATCGAAACTGATGAGTCATCGAAACTTTTTGAAATTCCCGTGACATTTGACCTATAGGTGGATCCTCTAATCAAAGCCTAGCCCTGTGCATGGTAGGTGGCTTTTGCAAGGCTAGAACGCTAGATTTATTTGATACTAGCTTGCTTGGAGGCAACACAGTCACATGTGGCTAGGTTTTTTGCCTGTTTATGAGTTAGGTTAATATTATAACCTAAGTACGAAGCCACTATAACCAAATTATTGGTTGATTTGATGTGATTATAGGTGTATATAGATTAAATACACTAGGTAGCAACAAATATAACTACTGTTCTGTGTCTAAGGTTCGATACTAACTCAAACAATGTTCGCTCTTCGTCTAATTACAGACCAATTTTTTTATAGAACTAACACTCGATTATTCTTCATTAAATATACGGGTCCCAATCAATGGAATAAGACGCCCATTGATTTTCAACAATCTCAGAGTATCAGTATATTTAAGAATAAACTCAAGATACTCCTATCTGCTACTAATTCGTCGTAATAATCTTATTACTGTTTAGTCATCTTATTCATGTTACTGCATGATCATTTTAATCATCATTACTTATTGCCACCAACAATATCTTGGGATTTGTGTACACGAACTAGATTAGTTAACTAGTTAAGACAAAACTTCTGTTAACTGCACTTTGACCAACTGCTGACTAACATTTCATGGAAAGGGTAGGCCCGGCTAGCGGGATCTTTGGTCCCATGGGGTCCTTCTTTTTTCCTATTGTCCGGTCCCTTAAAATATTATGTGATTGCTAAATTGTTCTATTGCACAGCTCTTTTCGTTTTTCTACTTGTTATGTAATAACAGTGTACAATACTAACGGGATCAATTAAAACATATTTGATTTGATTCAATTTGATTGATAGTCCGAAGACTGCATTATTGTTCGGACGATAGTTGATAAGATTGCGGTTTTAATGGTAGGTGGATTGATGTTTGGTTAGAAGCTGGATTGCACCATTCTTGTCATTCATCCAGCTTCCATTTAGGAATGATACTTTTCTCATCAATTCAGCTCCCAGCCTTGCATATTCTTTTCATCAATTAATTCGGCTTCTAGTCAAATTAATGTCGGAGTATAGAATCTTCGGACCTTCGAACCATCGGACTCTCGAATCTTCGGACTATCAAAACTTCGGATTATCGAGGGGACAACGTGTAGATCAACACGTTAATGATCGGTTAATAATAGGTTTGCATCCACTTAATCTTGTTAATGTTTAATCATAAAATTCGAATGTTCGTATCTATTGGCGCAGGCGACTTTTACAATAAAAACATTATCTTGTATGAAATATGCATCCAGTCATAATTTGACGTTGAATAGTTACTTCAACATTAGACAACATACCTGCAATAGTTGCCTGCGTGACAATTGGGGCCAACTAACCATTACTATGTGTTAATGGCATTAAAAGACTAGTTGATGCGGGAGAACAATAAAATTATAACTCATTGTACACAAAGTAACAATGAAGCCAGGCGCAGAAGGTAGATTACGTAAGGTCAGTAAATGAGAGTCGAATTGTAGGCCCCACAGCTACCTGGAGTTGTTGTTGTCTCTGTTGATGCTAAAATCAAACGATAACATATAATGTATGCATGGGTATATGCACGAAATGTTTCCCTTGTCAATAAATCCGATTGCAGGTGAGATATTTAATATATGATACTACAAGTTTCCAATAAATATCACAAACACGTTATTTACAAAGACGATCAGCTTAAGGGCTGACCTTCAATATGGACGGGTTTTGTGCATAAATTAGTTTTTTTTCTGCTAACACTCTATTTCTAGGTAAACAACAGGCGCAATATAATTATGCGTGATCGGATGCTAGCTAGCATAGACATAAATTACCGGCAAATAATGAGTTTGCATTTGCTTGTTAATGAATGCATGTAATAAATAAGTGCAGTAAATGCATCCTAAGTCATTGAATATTATCGCTAGGATACTCAAAAATCCCACGCCTTCTCAATCTCACATAGCAAAATCATGTTATTTATACAGATGATCACCGCAAGATTTAACATTCAATATTCAAAGGTTTTATGTGTCATATGAGTTACATTTCTGCTAAACTTAATTCGAAGGTCGAAAAACGCGTTATATTCATGCATGTGATAGAATACCAGTGCAGATCAACACGTTAATAATCGGTTCAATGTAGGTTTGCACCCACTTAACCTTGTTAATGTCCTATATGCAGTGTTGTATGCAAGACTTGAAACTTCAAGACCAAGACGAGACCAAGACAGTGAGGGACCGAGACAGTGAAGCACCAAGACCAAGACCGAGACACTAGGTTCTAGACAATACGAGACAGTAAAACTGTATAAGACAGGTGATCTTATATAAAAGGCTATGAAATACTAATGTAAATACTAATATTAAAATACTAAAGTATTTATATATACTAAATATATAATACTAAATACTAATACTAAAGCGAAGAAGACAAGATCTTAATTGATGGAAGAGAGGTGGAATCTGTGGACGCCTTCTGCTACCTAGGCAGCCTCATGTCATCGGATAGCAGCTGTGACAAAGAAATAAAGATAGCGCCTACGAATAGGAGAGGCAAACACTGCATTTGAAAGGCTCACAAATATCTGGAAGAAAAATGGATGTAGTTTAAGGACCAAGGTCCGCCTGTACAATGCCGTGGTAGTGACTAGTGAGTACACTATGTATGGATCTGAGACGTGGCCAATGACGGCGGCAAACAGGAAGAGACAGTAGGCGGCTCACCACAGATGGCTGCGAAGAATCTTGCATTTAACATGGAGAGACAAGATAACCAACAAGATTGTACTGGAGAAAACGGGACAAGAAGTCATCGAGAGCAACATCAGAAGACTGAAGACTAAGGTGGATGGGGCGTGTCTGTCGCATGGAGGAGGAAAAAAGAGCTAAACAGGTGATGTCCTGATGTGCGGGAGAGCGACGGAGGAGAGGAAGACCGAGAAAAAAACTGGCCAGAGATCATAAGAGACGACCTAAAATGCTTGGAGATATCGTGGGAGGAGACTGAGACACTGGCTTTGGATAGAGTCGAATGGAGGAAGTGCGTTGCCCGATGTGTAGACCTACATAGGAAGGACTAAGTACTAAGTAAGTTGATCGCACAAGGTAGATTAGGGTCGGTTAATGATAGACAACTTTTAGCTTCCTGGCGCTGGTGTAGCCTGTACTAGTGCTGCATGTCCCCAATTTATTCAACAAAACGGTATGTCTCCCTCAATCTAGACATTATGTACATGCTGGACTTTGTTGGCGCAAATATTCTGAAACTTTGACTTAAAACTTTTCTCAGTTGTTACGATTATACCAATTAACGAGTCAAACGAGAACAATTTCGGTTAGAAAAAAGCTATTTATTGTTACGATTATACCAATTAACGAGTCAAACGAGAACAATTTCGGTTAGGTAAAAGCTATTTTGATTCTGTAAAAATTATCTGGATGCAAATCCATTGTAGAACATGATTAAATAATAATGTAATGAACAAAAATGGCCGGGTTTGACCCCTGGGCTCTGTGTGTGTTACAATTTATTTTATTTGCAGGTCGGAAATTAGGCCTATATCTATAATAGGATCACATCGCGCTCGCATTCTAAAGTATTATGCACTCCGACACCGGAGTTGTGGCTTTTGTTTTTTCCGAATATAGATGTTCGAAATTTTATAATTAAAGCATTGTGCAAAAATATATACTAACATAAATCATCTAATAAAATTTCACACTAACTAACTAACTGATTTTCTTATTCGGCTTAACCATCAACTGACTAAATATTAATCTGTATTTCACATGGCCATTGTAACAAAGCTGCGTTTTGCCAGAACGAAAATTGAATAAACGATAATTGATTGATTGGCTGATTAAAATAACCATAACCATAACCAATCGTTTTTATTGATCAACTGACAATCGACAAAAATTATAATAGTTTAATAGTTTAACGAGGATTGACAGCAAAACAATCGGGAAAAATAGACCCTAAAGGGACCGAAGTCCTGCTAACAGGGACACCCTTACACCAAGTTGACTATAAATAGGTGGCGTTTGAAAGTAAAAATCATGTCGTTTACACGGATTAGTCAACTTAAGGGATGACCATCGATATCTACAAGTTTTATATATCAGTTATTTTATATTTCTATTAATGCTCTATTGTGAGTTTCACCGAGGACGCTATTAACATGTGCGTGATCGAATGCTAGGATTTACACTAATAGGCCTAATCGACGAATTTTATGTGTGCGACAACTTGCTCTTGCTTAGGCTTTACAATAAATTTCAGTTGCTCATATTTTTGACGTAATCATCCTTGAAAATAAACATATTTGTATCTCCTTAAAAGCATGCTGTTATAGTTTTAAGCATTTCATATGTTAGTTTCTTCAAGACAAAAGATCGGGTAATGATATTCAGTTGTTAGGCTCTACAGCTAAGAGGCGCTAGTGGTGTCTGTGTTGGTGCTGCTTGTGTCGTGTCTATTCAACAAAACGGTATGTCACACGGAATGTATGCATATGTACACGATGTCACTAAATCCTATTGCTTGTACGATATATAAATTGCAATGCTACGCGTCCTGAACATAAAATCGTGTTGTTTCCGCAGATGATCAGCTAAAGGGTTGACCTTTTAAAATTTGCAGGTTTCAGGCCTATGTTCCATTCTATGTATATTTCTTGTAGCACTCAATTTTGAGGATATTCAAAGGAGCTATATATATATTGAAGTTCTAGTATGCTAGTATTTACACCAAGGAAATACACATTTACTCCATTTAGTCATAATTAGCGTTGAATAGGATTGCTCCATCAAGAAAAATAAAATATCATCAATTGTCGCAGCGAGAATATAGGTGCATAGGTCCCTGCCGATCCTTATTATCTGTTTAAATATTTATATAGCAATTGATACGAAAGATCAATAATATTATAGCTCTTTTTACACATAATAGCAATGACGTTACCCGCCTTAGGTAGACTACAACGGTCAGTTTATGATAGTTAGCTGTTAGGCGTAACAACTACCTGTCGTTAATTTTTGTGTTGTTTCTTCCGTGCCTATTCAACAAAAAGACATGTCAGGCGGAATGTATGCATATGAACATGCAGGAAATGTTTAATTTGTCAATGATCGAAATCTATTGCTGAAATATGTAAAATGCAATAATCCGTATTCTCGACCTAAACTATTAAAATCAAGCTGTTTTACACAGCCTAAAATTCAAACTTAAGGTTTGAGCATCAATATTACCTAGTTTTATGATACTCGGTTCCCAAATAGGCCATATACATTTGCGTGATCAATGCTAAAAACACGCATTAACGGCAAATTTTTACTCTGCACCTCCTGCTCTTGTTAATGTTATCCAATAAAATTTGGGCCATCATTGCCATTTTGGTAGTTTTTATATGGCGCCCTTTGAAGGCTATTTACTCAGAAGCGCTCTCGTCCTAGCCTCGTTCAAACAGAACAATCTTAGGGCAAAAAGAACGTAGTGCATCTGGAAGAATCTACAAGTTTCATATATCAGTTATTTTATATTTCTATTAATACTCTATTGTGAGTTTCACCGAGGACGCTATTAACATGTGCGTGATCGAATGCTAGGATTTACACTAATAGGCCTAATCGACGAATTTTATGTGTGCGACAACTTGCTCTTGCTTAGGCTTTACAATAAATGTCAGCTGCTCATATTTTTGACGTAATCATCCTTGAAAATAAACATATTTGTATCTCCTTAAAAGCATGCTGTTATAGTTTTAAGCATTTCATATGTTAGTTAACCTAGGTCATTGGACAAGGTAGAACTCTGTCGGATAGCAGTCCGCTCACGAGGGACAAACAACGCGCTTGCGCAGCAGAGCGCGTCGAACAATCACAGTGTCGGCGTCGAACAATCACAGTGAGTCAACTTTACAGAACAAAGTTCTATAAGGTAGGGGTGCCAGGCCTTCAATGCAGCGCCTCACTGGCGCACAGACTCGATTATATTCTAATCTATTTACGAATTTGTAAAGCGCCTCTCGCAGTACAGCCTAATCAGAGGCGCTCCCAGTGCGAAGAACCCTAGAGAAAAGAAAGCATTAAGAAAACGAGCAGAAACGTCTGTGCTATCGGATAAAATTGCAGCACGAGTCACAAGCTGACGGTCATAATTTCATCCTTTGGCGAAACATCGTCGAAAATTAACACTTTATTATATCTTAAGTAATACGCGTTCATTCGTAATTTAGAGTTGAGTAAAATAGTTTATCTAAGATCAAAGAAAGTTACAACAATTGTCGCTGCGAAATAATTGGACCATACCAATCATTATTATATGTAAAATAGTGTTATAACAATTGATGCGAAAGGCCCTTACTATCATAATTCGTTGTACACAAATTAACAATGAAGCTTGTCGCACAAGGATAAAGGTCATTTAAGGACAACGAACTGATAAACCGTACAGATACATATCGTTGGTGCAGGTCCTTGTGTTGTTTTCATGTCTATTCAACAAAAAGGCATGTCACACGGAATGTATGCACATGAATGCAGAATATGTTCCCGTGTCAATGAATCCTATAGCTGGGATATTTAGAATATAGGTACCATTAGTTTTCAACATAAATTATTAAAATCATGTGGTTTACTCGTATGACCAACCTGATTTTTGAATTTCAACAGCAAGTGGCTCAATGGTTCATTTATTTTATATTTATTCTAGCACTCTATTTCGTGGTTGCCAAGGGCGCTACATACATACATGCGTGGAATTGATGCAAGCATTAACAGTAATTAGTGGCAAATCTTACATTACATCTACTTTTACTGCTTCGTGTTTTCCAATAACATTTATATTATTATTACCATTGCCTCAATTTTACATAGCTCCCGTTAGGGCCATCTACTCAGCAGCAATCCCAGCCCAGATTGACCTATTGGCGTGAGACGCAGTGCCTCTGTAAGGGCAGGCTATTCCAGTTCACCGGACCAGCAAGTGAGAAAGCACAACGCTCTCGGATTGCAATTCGCACAGAGGGAACAAGTATCTCCGCTTGCGCATCAGAGCGCAACGAGCTACGGCGTCCAACAGTCACGATGGGACAACATAATGCTTTCAGGTATGGGGCGCCAGGCCTTGAATGCAGCGCAGATACTCGATGAGATGCGGATACGGGAGCCAGAGCCGGACTTCACGCATGTACCAGAATAGTATTCTCGATAACACATAGGATTGGAGCCTACACGCCGGACAGCAGTTTTTCATCTCTTAAGAAATACACATTTAGTCATAATAGAGCGTTGACATGGATAATTTCTTCAAGATGATAGAGTATTCTAACAATTGTCGCTTCCAGACAATTGGAAAATTCCAATCGTTATTATCCATATATAGTATTGAAATAGCAATTGATGCGAATGTATTATAATATTATAATTCGTTTTACACAAATTGACAACCAAGCAAGGTGGAATGCGGTGGGGCTGCCGGAATCGGAGGAGCTAGAACGGAGTCAGTCCAGAACGCACTGTTCTAAGTTCATTTCGAAATTTGTTGCTGTTTTTTAAATAGTTCTCGGGCCGCTTGATGGCGTTGTTTGATTATATATTTTCATGTCATCGTCAATAAACCCGACTACATGTTTAGGTCGGATTTCATCCTTCATTTCACGATACTTCCCAGTTTCTTCGAGGTTTAGCTTAAATTCATCCCTGTTGATCAGGTTGTCTCATTATGCTTTCAATAAACGACTATGATTGGAGATGGGTTTACTGCTAGCCAGAACACGTATACAGCTTCGTGTTTGCCCGCTTTGGTTGATTGGCGACACACGCAATTTTGAGTGAGCTGATCCCCTCGCAAAAACTCAAGAATTAAATCAGGCACTAGGCCAACCTCTGTTGTCAACTAGGCAGTGCCCCAGCCAAGTTCAGGAAGTGCACGAATGGCAGTCGCCCCATTGGCCAATTTCACAGCTCTACTGTATAATTTTGCTGGCTCTTCACTTTTGATCTGAGGAAGACTTCCAGCTTACCAATCTGCGTGCAGTCGAAAAGTCGTCGGTGTTGTCTCTGAGGTGTCAGAATCCAACCCAATATATCTCAATAGTCGGTAACGCATGCGTTACCGACTATAATCTCTCGTCCAATCACCATCGACGTCGTTCACTTTTGACCGCAACAGTTGATTCTGTTCAGGTTGCCCATGATATGCCCACATTACATCGTAATTAACTATCGCTGGTCACGCACTTGTTCATTAATTAACCAATATACAGGTTATCTATCACATGACGATTTTATACAATTATTTCTATCAGTTATATAATGATGTAACATAGCAACACATGTACATCGGTAATATAACTAAAATGTCTGTATGGCAACGAGATTATCGTTTCAATCCGCGTAGGCCTATAGCCTCGCAGGAGCAACCTTCTGATCCGTATATAACATCATAGCTGTGCTCAATCCTGTATCATTCTGATAGACATATTTCTTGACCAAAGTATCTTGTTGCACCACCTATGGCATTAACAAATCGCTTGTTTGTCATATGTTGCGGGGGCCTGGGTGTCTAATTATAGTTTGTCATGGTGTCGCCACCTTTACCGTAAGTGCCATACTGGCGGCATCGCGTTCTGATGTTGGTGAACTAACCAAGGAACTAACCTAGGAAGACAAGTCACTCTCTCTTCTTCCAGCCATTTGGAAAGCACCTGTCATGGTATCACCGGCTTTGAGCACGTGAATACCTCTGAAGATAAATGTGCCGTTCATCAGCTTACTGTTTTACCGTTGCAGTACAATAACTTTTCTTTCTTATACTGTTTGGCAGCGGAGGTCTTTAGGTCTGTATACAACCTAACGGCCACGTTTACCGGCTGCCTTTCTCGTCCGCATATCGACGAACCGAAACACTCAGCTTGATACTTGTCGCAGCATGCTTTTTATCTGCACAACTCCTGGAAAGATCATCAACACCATCCCACAAGTCGCTCGCGTGCTTCTGAATGGCGGCGGCTTGCCGGCTTGCGCACCGTATCACTTCTCCTCAACTCGAAGCATCGACATGGAATCGTGGCTGTGGTTCCGGGCATCGTTTCGCCAGAGAGTTGCAGGTATCCAGATCAACTGCATAACTCTTATTTCCCACATCGGGTTTTTCTGTAGGCCCACACACATGTGTGATTCGAAACCCGACAGCTGAAAGAATTCTCAGCATAGTATCCCCAACCTTATGAATTTCCGTACTGAACTATCAACCCGTACTGAACTACTCACCCGTACCACTTCTACCAAACTTATCGACCGGCATTATATAGATACAGCTCAATCTAATTGCTAAAGATTAAAATGTTCAAATTTATGTCCACAAGCCAGCACTTTGAGCGACTTCGTAAGATGGATCCCACACAAAACTGTCGCAATACACAGCTTTGCATTTATCTAACCAGTAAGGAATCAGTGAGTGCCATCGTCGATGCTAGAGTTCAGATTGACAACTGCACACTCCCTGTCATATGGCACGGTAGGTAGGTCATGACGCTGGAAAACACCACGCAAATGTTGTAACACCTAGCCGGCTTTCTCTATTTCAAAGTTGCTCAGAGCTTTTACTTTTTTGCTCGAAGAAGAGATCCAATCATTTACACACCAGACAACTACCACCGGTAGTTTGACGACCTAAATATAACTCCCTACCAGCCCGTCAAATATCATCCTCTATTTCACGAGTGTGACGCTGCGCCTCACCCAGAGCCGCGTCGATGGCGTATATGCTCTGCACCGCCTTTGCCACCCTGATAGCCCAGCTAGCTATGGCAGTGGTTCTCAAACTTTTTGGCGCTAAGGCACATTTGAGATCTTTGGAAATTCAGGCGGCACGCCATTGAACCAAAACTAATTTTTCATGTTTAATTTTGAGTAATCTTATGACTGCTATTTTTTTAAATCTTGCTTTTAAGCATTTTATATCCGAAAAGAAGGTTTAATATGAAGTTTTATATAATTTTCAAAGCAAATTAGAGTGTAGGAGACAAATATTTTTGTTTTAATAGTTTAACTTGAACAGATTTAAATGCAACATTTACAAGTTTAGGCCTACAGTTATACATTTAGAATGTTAAACATAAACTGTGCGAGTCGTCGTTGTTAAGAAGACCTTTTGTAATTTGCATGCCCTGTTTAAACGTCAATCGATGACAATGTGATATCTGGGCTTGATGTCCTTTGCAAATTTCTTTAATCCTTGAGAGAATTTTCGATAAATACACTCAAATTTGTTCCTCAACACATTTCTATCTTTCTCTCTTTTTGTGGTTAATATCTGTAAGAGATTAAAATTCGAGCTCACGCAAATAGGATGTGGAGAACTGCGAAGAATAGACAAAGCCCTATATGAAAATTTGGATTTTCCTCTTTCTGCCATTACGCTTCTAAGAACATACCCGCATGTTTAAGTTTTAAAGTTCGATCAGAACTCAATTTAGCAAGTTCCTCTTCTTAATTATTTTAGTGTTCATATGTTTGTGTTGCCTACAATTTGAAAAACTGGGTGTATCACCAAATTATAGTGTTCAGGCAGATGACAATGGAGGAAAGTAGTGCTGAATCTTTTTGGATTTTGAATTTCATTTTTTTATTAGAGTCGCGGTACTCTTGGCGATGCACAAAACGTCATGAACCTATTAAAATAAATTAGTTTTACCGAAGTAGATGGACAAGCAGCTCTCGGCAACGTATTACAGCCCAAAAGGGTAGACGCGAGCTTATGCCTCAGTAATTAAACTCAACAAAGCCGCTAAGGTAGAGACAACCTGTTTGGTAGATTTACCAACCCATGCCACGCTACGTATCAACGCTAAATATTTGACTAAGAGATGCCTAATACCATCCATTAGGCTGAGTTATTGTTTCTGCCTTGTGATCGAGTTGGTCGTAAAAGCTATAAATACGTTGACTCGCGATATGAGGAGGTTGAGCCAATGATTAATCACAGTGCGGCTGAGGTCGCGGCGGCTTTAACTCAGGCGGGGTTCATTGATTTGGCCCGTACTGTTCCAAGTTGACCCAGGAAGTCAATTTATGGGTGAGATCAACCCGTTGCTGAAGAATCGTAATGTTCTTGTAAGTCATCGTCAGCAGGGTATCGTTGAATGATTCAACCGAACACTGGCTCAGCGATTATTTGGTGCTCAGTTTGTTGAAGAGGTATTCCTTGCTACACGGGATTCCTCGAAGCGGTCGGTCGAATGGGTTCACCGGATGCTTCCGGTTGTAGAGCTGCGCTATATAACGAACAGCTCGGAAAGCATGGGATGAAACCGGCTGACATAATTAATTAAGGCTGATAGCGTAGTGCAGAAGCCCTACTTCCGGCCCCTCCTGTATATGGAATGGGTGAGCCTATTCACGGACACGATGTTCTCGTCCGTTATTTATAGGCACCCGGTAGGCGTGAGGGTGGTAGTAGGCAAGCCACACGCCCCAGCTGGTTCCTTACTATTCATACTACGTCGAATGTTATCCGGCCTTCTGGTGGAATATTTAATTTCTCTCCCAGAGCTGCCTTTGTCGTAACTATACTTGTATATATCCATTATTAATGTCCATCGGAGGCAATGGTATTTTATTTTGCCTGTGTACACAAATTTCATGGTTTGTGCTTCGAATCATGGTTTGTTCGTGGACGTTGAGATTCTTATACATCTCGTGTTTAGGGTCATTCTTTAATATCGTTCTTTGTATTCCTTTCGTTTGCTCGCATTGTCCGATTAAATGGTAGAATACCATCTAGGGTCTAAGGCCCACAAATTCCGCTATTGGCACTCCATTACATCGTATCGTATATTCGTTTATTGAGAAAAATGGTTGACAGACGCAGTCATTTACATATACAACATAGCGGCCTAAGAGTTACATAACTGAAAACAGTTCATCTGATGAGTGAGATATTATGACTAAATGTTATGGATTATTAATCGAACCAATTTGTGCATCATCCTTGATAACAAAATTCTTGCTGTCCACATTCGGGAGGGCAAATGGATGGACCCGCGATCTCAGGTGGTATTGTGTTGGAGGCCTTAACGTGCACATTTGTCGCAAAACATGGCTCGGGTTACCAATGATGGCATGGAACAGTACCGTGTCCGCTCTGGTGGCCAGATCTCCGACCATCAGTGCAGCATCGAATAGGTAGCCACCACGCAGTACGCACCGCATGAACTGCTCAAGGCGGTTCTTGTCGGCAGCAGACAAGTGCCCCCACCAGGCGTGAGACCGATAGATGAGTTTCGCCACCATCGTTGTTTTAGCTAAGTCGTGCAGCGAGTCAAGTGCCATCCCACGGGATCGTATAGTCTTCAGTGCAAACAACGATGAGGGACAGGATGCGAGGGTTTTTGTCACGTGATCGGAAATGGTTAATCTTTCTCCGATTAATATGCCCAAGATGTTCATAGAGGAATATCTCACCAGAGTAAGAAGCCTCTTTTGCTTTTGATGGCATACATGTGGGCCAACCATGCCGAATCACAATCATCTCACGGGTCTTTGCAACATTAATTTTGAGATTTTTCTGGGAACCCTTGTTAATGTTTGCTAATTTTTAGTCTATAGGGCTAGTTGCCCTTGTTAAAGTTTCCAATAAAATTCAGATGACCATTTCTATTGGCATAATCATCCCAGAAAATTATTACTTGGAGCATGTAAGTAAGTACGTAAGTGAACATCTTCTTAAATAAGAATGCATACAATCGCAATGCACGAACACGCACAAATTAACAGTTAAAATTTCTTAAGAAATGCGCATTCACTCATAATTCAGCGTTGAATCTAATTGTTTCTACCTGACGCTAATGGAGCCGTTACTGGTTCTTCATCTTCTTCGTCGTCTATTCAACAAAACAGTATGTCAAATAGAAAAGTGCATATGAACGTGCAGGGTGTGTTTCCTACAATTTTCTTGTCAAAGAATATTATTGCTGGTGAAATTTTTAAAATATATTGTTACGCGTTCTCAACCTGAAATACTTATATATATTAATATATATATAAATTATACTGCTTACACAGACGATCAACTTAGGGTTTGTCCTTCAATATTAACTCGTTTATGTGTCATTTAATTTATATTAAGAATTGTGCATTCAGTCATTATTTTGCTTTGAATCGGATTGATTCTTCAAAATAAAAGAAAATTTCAACAATTGTCGCTGAATTACAATTTTGGCTTACCAGAAAAATATTGAAATAACAATAGATGCGGAAGAATAATATTATTATCCGTACCCGACGAAACCTTTTAAATACGTGCCGGACCCTACCTGTACTCGCGGGTACGGGTAGGGTACGGGTTATACGCGGGTAAGGGTTTACACGCAGACCCCTAGCTCCACGTCCAATCTTGGTTAAGCAGAACGGTGACCGTTTATTTCGTCGTAGATCACTTCGTCGCATTCATTTCGTCGCAGATCATTTCGTCGCAATTCATTTCGTCGCGAATCGGTTAGGGTCAGGTTAAGCACCGTGAGGTTCGGTTACGGTCAGGTTAAGCATCGTGAATGTCGGTTAGGGTCAGGTTATGCGTGGGAAGGTCGGTTAAGGTCAGGTTATGCGTGGTGGGGATCGTTTAGGGTCAGGGTATGCGTGTTGAGGGTTCTTTAGGGTCCAGGTATGCGTCGTGAGGGTCGGTTAGTGTCAGGTTACGCGTGGCGATGGTCAGGGTATGCGTCGTGAGGGTCGTTTACAGTCAGAGTTAGAGTCAGTTTGGTTTATGAAATCCGACGAAATGATCTGCGACGAAATGATCTGCAACGAAATGAATGCGGCGAAATGATCTGCGGCGAAATTAACGGGAACCAACGGAACAGTCTTAAGGCATGAGAAGAACAGGGTAGATTGACCTATTGTCGCAAGACGTAGTGCCTCTAGTGAAGGCCATTCCAGGTTACTGGACCAGCAAGTGAGAAACACAACGCTGTCGGATAGCAGTCCGCACACGGGAAACACGCGATTCACGGCGTCGAATAGTCACAGTGGGACAACATAGTTCTATCAGGTAGGCGAGCGCCTGGCCTTCAAGACCTCGCCGATGTCATAGTATAAAGTCTTAGCCCGAAACAGCGTATCCCTCTGTCTGAAATACTGTCGAAATAGACTCAGTATCGGTACAAAGTTTCCGCTGTCGAAATAGAATTCCTTCTTCTACATACAGAGTCTCTCCCGTATTAGAATCACCCTCTACATGTATATTCAGTTGCCGTTCTATGTTATTTTAATATAATGGGGCATTTTTTGCAATATATAAATGTCATGTTTATTATTTGAGTTGAAAAAACTAATAATTGTATGAAATAAGAGAATTGTGAAATAAATGTGTTGTAGTTAAGTAGTAGCCTAGATGTAACATGTTATGGCTCTACTGGAATGTAGAATGCGCTCATTCCTATGTCATTAAAGCGCACTGGAAGATTACTCATATGATTAACAAAATGATTCTGACTACAAGTATTACAGGTCAGGACTTAGTTGATAAATTCCACCCACCCAAGCATCATCTTCACTATACATCTTAGCCCACCTAGCATCAACTCATTTGCAGTCTACCCGACTACCTATCGAACTACATGTATTGGCACTTAGTCGCACCTTGAAATCTACTTATATCTCAGGACCTGATGACCTAAATCCTTCTCTAGTTAATCCAATCCTTGATCTCATTGCAGGCCTTCTAACTGCCATTATTGACTCTACTGGTATAGTTCCTGCACCCCTAAAACAGCAAAGGTTTTAGCCATCTACATACAAGAACCAAAAGATGATGTATCTCTATCTTGCCTTACTTTGCTAAACTGCTTGAGAAATGTATATTCGTCTCATTGATTGTATCCACAAATCTAATGTTCTTTGCCCTTCCCAGCACGGTTTCCAGCCAGGCCACTCCACAGAAATGTTTCTATTATGCATTCAGGATAATATATCAGCAGCTATTGACCGCAATGAATATTCTCTGGGTATTTTTATTGATATTTCAAAAGCATTTGACTGTATAAACCATGACATTCTATTATCAAAATAGGAGAATATGGGGATATGAGGGGAAGCCTTAAACTGGTTCCGGAGCTATTTACATAATAGACACCAATATGTGTTTTGCAATGGATTCTCGTCTAAACTGAAACTTATCAAATACGATGTCCCTCAGGGGTCAATCTTTGGACCACTTCTTTTCTTGCTTTTCCTTAATGACTTACCCAATGTCTCTAATCTAATACATTTCCTGTTATTTGCTGAAAGCACCAATATCCTTGCCTCGCACAAATCTTACGAAATATTATTTAGCATGATGAACCGAGAACTTGATCTTGTCAATAAATGGTTTGACATGAATATATTATCTTTTGACGTAAAGAAAACTAGTTACATCTTAATTACATCGCATCGTAAATGACCCCATCCAACTAGTGTACTTAACCTAAATGGTGTACCTATACCTAGAGTAGTATCAGCCAAGTTCCTTGGCGCTTATGTGGACCAATTTCTTACATGGAACGCACATACCCAAAGGTTAAAACCAGAAGTTGATAAAAACATAGGAATATTATCAATGGTATCTTTTCTCTTACCTACTAATGTTCGTACTAGTTTGTATTATACCATGACTCATCCCTATTTATCGTACTGTAACTTAATATGGGCTTCTAACTATCACCCAAGGCTAAACGGACTTTTAATCATATAGCAACGGAAATACAGATAGCATTATCTATTCCTTCTTCCCGAATGTAGGGCCTGGCTATAAGATAATTGAAACGCCGAGAAATTTGATCTATCTTCCAATCACCCTATCCCCGATTTCGACAATGGAAACGACTCTCACAGATCAGAATGGTAAACTAATTAATCTACGAGGTGAGGAATTATCGATACAGTTTCATATTAGAGAAGCTTAAAAGTTTTTATAGTTTTATATAAAATGAGTCGATACACGAACGTCAAAGTCAATATTTCAGAAGGACAAAAAGATAAAATTAAAAGTTCGCTACAAGCGGGAACAGGTGTTAGTATTGGATTAAAGAACAGCGATTTAAACGGAGAGCATGTGTTAGCTCTTACCCAAGCACAACTCAATAAACTAGCTAAAGCGTATCAGGCTGGGAAAGGCGTGACCATAAAACTGAGTAAAACGCTATTGATACATAACGCTAAAGTCAAAGGCGGTTTTATCGGTGCAATTTTACCTTTTCTTGCAACTGCTGGCAAATTCCGACTATCTAGCGTATTACCGAGCTTAGCAACGGGTGCATTAACTGGAATAGGTGCGGCGGCTGGTTCTAAAGTCATTGATAAAGTCACCGGAACGGTTGGGGCTATATATGTCAATAGTCTACGTAAAAACTACCAGATAGTGCAACAAGGGCAGGGTCTATACGTGAAGCCATACCAAGGATCTGGATTAAACGGTGTAGGAGAAGGTCTGTATCTGAAAAGAGGTAATGGGTTCGTAAATGGGGAAGGACTTATCTTAGGACCAGATTCACCATTTAAAAACATTCCGCTTCTCGGATTGTAACTATAAAAAATATTGTATATATATAAAATGTCTCTATTTCCAATTCATACAATGGGGTGGACGAAACCCAAAACAGAAAAATCTACGAGAACACAACCGAGATCCCTCGCGTGGAAGGCGTGTGAAGGTATGTGGGACGTCAAGTATAGGCCGAAAAGACAAATGGGTGGTTTAAGATGGTAGTTTTTTGTTCAAGAAGCGATAACTATTCATTCACAAGAGACAGTTGTTTTACCGTTAGGCTTAGGTGTCCGAATGACGAAAGGATCGTTTAAAATTTCGCTCCATCCGGAATTTATAGAAGCGGGATGTAGCCTGCTAAGGGATACCGTACTGGATTCGCAGAAGAAATTTTACTCGATATTAAGAATTTTAGAGATCTTGGGACTGTCACCATAAACGAAGGAGACTCGGTATATTATGTGGACTACCGCGTCAACGAATAAAAATTGAATTCCATTTTTAAAATATTCTTCGATATTATAAAATGGAATTGAACAAAGCAGACACTTATCGCCTTCAGAAAATATCTGAAATTCAACAGGAAATCTTACGAGAACGTGAAAAGAGAGAAATAATTTTTTTTAAATATCAAAAAAGTGTTAAAGTAGTCGAAGCGTTGGGAGGTTTGTTAACCCTTACGTCTTCGGGACGTATTAGGTGTGACTTTTCTAAGTTTCGTCGTAGCCGTACTCGCCGCTACTATTGCGGTATCTATATCCGCTGGAGCTGGAGCACTATCTCTGATATCCACCCAAGTCCGCCGAATATTATCGCTGCGACAAGAAAAACATGCAAAGATCAGGACAATAGCTGAAGGGAAACTCAATTCGATTAGCGACCTTGTTTCAAAAGCCCTAGATGATAATAATATCTCAGACTTGGAATATTCTGTTATTCTAAGTGAATTCGAAAAATTTAATCAGATGAAGGAAGAGGTTAGGAGTAAAACCAATATCAACATAGATGAAGCGACGAAACACTTAGGCAAAACGAAATGAACACAAAGTGAACGTTTATTTACGTATTACGTTATATATCTTTTACGTTTAAATATTATGTTTCCAACTTTAAAATGTCGTTTCTAAAAATTCAGGACCCAGCCAAACGAGACTTTATCGTTGAGAATTTTCTCAAGATGAAGAAAAATATTAGACAAGACTCGTTATCTGAGAAATTAGGGGACATTGGACTTCAGCGGGAATTGATAAAACCCATGATCGACTCGCAGTCTGGACTATCTAAAAAATTAGGCGCGATTGAGGAAAGCCCTACGGCGACGTCTACAGCTCTTCGAGCATTACCGGCATCGTTATCGACATCGTTGAAAGCGATTCAATTCCCACAATATCTCCCAATAGACGTGTTTGCGGACGATCCCGTTTCAGATATTAGAACCTTAGAATTAGGTGATATTGCCACAAAATATGTAAAGGAATACGCTGCAAATAAAAAATTGACGGACACGACCTTCGGAATACACTCTAGAGATGGGGTTTTTTCAGCAAACTATCCAATTTCAATCGAAGGAGACGATATATCTATTGGTAAAAACACCTACAAGAAAACTCCAGGGCTATGGGAATTGATGACGATGAAGGAACCAAACGAGTCGATATAGTCAAAACGATCTGGACGTGTACTTGAAAATTCTTGAATCGACGGGCGCCTTGTATGTACCTAACAATCCGAACAAGCCCAAATCGTCTAGAGGCCTAAAATATAATAAAATCATTAAGCCATTGCTCTCGATGCGGAAAGGGAGGTTCTCAACGGGCGAAGGGGTCGTAGTTCTTCCACAAGACCCCGATGCGCTAATGAATATGTTGGAACTACGAATGGCTGGCTTCATAGAGGGAAATACTGGATTAAGACACAAGATAGTCGGTATCTGCTATGAGTTACTTAGGCAAAATGTGATAAATGTGTTATGCTATAACAATTTAATGATGCAATTATAAAATGATTGTCATAACTAAGAGAAGATTTGCTAAAAGATACGTCGTAGGAGGCGCTGGAATATTTGACACGATATCAGGATTTCTCAAAAGAATGTTATCCTCGAATGCTGCAAGACAGGTAGCAACTACCGCATTAAGTGCTGGGAAAGACGCTGCAACGGAGATTGGAAAAAAGGCCAAAGATGTTGGTAAGCCCGTTGCTATTGTGGCGGACAGGCCACAAGGCTTGAATGAATGATTTATTTAAATAATCGGCTCGCCATAGTGTTATTTTACGTCTATTTTTTTACAGTGTTGCACATAGGAAGGAAGACCGATCGGCGGTTTTTAATTGAGTGCATAGCTTGCAGACGCATAAATTGGCTTGAGTATAGCCTGACATGCGGTGCATCGCTATATATGTGGAGCAGTGGTTCGTACTGCTTCATACGTAGAGTGGTTCTCGTACCGCTCCAGGGATCGTTGAGTGTTGCCATATAAATACGACCTCTAGTGACAGCCGCTCTCGCGGTCAGGCTGGTGCTGCTTTTCGCTGATCTGGTGGGGTGGGCCCCTCTGCCGTCGATCGCAAGACGGACCGTGCCCTGGTCGTAAGAGTCAACAGGCTGACAGAGAAAGTCCGAGCGTGAGAAATAAATGAATGAATGACAGTTCTGTTCGGAAATACGGGGAAGATGGTGACCCCGTTGGTGGCCGTGAGTGATACAGACTGGGTGAGTCCCAGAAGGGACCGACGCATATAGCGAGAGAGGCCTCGGCGGCCGACAGAGATAGACTGGGAAAAATCCCCGACCGTGCAGACCGTGGGAGTTCTGGTTGGCTACCTAGATCGGTCATAGTTACTCCTCGTGAATACCAGCAGGTTGTCGGATACGTGACCCCGTCGGTGGCCGTGAGAAATAGAGATTGGGTAAAGCCCCGAGCAACCGAACGCTACATCGAGACAGATTATGGCGACTGTTGAGACAATTTACGGGAAGAATTCCCCAGTGTACACGTTGGTTAAAAGACGGGGAGGGCGGACCCGTGAAGCCGTTGGAAAGAGACTGAGAGCTACCGGAGAAGCCGTTGACAAATACTGGAAAACATGAATATATTCGATAAATACGGGGAGGGTGACCCCATTGTTGCGTTAGATACAGGGAAAGTTCCCTTTGGTGCCGAAAACCTGATCAATTGTGAGCGTCTCCGCATATTCTTTCTATTTACGGTTTTCCGTAAATATCTATGCTTGGCTACCTAACGGTGGTCATACTTACTCCTCTCGTTTACCAGCAATCTGTTGAATTGCGTGTCTGATCGCAATGTCTTAGGTCGCGGTTTCCCCGCGTATCTTTACTTGAGTTACTAAACGTAATATCTGTACTTGCGGTGTCCCCGCAGTATGTCTTCTTGATTGTCTTACGGTCTTTCGGTAAATATTCTTACTGGCTACCTATGTTGGTCACAGTTACTCCTCTCGGTTTTCCAGAAATCTATTCACTTGTCTGTCTAGTTGCAATATCTTGGCTCGCGGTTTCCCCGCGAGGCGTCTACTAATTTCTTCTTGTGGATCTAACTACATAATCTCTTTTCGAGGACTTCCTCGAAAGATCTGCCAGTGGTTCGTTCCAGTGTATAAGAGACAGAGTACAATTGCTTCAGAGAAAGTGATTATAATAATACAGGTCTGTGTGAAACATAGAGGTAACGTGGTGACACTTACCTCAGTTGCCTGTGAGAGAATCGAGTCTGAGAAACGAGAGGTGGTGCATTACCGTTGGTCAGATCTCTAGGTGACGAATACAAATATGTTCATACGATGGGATGCATAAATGCAGTCGATGAGAGTTAAAGACATGTGAGAGTCTGGGTGATCGGATATTAAAGTATATGACAGATGTAAGCCGGCCGAGAAATATACTTGTTGGCTACCTAGTTTGGTCATAGATACTCCTCCCGTTTTCCCCAGGTTGTCGGAGACATGAAAATTCGGGTGGCCGCAAGAAATACAAGCCGAGTAGATTCCCGCAGTAGCAGCCGTACAAACCGAGAGAGCTGCCGGTGGAGCGTTGGCACATACGGGGAAAGTTCCCCATTGAATACGCTCGATAGAAATATCGGGGAAATTCCCGAAGGACCCGCTGGAATTACACGTGGAGGGTGAACACATTAGAAGAGCACGTGACAAACAAGAGAAAACACTGGTGCCGATTGATACCTTCAGGTTACTAGTCAAGTAACTCTTCTTGATGGCTTTATAGTCGTTCGATAGATACTCTTGTTTGTTACCTACGTTGGTCATAGTTACTCCTCCAGGTTTTCCGAGTATCAGAATATATTACAGTGTTGGCGGACAACTGCCAACGCAGAGGACGGTCAATCGTGTGCATGATAACTTATGCGTGTGAGGCCGGTATGCCACACACGGAAATGGGCCAAGAGGCCGACGTGAAAGTCTGGGCAGTCGGAAACCCAGGGTAAAGATAGTAAGCAGACCAAGAATTGATCGATGCGTAAATATTACTGTTGGCTACCTACGTTGGTCATAGATACTCCTCCCGTTTTCCCGAAGTGTATCTACTTGCGTGTCTGATCGAAGTGATCGATACGAGTACGTTTGGGTAATCGGGTACCCAGGTGAATACATGGTTGTTTGTCGTCACACACAGTTCTGAGAGCTGACTAAAGTGCGAGGTCGGGCCCCCTCGTGCGTAGGTCGGATCGAAGATCTGTGTGCAGATAGCGAAGGTTATAGACAGAAGACCATCACTATCAGTGTCCGTGAATACCATGCCAGTGTCATTTTTATCGAAGCAGAATATATCAGTGTTGGTGGGTAACTGCTAACACAGAGGACGTATACTTAGTCAGTCAAATGTGCATGACAAAATATACGTGTGCGGCCGTTTATGCCATACACGGAAATAGATCGAGAGATACGTGTTGAGCAGAAGACGTGATAGCTAAGTGTCTAGCATGATATGACGAAGAGCTGTGAGACTGGTGTGTCTAGGACGACAGAGGTTAGAGAGTTGGGGACAGTAATGTCTAAGAGTATAAGACGTTGGATTTAGCTACCGATAATTGTATAGGCCGAAATGGCTTATGGACTTGTTTCAAATATGTCTGAACCTCGTAACTTAAGAGAACGTTTGGTGTCCCTAAATGGCGATAGTTTCAGAGTCACAAGATGCTGAACGGTACGACATCAGGTAGAGGTAGAGGAAGACGAGGCTAGTAGCTTGGAAGGTATGCAAGGCGAGGAAGACTCCTGCCGGTATGATTATGAACCCTGTTTTGAGTACGGCCATCCTCAGAACGTTGCCCATCCGGCGACCGCGGACTAGGCAGAGTCAGACCTCGTTACTAATTCGAGCCGTGTTACCTTTCTTGGAGAAGAAACCCGTCCCTAATCTTGCCTGGTGATAGTGAACATCCTGGTAGATATAGAGAGTAACCATTAGCATTGAGATTTGGTAAGAAAGTGACTCGGGCGACTTCAGACGTGTTCGCAAGCTGGAGTCGACACCGTCCGTTAGCGCTAGGCAGGCGCTCGGGCGGCAGAACGCCACACTATTAATGCTGAAAAGCGATTGATTGATAAAGCAGCGGCAAAAATATTTACACCACAACCGCCTGTACTTGGCCAACGGAGCGAGGATTTGTTAAAGGGGTTAATAACACCCATGGAAATACGACACTTAGTCAAAAGAGTAAGGAAACGTTACAGAATTTAATATATCCCCACCCTTCGGCGAACATAAATAATTTACTGTCTGGTAACGGCGGTGCCATATCGATCCGAGATGTGGTGCGTGGATCTGGAATGAAGTTTGCTTAAAATAAAAACTTGTTATATTAAAAAATGCAGTCAGATAGTCTAAGATTTACTGAAAATACTATTATAGACGAAGGAATTGAAAGATATGAATTTCATGTATATAAACCAGTGGAGGGGACGAATCTTAACACTGGGGAAATTCGCATAAATATCGAACTTCAAGATATCTTCAGCCATCCCTCCGAGTCATACCTGCTATTTGAACGTAAACTGAGTAAAGCGGATGGAACCTTTTACATTGATGTCGACGCTGCAGCTTTAGTCAACAACGGCCTCATGCATCTCTTCAGTCAAATGTCGTATTCCTTATCGAATCAAGAAATAGAAAGCGTGCTTCATCCTGGACAAGCCACAACTATGCTGGGCTTGCTGAAATATCCCAACGACTTTGCTCTTGCGCAACGACTTAGCCAATTATGGACTAAAGATACAGCCGCGACTGCTGTTATAAACGATAACACGGGATTCGCGATCAGCAGGCGTATCTCATTAGGAAACCAACTTCAAAGGGTAAATTTAGATTCATCGTGCCTCTGAAGCACATTTTAGGATTCTGTGAGGATTATGATAAGGTAGTCTACGGTATGAAGCAGACTTTAACTCTCGTTCGCAAACCTGACAGCGATGCTATTTTTAGGGCAAATGCGGTAGCGGCCGGCAAAGTCAACCTCAGTAAAATTTCATGGTTTATGCCGCACGTTCAAGCGTCTGACATGGAAAGAATGCAGCTATATAAAACGATCGAATCAAAGGCAATGTTACCAGTTGCCTACCAAGCCCATCTTTGCGATACTATAACGGTTCCTGTATCTACCACGTTTAGTTGGCGACTTAGTGTAAAGACTGCGCCAGAAAAACCCAGGTACATCATAGTTGGATTTCAAACGAATCGAAGCGGCAATCAAGAGGCTAATCCATCAATTTTCGATCATTGCGATATCAAGAACATGTATGTGATGATGAACCAGGACAGACATCGAGCGGTCGACTACAACCTCTCATTCCCGAATCAGCAATTTTCTAGAGTTTACAGAGACGAGGCGACCTTTAGCGAAAAATTCTACGGATTGGACCAGTTGGTAACTCAGAGCAACATCGCTCCTGCTGGCTACAAAGATTTATACCCGCTATTCGTTTTCGATGTGAGTGAGCAATCTGAACGGCTAAAGTCATCAGTTGTCGATATCCAGATCAAGGCTACTTTCAATGCTGCGATCCCTGCTGGAACTGAAGCTTATGCAGTCGTCATTTCAGATAAATTGTTAAACTTTCAATCAGACGGTCAGAAGATGAATGTAGTATATTAAAGAAAATATTTTCTAGTAGGCTCGAGTTATATGAAAAAAGCTGAAATTATAAGTGTACTCGTCGAGAAAGAAATAATTCCAGAGATGAAGAAATCATAGAAAGAGCAAAAGGAGATCGATCCAAGGTACGGCACGGTAGGTTATTTCTTTCTAATTACAGTAGAGGCACCGGACGGGACAGAGTATTACATGAGCGTATTCGAGGGGTCATTGCATGACAAGTTCGAAAAGAATATCCTACACAAGACATTTTCTTTCATGAAAACGAGGATAGAAACGGAATCAGAATACATCATACCGTATATCGTGGTATCTGGAGATAACGAAGTTGTTGAACTTGTAGTTTAAATTTTCAATGAGAATAGTCATTGAAAATCTTAGTCATCGTACACGAATAACTGCATCGCGCTTAATCCAGGCTTGCCAGGTTCAGCTTGTTTACAGTACAACATGTAAGATGTATATTTCATACGAATCGATTAAAAATTCTTGATAAGTATTTCCTAAGTAAGCAGGATTAGGTGCAGTGTATAAAATATTCCAACTTCCTGAGTTGTTGACTCCTTCTATCCTCCAATTATAAATCCTTTCGGAGGATTTATTCCTTCCTTTCAATCCAATCTTCCAGATTCTTACAGCTGTTGGACACATGATAGTTAAAAAGAATTGACTGTTGACGTTAGACACCCATTCACCTTCGTCTTTGAACGCATTGAAGGTTTTGTTATTTTGAAATTCAGAAGTGGCGCTCGCTTCAAAATCATAATTGCTACTATTCGAAGTTAATCTAGGAACGTAACTAACATGACATTTTCTTCCGAGTGTGATATCAGTAAGAGTAGGAATCCACTGTAACAACCCAATACCCGTCCATTCGGCCCCATCGCTCGTGGATATAATATGAAATCGCCAGTAAACGTAATTAGACGATGCTGGAAATGTAAATTTGTTCAAAACTTCTGCATCGAGGACATCCGTTATAGGACTTAGAATATCTGTAAATATTATTCCATCATTACTCACTTGAACTTTCCATCTAGTAATACGTGTGTTTAATACTGTGCTAGCAATGATGTAGAAACCCGACATAGACAAAGGAACGGGATATTTAATCTGTCACCAAACATCAGTTACTGTATCGGCTATCCAACATTCGGGGGCATGACAAGCATTTTGCAGCGCTTTCCACGGTTCAAAGTTATACCCAGCCGCTATGCGATATTCGCTAGCACTAGCTTCGTAAATAAAACCGTTTATCGTCGTTACATTCGAAGTCATGGTAGGTGCTGCAGTCACGAATAGTCTCGCGTTATCAGTGTTATTCGTTTTCATTTGGCTGACTAGAGTTTCGACTTGACCAAAATTCGCGGTTGGCTGACTAAGAGTGGTGGATGAATGTCAGTCGGTAGACCTTTTATCATATTACCATTCATATTTAAATCACCATCCATATCGTTCGTTCCATCTCGTTTTAGAAAGATATTACTCGCTTGGGATAGAGTAACACCTCCAGACACTATTCTTTGAGTTGATCCAGTATCAGTTCGTCCAAATTTATCGACAGGCATGTTTGTAAATAGGTAATATTATTTAATGCAATTCGTATATGACTTCTTGAAATTTACAACCATCGTTGATCGTCTTCTTCAAGACGTACAAACATAAATGCCCGCAATACACTTGGCCGTCTGGTTGTATTCGTTCGCTGTCGTAGAATAGCGGCCTTTGTAGATAATTTATCAATTCAGTAGGAGGAGGAAGTCCGTAGCTGTCGAAATAAATTTGATCATTGGCGCGCTTGATCCAACACGTCCAATGCGTTCCTTTACCGTCAGAATCGTCTAGATTAAGAATGCCATATTCAATCGCTCTCGGCCTCTTCGGTAACTCGTCTCTCAGAAAAACTCCTCGGAAATTATTTATATTTAGTTTCCTCGCCGCTTCGATAAGATCCACGTTTGACAAAGCAATATTAGGTAGCGTTATGCCTTCGACATCGATTTGTTTAACACTCATTTTATATTAGAGAATAATGTCCATATGCTAAAGTGTGGATTCCATCTTGCTGAATCACTCGTTTATCATCTTCCGGCTGAGAGGGCTACCTTGTCTATTTCCTCGCTGTAGACATCGTGAAGATGCGACCGAATGACATTCATCTTTCTCGATTGTTCTCTCTTGGTGAACAAGCAGTCTTTGTAGTCTTCGTGAATGATTGATTTCTTAACGACATTCTTCTTCACACCTTTACATTTCTTGTGCCATCTTGTACGAATACAACTTTGATCTTAAACCTACAAACTCTTCGATCTGTTTACCAGCTGTTTCATCTTTGAACATGCCAATGACCTTTTTGCTGATGTCAGTTTCTATGCCAGAGGGATGGTCCTTAGGATAGTCGCTAGTGTCGAACCTACTTCTAATGTCGGGTGCTATATCGGCGTAGAAGTCTTCGGTCTTAATTTCATAGGCTAAAGAAGCTGTATCTGTAAAAAGTAACTTTGGTCTATCTTTATACTTTTACTTGATGTAATTATAATGAAAATCGTTACATTATAGTTTTACTCAAGTCTAAAATACACATACCAAGATATATAGGCTTGTTGTAACATAGCTTCGTTCGTTTCATATAAATGGCAATTAGGATGGCAATCCTAATTGTCATTAAATGGCAATCTTCTTCAAAAATAGTTCGTGTGTCGTAATTGGTTCTTGCTGCTAGTTTTAGGGCTTGCTTCTCGCTGGAAACCAGTTTTATGTCTACACGAGCCTCTATGTTTTCACATGTCTTGTCAGACACACTATTGTTCATTAGTTTGAAAAAGTCTTTCTCGAAATCATTGGTGGCTCTGGTCCTTAAGTTGGTATTTAAATCGATATACTTTTTCAACCAAGCACTTTCTTCAAATTTTATTCCACGATGAATTTTTGCTATCTTCAAGCCTAGGCTCTCATACAGTTTTAAATTTTCGTAGTGTGTTATGTACTTTAATTTATCACACAGGTTTGGTATAAGTTTTCTAACATCCGATTCTTTAACCTTAACACTCTCTGGAGCAAGAGGATAGTCGTTGTGAAGATCGTGAAAAATCTCTCGGATATTCCAAGTCCACTTCTAATATACATGGTCCAATCGTTTAGCTCATCATTACCCATCCACTGGAACACATGAGTTGGTAGATTCTTACACAATGCCATCCGTACAGGTTGTTCGCGTCTAAATAGGTTATAAATGTTGAAGGCTTGCTATCGTCAAACGATAGTATGTACTTATTGTTTACCTGTCCATAACGATGTGAAATGGTACTAACACCACCTCTTATCCCATGCTTAACCATTAGTATCATATCATAATCGCTCAACAACTCCAACTCTACTCCAGTCAACTTTAATGCAGCGTCCCAAGCAAGCCCTGGTGAAGTATAATACCAGGCGGGATCTAGACCATAGTTCTCACAACACAAATCTCTGAAATTCTCAAATACATCAGCAAGCAGGAGAACATGACTCACGTTATATAAATCGTGGTATTCTCTAAACGTTTTGAATCCGAATTCATTCCATACTATCTGTGCATGGTTGTAGTCTTCGTCACTGATGCCAGAGTCGTTAAGTATTGAGTAGAATGCTGACTTTGTTGGTAGTTCGGTTTCGTTCAGTCGATCGATCGACGGAATCAACATAGAGCTGATTACCAGAATAGTGCTTGCTTAGATTCTTACACTGGTCTTTGCTCATGTTGCTCGATAAAGCGTCAAGACTCGATGCCATAAATCTAAAACTATCGATGAAACGTAATTCTCGTTTAACCTGTACTTCCTTATTTTCTTTATTTACAAACTTATCAACTACAACTTCTCTGCTAAATGAGATGTACTTTTCTTCGTTGCTGGGGATGTAGTTAATCTTTTCGTTATCATCACCTCGTAATTTCTTTACGAATAGATGGCTGACATAACCGGATAGATTATGGAACAATACTGGGAAAAACTTGGGGACTTTATATTTTAGATTACAGTTAGTATGAGCAGCACCTCAAAATTTACCGCTGAGGTGACAATGATCTCTAACTCGATCTTTACCAAGTTCGCCTTCGCATATGTGACAAACTGTAGCCGAGTTGCACAGAGCCTGATCTTTTTTCCGAATATCATTTTCTTTGGAAATTTAAATCGATTATAAATATCTTTTATATTATCTATAAGAGTGTCTATAAATATCTGAGCCACATCATCATCTTCGCTCTCCGCTGTGAACGTTACGGGAGCTTGCGAATATAGATCATCGTCAAAACATTTTATGTAATAGCAGAAAGAACTTGGGATGTGTTTTGATATTTGTTGGTGTAAGACATGCTGGGGTCTGGTTGACAAGTGTCTATAGGTTTAATTAGACTTTCAAAATCGACAAACACGACAAAGGGGACTCTCATCTTTCTATAATAATTTTTAAATCTCAACATAGTTCCTGTTTCTGGAAGTTCTATCTTTTGAGCGTCGTGTTGGGAACAGTACTCGGTGTGTTTGTGTAGCGAATCTTTTCTACTAAAACCGATTAAGCATCTTTTACAATGGTACATCGAAGTACTGGTGTTTTCTGTTTGTACCGCCATCAATCTGTTAAAGTTCTTTATCCAACAATAATGCTTCTTTTCTCCATCAGAAATGAGTAGCAGATCTACACACTTATCGTTCTCATGCTTTGATAAATATAGCGGGAATAGACGGACATATTTCTCGAAACCAAAGACATTAATACTAATATTATTATTTCTCTCAAACTTACTTATAGCATTATCATCTGCAGCTAATTATTCGATGCCAGACCAATCAAGTTCCTCAGATTGTGTTTTTAATTCTTTCGTGATTCTGTCTGAATTCTTATCAGCCGGGTTTAGGGCTCTCGTTAAGCACCACTTGAAGCATTCTTCGTCTTCGTTCTTCATATTGACAATACCCTTTTACTAGCTAGACATTTCGGTAGTGGAATATAAGAACTACCCTTCGGTGGTTTATAAGCGACCGTCTTGATATCTAATTTTGTAACCGCTCTAAGTCTCCAGTTACTACCTCGCATCTGGAAGGCGGCCATTGATTCTAAGATGTTATCGCTCGCATTATTAAATATTTCGCTCGGGTTGGTAGAGTTTAAAACAACTTCGGTCCTAGACACGAAAAGAAAATCTGTGGAATCTACTTGTCCGGTTTTCATATCTACACGCTCCATTGTGCAGGTAAGAGCAAAATTGACCTTAGTCTAACGATTTTTTGTCAACATGTCTACCGCCTGTGTTCCAATGGTGTTAAGAAAAGATGTGGCGTCAATTCCGCTTGCGCCTTCGACCGTATATTGTTTCGTGAAGCCCTTGATGAATGAGGCCGTCTCACTTATTTTGAGTGTTCTCATATGAATTTGACTGAATATAGAATTTACTTTGGCTTTTAGTGCTTCAAACTTTTCATTCACCTTTCTCTTTGGTTCTTCAGGTATGTGCCCTTCGATCCACTTTGCGAATGTATTAATCACTGATTTAGTTTTGTCGTATACTTCTCGCGCTGTCGTGGCTGGTACGGGTTCGAGTGTTTGGATTCGAATGTCAGGAACGGGTGCATCAAGCAAACTAGCGTTGATTGAGGCCTCGTTCGCTGTAATTTTACTAATCAAATCCGCTTTACGCAATCTCGTATAACCTACCAAACTGCTCTGTTTAGCAATTTTTCGTAATTCAGTAACATTCTTCTTCGAGTATTCCATTTTATATTGGGGTGACATGTCTTTAAGTAGAACTGTGAAAATATTTTCTGGTCTATTCATTTTATATACACAAGATTTTTTTTGTTGAACTGCTGACTCGTCGAAAACTTTGGAAATTCCCTTGGATTTTGACTTATAGGGAGTATAGGTGGTGGTTTTAACCAAGGTTATAGGTTTCGATGAAACTGCTGACTCATCTAAAACTTTTGGAAATTCCTAGGGATTTAACCTAGAGCTTAGGTTTGTGCATAAATTGTGACGGATTTGCAATATTGTGGTAACCTATAGGTCGGTGTTTGAACCATGGACCTAGGTGTGTGCATATTTTAGACATTTTGTAACCTAGGATGGGTTAAAAATGAAATGGTAACCTATAGGTTAGCGTTTGACCTAGAGCTTAGGTTGTGCATATTTTGGGCCAGACTGCTACACTTTCAACTACTCAGCGCAGAAACTCGATAGACAATGCGCTACCAATAACGGATCCTGCGCAGGACGTATAGCCAACAGGCCTAGCCTATCGCCAGGCCTTCAATGCAGCGTGCTCGACCAGAGCTAAGACTCGGATGTCAATGCGCTGCGGACAAGGGAGCCGGTGCAAGACGTCACATAATTATACTCGGAGACTCGGTAAGACATAGAAATGCGGCCTAGAAAACGGGCGGCCGTGCACAAGACTGTCATGGCATCTAAGCCGACACAGATGAGCATATCTATTGGCTTTTACAACTTTGAAAATAAACACCTCACTATCCCTTAAAAATACGAATTCAGTCACAATTGAGCGTTGATTAGGTTAGTTACGTCAGGATAAAAGACACATCCACCAATTGTCGCTGCGAAACACTTAAAACATGCCTGTCATAATTATAAATATCGAAATAACAGTTGAAGCGAATGGACAGTAACATTATATATATATATATATATATATATGTAACTCCTTGTACACAAAAAGACAGTAAACTAGTCTAATAAAGTATAAAGTAGATTTACGATCAGTCAATGATTATTAACAATTGGGCCATATAGCTACCTCTCGTTGTTCGATGTGTTGTTGTTGTGGTTGTTGTTTCTTCCATACCTATTCAACAATGTACATGAATGACTGCATATGTAGCCTACATGCAGAAAATGTTTCCTGTGTCAATGAATCCTATTGCTGGGATATTTAAAATATTATACTACGCGTACTCAACCCAAGATATTAGAATCATGTTTCCTACGCAGATGATCCACTCAAGGTTTGACCTTCAATATTGAATGGTCTTAGGTATCGTTAAATTTCTACTTCTGCTTAGAACTCTATTGCTGAGGTTCCGAAAAGGCGATAAATACATTCGCGTAATCGAATTCATGCATATAAATAAATTTGGGGCTGATTTTAAGTTTGCATGTACGTGCCGTTGTTGTTATATTTCAGCAAAATTCAGATCATCATTCTTTTTACAGCAGTTGTAGGCTATACATCGCCCCTTCAAGGCCATCTACTCAGAAGCGCTCCCAACACAGCCTCGGTCAGGCAGAACAGTCCTAAGGAATGAGAAAGCAGAGCAGATCGACCTGGGGAACGGGATTCACCCCGGACATCCCCCCCCGGACATTCACTCCCTCGATTTGTCGTAAGACATTTGCCCCCGGACAAAAAACCCTCTTCATTGTTGTCAATTTAATACTTTATCCAAAAAATCAGACATTTGTCAATGGATAGAATTTCTATTTCTTTAGTTAGATGCACAACTATAGAATATAGTCATTTACAAGCAGAGATGTGGTCTCGAGATCACGGTCTTGGTCTCGAGACCGGAACAAAGGTCTTGGTCTTTGTCTTGAATGCATCGGCCTTGGTCTTGATCTTGGTTTCGGGCCATCGGTTTTGGTCTCGATCCTGGTCTCGAATGCGTCGGTCTTGGTCTTGGTCTTAAAAGAACGGTCTTGGGATTGGTCTCCGTCTTAGATAAGCGTTCTTGGTCATTTGCCGTATCAGAGCCTTTTTTTACACTTGTCGGTTATTTTCGATCATTAGAGACAACGGATGTTGTCGATTATTATCGATTAATAGCGTGCTGACCATTTATATATACATGTTACTATGGGCAAAAAATGCATTTGCAACGGAGCCACTGCCAGCCATTTAAAAATTTGCTTTCACAAATTTCAAGGTTTTGGAACAATCTAATAATTATGTTGTCTGTCACGACGTGTAGACAATGTTAACCTACAATTCCGAGTACAAGTACACCATTCAAACGGAACGTTAATCTATTTGTTCAGATGTCTTAAAGTATTTACCTATCGTATACTGTAGGTACTTTATAGTGTGATATTCTCAGGCCGAAGCCAAGGGCTGAACCCGCAAAAGTTCAGACTGGCCGGTAAAACTGTTTTCTGGACCATTACTAAGATTAGTATTTTCAGCAACAAAATTAATGCTTTAAGCGTGTTATTTTTTTAGCGTCTTAATTAATTGAATTGCTTATAAAAAAAGAGTATTAGTTTCAGTCTTAGTCTCGGTCTCGAGATTTTGGTCTCGTGCTCAAGACTGGTTACAAGCATCTGCCGTAAAATGCTGTCATTCACAATACTAAGCGCTGACGAAAATCACTACGTAGTTGCAGTTGGTTTACAGTCAGCGACAAGCATTATCATTTGTCCTTAAATACAGTCACAAACAAATTGGATAGTTACAGTTGGTTAACAAACAGTCAATGGCATGTGATGGCATCTCCCGTTAGAGAGCTGCATCTACGTGTTACCTATAACACTAAGACTTTAAACATGCAGAATCATTTCGTCTTCGTACAGTCGTCGTAGTGTTCAGCAGATATTCCAATCATGGAATTCGTTGAGAACAGCCATGGACGGTCAACACTCTGCTACCGTGGATTCAGTGCCACATCAACCATGTTGCAAATGTTTTAACTGAAATGGGCCTACTCGCAAATTTGATAAATAACCGGCCAACTGTCAAATTGACAACGAATTGACAATTTGTTGGCTAAAACACGAAGAGAGCTCACAGACTCAAAAGTAATACTGCACCTAGGCAAAAATTGCCCTTTAACAAAATCTTTTTGCTAGACCTGCGATTTAATTACGCCTTATTCAACATTTGACTCTATTTGCGCAAGTGGGACTGTTATTATATTAATCAAGCATCTAAAAATTCAATAAAAGATAAATATTATTACAGTTAGTAGTTACAGAAAATTAAATAATTAAGCCCGCCATAGTTAACAAAGAAGAAATTTGAATCTGGCGCACAAAAGTGCTATAAGAAACTTCTTTTGAATAGGCAGTTAAATGTCAACGTGACACAAATGATCAGTTTGCTAAAATGTGCGAACCTTGTAGTGGATTTATGGAAAACAAAGGTGATATTGATAAACTATTTCTAAAAGAACTTCGATCATTACCGACATGAAAAAAACCACTGCAAATATTAAAATTGATAATGATTTAACCTACAAATCGGATTTTCAAACGTGTATGTCGCTCTGCGCAATTACCTAACTTTGCCAGTTTCTCACTGCAGCGGTGAATGATCCTTCAGTCATCTTAAACGCATTAAAAATGCTATTAGATCATTCGTGGGTCAAGAAAGATTAAGCAGCCTATCACCTACGGCCATTGAATCCGAAATCGTTAGAAGCCTTGATTTTCAAAATATTATTCATTCTTTCTCGGCATCAAAGTCCCGTCGTCGAGATTTTTATGATTTATGTATACAGCACAGAGTGAGAAAAATGTAGTGTACGAGCTGAACCACCTTTCAATTAAATTGTAATTAAAATTTTATTAGGTTAACAATTAGATTATCTGTAACAATGCCAGTTTAATATGCATGTAGCACTCGATATAATAGCATAATAATTGTTGACTTTATAAGTTTTGTCTATTGCAAACATTCGACTTCATGTAAAAAATTGCTATTTAGACGAATGGAATCATGGACATGCCTACATTATTTCATGTTTCTTTGTGCAAGCATCTAAGGGGCCTCCATTTTATTTTTTAAACGGACCTACAAAAGCTTAATACGGCTCTGGGTGGATTCACGTTTATAAAGTAAGTGGAGAAGAAAATAGAATACGTTGGGAATGTTCACATAGGTGTAGTTTGAATTGCCAAGGTGCAGTGACTACAAGCTTGCAGGTAAAAGAAATGAACTGTATGAACTTTTAGACTTAAATATGAATTTATAACCTATTTAACAGGGCGTAATTGCACAGCCTGGATATAGAGACGTCTGATTTATGTATAATTTTGTATATTGTTACTTGTACCATGTCTGCCTCTGGGGATATAGGCCTTATTTAAAACTTTTTGTAACGTTACGCTATGCTGTAACAAAAGGATAGACAAACGTGTCTCATGATGGACAGTATTTAAGCCTTGGGCGAATAATAATCGGTGAGATTGACGTTTGTGCCGACCTTGTTGGTCGATTAGTTAAGTTTATCACTCTTGCACAGTCGCTACTGCAGCTGGCGAAGAGTTCCTTTTCGCTTGGTTCCGTGCATGATAAATATGCCGACTTCTCGCAATCGTCAATCCTGTTCACTCGATATGGTCAGTTTACTTGTTCGTTTTATTGTAAATAAAAATTGAAAATCATATCATAGCACTAACGCAGGCTTCATTTATCACCGCGTCATAACAATAATAATATTAATTTTTGACATAAAATCTCGTTCTTGTTTTGTGCACTGGTTGGTGGTGATTGTCTGGGTAACGAATATCCGGGGGTTGAACGTCCGGGGTGAATGTCCTGCACTTGACCAGCGCAGAGACTCGGATGGCAATGCGCTGCAATTAGGGGAGCAGTGCAAGACGTCACACGTGTACTCTGGGACTCTGTCATACATAGGAATGAACCCACAATAAAGTCGTCAATGCATCTTAGCTGACACAAACGATCAAATTTTTTGTCTTTAGTAGCCTATCTGGTAAAATATACCTTTTTTATCTCTTAAGAAATAAGCATTCAGTCATAAATTAGCATAGTCCCTTCAAAATAAAAGAAAATTCCATCAATTGTCCCTGTGATACAATTGGAACAAATCTATTTTATCTGTTTAAAATATTGAAATGGCATTGATGCAAAAGAACAATATTACGATAACTCGTTGTACACAAACTTGCAATGAAGCAAATCGCATAAGGTAGATCACTATCATTTATTGATAATGAACTGTTAAGCCGTACAGATACATATCTTCTTTGGTGTAGGTTTTTGTACTATTGCTTCCGCGCCTATAATATAACAAAACGGTATGTCACATGAAATGTATGCATATGTACATGGAGGAAATGCTTCTTGTTGGGATATTAAATATAGTATACTACAGGAAAGGGTGACCACATTTCTCTCCTGTCATTCCGGGACACCACAGTTTCTCCGATCTAAGTAAAATTCAATTTGGGTTCATTGGGATGAGCGCTTTAAGCCTACTTGCGCAGTGACCCAGCTGAAATCCATTTCAAGATTTTTGAACTAAGAATCATCTGTTTGAAGTTTTGTAATTATAAACTCTAATTTCAAGAAGGGAAATGTCACATGTTCAAGTAAGTTAATCATTTCGAAAATTACAGCCTATAATTGCAGAGTGCAGCACTACGTCGATGATGCAAATAGGACTTAGACCCTGAATCCAAACACCTCAATCGAATGCAACTTAGGTCCTATCCAGAGCTTACTAGTCCAAGCTGCTACCAGAATGCCCGGGTAGCATCATGTCACTCCTATCCTAAAATCACTGGGTTGGCTACAAATTAATGAATCCACAACCAAGTCCTATCACCAACCTAATGTAAGTTCAAATGTGGTCGTGAACTCTTTGCCATCCAGCCAACTCGTTCTACCCGATCATCAGTCTCAGTCTTTCTATTCTCGATCCCTGTCACTTCTCATCTCAAGTTCTCCAACCTAGCCTACCAAGGTATATCCCACACATAACGCCACATCTGTGAAACGCACGCCAACCTCCCTATCGCATCTTTTCGGTTCATCTACGTCAGAGCTAATCAGTGACTGTTTTCTGGCCCAGATTCTTCCATCATCCTTCGAACTTTCCACTCAGAGCTGAAGTCTGATCTCTTCAAGAATTACATTCTCTTCTCATTCGATCCTCTACCTTTCAATTCCAAACGACATCCACCTTAGCAGCTGCTATGCCTCCTCTAACCTTCTGGCAGCCGGACTCCGACCTCATTCGCTTCTGGACAACCCCTCTGACTTGACGTGGCGTTCGATAATTAAATGGTGCCATGTGCTGGGCTTCGAGTTGAACTTAAGAAGTTTGGAGTTCACGCTTATGATTACGAATAGACATCGGCTAAACTTATTAGCAGCTATTGGAGAATTTAGGCCAATAATAATCGCTATGGAGAACGTCGAATAGAATAGAATCAACACGCTTTATTCATTATCTCATGTTGAAAGGGTGCCCTGGAAAACTAAGCCCGAGGGCGACAAAGAGACTATAACTTCGGCACTGGATGTTATTTCTACTGTGCGCGCATATCATCCTGTTATAAGTTCATATGAGTTACTTATTTCTAGTTGTATACTGTCAAATAATTGGGACATTAAAATGGCATCATCTACATGTTGATCGTAGAATATACCATTGTCCCGGAATGGACCTGCCCGGAACGCACCACATTTTGATCAATTCCGGGACTGTCCCGGCCAATTCGGGACATGTGGTCACCCTACTACAGGTTCTAAACAGTGGTATATCTGACTACGTCATATGGCCTTTAAGCCACGTCACCATAGAATCTCGCAAACATTATCTTTCTCGGCTGTAGGGGCCTACGTAATGTAATTCGGGGAGTGCCAGGTCTTGGGGCCGCGCCTCATATGGAACACCATGTGGGCCCTGTCACGATTGAGCATACGATTGGTCAAAACCGGTGAGCAGCCATGATGGTCACCAGTGTCGTCAACGGTCGAGCGCCTCTGAGTAGATATCTGAAGCAGCGCTATATCAAGTATTTACGATTGATTGATTAATTGATTGAGTTGACCCTCGATCGACGGTTGGCCCACATACCTCTACATTATATAGTGTGACACAAAAGTTCGTTCACCGTTTTCAGCAAGGATTTCGAATTTTTTACTGATATTTTGTCAATGCACACACAAGTAAAATGAAAAATACTGGCACAAATTTGACTTTGATCCGGTCCTTGGTCACCATTATATATTTTAAAAAATTAAAGAGGACCAGTTTCCCATGATAAAAAACACGGTCAAGCGATACAGTTTGTTCATCATGATATTACTGTAAACAATATTTGATCTAGCAGGCTATAACACAATATTGTAACCTAGGACTTACAGACATTACGCCATTAGCGTACAGTATTTTCGTTCTGCTAAATGGCAGCATCGACTCCATACGGCATAGACTGAATCAGCGACGTAGGTGTCCCAACTTCTATGGATCTACACGCTCGTCAGAGGCGACTTTTGAGCCGATCAATGTTCTTTGACTCAAAATCTCATTACACGCTGAGAGACAAAATACTCCACTAGTAGAATATAAAAGGGAGAGGTCCGGAGTGTTAGGTGGCCAATTATTCAGCTCTGTGTATGACGGGAGGTTGTCGTCTAGCCATTTCGTCGTTAAAAGTTGATGCATGCCAGCGTGTGCAATCCTGCTAATAACTTTAGGCCTACTCCACGATTACTGTCAACAAAAAACTTTCGTTGAATAACACTGCCGTTGTCTGATTGTCTTTCGAATGCTGGCTTCTAGTATTGCTGGAGAATATTTGTAATGTCGTACTTAAAGTTCAGTCTGGCACCAATTGGCACAAAGTAATGGCTAATGAGACCCTCGGATGACATCCCACCCCACATTATCACTGATGGACTGAACTTCATTTGTGGCGCAGACGAAACGTCCTCCTCCTGTGAACTCCAAACATAAGCGTTTTATGCGTTCGGTTCTTAAAACACCTCGATTCATCGTTAAAAAACATTAGATCAGTCTTCCAAAGTCCAGTGTCCATACCCCTATTTTTACTAATTAAGAGGCGTGAATATTGGTGACGTCATATCCAGGCACTATCCAGAAATGGACCTCCCGCACCGCGGCGTACACTGTCACCTCATTTGATGCACGCTCAACTTAAAATTGTCATGGTTATTTAATGTGTGAATCCTGTATATAAAGTGGATAAAGAACCTGGCAAGAATGATAAACAAGAAAAGCAAACAGAAAGCCAGGTCTTACCAGTGTCGTAACCGCCACAATGTATTCTCTACACGACGTCTACTCGTGTTCATTCATTCATACATTCGTTCTGAGCATTTATATAGCGCACCTTCAGGAACATACTTAGCAGCGCTTCCAGTCCAGCCACGACTAATGAAAAACGACTTGAGGGACTTGTAAAACCTTGACGGTTGGGCCACAAGCAATGAGCGAAGCTAAAATTGGAGATCATTCCAGACTGAAGAGCCCATAACTGATAAATCACAGCGCTGCCTAATAACCAAACGAGCACGTGGAACTAGAAGCTCACCCTTCGTCGTAGAGCGACGTACCAGATGCGCTGCGACATCAGACACTGGGTGGCAAAGATTGCGCAAGTAAGATAGAGCACAACCAAGAACGCAACGGGAAACAAGAACAGCATGCGGTATGAAAATTGCTAGGACACCGGCACTGCCGGCAGCCAATGCATAACCTCGCGCATGTATGAGGAAACAGAGGAGGATTTAGGAAGCCACCCAATAAGCAGAGCAGCCTAGAAGCCTAGCGGAGGACCCGATCCAGCAAGTAAGGAACGAAATTGGTCAACTCGAGTAGTTAATAAGGCATCAACAATTGTGAGTGAGAGACCACTCGAAGCTGACGAAGCTGATAGTAAGAGCTCCGTGCAATTAATATAAAAGGTTCACATGTTGAGAGAGAGTGAATGCAGAGTGAAGGATAACTCCGAGATCACAGACTGTGAGGTGAAAGGTTACGTGAGGAAAGAGCATGGTAAGTTGGCATAATACCGTCAAGTTGCCTGCGGCCTAACAACAAAATAAGCTGTGTTTTAGAAGGGTTTAAGATGAGCTGATTGGAGGCCATCCAAGAAGAGAGGACTTTCATGGTCACATTTGATTCATAGTAGCCACCGCATCCGATGAGCGTGTGTGGATGTAAGCTTGCATATTATCTGCAAATAGTTGATGCAAAAGCACATGAAACGCCAGCTAGGGGCAAATATCAGCACTGTAGAAAAGGCGTAACAAAGTGCCTAAGATTGAACCTTGAGGCACTCCAAAAGGGGCAAGGTCCCAAGGAGACCTAGACGAGCCAGGGACCACAAAGTTTGCACCTTCCAACAAAAAAGACCTAAGCCAGTCAAATGGCTGGTCTACCAGACCAACTGAGGTGGAGAGCCGCTGTAAAAGACTGAAGTGATCCAACGAGTCAAACGCAAAGCCTACGTCAAAGTGAACAAGCAGAATAACCTGACTACCGTCAATAGCGCCGTAGAAGTCTGCCAATAGTCGAAGCAAGAGAGTCGCCGTGGAGTGATTCCTACGGAAACCCGACTGCTGCGACGGAATCAGTTCAATTGTTAAGGAACCGCCAGCCTCTTCAAACCCCGAAGCGACATCAGCCACGGCAGTGGTGTGCCTCTGACTACCAACTTGATCATGAGGAAGAAACAATAGTGAGCTTGATGTACGGCATTAGGAATCGCTTCGTCAAGAATCAAGCTTCTAACAAAGTAACCTTAGAGGCTTTGACGAGTTTCATTGTTGCAGCATTACGGCCTCGCCAGTATTACAGCATTACGGCATTACTTACTTACGGCATGACTTACGGCATTACGGCATTACAGCATTACGGCCTCGCCAGCATTACGGCCTCGCCAGTACTCTTTCGGACTCTGGTACATTGCTGAGATCTGTTTATCCATCTTTTTCGGTACAGCTTATTTATTTTTAGTAGGTGCGCTATGTTTCTTGTAGCCAACACCCATCACGAATCTCGACTGAGATAGAAGTCCCATATGCACCACAAGTAGCCGCAAAGTATTTAATGTCTTATTTAACAGTGACTGACAATGCGAATGTGTTGAGTTCGCAAGATCTGAAATTTATTTACACCCCCAGTCTTAGTCGACCTCCGGTTTCGTAGCACGGTTGTTGAAACATTTGAAGTCGTAGTTTCTTTTTTTACATTTTAGACAATTCATGATGAGAAGTTAAGTCACATCTCGTTGTTTCTAAAATGGAGATAACAAGCTTTGATCTCGACCACACCTTGTCACCTTGTGCTGTTTGTTCGGCGAACTCTAGCGACCGTCATTATGATCAATCATCTCCAATTCTTTCTTTGTAAAGTCGCGTCCCTTAATTCCTCCAGGTTCATTCCGGTTTTTTTGTGTATCTCGTCCATCCATTATTTACTTGAGCGTCTTCTTTATTTCTGTTCTTCTCCACACTCCTGGATCATTTCCTTTTCCAATACATTTGATCGCATAACATGTCTGAAGAACCCCAACTTCCTTCTCAACGCAGTCTCCTTGCGCACCCCCTCGTTTGTCTTATTCTCCGTCCATGATATTCTCTGCATCTTAGTCCATATCCACATTTCATATGCGTTGATCTTTTTCTCTATATTCTTTGACATTGTCCACATCTCGCAGCCATATAGTACTGTGGGGAAGATCATCACCCTGACTAGCCTATTTCTGTGTCTGTGCTTACGTGTTTGTCCTTCCATGTCTTTTTCCAGTCCGTTCATTGCAGTTTTCTTTATCGCCACCCTTCTCTTTAGTTCCGAGTCACATTTTTCCTCTTTTTCAATTAATGATCCCAGGAACGTGAAGCTTGTTATTACCTCTATTTCCACTACGTCTATCTCAAAACCGTCCCAATCAGCTGTTGTCATTATATTTTGTTTCTTTATTATGAAGTATAGGCCTGCATTCTCATTTTATCTCTTCAGTCTTCTTATCAGTTTGACCAGATCTGCTTTTTTCCCTGCCAGTAGTGTTGTGTCATTCGCATATCCTAGATTATTCAGTGTCCTTCCTGCTATCTTTATTTCTTCAGTTGCCTCTTCCATTTCCGCCCTCCTCATTATCCTTTCTGCATACAGGTTGGAGAGAATGCATCCTTGCCTCGTCCCTTTCTTGATTTTAAATTTGTCTGTGTCTCCAAACTCTGCTCTTATCACCTCCTGGTCTTCGTACAATTCCTTAAGTAGCTGTATCAAGTGTTTCGGTATTCCCATCTCTATTAGGGTTTTCCACATCAGTTCGTGGTTGATACAGTCGAATGCCTTGCTGTAGTCAATGAAACAAATGTGTACTTCTTGTCCATACTCCCTTTGTCTTTCCATTAAGCAACTCATGTTGGCAATATGGTCTCGCGTTCTTCGAAATTTCCTAGATCCTGCCTGTTTGTCCGGAAGCTCTCTCTCGTTTGTGCGATCCACTCTTATATAAATTACTTTGAGTAGTATTTTACTTGCGAGCGATATCATAGCTATTGTCCTGTAGTTTTCACACTCTCTCACGTTTCCTTTCTTAAATAAATGGATAAATAAATATTGATCTCTTCCATTCCTCTGGCCACTCTCCTTTTTTCCATATGTTTATGCAGATTTTGTTGTTGTCTTTATCATAGCGACCTCCCCGCTTTTATCAGTTCTATGGGTATTCCATCTTGACCCGGCGCTTTGTTGTCCTTCAGTTGTTTGATTGCCCATTCTACTATATTACTTACTTGAATAACCTATATTGTGCACTCAGCTGTACTGTATAATGTGCTCATTTTACAAAAATAATAATTTCAATATAACAATATGTAATACTATGAAGATTTTGCAAAATTCATCAACAATAATTTTTTTTATAACCAATATTCTAATTCTAATAATCAATTAAAATTAAATAAATTACCAAAGAACGTTTCCGAGAAGTATTTATGTGGGGGCACGCACAAAAACATTTTTAGCTTGGGATACAGCAAAAAAGGAGGTTGGGAACCGCTAAAATAAAGGATGTGATCCGACACAAGTCTGTAGGCGGGTCTATTGACGAATAGTTAAGAAAAGATTTGATCAAACATTGCCAAGAAGGATCCCAAGAAGAATCTGCAAAAGAATTCCAAATGTCAAATTCAGTTTATAGTTAGGCTGTGTATGCTGGTCTGATTCCACACAGGTTTCTCTGACTCCGACAACCCCACCACTCGAAACATCCTAGCAGCTGCTATAATTGGTTGGCCCCTTTATGGTGCCCATTCTTTTGATACCAGCCTCATGGGAAGTTGGTCAGCTGTGGTGCAAACGTTTGGTGCACAACGCATGGGCACCGCGTGCCTGCTGAGAAAGATAATGTTCGCGAGCTTCTGTAGGCACGGAATGTATGCATATCATGTACGTGCATGAAATGGTAATTATGACAATGAATCCTAGCGTTAGTAAATTTCAAATACATTACCTCGCGTTCTAAACCTAAAATATTAAAATCATGTTGTTTATACAGTCTGATGATCAACTTAAGGCTTCGTCTTGGATATTTGCCGATTTTATGTTGGCCTATCGCTTAATTTATTTTATCTGAAAGCACCTATTTTTGGGTTCTACAAAGGCGCTATATATAGTGTGTGATCAAATTAAAATATAGGGGCCCACGCATTAATCAGCGGCACATTTTAGTTTACATCTAATAGGCCTTGTTAATGTGTTGCTACAAATGCAGATCATTATTCTTTGGTGTAGGCCTAATCGTCTCTGAAAAAAACTTTTTACTCTAAAGAAATACCCAATCAGTCATAAATTAGTGTTGGATATGATAGTTTCGTAATGATAAAAGAAAGATTCCAAAAGTTGTCGCTGAGTGACATTTGGCCTACCAGCCAGTATTGCCTGCTAGAAATAATTAATTCACAATTGATGCGAAAGGACAATAGTCTTATAATTCGCTGTAGGCCTACACCAATTATCAACGAAGATATATTCGCATGAGGTAGATTACGGTCAGGTAATGATCATCAACAGTTAGGCTCCACAGCTACCTGGAGGAGAATCTTCTCGTTTCTTTTCTTCCGTGTCTATTCAACAAAGCGACGTGTAACACATCATGTATTAATTATTTTCTATGTCAATGGATCCTATTGCTAGGATTTTTAAAATACTACGTGTTCTTAACCTAAAATATTAAAATCATATTGTTTGCATATGTGATCAACTTAAGGTTTGAGTTTCCATGCTAACAGTAATATTGTATCACTTAACTTAGGTCTATGTCTCTGCAAGTACTCTTTCTGGCAAAGGCGCTATATACATGTAGGCCTACACGTGCGTGACCAAAAATAAGGCTACTGAGCACAATAATTGGCGGTAAGTGTTGAGTTTGCATCTTCTTGAGCTTAATAATGTGTTCGATAAAGTTCAGATGGTATTAGCTTTTTGTGTATAATCTTTGAAAGTAAACACTTTATTATCTCTTAAGAAATAAATATTTATTCCCGCAGTAACGCTAACTAGGATCGTTTATTCAAGATAAAAGAAAATTAAAACAATTGTTGTTGCGAGACATTTGGGACCAACAAAATAGTATCTCTAAATAACAATGGATGCGGAAAACAATAAGATTATAACTTAGTTGTACACCGATTAACAATATCATACTACGCCTGCTAAACCTAGACTACGGTGTGTTAGTGATTATCAACTGTTAGGCTCTACAGCAGCCTGGCGCTGGTGGAGAAGATTCTTGTGTTGTGTTTCCCGTGTCTAATAAACAGCGATACCTCACACGTAATTAAGGTATGCATATAAACATGCGTGAAATGTTTCTCATGTCAATGAATTCTATTGCTGGGATATTTAAACTATAATACTACGCGTTTTATTCCTGAAACATAAAAATCATGTTGTTTACATAGATGATCAACTTAGGGACCACCCAACATCAATATTAACAAGCATTAGGCCTACACATCATTTTATAGTTCTGCTGGCACTCTATATTTAGGTTCCTAATGGCGATTGCACATGTACGCGGTCGAATGCTATGATCCACATTGAAAAGTGGCAGCGTTTTATGTTAGCATGTAATTGTCCTTGTTAACGCTTTCCAATAAAATTCAGATGGCGATATCTTTTGGAGTAGGTCTATCATCTTTTAAAATATTGACTTAGTTAATATCTTTAAAGACACGCATTCAGTCATAAGCTAGCGTTGAATAATATTGTTTCTTCAAGATAAAGAAAATAACACCAATCGCTAATGCAAGACAATTAAAATAGAAATCATCATTATTTGTTAGGAATATTGAAATAACAATTGATGCACGTCACGCACAGATGATCAACTAGTTCAATGTACCCAAACTAACAAAAGGGCTGGTCGCATGAGGTAGATTGCGGTCAGTTAAGGATAGATAATTCAACGGTAAGACAATACAGCTACCTGGCGCTGGTGGAGAAGATTCTTGCGTTATTTCCTTTGTGTCTATTAAACAAAACGGTATGTCACACGAAATGTAGGCATATACACATAATAGGCCTACGTTGCAGGAAATGTTAATCATGTCAAGAAATCCTATATATTGCTGGGATATTTCAAATAAAAGATTGCGCATTCTGAACCTAAGATGTTACACAAACGATGAACTAAAGGATTTACCTTATTTATTTTCATTAATTTATATCCTTATTCGTTATTTTTCATTAATTTATATCACTGCCAACACTATATTTCAAAGTTCCTAAAGACGCTATGTATACACATGTGCTTTGTCAAATATTGGCAGTTTTTGGCACACACAAATTAGCAGCAAATTTTAAGTTAGCATCTACGTGCCTTGTTGAGGTTTTCTAATCAAATTGGGATGGCGATATCTTTCTTTTGAAAATAAACACTTATTTTCAAAAGAGTAGCTAGGGTATTTTGCGCCCGGGGAAAAACTACAGAATTGGTGCCCCTTCGGAGGCATAAATGACGTCCCGCGCCTAAGGGAGGGAGGGAGGTCACACATTTGTGACGAGGGGAGGGATCATCACATTAAACTTCGTAATTTTATTTATTTTTGTTTACTCAATTAAATTGAGTATTGTTTACCACAATTGAACAACAATAATTATGATTATTGCATTCTTATTTTTTTTAATTATTTACTTTCACGCTCAGCGTCAATTTTACAGTTTTGGAAGCTATGCAGCCATTCTGTAACATACAAGCAGGAATAAAATATTTGGCTAAAACGCTTCGGACCACAGAGAGTTGTTGCTCGTCGGCAACGTTAACTAGTGGCCGTTATCGCAAACGAAGTTAATGGAGAGAGTGTATTTTGGATAGACTAAAAAGAGCTGGACCTGAATGGCATAACCATTGAACAGAATGATGAGGTCCAAGCTCTCCCTATTATTTCATGAAGGAGCATTATAGCTTATCCGTGGGAGAATGAAGAAGCATAAAGTTTGAATTGTTTCAAGGTTTAACTATCAAATGGTTTAATATGTGCAATGATTATACGCTTCAAATAGATTAGAGCTTTAATCTTGTGGAATGCATAATGAGTGTAATAATTCTACTTTATCCAATTTTCTTCCTTCTACTGTGAGGACTATAGTTCTATGTATTTTTACATTTATAATTCCGTTGTTTGATAATTATAAGAAAATGTACATATATAACATTCTGGACATCTGTTTTATTCGGGAGATTGCAGAGATTTGTGTCGCCATATTTCAGGGGTTCTGACTTGTCACGTCGTGTGACGAGGAGAGGGGTCAAAATTCGCCAATAATTGCGTGAAGTCATTTATGGACTTTTCTAATTTAGGCCTATTTCACATTTCACATTTTCTCAAATATAGCTGAAGGTTATGTATACATGACTGTCATAGACAGTCTACGAAAAGTTAATTTTTTTTTCTTGACTTAACTTAAATTGGCCAATAACGTTATCAAAATTTGTTTTCTCCAATGTTTCTCGTTCGACGCTAAGAAGAGCAAGATCGTTGAGACGATGTTGTCCCATTGAAGCTCGTAAATACGACAGAATAAGCTTCAATTTGCTGAAGGACCGCTCACAGCTTGCAAAATTTTGAGACAGCAATTGTTAGAAGAATTTCCAGTAAAATGCGTAGAATTTGAAATACGTCATGTGTATTATGTCGCCCCTTACGAGCCCTTAGTGATCACTGACCAGTGGGGACAGTGGGCGAGCCAAAGTCATGCTTGACGACCTGTTTGTAATGAGGAAATTGGGAGAGGGGTCGCCAAAATGTAATCTTTCTAACTTAGTTGGGACAAATTAGTGTGTATCAAAATAAAAAAAAGAATAGTTTTGACCATCATTTTGGCGCCCCTTTCAACTTGGCGCCGGGCACATATGTCCCTCACTGACCCCCCCCCACCCAGCTACGCCTCTGCTATTTTATTCCTCTTAAGAAATTATCATTCAACCATAATTTATCGCTGAATAAGATAATGCGAGGAGATATAGGGGTTTGACTTCATTCTGCTGAAAAATGAAGAAATTAGCAGAAGTTTAGGCAAGCGATGGTGGTTGGAAAGGAGAAGAAGAACGAAAGAGACATCGTATCTCTCGTTCGACCTCCCATGACAAACTTCCCAACCCCTACGGAGTTCCCACGCCTCACATGGCTTGGGCGCAAGTCACTGAAAATGTTTTTGATTTATCTATTGCACATATCACTAGCTTGTTGCACTCAATCATTTTTCCATGATTTCAAATTTTCGTAAAGGTGCTCACATTTGGGTATTTTATCCTAGGTGTATTTCTTTTCATTATCCCGCTTCTGTATAGGTAGACTGAGAATCCATATTAAGACATGTTAACCAACAAAGAGTCGTACGAGCTATCGGGATTTCCATGAGATAGCCCGCATTACGACGCCACGAATAAGGTTGAAGTGAAGTTCAAGGACGAATGCAACGGTGTGCGAATAGCAGAATTCGTAGGACTAGGACCATAGATGCATAGATGTATTCTATTCTTGGATCGAACAGCAAGAACACCAGTGATATTCAGTGAAGTTCAAGAACGAATGCAACGGTGTGCGAATAGCAGAATTCGTGGGACTAGGACCATAGATGCATAGATGTATTCTATTCTTGGATCGAACAACAAGAACACCAGTGATATTCAGCAATAACACCAGCAACATTGCGAACAACACGCGAAAGGCAAAAGGCATTCAGAAGGCAGTGGTAAAGAGAGATCTTAAACTACTTGTACAAGGAGTCGCTATTCGAGCGAAAGCAGTTAAAGCACGAACAAACCGTACTTAGAAGCTTAGGTCATGAGATTCGGGCGTACTAGCATAATAAGATATCTCTGTCCCCGATGGAAAAGAACAAATAGATATGTCCAGATGGAATCACGACAAGGGCATACGGGCATTATTTCAGTGAATTTTTCTACCAGGAGGAAGCTTGGCCCACATAGGTACCACCAGTAGTTCTTCACGAACAAACCCACGACCACGTCCGTCCTAAAGATGATGCAACGCTGGCTGGTCGTGCTGTCGGATGACATGCAAAATAGTATGAATGGTGAGGGATCAATTGGGGTCTGTGACCCGCCTGCTTCCACCCTCCAGCTCACCGGGTGATTGTAAATAACGGACGAGAACATAGTGCCCAAGCATAGGCTCATCCATTCCATAAACACGAAGCGCGGGAAGGGAGGACCTTTGCACCACGCTATCCATCTTATTTGTGTCAGCCGCTTTCATGCCACGCTTTCCGATCAAACGTGTAGACTCGTTATTCAACACGGCTACAACCTCAGGCAGACATCGTACCCATTCGACAGACCGCTTAGGGGAACCTCGTGCAGCAAGAAGTAACTTTTGAGCGTACTGATCACCAAACAATCGCTCAGCCAACGTTCTGTTGAATCGCTCGACTATGCCCATGCTGACAATGATTAGCAGCTTGACCCCACCTCGCAATAAGATTATGCTTCTTCAGCAATGGATTGATCTCACCCATAAACTCGCGTCCGGGATGAACCTGCAACAAGTCTGTGGTCCCCACTTGTAGATCCGACTTAAGGCAGCATCGACCTCAGCTGTACTTTTGTTCATCAATGGCTCAGTTTCTTTAAACCGAGAAGCGACATCAAGCACGTTTAGGGCATATTTGTTGGTCCTATGACCAATTCGATCATGACTATTCATGAGGTAAAAATAATGATTCGGCCTGATTTACGGCCTTAGGAATCTCTTCGTCTAACATCAAGCGTCGTATATAGCATGGCACTGGTAGATAAATCTGCCACGCTGCCTGTTTCTTCAGCCATTTGCGATCGTCAGCCAAAGAAACCTTAGCGACTGTGGCGAGTTTCACAACTGCGGCGTCACCTCGCCAGTATCCTATCGGGCTCTGATATTTTGCGGAGAGCTGTTTATCCATCTATTATGGCAAAACTAATTTATTTTTAATAGGTGCACCGCACTTCGTGTAAGCAACACCCAGTCCCAACCTCGACCTTGCTGACATAATGACGGAGACGAGTCTTGATTCTTTCTATCATATTCTGAAGTTATATCAACCACGGCGAACTTTGCTGCGGCTGCGGCTGCGGAAAGGATATTATCAGCGCGGTTCCTCCCGGTCGTGTACTTGTGTACCGCGTAAGCCAGGTCGTGGTTGAGACACGCACGATCGAGCTGATTGACGCCTCGGTAGTGTTGTGAAAGTCTCTTGTCGAGCTTCATAAAAGGCCCGCAATAAGAATATTTTCCTGTGTTTACGAACGAACCTCCTGGAACATCTTCCGAAGGCGCTCCAGATGGAAGCATCTTGGGAAGAGGCAGAGCATTTAATGTTTTATTTAAGAGCGATACACCATGTTTCGGTTGAGTCCACAAGATCTTAAATTTCTTGACTCCACATACAGCACAGGTTCCAGTATTGGCAGGCCTCCCGTTTTGTGGCACGGCTGTTGAAACACTCGAAGTCTCTGCTACTCTTTTTTCATTTTAGACAATACATCTTGAAAAGTTATATACCAGGGCAGTAAAAATCTGACAGCTATTCACGACACCTTCGTGTCAGGCGACTTGCTACTCGATGAGTTCCGTACATTCTTCAGCGAGTGTGCTGCCCAGCCATAATTATGGGTTCGCGGTCATCGACCTCACGTCAAAGGTAAACGACGGAAAGTATCGCGCTCGGTTCGATGGCTTTTTCAAACCGATGACAATCAGCTGAAAACATGATAAAGACAACACAAAGACCCGATAAAGGCCCGCTTTTAAACGAAACAATGTGGGCCAAAGTATCAATTAATGAAAACGTTGCAATATTTTACGTATTTTGCACAAAAAATATGACTACTTCGTTTATACGGAATACAAAAATTTCTTTCAGTTTGATTGATAAATATTGTGCCGCACAATTTGTGTTCAAAACTGCCATAAAATAAGTTTTAAACCATAGGTTTTGTTTTGACTTTCTAGTAATAACTGACTGGGCTGTAATGTTCTAACTTTTAACTTCAAAGCCAGTAAACTAATAACTCTGTGCTCATAAATATTACACCATTAAAATCATTTCCTGTAATTGACATGGTAAATTAATAAATATATCTAAGTATCAAGTTTTAGAACATTAATTTATAAAAATATAGATATTGTGCGACATTATTAACGTGCGACATTTTTAATTGCGATATTTTGATTGCGATATTTTTATTCGCAACATTTTTCTTGCGACATTATCATCGGATACCACAAAAAAACCAGTGGATCAGAAAAACCAGAGAGAAAAGCAGGAATACTAGAAAGACTTTGATGTCAAATCGCTACTTCGCTTCTAATATTTCACAACATTTCACAGCATCAGTCAGCAGAGGTGTAACAAGGTTTTGAAAAAGGGGGCATAATTTATAAAATATTGCGCAAAGCGCCAAAAACTTTTTTTTGCCCCTCCCCCCACTTTTTGAATTTTGTCCCCGCCCCCCAATCCCCCAAATTTGAAAAATTGGGGCACAAGTCATCTTAACAAAAGTCTTCTTTAAAAGACATTGGAGAAACATAAAAAAGAACCGATTTGGGGGACACATGGGGGCACTGAGCACTAAAACAGGGGCTTTGCCCCCCGCCCCCAGTTTTGAAACTGGTCGGGCCGGTGACCCCCTGTCCGACCCCTTGTTACAATCCTGTCAGTCAGTTATCAGCCTGAAAACAAGAGGACGGCCAATCGAATTGGTTCAGGTTCATCGATCATAAACAAAAACGACGACTTAAATACGATGCAACTCCGGATATAGAGATCAAGATTACAGTGGACACATCAGGGAGTGTGCAGCCGCCTCGGTCTCTGGAAACAGAGACACTGGACACCTACGGGTCTTCGACCCATGGACTTCAAGAGTCCCGTGCGTATGAATGTCACGCCTTACGCTATATTAATACGGTAAAGTCCAATATCAATCTAATTTGAGTGAAGAAATTACATATTGCAAATTTAGACAAGGTCAATCAATATCAAAACGCCAGACTGCCACACGACCTACAAAGCACATAAGTTATCATTTAGTATTTTTATGCGATAACTTAAAAATGTGACTCTGTAGAAAGCGAATCCAATTGGAATCACACTAACAAGAAACATAAGAGATATTCTAATAAGAAGATTTAAGATATTGTCGTCTTCAATCATTCTTTTTATCGAGCACGAACAATGCACGGATTTTATTTTTGTTCTGATTAGATAATTATAGGCTTACCTTTTTGTAGCAGATGTTTTTATATATCTGTTAGATTTGATTTCATTTGTGAAAAATGTATAAAGCGTCATATTGGTCAAGCATTAATACAATCAAACTTATTGGCAGTAAAATAAGACATGCTCACCTCCGTCCTCTTTTTCGTAGACGCGCTTGACGATGTAATGCAACCAAGCATCATTTTTAACTGGCGCACCATCGTTTCTTGTCATAAACCAACATTCTTTGCCAATTATTGGCACGGCAACCCCCACACAGGTCATCATCGTAATACACCAGTGAATGCAAGCTACACGACTCATATCTGAAATCCTCTGGACTGCCATAGTGTTAGCACCAGGATTTTGTATTACTTGTCCCTGAAATGCTGCAATACAGAAGTGCGAAGGACTTTGTACAAATGACTAGCGTTTGCAAATAGAGTCCTATAAGCGGTAATAAACATTTAATTGACAGTAAAGCCGACACACCGGCTCTGGTGGCCGCGAAACTTTTCGAGGATGTCGTAAACGGTGGAAGCAGTACGGAGTATAGGAAGATCATCTGTAACACTGTGCTAGGTTTCAGTGACTGCCATAATGTCAAGTTGATCCTCAGGAACAGTTTGAGAAGCATAAGCAAATTAATCCGCAAGGGAGCGGGCATTACAGATAGCAATCCTGGATTCTGACGGATGGCGACGATGAAGGAGGATTGAGGGTGGTCGAAGTCGGTGTTCATGAAGCATGAGCAGGAGAATAAATAACGCTCTCAACTTCGGATGGTGACCACAAAGAGGATGGCACTGTAGAATGGGAACCACGAGGATGTCCAATGAGACATTCCGGAGATGTATTGACAGCTGACGTTACGCTTTCAGTAACGGACTGTGACTGCGGGGGGAAGGGACCCCCTCCTTCGCAGTGCCGCGTTTGCCTATAGGTGCACTAGGCGCGCGCCTAGGGCCCCAAATGACCAAAACATTAAAAACAAAACAACGTCTTAGGGGCCCCCAAATGAATGAAAAATGTCATACAAAATAAGATCCCAGAGGCCCCAAATGAATGGAAACGTCAAATATAAAATAACATATTAGGGAGCCCCAAGTGATGAAATCATTAAATGCAAAACAAGGTCTCAGAAGCCCTCGAATGAATGAAAACTCTTCATACAAGATAAAATGTCTCACATTTGAAATATTTTAAATATAATCATTTATATTCTCTAATTTTGCAGTTAAATATTCACATGACAAGTGTATTATGGTAATTCATAATTGCTTTGTTAATGCGAATATCAATTGGCTTGATTAGCTGTGTTGGTAAGAACGAAGGATGCGTGTTATGAACCTCTTCGCCGCCAGAAGCTGACTCACTGTTTAATTGAATGAAATTCGCGTATTTCGATGTTTGATGTGATGACCTGACGTCACATATCTCAGAGTCCCTCCTCTTCGTCACAAATCGTCACAGATGTATGACCCCTCCAACGGATGCGTGACGTCATTTATGGATTCAGTGTAAAAATTCAGAGGGTCCCCAAAATGTTTAAGCCTAGGGCCACGTTTTCTGTATACGCGCCTTTGCTCCTTCTTTACTAATGATGACTGAAAAAGGACGGAATGGCGAGGCTATACCACGAGGTAATCCAACGAGGTTGTTCACAGAGTCCATAGACCGGCTTCACGATGAGACCTTATCGGGGTCTTGAAGAGTTTTGCAAACAGAGCTATTGAGATGCACTCTGCGATCTGTTCCAAAGGCGGCATGAGCAGGTTAGGAAATTAGTGCAGAGCTGCTGCACGACTTTGTCCACAATGAACCCAATCTATAGTCCCATCATAGATACAGATGGATCTCTTCGCGTTGGCCTTAAACTCCCTTAGAAAATCCACATACTTTTAAAGGATTAAACTACAAAGAAGCTATTTAAAGAAACCTGTATGCTTTAAAGAATCAAAGTCCCGTTAGCTCAACATCAACTGTTCGCAATTGATTAATTCATTCTGACATTCATATAGCACCTCCTCGAAGATGTCTGCTTAGAGGCGCTCCCAACCCAACCAGGGCGATTAATATCAGTGCTAAGCAACCTGTAAAACCAGTCTGTTATTCTAGGGGAAACCAACTAACCATCACTGATAGGCTTAGTGTTGACCCAAATATTGACCGGATCTGTATACCGGCCAATCACTATATGACATACGCATCCTTATTGCTCAAAGCTCACGGCCTTCGGGGATGGGCTTATAGATGATGTTGTCCGGGCCACTTCGTTAGCCCGGCTACTCTACATGTATGCCGCCTCTGCATGGTCTGGCTTTGCACGCGTCTCAACGCAATTGTATGGCGAATGATACGGAAAATGATACTCATCAAAACTTCGCCTCGCTCCGCTTCAGTCTGTACTAAATGCAACTGCCCGTTTAATCGCCAGTCTTCCTGGTGTCTCGCATATTGCTATCTTCAAGCATGATTTAACATCTGCTTCAGTTAGGCTTCCCCTAACTGATAGGATTCAGTTCAAAGTTCTCTTTCTCACATACAAAGCATTATTGAGTCAAGCCTGCGCTACCTTTGTGACCTTATCAGGCAACCTCAGCTTCCTCTGGACGTCCTGAGGCGATCTTTATTTCGTGATACTTTTAATAATAATAATAATAATAATAATTATTATTATTATTATTATTATTATTATTATTATTATTACTATTACTATTATTATAATTTTGTTATCACTCAGTGTTTTCAACGTAAATAAGTGGTGATGTCGTCCGGACCGACTCTGCTCGTTGGTCTCCTGAGCAGCAAAAGTTCCCTTAAAAGCAATTGCGTTGCAGCGTTGAATACTCATCGAGATGCGCTGGTAGAAGAAAATGGTCTCCCTCTGCTACCCATTGACGGCACTCAGTTTTCGTCCCAGTTCTGAAAGGAAACTTTGGCTTTCGGAACTGATGGGGCCCAAGGTTTCGAATGCCACAGAGGTGAAGACGTACGAGGAGCGTAGCTCGGCGTATTTCTGAGTCTTGAGGTTCGCCGGCTTCTCGGCCCCTGCGCCCGCTCTCTGTGATGTTTCTGGCAGGAAAGACGTGGCCATTGTATCTGACACAATCGCATCCCATATCAGACATCGACCCGCCCGCCATGGGTTATGAGTGACTACGTCTGGTTTTTTCCGTCTGATCGCGTCAAGCCCACCGGCTCTTTGGTCGTGGAGATCACTGCACGGATTAAACTCCTATATATGGTTTTACGTCTCTTGATCCTCCGCCAGTTGATCCCCCGTCATTTTGATCTCCGTCAGTTGATCCCCAATCAGTTGATCCCTAGTCAAATGATCCCTTCGGCAATTGATCCTCTGCCTATTTAACCCATCCCAATTGATACAACATTCATGTTCCATTTGCAATCTTCTCCATTTATTAAAAGAACGATGTAAACTGCACGAAATGTTAAAATGATAAAAAAATAAAAAAGCATAATTGAGAGTCATGATGTGATTAGTTTATCAGCATAAGGTCTTAAGTATAAGCGTCTATGCATGGAATAAATTAGCCATGCTCTGAGCTATAAAAGAATATCCGAACGGCTGTAATCGATTATAGCGCGGAGTGATACGAAGCCTGGGCATTAATTTGTTATTTTGTAATGATACTTTGCAAATCTGTAAAATAAATGTTTTGTTTGCTAACAGTATCAGCTACAAGTCTGTGATACGCAACCTAGATATTTGATGGGATCAATTGACGAGGGGAACAATTGACTAGGGGACCGATTGACGGGGAATGAACTGACGGGAGATCAATTGGCGCGATATCCTGCATAATATGTAGGATATCAGGACATAGGGACGCTGGCCGAGACACACTGGCCCAGACACGCTGCCCTAAACGACCTTATGTTAAAAGGTCGTTCAGGGCAGCGTGTCTGGGTCAGCGTCCCCGGCCTAGGCCGCATGAAAGGCCGTGATATTCGTTTCCTTCGACCAGGATACCGCATGGGCAGCCATGAGGCCAGCAGACGGGTGTCCCAAGTCTGTAACCCACTGCCACCCTCAGCGACTCAACATCAAATCTCAGCCCGCAGTTGGTAATCGGTAGGGTTAAGAGCCAGTCGCCTTGCGTGTGGTGCTGCCACTACTTTGAGATGCGCCTTGTTACGGGAATGTCAAAAGTCAAATATTGCATTCTGGGGGCGTGGTCTTTCACTCCGAGTTCGATCAGAGGGCCGTCCCATCTTGATTGTTTGCGAGCCCGCGCTTCTATTGGTTCCGGTACTCCGCTGGTTTCCCACCATTTTGCCTGGAGGGCGTCCTGAGCATGGTATCCTACTTTTTGGGCATCCCTCACAGAATCTATTGTATTATTATTATTATTATTATTAATTATCATTGTCATTATTATTATTATTATTATTATTATTATTATTATCATTATAATCATCAGTATTATTATCATTATTATATTGGTGACATTAGGTCAATTGGAGTGTAAAAATTAACATAATTATTGACGATATTGAGGACTTACGACTGCAGATGTCGCAGTACTCCCAAGCTTTGTTAGGCACGCCAGCAATATAGCACCATGGAGCAATGCGAACACCCGGATCTGGATTGCTGAAAACATTGTGCCAGAGTTTGCATTCAAATTTTGTAGTGCAATAATATTATTTCTCCCTTGCTAGGTTACATTGCACTGATGGTACAATAGTTTTTGATAATATGTATCTCCTTTCAAAATGCAAACTACAAATTTTATTTTGTTTTTAAGAATAATACCGAGAAGTATTTTCAAGAGTATTTTCAAAATACTATTATAAATTATTTGCTCATCACTGTTATACACTTGTTATATTGATGTATCTACTTGGAGGGTTCCGTACATCTCACCCGGATATTACCCTCCGGACATCTCCCCCAAAACTACAAATTTTATTTTGCTTTTAAAAATAATCGTGAGAAGTATTTTGTAAAAGTATTTGAAGGTCATAATAGTGTCTCACTGTCTGTTATCTGCATTTCATTTGAGTGTGACACATTAGTGTTGTAGTTGAGGCATTTTTAGATAAGCCTACACAGAGTGAGCAAAATTAGTGACAAACCATAGTCATTGTATTGTTTAATTGACAAACATTTGCTAGAAGTGACTTTCATCAAGAGTAGGACGAAGTAATGCTTACAACCAGGTATACATGAAGTTTATCAGTTGTTTTTATTTACAGAGTTCTTACGTGCCTCTCACTGTACAACCTAACTACAGGCGCTATCAGTGCGAAGCGCCCCGCGAGAAAGGAAATGTCTTAAGAGCGCTTACAGAGGTAGGCCCTATCCCTCGTTAATTTAAACGAGCGAGTCCTTTGCAGCTGGAGAGAATATTGGTCCTAAGCAATAAAGCCAGCAAACACAGAAGAACGTCATTGGGCAGAAAGTTGAAAAGCCCAATTGTCGAGCCTAACAGGTGTCAAGTCATATCAGCTGACGTTTTGTAGAATTGAGAGCGAGGTGATTACAAGAATTTCCAAAAGATTTTTATTGACTGGGGAATTTGGATTCACTTCCTCTGACAGATGCGTGCACGCTATCGCGAGTGGGAGAGAGAGTTTATTTGGAAGCCAATATCGTTCAGTCAGCGGGAGACCCAAAGGCTACTATGAAGTATCAATGGCCGGTTGGCCGATGTGTATTACGGAGCTCGTCAACACAACCCGCTTCCATCGCCGACGCTTTCACCAAATACTGCAGTGCCAAAGCTCTCACGACAACTAGTCTACACACATTCGGCTTAATTACCCTGGGCACAATCAAATCATTTTAGGCCAAATTGGCAAGTCGTAAAAGTGGCCTGTCTAGGGAGGAAATGACATCATTGGCTTGTTAGAAGAAGACGTCTAGTTATATAGATTATCTTTCCTCTCCACCGTCATGCAAGGTCGACAGCGGGCCTAATTTGTATTGGTTGACTAGGATTAGACCCCAACTACATGTATACATCTCCTACGGAGCAAGTGTTTGCTTGTATCACAACATTAGGTCTATCTTTTAGAACCGGTCACCTTGAGAAACACAATGAAATAATCGGCTAAATAATCGGCAAAAGAATAATCGGCAATAGTCGGTATCGACATGATCGGCAAAAAACGATATCGGTACAGCTCTAGTATTATCCCAGGTTTATACCAGGCTAAGCTGCGCACCACTGTCTCTGTCTCGCAGCCAACAGCTTTGCTATCACATTGCGGTGCTAATGGTTCGTTGACGGCATCAATTAACCAGTCAGTGCAGACACCATTACCTGATCTGCGAATCTGGCACAAGGGTGACAGCTAACAAAGACGTACAGAGATATATGCCTAGACTGAGAGGCAGGATGAAGACGCAAAAAGACAGATACATTAGAGAGAAATGGTGGCCTGCTAGAGGTGTGAAAAAGGATGACCCAAGATATGAATTCGGTGGGTGTAGGACAAAAACCCCCTCTGACAAAAACCCTTTGACAAAACCCATCTAACATAATCCCAGCTTACATAATCCTCCCTGTTTTAGGCAGGACATTAATCCCCCAGACAGAACCCCCTCTTACCCTAACTAGCTTCTGCAATTAGAAGCCACACCATAATAACTGACACTACTAACAAAGTCTGCACAACATCACAAGTGACACTCAGTACGACTATTAGTCTAACTCATAGGCGTTTTTTAGTCTTAGGTGGGATATCTTGACTACCTGACACTTGGAACCAAGGTGTTTGCCTCCATTAGTTAGAGGGGGATTGACCCCCCTGGTCTAACTTCTATAATAAATCGTGTCACAGATAACACACATACGCTCTTCATAGGCTCACCTGACGCGTCTGAAGAAGTCGTGTCACAGATTACCTATGAATTACGCACAATGGCGCATTCAGCGTACATAGACATATCACACATCAACAACAAAAAGACCAAGGTTCTAATTAACTGTTTGCTATTTCACTATTGGACGACGACACTTCGAGTGACCGCATCACGCTTTAAAATGACACATATGACACATGCTTCACTTCAGACTTTAAAGTATGCACACGTTTCTAAATAATAAAAGTAAAAAAGTAAAAAAATTTACTCTTAGGGGGGATTTAGTCCGGGGTTTGTCACAGGGGTTTTGTCAGGGGGGTTTTGTCCGCCACCCGAATTCGGTGAGGGGCTGTGCTGAGAGATAGCACTGTTGTGATTGACGTAAGAAGGGCAAAGGAGGTGAATAGTTCAAAAAGCCAAGGGCCGGGTGATGTCAAAGAGTAATCTTGGCATGCGCAGCACACAGCAGGTTACCTAGTGGCAGGGCTGCTAATATCGCGATAAAGTATCGCAATATTTGGTATCGCCGATACTTTTTTCAATATCGCAGCAAGTATCTCGATAGTTTTAGGCTGCGGGTATCGCATGTGTATCGCGATAGGCCTACTTTTCATTAGCCTCTCAACGACACGCGATACCAATACTTTTTTCTACTGAAATTTGTAATGTTTCTCATCCGCTTGAGTAAGTCGCAATCACGAGATAGTGATAAGTAAATCGTTACGCGTCAAAAACTGACTCTTTCGGACATACTAATCGTGGGTGAAAACGGAATGAATCTATGACTAGACCGACAGTAGGAATATGCTATTGGCTGTAGAAGTAGATTGCCTAATTCAATTCAGAGTGCTTGCGAAGTTAGTTGACATTGAGAATGAATCACCTGTTGGAACTAAGATTGCCAATGCGATACCACAAGCCTGCCTATTAAGGCTGCTTCAAATACATTGTCATTGGCCCAAGATATTCCGTGGAAAATTCCGTATACACCTATAATTATCGGTGCACGAAGTGTGTTGAGAGCAAATTCAGCCTATCTAAAAGTATTGGTAAAAGTATTGGCATTGGTATTGCAATACTTTTAAGATAACGTATTGGTATTGGTATCGCAATACTTTCTCCAGTATTGTTAACAGCCGTGCCTATAGTGGGCTGTTGGACCCTAATTATTATTATACAATTAGATAAAGCCACGACCCATGGTGCCTAGAGGGGAGAAGAGGAATCAGGAGAGGATTTGTGATAGAACAATGTTTTTAGTTTTCAGTTGAAGATCTCTGAGGAGATAGCAAGAGGTGAGTAGTTGGTGAGTTCACAGGTTTCAACAGATATTTGTCTCAATACTGTTGGGAGTTTGTTTCAAAGAGGCACCAATGGCTATGGAGCGATTTGCAAATTTGAGTGATGAGGTGACGACAGGGCGGAGCAGTGTGAGAATGGAAGAGGAACGGGTTAAACGAAGTGGTTGAATCGTGGCGAGCAACTGCCGGAGATGTGTGAGCTGAAGATTGGAGTGTGTTGTAGGTGAGTGATAAGCTATGACTTTGCATTCAATTCGTTCAGGTATTTGGAGATGGTGGAGGGCAGAGGTGATAATTAAGGTGGTGCTTGGGATTTTTAGTGACACACGGGCGACAGGTCGCAGAGTCAAGCATTAGCCAAGTCATTTTATTAATCGAAAATCGTAATGGTACATTTTTTGTTTCCATACGCAGATACAATTGCAATAAAATAATTCAGATTCCGTCCGGAAAATTCATCGTTATCACTTGACAGAATTTTAATTACTTTTTGCTTTAACTAAACAGCACGCTACTACTAAAACTCTTATAAGTGTAACATTTTTTGAGTTATAAACTATCACGGACTTGCACCCATTACGTCACTCGTGGATTAAAACTAGCTGTGATGCGCATGTTAAAAATGTTGGAACATTTTTGATCCTGTAGGCCTACTCAAAATTAAAAGTCGGCTCCTATGGACCGATACAACACCGAGACATAGCCTTCTAAACAGCATTCGCCAATCTAAGTGCACTGTGTAACTTAAATCTGTATGTCATACATATCAGACTGACAACGAAGGATCTTATTTAAATTAAGTCACGCATATAATGGTGCATGCAGCGCTCTGAGAGGCTTTACCAGGAAACGATGTTCAGCGTTGACCTTGAAATCAAATCTTTTCTTCAACCTCCTTCCTACACTCACTCATTCCGTCGCATCGGATCCATTGTCTGTAATGACTTAATTAAATATACTCTTTATTTCCAACTTGTTCTCAGCCCTCCCTCTACCTTAGATGACACCCATGCACCATTCATTACCATAAACAGCTCATATACAACTAGCCCCTGGTTCACATCCTATCTCCAAGCTTTCAAAACCTTCCGCTGGCGCCTTCAGCACACCTATAAGCGAACCACTGGCCCCACATCTAGAGCAAAGCTCTGTCTCCACTCAAACCAACCTAGAAACAGATACTATAAACTTATCGCTGCAGCCAAGAAAAATAATATGCCTCACAAATTCACTTCAGTTCCTAAAATCCAAGACACCTCTGGAGACTTGTCAATTCTCTTCTTCGTCGTAAGTCTCACTCAACACTGCCCAGCACTATTTCCTCACACTCTATCACTGACACCTTCTGCTAACGCTCTGTCAATTCTCTTCTTCATCGTAAGTCTCTCTAAGTTCCTGAGTCCACTCCTCTTCATCTTTTACACCACACAGCTGAATCACATCATAGAATCCTCTTCTGTTGACCACCATAAGTATGCAGACGACACACAACTCTACAGTACATATCCTAATCTCCAGGCTCTAACTCCACCTCCACTGCACACTTACTGAACGTGGTCAACCTAGTCCCCCACTAGACGTCATCTGACCTACTCCGACTCAAGTTTTCTAAAGCAGAATTTATTTTCATAGGCTTCCATGACCAAATCAAGAAAATCCCTGTGACGCGCAACACTCTGTACGATGGCGCTATATAAAAGTCATCGATCGACAGCAGAGGCGTAGGAGGATTACGGATGAGAATGTCTACCTGACACATGAGATAGGAGACATCAATGGGCTTCGCCTCAAGCAGACGGCAACAATACAGACGGCGAAGAATTATGCAAAGATCAATACAGACGGCGAAGAATTATGCAAAGATCAACGGGGTGTCAAATAAAGAAACCCGACACCGCGAGGCAGATGTCAGAAACGACTGCCCTTCCATCTCTACGACCCACAGACAAGAAATTTATGAATCAGTGGAATATTTGATCTGGACCGGCTGGTTGACACGGATCATGAATAGGGGACAACTCCGATACGAATGGCGCAACCCACTAGGCGGTATAACGATAATAATGAAATTCGATCCCTAGGACCTGTTGCTCGTCTAGGAAACTGGCAAGGCCCAGCGATAGCAGCCGCTAGTCATACAGTAGCTGTACGCCTCTAGGAATCTGACGTTACGCTAGGGACGCCAAGACCCGACCAATCAGGGTTTAGTAATGGTTTCTGCAGGTGACCTGTCGTCCAATAGAGATATGAGTTTTGCGTTTGGGATGGCGAAGGAAATCGCCTCTAGAAGGATTCATATAGCGTAGCAAGGAAAGGAACAGGGACTTGTTTCGGAACTGGGGGAGACGCTAGGTCGTTCTGACGATAAGGGTAATCAACGTAGTTGGGAACCCCATCTCCAACGTAAATCCCCGACATTTTACTTCACTTACCCACTGACGCCTCTTCCCTACCTTTCACCTCAGATGCCGCAGTTGGCAATCTTGGTGTCACCTTCAACCCTCATCTCTCTTTCTCCAACCACGTCTCAAGCCTCTCGCGCTCCTGCCTCGTGTACATTCGCTCGCGACCTCCGCCTCACCCAACCCATGATCGACCTCCAAACTGTCCCCACCATTGCAATCTTTGTTGTCCACTCCAAACTAGATTACTGTAACTCTCTTTTCATCAACCTCGAGGCCGCGCAACTCGTGCGTCTACAATTCATCTAAAACTCACTAGCCAGAGCCAGTGAGTTTTAGGTTAAAAATCCCAGTGCGCATTCATTTCAAAGGCTTATCGATAACTTACAACTACATACAATATTTCCAGCCCAAATATCTTCGCGATATCTTCACAATACAGCCAAACCGTTCTACCCGATAATAGTTATTATTATTACTGTCATTATTACAAACACTTCTATAGCGCCTCTTCCAGATTTCTACTCAGAGGCGCATCCTGCCCTAGGCAACAACGATGTTAATGTCAATAATTATGATCAAACACTCAGACAAACGCAAACTCACTCGAATAATAGATTACAAGAATTAGTCCATGTAGCGTTTTGTAGGATTATATGGAATAATATATTTATCTGCGTACCGGCAGTAACTTCCTGCGTTGTCTGCACTTTTATCTGGGAACTTGAACGTTTCATTTGGATGTTTGTTCCAAGGTTCGCATTCAGTGGAGGATTTAGTACGATTGATGTATCCAGTGTAGTCTGTCCCTTTATTTGACAGCTCACAGCCTGCACGCGAAGACGAATTACTTATAAATCTCAAGATAGATTTGAAGATAAATATAATGAGCCGTTAGATTATTCAGTACTTCTATACTTCAATTTATGTAAGTACACAGTGATGCACCTATAGACATCTATGATCGTTCAACGATGACAACAAAGGAAATAGCATGTTATGAAGTAGAAATTAAATGCCAATAATTTTTCCACGCTGCACGGTATTCAATTTTTTCACAGTGTAGAGAGTTAAAAGCAAGTTTGATATATCGTCTCGGTTGGAGAGTCCAAGACAATCGTGAGCCTGATGCAGTATTCTATTTAGAGGAAACAATATGCATGCAGGGAAGACATATAGTACCGTTGTGCAGTGAGAATAAGGCTGAGTATCAGAGTTCGCACTGATGCTGAGACAAGAGTAGAGCGAAGCTGTGTGTATGCGATTAAACAAGCACGTCCTAGAGTTTGCATCCATTTGAGGAAAAATCTGAATAAAAGATGCCTCCCAGATCCCGCACGCCATTTGATAGAGAGATATGCTGCTCATGAGGGCAAAGTAGCAAGTGAAAGTTCAGCGCGCTATAGGAGCCTATGGCTGTCGGATGAGCTGAGACTGGCAAGCATTATGTTTGTGACGCCTATATATATATATATATATATATATATATATATATATATATATATATATATATATATATAGACTCCATGGCACGATATCGTAAACGCAGGCACGAAGTCTCTTTGCAGCATTTCCAACCTCATTTGGTTGCATTTGTACATAGGGTGGGGTATCTTCAGCGGTTCTAGGATGTTTGATCATTGGACGGTTGATCATCGGACTATTGATCATCGAACGATTGATCAGCGGTCTATGAATCACCTTAATTAATAAGTTTGAATGATTTGCTGCTATCATAGATATCAATATATCCAAAACCAGAGAGATGGTTGTTGTTAAAAAAAGCAAGTAGTCAATGGCCACTAAAACCTCTTACTCAGCAGACAGAGGGTAATCACTATGAATGTCCCTGGAATCACAATTAGTCAGTGATGGGCACTTTTAACTTCTGCAGTTATTAACTAGTAGTTATCACTACTATGGAATTAGTTGCATAGTAGTTATAACTAGTTTTTAAGAAGTAGTTTAAAAAAATAGTTATAGCTACTTTTATCAAGTAGTTTAAAGTTAACTACAATATTTCACATTAACTACATTTTTCCAATTTACTAGTTCGGTCTTACAGGAATTTCTGTTATTTAACAACAAACATGGACGTTGCCCATACAAATTTCATGAGTAAATTCGCCACGTAATTGTTTCATTAAAATTTGTGCATACTATTGTGAGGAAGTGGGTTCCTCTCAGAACTATAGAGAAATGCCTGTTTAATGTCATAACTGGAGATTGTTGTGCGATAAAAGCGGTCTTAGAGGGGCTGGGGCCAGGACACGGCTTGATGACCACAATTAAGTGGGCTGCCGGGTTACAAGTGGGTCGGAGAGAGGTGATTGTCTAGTCAAGAATGACAAGGGTGAGAGAGAGACAGAGACAGACAGACAGAGACATAACGGTAATGGACTGGAATTCCGTCACTGGCTGGATAGACCACTGAGACCAGTGATCCTATTAGATCTGAGCAGCGATTGGCAACGTACTATACGATGACGAGGTATTGAAGAAGCACGGTTGATACAGACCGCAAAAGGTGAGATATAGGGCCTACAGCGATATAGTAAATCACTTGTAGTATGATATATATACACTACTTTTTGATTCTGAACATTAGCATTTTCAAATAGTTTTACAGTTCTGACTTTGTAGGGTAGACATTTTTGCAGTTGTAACAAGTCGGCTTATGTCACTGCTAAAACTGTGCTCTGATCAGGGTGATGTGTAGCATGTGCTAGTTCTTCTCCTTGTTAGTTTACAATTAGATATGTCTCTATGTCTGAAATTAGATAGTCTTTCTGATCATTTTCATTATTTACGTCGAATGTCAGCAATTAATATAGGTATAAATTTGCATACTGCTTGGTGACTAAAATTAGCAAAGTAGTTGTAAAAGTAGTTAACTACTTATGTGGTAGTTACAAAGGTAGTTATAACTACTTGTCATCTAAAGTAGTTAAATAGTAGTTATGACTACATATTTTGAAAGTAGTTAGGAAGCAGTTTTAACTAGTAGTCAAGTAGTTGGTGCCCATCACTGCAATTAGTGAGAGACTATCCCTATCTGAAAACGTAACCATAACCCTAGTTTCCTGTTAAAAAATCTCCTACAAGTAAAACAACAGTGTGTTAGTTTGTAAATAGCTGCGTCTTTACAGTCATGATACTATTATCAATATATACGGAATATAATTATACAATGCAATTTTAGGTAAACGCCGTTGCATAGGGATTCCTGCAGAGTATATTGGCCCTTGCCGTAACGCGAAATGTGGCCTCTCTCGCAAACCATTGTATGATGTAAGCTACATGAATATGTAGCAATCAACGACCTCTGGTAGCAATATTCATCAAAATATACATTTCTGGTCTTTGAGTAGGATAAACAGTAAACATAAATTGTAACAACGTGTTCCAGTCTGAATTAAATCGTCCGGTGATCAACCATCCGATGATCAATCGTCCGCAATGATCAATCGTCCGGTAATCAATCGTCCGGTGATCAATCGTCAAGTGATCTTAGTCGTCCCCATACCACCATGAGCATAGAGCTTTACTGAGTGAAGGGCTATGCCATAGCGAGAGGCGATGGCTGGCAATGCATGCAGAAGTATATAGGATTAACGGCAGCGGCCGCAGAACAGAACCCTGAGGGACACCAATGAATACGGAAATGATGGACGATACGAGGAGGCATTGCGTCATTTAAATTTCGCTTAGCGTAGGGCGCCGCCAGTTCTTCGCATAATTAGTCAACAACGGCATGACGCTACAACGTTGTTAATATAATTCCCGCCTTTAACTCACCGGTTAACATTCTAACTCATGCTGCTAACGTGCTGAGCGCAGTTAGAAAGGTGTGACTGAAAACAGTTTAGGATAGTTCGGAGTCAGCTTAAGAAGTGTTGCAGGTCTTTGGGTAAGATGCAGTAAACTACACAGTCAAGTGAGGATGGCTACTTTCAAAGTAGCCTATCTGGTGACTATAAATGCAAGTAGCCATCCTCACTCTACAGTTACTGTAAACAACGTTTGAAGTATACTGTGCGTGAAGCCTATGTCTATCTATTATGCATAGGCGCCGGCACCATGTATCTTGCAGGGGCACGTCCCCTGCACTTTCTAAAACGTAAGGGCACGAGGGGGGCACAAATGCTTTCAAAATTATCATAATTACATGAGCATTTTCATAAATTTATAGTTTGCTTATCAGCTTATATCAGACTACTCAGAGACTTCAGTTGTCATTCTAGATCTATAGGCTTACACTATTACTCATTCACATTGACTTAAGTGAAGAAGTTATGTGTGTTGCAAACCGTTATAGCTTTAAGCCCATGCACTCAAGTGACAGTTACTGTAGGCCTACGGCAGTCGCCAACATAATTTTATTATTGCAATGAATTATGGGATTAATATTATTAATCGGTAAGGCCTTTCCAATCATTAGTAGCTTACATCAAATCTCAGAGATAGGCTCCTGCGGAAAGTTAGCAACCATGCTTCATGATGCCTGGAAAACGCTGCGGCGAACAAGATATCACCACATTCTTCAGGCCTATGATTAAAACAGTAGCCGATGCCTCAAATAGCAGATCTGTAGAATGGACTGAAGATGAGACAATTAAGCAACATGGTTCACGATCCACTGTCAGGAAAGACATAACCAGACTTAAGAGACAATATATAGCACAAGAGTTTATTTGCGCAAATGAGAGACCTTCACAGTTATTGGGAACTTCTAAACTCTGAATAACTGAATAACTGTCAGTTCAATGTTCTTACTATAAGTACATGTAGGCTACGCTTTCTATGACAGTTTGTTTTTAAATAATTCTAGGTTGTTTAAATTTAAACCTAATTCTTTAAATTAAAACTCATATCATAATGATAAATCAGATATATTATTTCAAATATGTTCAATTTTGTAGGTGTACTTTAATTTTATTATTATACAACATTATAAATTATATGCTAAAATAATAAACATAACCTTTTGAACTGAACATACTGGAAAATATTCTTAATAAGTAAGTATACCTTAATTAACTGGTGCCTGTTTTTGTACGTTATAATAAGGTAACCAATATTGTTTGTTACACAGTGCATTTCTGAGCTAATATTTTTACAATGCTGAATAAATTGTAGAACATGCACAAAGTTTCAAGTGATGCTTCTTCAGCCCGGTCATACCGTCTACAGAACGGTTACCGTACCTTATTCGCAGCATGTATTCTATGGCTTTGGCAGATCTTTGAATGCTTAAAGCTGACAACACATATAATATTGACGCTTATAACAATTCCGGCTATGTCATTAAGTGCTCTGTAAATAGGGGTGCTCTCCGAAAAGGAGGTGGGCCAAAACCATTCTCGTCACAATTTGCATGTCTTTTTTGGGAGCCATCAGAGAGTCGCTGCACGTCGGCAACGCCAACTAATAGCACACGACGAAAAGGAGAGTGTGTCGGTTGGATAGACGAGGAAGAGCTGGATCATTGAATAGGATGATGAGATCCAACCATCCCTAATTTCATGAAGGAGCATTTTGCTTCTCCGTTAGAGAATGGAGAAGCATAAAGTTTGGCTTGTTTCGAGTTACTGTTATTAAACATTTTTTATAAATGGAACATAGCTCTTCATTTTGTGGAATGCATAATGATTGCAGCAATTATACTTACTCCATCTTTCTTTGTTCAACTATTCAATTTCGAGTTGTCTCTAGTAATAATTACCTGTTTGATAATCATAAGAATATTCACATAAAACAGCTTTGACATCTGGTCTTATCGAGAGGGTACAGAGCCTTGGGATGTCATATTTAAGGGGCATGACTTCTGTGACGATGGGGAGAAGGTCAAAATTCGTCCTATATAGTCATTTTTGGACTGCTCTTTTTTCTGCCCCTCCAAATTGCTGCCGGCGCCACTGCTCATATGACATGGGGCGCAGGCATCGATGTGAAATAGACACGTCATTGACGTGACACATCAGGAACTTTAGAGTAGCCATGAATAAACATTTTCTGATAACGTTGGTAATTTAATAAATGTAGAAGTCAAGAGATTCAGTCGAGCTACATCCTACACCTACAATAAGTTGACGGTTTAGTCGATTGAAATAGAAAGCACCTCACCGTTATAACCTTCGTAAAAATCAGGACAAGGATCACAAAACTCTTGTTTGATCGAAACATCCATAGTGAAACACCACACGCCGAAATATATATTTGGCATCGGACTTCGACAGTAATTTTTTGCAGCTGCTTTACTTCCGTCGCGAAACATGTGGTCCTGTAGCTCTTGCGTCTCCTCGTGGGGACTATTGTCTGCCCATGCTTGGCACGCTCTCCCAGACAATGTCGTATTCCGCGTGCCAACGTACGTGACTGCTCCTAGTGGCATGTCGCATACTACAAAACAATTGCAGCGATTCGACTATTCAATATGCTGTTCTCTAAAAGCTGCGCCACGTATTAAGAGATTGGCACCTTGCTGCTTGGGTCAATAGATATTCGTTTCTAGACGCCTGATTTACAGTAGTAGGGCTCATGTTGTGCACAAGGAATGTCAGTAGTTAACTATTTCCAACTTCAGTGACAGATCTGCCTCACTACACCTTTTAGAGCATACATCCAACTACACCTTGAACTCAAAGAGTAGGGCCTATATACGACTCACAATCACATTAAGAGAAGATTCGCCCCACTGTCATTTTAAGAACAGATACTCCCTACTATGTGGTGCCATTTTAAGAACAAATCGCCTACTACCACTTTAATAAGAAATTCCTAGCACGGATTAAAAGCGGATTCAGCACTATACTTAATAGTTATTTTGGCGCAGATTGACATATAACTCATAGCAATGCGAGCGTATAATACCTCAATAAGCCCACCATTTAAGAGCACTTTCATATCCCAGTTGAAGTTTGAGGACGATTCGTTGTAAACGTTCTATATATTAGAACAATTCCCTTATTCCCATGCGCTTAGGATTTAAATTTTAAAAGGCAAACAAGGACAATTCTTGCATATATAATGTTAATATTGAATACACATTACAATGGCAAGAAAAAAATGGCGAATCAATATTTTCACCAGACTGCAGGTTTAGGCAATCATAATAATCATTGCATATTCTAGAATCATCGCAATCCAATAATAATGTGACCCGCACAATTTATTTTCCATGGCAAAGCAATGACAGATGTAGGCCTAACATCGGCTGAAGTCCATTCGTTTATTAATATTCGCATTGTTATAACTCACTACGTTACAAAAAATCAGTCCAATGAGGACTATTGTACGTCTAGATAAGTTTCTGTTATTTTTGAACGTTACCAGGGTCCTATTTGTCAAAAAGAAGCAGAGGTCGGAAATATAAATATAATTTAATATATAATGAAAATGTATTAAGCCGCAATTAATTTTTATTTGCCATTTGCTTCTACAGTCGCAAGCCACTCGCAGTGAATACAATTTATAGGAGTTTATAAATGCTCTGTTTCACACCTAAAGAACAAATTAAACGCCTATATAGCTAGCGCCCATTCAAAATATCTAGGCCTACTCATGCACCAGCCACTACGCTGTCAAACGTGATCATGAAAAAATTGTTTTTCATCAGTTAGCACAACAGTTACTTATTTACTTACAACTGTTCCACAAGCGTTAAACTTTATGTCCGTTAGTGGCGTTAAACTTCATGATTTCTTAAGAGATAACTTAGACCTAGGACAGCAAATAAACCTACTAAAATTACTATACTGAAAATGATCGTACGGTTGTCTGACTTGAGGACTGGTTCTTTTGCGAATAGGATGTCTACAGCGTTCAGAAAGAGTACAAATTCAGTGAGTGGGTGAAGTGACGTTTGTCGATACTTTTCGCCCTGAAACCATTGAACACAAAATCTTAAAGCAAACGTAGTTCTTGACGTCGTGTGAGCCTGACTAAATAAACACAATCCTGCATTGACGTAATGGTAACAGATGCGTTATGGCCATGCTTAAATAACAGCACTTACAGTTTAACGACGCTGTGTGATAACAATGATCATTGGCGTCGCCCTCCTTCTTTGTCCTGTTTGACGACTGACACTGTCGAAGTGTAAGAGGCTGCGGAGTTAAACTCTTAACCAATTCCCGTACTTTGGCCTTTCAGTCCATTTCCATGACACAGTTCTTTATTGCACATGTTTCTTAGCTTTCAACCGCGGAAATTAACCTCTCACGAAGTAACAATTAGGCCACTGAGATAAATACATGGAGGGCCAGCATAAATGGTCCGACTGCAGAAAAATAACTCCGCCAATGTTTGGAAGTTATTTATTATTAATGCATCAAATTAAGAGTATTCCACTCTAGTAGTAAGATTCAAAAACATTGGCTATTGCATCTTTAACCTTCATGGCGCAAATCGTGACATAACAAAAGTCATTGTTTTTTTAGTGACTAGCCAATGAAAGTCATGACAAATTAATGTTAACAATAAATTAAAAAATTAAACCCTATAGTCAGTTATGCTGTGCTCCGCAGCAATAATAATAATTAACTTGGAGATAGTTGGTTGTAGCCGGGTTATCGTCTTGACATCAAATTAACTCAGAGTCTCGGACACACGAGCAGTATTAGCGGGTGTGCGCGCCGTCGTTTACACTGATTTGCGTGGTTTACGACTTGAAGCTCCTGTTTCATCAATTTTTCGTATACCATACGATTTAAGGTAGTTTTATTCCAGCCTCTGTTAGGAAACTCTTTAATCATTTTTAATGAATTGAATCTCTTATCGGTTCGCAAAATTCTGATAAAAACTCGATCGTCGTCTGTCAACGGCGCCATTTTGCGTAATTGACAACAACAAAATAGGGCAGCTAGAGACGTAATTAAATTAAACTTGCTTATTCTATGCTTACCTATATTAAATAATTAGCAGCTCATTTGCATCAGAGGAGCAACGCTACAGACCCATACCATTAGGCCTACGCGCGATTCAGGGCAGCCGTGGCGCCGCATGGCGGAAACTGGCTCAATGCTCTCCCAGTGACTTCATGTGGACTTCGGTTAGACGACAAAACGGTCAGAATTACGGTGGGACTCAGTCTGGGAACACGCATATGCGAGCCACACGCATGTTCATGTGGGACTGGAGTCAAAGCGGATGGATAACACGGGCTTTCTTGTAGACTTGGGCCAGGGCGGTTCGCCAAGCCAGATGCTTTAAATGACCCAATTAGTCGCAGCCTCACACGCGCTGGATTGCCGAACATCAAGAAACTACCGGGACAATCCAGAACTGACGGAAGATAAGTCTTACGCTGATTCCATGGAGAAGAATGCTGAACCTGATCTAGGATGTGACGGTGATCGATACCGTGGTTCCTTCATATCTCCAAGCGACGTCATCATTGGCGGGGGGCAGCGCAAGTGGTAACCACAAGGGAAAAACCCAAGTACAGCCAGCTCGCTGCCAAGGTGCCACCTATATCTTTGTTACATTGGCTTTTGAGACCATTGGCCAGTCAACAACGATGGAATATCTTTTACTAAAGACTTGGGTCGTCTCCTGACACAGGTCACCACGGAGCCCAAAGAAACCAACTACCTTTTCCAACATTTATCAGTCTGCATCCGATAATTCAATGACGTTTGCTTCAAACGTCAGAGGTTCTTTCGAGCAGCCATAGCAACACTAAATAATTATTATAATAATTATAAAAAATCGTCGGACTGCGTTAATATTAAACTTAACCGACGTAGAACCTACTGCCGTTGGATAGCTACTTATTGATAGACATTGAAAGAAAAAAATCTGAGTTAAAGTAGCTCGCAGGAATTGCAGATGTGACATTTACCATCTTCAATCGAGGAACCGCTCAGCAGACAAAGATAATTCGGAGTGGAGAACATATTCTGCAAGCATATTTCTAGAGAACATAATATTATTTTACTAGCATAATCCATAAATTGATTGTACGGCAATATTTAATAATGCTTTCGACGTCATGGCCATTATGATAATTTAAACGTCACACGGCTTTTACGACTATATACATACATGTAACATTATGTGAAGATGACGTACACTCGACCAAATTACAATAATACAACAATACAATTAACGCGCTTTGACAAGACAAGTCTTGCACAAAAGCGCACTCTGCTGCATTCTTAGTCATAGATCAAGGAGAATAAGTAGGTCTTCAGTTTTGTCTGGAATAATGTAACGGATGTCGCTTGACGGACTGTAATTGGAAGACTTCCATTCTATGGGTCCTGCGACTGAGAATGCACTGTTCCCAAACTTGTTGTTGGTGCGAGGTTTGATAAAGTCCCCTCGCGTATAGACGAACGGAGTCCTCTTGAGGTAGGAGCAGAACATGACGCGACCATGGACGTCATGTACGAGGTGGAGGTTCCGTTATAAATGTGGTACATGAGATGGGAAATTTTGAAAGCAATGCGGGCATGGATGGGGAGCCAGTGTAGCTGTTGTAGGGATGGTGTGATGTGGTCGCGAGGAGCAAGACCTTTTATTAGGCAGCGTTTCACTTGTCGAATCCGACGGAGGTGGAAGAAACATGCTCTAGCGGTGGCGGATATGTGGTGGGTCACGTTCAGCTTACTGTTCAGAAATACACCGAGGTCGCGCACTACGTCAGAGGGCGTGATGGCGCAGCTTGGATCAATGTTGAGATATTTGATTGTGTCGTCCATAATTGTGCTGTTTCGCCGTTAGAACCAGATGAGTTCGGTCTTGGAACCATTCAATTTCAGGCGCATGGATGCGCACAAAGATTGAATATCCCGACGCATGATGAGATTTTAGCTTTGATGATGTCGACGTTTTTTTCCAAGGAGCTTTTTGTATAAATGGGTATCGTCAGCGTATAGGTGAATGGTGATGTCGTACTGCGATGCGATGCGATGTTGACGATGTTTGAAGTATACAAGATGAAGAGGAGTGGGCCGAGAATAGATCCTTGAGGCATGCCGAAGAGTACCGAGAAGGTTTTGGATTAGTATTCTCCAGCAATAAAATTAATTGTTTTAAGCGTGTTATTCCGTTTTAGCGTCTTAATAAATTGAAAAGAGAGTATCGGTCTTTGTCTTGGTCTTGGTCTCGGACCATCGGTCTCGGTCTTGGTCTCGGACCATCCTGTCTTGGTATTAGTCTTGGTCTCGGACCTCTCGGTCTTGGTCTCGAGGTTTTGATCTTGTACCCAACACTGGATTTAGTCGAATCTTCTACTGGTTTCGTCCATACGCGTCGCATTAATGTGATGAACTGGGTGTTTGAGCGTGCGGGTCACTAGGACCACCAATGCCTCAGGGCTGAATTGACCGCGAGGCACTAATGAAGTCCGTGTATAGGTAAGACTTTCGGAGTATTGCGGAAGATTTAAGCACTGATTCGTCGTTTACAACTTGTATTGAAAAGAACACTCAGCTACTACCCGCTGATAATTTGACAAGACATCATTTTTCTATGTCCCACGGTACCTGCAGTCCTGCACTCACAGCCGTACCGAGCTAAATGCGCCCTGTGCCTAGCTAATTGCACCCTGTGCGTAACATCAATTTGGCGCCCCCACATTTTGAAAATAGTGCATTTTATAGAATAATAAGTTATTCCATCCTGAAATTTGCGCGCTTTCCACATTTGAGCTGGGGTCCTAGGCCCCGCTGGTGCCCCTCGGTACGGCCCTTTCTGCACTGACTGGGCGTTCAGACGACAGTGTTCAGACGACAGAGTTCAGGCGATAGAGTCCCTAGCGAAGCGACGCAGAATCGGCGACTGAGCAACGTCGACTGCGTATCGACGATGAGAGGCTCGACTCCTTGGGCCACGTCTATGAATCTGGACTAGCGTCACGACCGTTTTGAAATCCGTCATACACGACTGAGTCTTTGCTGTGCCTTCGACCGTTCTCTTCACGACTATTCTCACGACTACTCTTCTGACTGTATCTTCGACTGTTTTCTCTCGGCTGCCTTCTCTTGACTGGCTTTGACTGATCTCATCTCATCTCATCTTATTCGATCTCTCTTTTCCGAATGAATATTTAGTGTCTGACTGGTATAGGCCTAAGGGTGACATGCGTCAAAACTTGGCACATATAAAAAACAAAGTACATGATGGTTTATGTATGGCTAACTGTTTTAGATGTGTTTATACTATTAAAGTATTAATAGAGTTCAGAGTTGGTATAATTATGTTAGTATTTTTTATATATAAATATTCAGCTCAATTTCTTCTGGTTTCTTTTCTTCGGTCCTGTGCGCATTGATGCGTCAATTGACCTTCTGTGCTTGATCTTGGTAATCTTTTGTGTCGGTCGGCCACGGCTACAAATATACTTCTTGCAGGTCAATGGGCTCGACTTCTGTCTAGTCACTCTAGTGCGTCGTGCGCAGCGTTGTTGGTTAGTGCGTCGTGAGCTAGCTTGCTGCGCTTTGCTCCAAGGCATTACTAATGCATTCGCGGGTCAACAGGCTCAGCTTCTGCCGTATTGCTGCCAACAGGCCAATTAACTGTTATGAGCGGCGTACATACAGCCAATTTTAAAAGAAAAAAGAACAAATCGGACTGGGCTGGGCAGGGCTGTGCTGGTCCTTAAACAATAATTATCATGTAGGCCTAGTTCAAGACCACTTTTGGTGAAGAAATCAATGTCGACAGCAAATCGATCAGAGATTATTCATAAGCAATCAATTTCATTCGATTTCTGCAATCGCTTCTAATACTGGGCCTACCATGCAAATTCACACGACGTTAAGAACCACGTTTGCTAAAATTAATGCAACTGTTTTAAGAGTCTGCGTTCAATGGTTTCATGGTGACGAGTATCGAGAGAGGTCATCTCATTCAGAATCCAAAAAGTTAAAGGAAAAGCCTGCAGTTTGTGGGTTGGAAAATCTTTAATGAATCTTGTTTATACAGTACTGTTATCTTTGAAGATATGCACTGCAGAGCGATCAAAAAACATTACAGGCCTCTATATGTTTCTAGACTACTGCAGAAAGGCCTATCTGCTATCTATAATTCAAACACGCTTCATTACGCTGCTCGACTCTCAAAGTGACTGGCCTATTTCTAACGATTGACGACTTTGTGAGCCGATGTCCCGTTCGCAGAAATAGGCTTAGGCCTACATGTACATGTGCCATTAAATAGGCCAAAGTATAAGATTATGTCGAAAAAATCATCATTATCGTTTAATTAACATGATTATACTTCTTACTTGTTGGCTTATTAACTGAACTTAAGTAAATAGGCCTAGCGTGCTACTATAGGCCTATTTAACAGTTCGGACAAATAAGTCTTAGCTTAAGGAAAAGCGGGATTGATGAAAAGAATTAGGCTTAAGAAGAAGCTGGGTGGATGAATAGAATCATAGTTAAATGGAGCATGATTGATGAAAAGAATCATAATTATGTAAGTGACAGCTGGATGTGATGAAAGGAACCATGTTTAAGAAGAAGATGGGTGGATGAAAAGAATCATGTCAAAGAAGAAGCTGGAAGGACGAAATTATTACACGGTGTGTCATACCTTAAAATACCAAGTAGCTTGGATTCCAGTATTAGAATTTGGGACCGCCGTTGATAGGATAGACGTTACATTCTACTCCTGGGCTAACACACAACCACCATCATCTCCGCAGCATATGCTCTCTCATCGGCTTGACCTTCCCGGATTTTGACCTGGCACTGGAACGAAAAAGAAGCTTGGCTAATGCAGACTTGATCTGTCAGTATAGGCGAGTGTCGGATCTCGGTAAATAAGCTGGTCGCCGGGTAGCTCTGATCGATGTAGCATTTGTGGGTGCTGAGAAATTGCCAAGATTTACATTAGGCCCTGCATCGCAAATCGCGACAGCTCTTCGGAAATGTCATATTATGGTAATAGACGTTGCAGCTCATAGTAAGCCTAAACATGAATATTTTACTGTACACGATTGTTTATTCCATAAAATATTATCGATTTTCTTGCGCTATTTGAACACGTCGTTTTACAACTTTTCGCTAAGAATATAAGGCGCCAGGCTTCATAGCCGCCATTTTTAGTCGTACGACGCTTCGAATCAACCGGACTTTCCAGTCTGGTGTATTATTAGTCCTTGGATTGCTTGGGCAAGTAGTAACATTTGTATGCTCAAAACTACGAAGCGTTTAGAAAATACTTGTAGTGTTGTATAAACAGCTAATTGACATTACATGTACGCTTTGCTTTATTGACATTCCTTATTCTAGGATTCACAATCTTATTTCTTGCAGCAACAAACCCTCAATCGAATGTTGTTGTAACTTGTTACCTTGTGGTTTGTGTTTACGTTGACCGATTTTGTGGTAGATGGTGGGGCAGAACGAAACCGTGCAGTGCATGATAGTTGTGATATTTTCCTCATAGTTGAAGCCAGCCACAGGCGCGACCACGATGTTCTAGACCGTTTGGGAAACTACTAGAGCATTCAGGTCGCGTAGGGTGCGAAGCCGCGATTAATGTAATGTAATGTAAATCCTCGAAAATTTCTCAGCGCGCACAAAAGCCACGTCAGGGAGTCCAACTTATTCAGCAGCCCTGTAGTTTAGCGCATAATGTAATTATTATCCTGTATTTTAACGTATTTAATTATTTACTTCATTATATCATGTATTTTAGGTAGACATTGGATTGATAAAATAAATATGCTTAAATGGAAGCTGGATCGATGAAAAGAATTTAAAAAATGTATTTTAGAGTATATAATTGAACAAATGTTGATAAGAAATTGAACTAGCTTCCTTTATGATGCCATTTTGTCATCAATCCAGTTTCCATCGACATTCTCGCATCAAACCAGCTCCTACTTAAGCATGAGACATTTATCAATCCAGCTTCCATTTAAGCATATTTTCTGTCAACAATCCAGTTTCTACCTGTATATTCTTCTTTTTTATCGATACCATCTCCATTTAAGCTACAGTTCAACATCTATTCTTGCAAAATAATTAAATACACTATTTTTTCTGATGGAAATTTTGTTGAGTAAAATATGTTAAACTACAGTTTTACCGCTTATTCACTGGCACTATACCAAATCAAGTCCGCAATAGCCAATCCTCTAGTTTCTTTCCTGTGCCAGGTCGAAATCCGAGGAGTCAAGCCGAGGAAACAGCATGGTTGGTGGTAGTTGGTGATGAGGGTGGTCATATGGTGGAGCAGGAGTAGAATCGTGATAGGACACCTTGAAGAGTTTGGTTTTTAGTCTTGAATGGGAAGTAGCAGAGGATAGTGAAAGTGGAGGAGAGGTTATATTTGCAGGTGGTATGTGGGGATGAGCAGTGACGGAGTTCTTTTGGGAGTCCGTTCCAAAGGGCGGGTGCAGCATAGACTAAGGAGCAGTTACAGAATTTCAGAGACGATGACACTGGAGGTCGAGATAAAGAAATATATGATGATGAGCGAGTTGATCCGGGCGGTTGGATCGTAAGTAGTTCACGAATGTAAGAGGGTTTAGATGTTTGAAGAGCCTAGGCAGGCAATACAGATTACACACACTCTGCACAAGACCTATGTTGACACATTCCCACAGTCTATACTAGCACAGTGGGTGGTCTCACCACTGGTCTGAATAAGCCATTGGCTCGACGACATGATATGGGAACGGAATGAAATGCAGTCTTTCACAGACCCAGTGATGTTGCTGTCGTCATTTTGCTTTTATAGACTGAAAATAATATTATTAAATTAAAAAAATAATTATTAATATCGACGCCGATTATTTTGCCGATATCCGATATTGCCGATATCTTTATAATCGACCAGCCGATTAATCGGTACAGCTCTATTCCTTAGCTTATGCTGTAAAAACCAAAAACATTTCCTTTGACTATTGAGAAGCTTAGTTACAGTCAGTGGCAACAGATAGGGAGACCGTCACAACCTGCTCGAAAGTTGGGGGATGCATCCCATGTAGGGCATAACCGGAAATCGCCTCGGACATTTGCCTCGGCCGAATATTGGACTATTCAGAAGTATTCGCCTCAGCAAATATTACACCCACAAATAGCTAAAAATCACTTTTTTATAAAATAATTTTTTTGGATAAAATTTTATTTTTTCATCAAATAATTTTAGGACTAAAGGACTTACTTATAAGTTATTGATTAATTGAACAAGAACTTAACACTCCATTGAATTTTCTTTAAAATAATGTAGTTAATTTATATATTTTAATTTCTTTTGGTTGCATTCTCCAGGTGGCAAGCAAATCAATAATTTTCCCGCTTGAATTGGCTTCACCCACTTCCCGGTAAACATTAGAGAGTAAAGACGTAGCTTGTAACTTCATATTTCAAGTTTTATAACAATTTTTTACATTTTTTTCACAAATGAAGTTATTAAATACTAAATATATTGTTATAGCCTAGAGTGTGACGATATGCTACATCAAGGATATTGCAATAGACTCTGCATTGACTATGGATAGTTCTCCATAGCTATGCATGTGGCCGATTAACTACGCTTTGCCTGTGGATGGTACTCGCTTGCCAGATTTGCCACTACTATTCGGTTCGTACACAGATCCGGCAAATCCATGTAGTTATAGTTAATCCAAATACTTGTATTCGGTACTCGGTGGAAATTGTCTACTCGATTATGCCCTAATCCCATGGGTACTATATGGTGTTTGTGCCTGTGGAGCAGCGGCATATTTTCTTTAGCAGAGGGGCAGCCGGTTGTTCTATAAATTTTTGTGTACTTATTTACAGCATAAAGTTCAGTAGCATGTTACTACATAAACAATTTTTAATTGCATAGTATGTTAGTGACTGTTCATCAGGAGTTGAGTGTCATAATTCTCATCACCATTATTTTATCACTTCATAATTGTAGATTTTGAAGCAGAAGTTGTTTCTGTTCTCGACATTCTTGCATTCTTATTTCTCCTTATATAATGTTTACTGTTTCTTGATATTGAGATGTATTTTTGTTGTTGTTTACCAACAGCTCTGTTGATATCAGACCATTCTTTTGTCAGCATACTTAGGACTATAGTCAGCTGCCAATGAATCCAGGTGGTTATCCAATGGGAGTGGCTGCTCCACCCCCTAGTCGGGGTGTGGCACCAGGTTATCCTGGTGCACCTCCTGCACAGGGGTATCCAGGTGGTTATCCTCAGTCAGGCTATCCTGGTTATCCAGGACAGTCAGGTTATCCAGCACAACCTGGCTATCCTCAGTCTGGCTATCCTCAGGCTGGTTATCCTGCTCAACCGGGTTATCCTGCTCAACCAGGTTATCCATCTCAACCAGGATACCCTGCACAGCCTGGTTACTCACAGGCGGGGTATGCCCCTCCTCAACCTGGTTTTCAACCGCAACCTCCTGGTTTTCAACCACCTTCACAGCCGGGATATCCAGGTATGGCAGTTCTTTATGTTATAATCTATGTAGCTCTGTTAAATACTTGTATTGGTAATAAATAGGCAATGATGATCTATTGATCTGCTGGTCTATATTCAGTCTTGTTTGTAAGTCACATCTGACAACAGTCAAAGAGACTTTCAACTTTGTAAGCATCATTTGGAAGAAACTCAACTTTATTCTGCGACTCTAACATTTTGTATAGCTGTGTTAGGAACATTTTAATTATTAGCTTCTTCCTCAGGGCCACACAAGACACCAACTATTTGTATTGTATGGCACTTCTACCATGCGAGGCCCATACAGAGGCTGATCCAATGCGAGAGACCTCAAGAAAAAAACTGACAGATGAAGAGCACTACGAGGAGAATGATGAAGCGGACACAGGTTGGGAAAGACCATTGCGTAGAGAGTACCTGTGTAGGCAAAAGATCTCTGGATTGAGCAATGGCAGTGCTGACATGGGGAGAAAGGAGGTCAAGATGGTCAGAGGATAAAATAGAATGATACGAAGTGGCAGAGAGGGGGGCGAATAATTCAATCATGAAGATACTTTGCACACCAAAACTCAATGGTGATCAGTAGGTACCCTCACGGACTACATTTTTATTTGCCCACAGAATTTCACCTGCGGAATTGACACTTTTACCACGGAATAGCACTGTAGAATTGCTATCGTTTTACAGAAATTTTGAAATTGAAGAGCTTTAGTGAATTTTAAGTCGCTAATATATTTTTATGTTGCTAGCAATGTTCCCTTGCCTTAAGATAAATTTAAGGGGACTTATCAAAGTTTCTGGAAATGGTAGACCACAGCCAGCTAAGAGACTCGATTCACATGGTTTGCACACTAGATTCTTGTGTGAAATTGCGTGTTGCGAAATTTATGAATGAATTGTAAAACATCCGAGCCACAAAATTATTTTATCTGAATTGAGTACTAAACACAAGTAAAGTTTGAAAACATTACTTTGACTCAATGCGTTAACATTTTAATGATGCTAGTATTTAACTTTATTGGTTTATTCATTTCTAAAGTTACTGAGTAGGTATACAAATGTGATAGTTGTTTTGATTAATAAATGATGACATGACATAATTCTTTAACTTTCTGTGTAATATTCACATCTTAAACTAAGTTAGGCATATTTAAACATGGTAGTTAAGATGATTGATGATGACATAAGTCTTAATAATATGGATTTATAGTTTTGTGAATGTAATTCTTCAAAAATTTCTCAGCGCCCACAAAAGCATGGCACTTGTGTCGTGTCTTTATTTTATCTTGTAATGGGCCGTAAAGTTCGTGAATTGTTGCCACGGAATATTTTTATTTTGCTGTAGAAAACGGTGTTCCCTAGTGATCAAGTCATTACCTAGAAAATTAGTCCATTAGGAGAGAGATAAGCAATTTGGAAAGTGTAAATTTGAAGCCAAATGATATATATGCATGACTATTTAAGGGAAAAAATATTGGTCCAGGAACAGAAAATGCTTAGGTAATCCAAGTTCAAGGTATGACCAGAGAAGGATAATCAGATGTCATGATATAATGATTGTTCATAGGAATGAACGAACAAATGAATGAACGAAAACCTTTTATTGTAACCAAATTCAAATCTTAACATTGAGACCGACTTTAGGTACTGTAGTTGACTAGTAGTCATTGTTTTTCTCATGTGAGGCATTGATGTAAGAGCCCCAAGTTGAAAGAAATATTTTGCTGTACACACATGAAGCCATAGCAAAGACTTCAGTTTAGCACAGAGCTTTAGTACATTGGATCAGTAGACAGATGACTAAATTGGATAGTGAAATAACATCTGGTTGGTGCAAGTGTAACATACACAAATTACACATCTTAACTATAGAACGAAAAGTATTTTGATGTGTTCCAACAGAGGCTCATGAACGGAATGCTGTGGCGATGTGAACATTTTACATGATGTTCTTTTGCAGATTTCTACGTGAACGTGACCATTTTCAGCGCACGTCACACAATTTACTTTAAATTTTGATATTTGGACTTCTTTTTGAATTGCCAAATTTGCTGACATTCGATATATAATAACAACCACCATCTGCATTCGCATCATCTGATTAGGCTGTGCTAATTTCAATATGCAAATCAGGCATGTTCGTTATAAATTGAGAGATTGTCTTGACTTTAGATATCTATACATGCCCTGAGTTTTGGCTTGCATTGCCCTTATGGTTAGTTTAGACTGGTATTTGTTGCCACCAGGCACCACAGTAGTTGTTCAGCTGAATTAATAATGGAATGAAAGAAGGATTTACATGCTGTTGTTGACCAGATCTCAGAAGGATGACGCATTAAATGCCCATGACTCATTGAGTACTACAGAATTCTTTGTTTTATTTGTATACGTTGTAAATTTTTTGTAGGTGGTGCATACCCAGCTCAGGCATACCCTGGAGGACAGGCACCATATCCCGGCGGTGGTGCTAACCCACCAGTTGGATTTAATCAGTATCCTGGAGGATATCCAGCATACCCACAACAAGGTTACTCTTAGCATTTTGACTACGTTACTGTCTGATTGTTTGGCAGAATCTTTTGTTGCCTACTACTTTTAGGAAAAATGAGCATAAAATTCAATAAGTAAAAATTTAATGCAAGTTGCATTTAATTCTTCAAACTATCCTCTCCTGATTCTACTCCTGCACCACCACTTGACCACATTCATCACCGATTACCACCATAGTGCCATACTGTCTCCTCGGCTTGACCTCCCAAGATTTTGACTTAGCATCGGAACAAACTAGCAGCTTGGCTATGATTATAGAATTGATTTGATATAGAACGGTGAATATGCTGATCATCCTTTTGCTGGTGCAGAACATTTTTTTTAAGATTTACATTTCATCACATGACACTTTTAACCAAATAAAAATGCTTAGAGGATAGTTTTCAGTGAAACATATGCATACACAAAACTTATTCAATGGAAATTTCCTCATAATGAGTAGCACTTACTTTGTCAAATTCTCTAAGTGATCATAAACGGCTGCCCTTGGAACCATAATATATATGATTCCCCTTGGCCTGATATGTGGAAAAGGAATTATTTGCAGAGTCATGTGTGTTAAAGTTGCACAAGTAACAGCAAATGATTCATCAATTTAATTTTTGACTATAATTGTCTTCGAGGATCGTCATTTTCATTATATCTATGGTAATTATCATCAAGAACCACCATCACCGTCTTGTGTCATGATCATCATCCATTGGGTAATAGTTCTGAAAATACCCCACAGAAGAAATGCAATTTCTCAATAACCGATAGAGATATCTAACAAAACTTTTGAGATTTACGGAAGAAAGATTTGTAAACAATCCCTGTTAATTTAATTGAAAACTTTTCATTGCTTCAAAAATTACAGCTGTCTAAATTTAATATTTTGTATTGAGCCACCCTGTAGATGTATCCCCTAAAGTTTTCCTTTGTGCTGTTAGACTTCTGCTCTGTTGAAACAAGCTTGTATGTTTGATAACCAGAGCTTCCCATTTGAAAATGGTAGGTAATTTGAAAATTGATTTCACTGGATTGAGTAGGCAATGTTGGGAGCTTTTAATTTGGATATTGTATTTGTATACCCACATATGGCACAAATCTCAGAGGCCTACCTTAATTTCAGTTCAGTTGTCCATCCCATATCATAGTTGTAATAAGTTGGAGCTCACATGCTACTTGGCAATAATTGTATAACTACACAACAGTATTCCCATCGAGATGTTGAGCTCAGTGAATCGGTGATCGTGTGCGATATACCTCTCACACCGACCATTGGTAGGGGAATGACCATTTAAGAGAGCAATTGATCGATCGTCTATCGCAAATGGGAGGTTCTGCCAATGGCCAGTGTGGCCTACAGTGTGATTTTGTATGGCCATCAATGTCTACAAAGCTTACATCGATTGCATTTATTCAATAAGGTTACTCAGATGAATCTTAAATATTTTTCTTTGCACTACTATCAATGCTATGTGTTTGAGTTCTGAAAGCTGTCTTATTTTGGTGAATTGTTGCTTTTAGGTCAAAGCTACCCATCTGGACCATATCAAACTCAAGCTGGTAATATTCTCTGTCACTTTCTGACCATGTACTTTGCTTTGCTGATGATCTTGGTTAATCAGTGCTCAATATCCTTGTTGGTTGTTTGTGATTTTAGTGTAGGCAAGCCTTTCAGTGTCATGCTAATGAACAATAACTTAAAGTGGTGCTGCATAAATTCTCAATTTTGCCACCAATATATTGCAGTACTATCTATTCAGAGGCACTTCCAGCCTGACAGCCCCAAGGAAATAAGAAAGTCTTTAGACAATGAGTGGATGAGAATGGGAGCCCAATTAAAAGCTTGCTACAGGTTATCGTTGGTAGGTGGTTCCCAATAGAAGGGTCCACGATGGCAAAGGGATGGTGTTGAGTTATAGCAGTCCTTGCACGTGGAACAAAAAGATCAAGTCAATCCGCAGACTGTAGAGGGCGGGAGGAGACGGCAGACAGAGGATTTCTCATTAAGTCTCAACGATATCTAAGAACTAGACCCTGCTGAATTCTTAGGAGTACCTTGTATTGGATGCGAGAGGGACTGTGAAGCCAGTGTAGGACATCGGTCATGTAGGTAGAAATTTGGTAGTAGCTAGGGAGACGAGCAATTAACCTGGCTGTTGTATTCATAACCAACTACAGCAAGTATGCCTTGAGAAGCCCAGCAAATAGTGAATTGCAGTAGTCAGTGCGACAATAGATGAAAGCGTAGACTATGGTTGTAAAGACAGGAGAGAAGACAGATCTACTGATGGCTCTTAGATATGGCTCGATAAATATAATTTTGACAGACATTAGGTTAGGTTTCTTAAGGAAAGGGAAAACAAGAGCCCATTGTTAAGTACGTACTTGTCTATTCTATTTAAAGCACCTCACCTACATGTGTTTGGAAACATAGTCCATTAAATGAAAACTGTCTTGATTTGTTTACATGCATCCTTAGAACTTCACAAAAGTGTGGTTTTGAGCTCATATAATCAATCTGCTGTAGCTCAAGTATTGCATGGCCATTCAGCAACTGAATATCTTTCTTAACCTCCTTTCTTGCTTTGGTACTTGTTTTCCAACCTTGAAGAAATGAGAACTGAGTTAGGCACTGGATGTTTTTGATATTCCAAAGACTAACTGGGTATGGCATTGCTTACTGATGCTTTATTCCACATGTCAGGAACCATCCAACAGTACCAAGCTACACTTAGGAGTGTTTTGCTCTAACCGATTGTGAATAGTTACAGGCACTAAGAACTGGATGAAAAATACTTATTAGATAAAATCATTTCCATCTCTCACCATTTCATTTTGAGACTTTACAGACACTTTGAGTCTTAGCTTTTTGCCGGCAATGGGTTAAATAAGACTTACGATCTGTTTGTTGATTTAGAAATTTTATTTAATTTTCTGAATATTAGTTTAAGCAACTTAATGAGTCTTAAGTCAACCATTTAGTGAATATGTTGTGACTTGCAGTGCAAGTTTCGTAGCTTCTAATTATAAGCAGTCTTTGGATATGTCACATTTTATGCACATTTATCATTGCACTATTCTATTTAGGGTTAAGTGTCTCATTTTCATTGTTTGTTTTTGTTCTAGCTTATTTGCTATTTATTCTTTTCATTTTGTATCCTTAGAATCATGTAAACTATATTGAATTGGTTTTGAGTCCTTTTATATTTCCTCTGTCCATAACAATTTTGTCTGTTGATTAGTAATAGTCAGAATCCCTGTGTTTATGTTTTGCAACAGAAATTAGTTGCAGTTCTTTTTGTTATGAAAGTCACATGTAGAATGCTCTTGTGGGCTTCTAGGTTGCAGTTCACAAACTGATTGTCTGTGATTAAGCCACTTTCTGTTATTTTTCATGTCAATCATAAGAGCAATCAGAACATAATTGTCTGAGAACTTGTTTACAACATTGTCTACTTATGTTTCAGTTGAGTTCATATGGAAGTGCGGCGCCATTTGGGTGGCACCATTTTAAAGTATTGGCTCCAGTTTTGACCTAAAACTAATGTTGGAGAATTAATGAATTTGTATCCAATTCCATCACAGAAGTATCTGTCATTAACTGTTATACTGTTGAGTTCAATAAAAGATATGGTTATGGTTATCCTTCATGTTCCAATCTGTTTCCTCCCTGAAGGAATTGTTTTAGCATATCCTTTGCCCTCTCTTCTTCCTGGTCTTCTGGCTACTGGATTCGGTCCTCCACTTGATATATGGCAACAACTTATCTGATATCACTTGTGCTCGTGAATAGGCTGGTCCCCAGTGCTTAGCTTTTACAAAGTGCTTTCTGAATTTTGAGGTTCCAATTATGAATTATTCATTTTCTCTGCTTGTTTAATGAGTATGTGTGTATCACAGCATTCATTTTAGCTTTTTAGAGCTTAACAAAGTGGCTACAAATTGTTCTAAGCCTGTGGTTATCAACTCTTTTAGTGTTGCAACCTACTGATAGTATTTCAAAAGTTGTGACAAACCTCTAACAATAAGATTGTATTGTATTGTCTTTACATATTTTTATAGTGCCTCTCCCAGTACAACCTAATCAGAGGCACCCTCGGTGCGAAAAGCCCCGTGGGAAAATAAAAGTCTTAAGAATACGGGCACATCGGGCAGAAACAGAAGCACTCCCAGTTAAAATCAAGGGAATATCCCAAAGCAAAGGGTCAACAGTGTGGTGAGGCCAGTTGCTCTAAAACAAATTCACCTTTATCAAGTAAACTTATTATAGTGTGACCTGAGTGACCTTGTAATAAGTTCTTGGTGTGACATCAAGAGACAGCATTGTCAATTCTGTGGTTTACCAGGGTTGGATTATGGGGTTTGTGATCCGCATAGGTAGCTGAGGCTTTTGCTGAGGTTGTTAGCAAGGGATAATGGACCGATGAAGGGTAAGGTAAGAGAAAGATGAGGCCTTATGTAATTTTGTCTTTGTTCCCAATATGCTTACTTGGGACTTGAGTTTTCAATGGTGGGAACCAGTGTCATATAATATATGCCTCGTCACCAGAGGCTGTCTGCATGTATACTGTTACCATACCTGTTTGTAGGATGCAGTTTATGATAATGCTACTTTCTTAATTACCAAATGTGAGAAAATGTTTAGATTTGAATGCGTACACCTACGTACTACATCATGAGCCATATCTACCACTCCTCAATTTCATATAAATCCCTTTCCTGAATAACTTAGCTCTCCTCCAGTCATCTGGGCGATAGTGTATAGAATAATAGAAATTATATATTGCAAAAATTATTATAAACAGGAATGAGGGAAAATTTGTCATCAGTGGTTATCATCTTTACACGGTTTCTGATACAGAAGTATTGTAAGGCACTCACTCCTTTAATCGTGTTTGAATTACATATATCTGAATCATAGTCCATAGTATCTGCTAATCTGCCATTGTGTGCACAGTTTTAAAAATCATTATTTAATATGTAATATGTTTTTTCATTATTCTAGATATTGTTTCATGACTAGTTTTTATTTAGTATTTTTAGAATTTAAGATATTTTTAATTATGTCAATATTTGAGATTAACACTCTTTTCTCTTAAAATATGGACTTGCGTCTGTAATGTAACATGTTTTAAAGATAAACATTTTAATTTTTATTTGTAATCTGTGTAATTGTTTTCTTATCTAGGATTTTGAGTGAGTATTGAATTCTGTCAATATTGTCTGTTTTTGTTGTTTATGACGTAATTATGAAATATTTTGTGATTTTCCAGCATTAATTTCTTGCTTCTGAGATTGTTCAAATGGATATTATGATTTCGTCTTTAAGGACCTTTCTGAAGTGATAGCATTGCCTCATTGTCAATATCTTACTTTGACCTTGCTTTGACTGTGATGCAATTGTTTGTATTTGCCACCTGCTGCCATTCCTTTTCTCCACAGGCCTATATATATTGATGTATTCGTGATGAGAGTGTATTAGCCTAATTAATTATTCATGATGGTGCAGAGTCGGGTGTTTTGCCAATGGAAGAAGGGCTGGGCTCCGTCCATGTATGCACTTGCCAGCTGCAGTGCTGGGCCTGGCTGCTTGCTGCAGGACTAGGACAGCAGCAGCTGGACAGGGAACTGCAACCTATCTGATCGACAATAGATTAAGAGATTTATTATTATCTACTGAGAACAGGAGCGGCAGATTGGTATGAAGTTATCTATTTATTTACCATTTTATTAGTGTATGCAAAAGACGCTCACATTTTTGAGTGTGCGATCTGAAAGATTGACTTATCTGGATTGGAACCTATGTCAACAGGGTGTGGTGCTGTGACTCTGGTATGTAAGCCTTTGAATGCTTTTATCTTAATTCGAAAGGAAGCCGTTTTGGGAGCTTACTGCTGCAGTATTGTGGAATAGGTGAATATTATGGCTCTCTGCATGAGTATTTTTCAACTAGTAAAGGAAAAACATGGTGGAATAGAAGAAGAGGAATGGGGTAAATGAAAACATAGGAAAGTTATTTTGAAGGCGTTTGAATGAAAATATCAAGGGTTTTTAAATAGGACTGAAATCAAGAAATTAATGGGTTAGTTGAGCAAAAGATTTGGCATTTTAGTAGAAATCTTGAGATGCCTGTAGATAGTCTGAAAAAGAACTGAGAATTTGCAGTTAAGGAGTAATACGGAACAAGAAAGAGAGAGGCAGACAGTCAGAGACAGAGAGAGTAGGTGACAAATGCAGAAAAGAGAAGATAAATGGAAGACCCTGAGGTAAATGTCTTCTGAAAGCATGCTGCATCTGCTAGTCATTTCCAGTTTGTCTCTAATATCTGTTGTGCATCTAAAGATTATTCTGTTACTAATATAAAAGAAGTCCTTCGGGTGATGAACTGTTTGCATGTGTGTGAAAGACTTGAAATTATTATTGCTGCAGTTGACTGTGCAGAAGCAAATCAATAAGTTCTGTGCTAGTGTTTGTCCTAGTGACTGTCCTTCAGTGGCTGGGCAAGTGGTAGACAATTTTTATCTGTTACTACTTTGTTGGGACTCTCATGGTGTATCTGTTACTACTTTGTTGGGACTCTCATGGTGTAGCCTACTACTGGTCAGGTTGGTTCTCGTTCGTGCAACTTGGAGGGAGCTGTTGGTTGTCTGCTTCATCGATTGTTGTGTCTGTTCTTTATTCAAAAGATCCTACGGTAATGTAATGAATGTTGGATTATCTTTGCTGTGTTTGTGGTTTTGCCTTTCAATATTTTGAAACTTTGTCACACAATTAATTGTCAGTTATTAAAATTTGCTCAACCTTCAGATGATGCAATGCAGAGGGCGGTTGTGATTACATTGAATGTCGGCAAATTTTGCTTTGACTTGAATTGTTCCATGTAATTTCTCTCAGTGATGCCATGATTCATTATAAACATGCCTGATTTGTATATTTGGATGTGTTTTGTGATTGACTTTCATTGAGGTTAATTTAACCGCATTTCAGAAGATTGGTGTTAAGAGTAATTGATGCTGGTAGACCCTAGTCAAGAATGCTATGATTTAGAAATTTTGGATGACTGATCTGGTGGTTGTGAGATTTTTCATTGCATGGCTCATATTAGTAGAAATGTTCAAACTGTTTCTTCTGAGTAACATGCTTTGAAATTAGAGTGGCTTTTTTGTTTATCTTTGATGGTTATTTTTAAAACCCTATTTGCATATTTTACCTATGTAAGTGTTTTGTTGGCTGTCAGCTTCTCAGAGTGCGAACAACCAACCTCACGATTACAGTTCTTCAATTGATTACTTACACACGATGAGTCAGGTAGTTGCATGATTGATCACTATTTGTGATACTAGATTTATATGAACATGGTAGCTTAGAGTGGAAGGACCTGAATTTAGTCAGTATTTGTGTTGCATACAATGAACAAGCCACCAGTAATTGTTCCCTGGAACTTCTTTAATTAAATTATTATCCAGTTGCTAACTAATTTAGTTAGATTAGTTGTGTATCCAGTTTTTATGAATTACTTTATATGTAGAAAACATTTACAATCATGAAGAAATACTATCAGTGAAACTGAGCATTGAGCTGAAATACACATTATATTCTAGGAGGAACTTACTGAAGATGGAAGGAAAGCATTCTACAATCTTGCTGGGCAGGATGGTGAAATCGATGCATTTGAATTGAAGGACATACTAAATAAGGTTTTTCAACAAGGTATGTGCACATCAAAAATATAAATTCAATTCTGACTTTACTGTCAAACATTTTCGTACTGCTGTAGTATCATAGCTTACAGATAAGGTATGTAAGTAAGTAATTGTTATAAGCCATGACAAAATCTCGCACTAAAGATTAGAAAAGAAGCACAACAGCAGTGATAGAAGCAATCATGTTAAGCAATGTAATATATCATTTTAAAGATGATATATCATTGCAGTTCAGCTGAAAATTACAGTACTTGTTTATGGTTAATCATGGTTACTAGGATATTCAACAGTTTTTATTTATATTGTGACCTCCCCTGCCCAACTTATCTCCTCTTACTTCCCCATCCTCCTTCCCTCACAATCTGCCCTCCCTCCTTCATTTCCCTTCATCTCCCATTCCCCTTCTCTGCAACTTTCCCTACAGCTCCCCCTTCTTGCTCCTCCCATATCCATACCCCACTCCTTGTACTTCATTCCCTCTGGTCATCCCTTCCCATCCTACTTTCCTGGTCCCTTCAATTCTCTCCCCTCCCACCGGAGCCCAGCTAACCCCTTCTTCCCAAGCCCATTTCCCTACATCTCCCACTCTTCTTCCCCTTTCCCCACTGCTTCACCCACTTCCCTACTGCTGCCCTCCTACTCCCCTTTCTCTGCCCTCTTCATCCAACTCCTTTCCAACTCCCATCCCCTGCCCTCCCATTCCTTTCTAACTCCCCTCTCCTTTTATTCCCCTCCCTTTCCTGCTTGACCACCTCATTTCTCAGTGTATCATTCAATAGATGGTGAGCACCATGTGATGGGCCTTTGGCATGTGTCGTATATAGAATGATGTCTATAGAATGACGTCTATGGCAGCGTTTCCCAAACTGTGTTCCGCAGAACCCCAGGGTTCTGTGGAAAAACTTTCTGTATGTGTGAGTAAATTTATTTAATAGACTTTTTGCCTAACGTTTTGTGTATAACTCTGTATGTCATTGATATTTGTGTGGTTATTACTCTAACCTTGGCCTAAGCCTGTAATTATTTGCATTCTCAAGCGCATGTACCTACAACCTAATGTGTTTTCTTTCGAACAAGGGTCCTCCAAAAACGTAAGGTTTAAAGGGTTTCGTGGCCAAAAAAGATTGGGAATGACATCTTAGCGAAACCTGAGATGTAATGGCTGAGATATTTCCAGTCACCGTGAAATAACAATAATTCTAACAGATGGACATAGAGCCAGCCCTCTTAGATGATAAATATACACCAGATGTGTAATATTGAAACAGCAGCGTGTGTGTGTATGTGGATCGGCTAGTTAGTTAAGAGTTGATTGTACAGGGTTATGACAAGATCTATGTTTTATTGATATTTCTTATACCGACGTTTTTGTGCAGATTTCAAATTTGAAGGGTTCACAACGGATTTGACGCGGAGCATGGTTGCTATGAGAGATGTATCCTTTAATCTAATCTGGAGACATCCGTAGCAATGCTATCATAGCACTAAAGATATCATCTGTAACACAACTAAATTACTTTGTGCTTTCAGTTGTGTCTCTTAACATTGTGTTGTACTTTGGTATGGTTTGCTGTACTCTATTGTATTGTTGATAGTTAGTTAGCAATCAGAGGAATTCCTCCCTGCGTGGGCATCCCGAGGGAAAAAATAGATGGTCTTTAAGCAGTGAACATTAGTGAAAAGACTTCCAGCCATTGTGAAAACGTGTTGCTGGACTGTGTTGTTTAAAACAAAATGCTATATCTGTATTGTCCAACTCTAAAACTAGACCTGTGGCATAACAAATGTGCTTTTATCTAATGTGCAAATGATGTAATCTTTGCTAAACTAAAGAGCATTGAATGGTGATGATTCTGTGTTTCACTATAATGCTAAGCAGAAAGCTGTCCATGCTCATATTTTTAAACTAATAAACTTTCAATTATAGAAATGTGTCAAGTGGTTCAGATATTTAGAGCTATGTTTTGAGTTTGCTGACACTGAGGCTTTTTGGATTGTGGGTATGGAGTTTCAAAAGTCTCTGTTCAAGTAGTCTTTGGGCCTTTGTTAGTTGAACAAAACAGTTGCTTAGCACAATCAACTAATTCCTTGGATTGTCATTGTATATTTATAATAAGTAGCTAAGTGGATATCCCTTATTGCATTTAATTTTGATAATGTATTACTGTATTCCCTGTCCATTTAACAGTGTACATTTAACAGGTTTGTTGAATTCAACATTTTATGAGTATGATTTCTCATTCAGCTGATGGATATACATGTAAGATCTGCTAACAAATGGTTGAGTACCAGTACCTGATACATTAAGCAGCTCATCCATCCACTGTATGGTTTGCTGAGTTATATCAGCTGTATTGAAGGTTTGTATTGCATCAAATCGTATGAACTGAGCAGTTCATCATTTAGCGTAATAACTTTATTGATGGAAGCTATTATTTCTATATTTATTAAGCACTTTCGTATAATGGCAAAGCATCTATCAATTGCAATGAACTATAGTGCGAAGCTCTGAAAGTAAAGCTGAGAGTGTTTTCAGGTTAATGTTCAGATCTTTTGTTGAATGTTTTCCGATACTAATCATAGTATGATATGTCAGGGAAGCTTGACTTTGAAGACTTCAGAAAATTGTGGTCTGATCTTGCCACATGCAAGGTAAATAATGTCAGATATTCAACAGTTTTATGAGCATTCCTGTGTCTTTGTGTTAGACAAATTATGTAAATGGCCAGAACCTAGTTCTTCTCTGAGTTTCTTGACCTTGTCATGCATTGCAGTTTATCCATTACCAGTCCCTTTGTTGACTTTTTTGTTTCTTTATGATCCTCTTTGCTCATTCGTTCATTCTTTGTAGGCCAGCCACAGCCAGGAAGAAATGATTTTAACAGTTTATAAAAGCTCAAAATAATATTATAAGGGGAGAAAGAGGATGACTTAGTGCAGTCCTCGTGATCCCCTATCCATTGTTGTCCATTTATGATCCTATTTCCTTAAAAGGTCAATAGGAGAAGAGGAATAACCTAAACAGCCTATAAATAATTATCCGCGAGATATTCTTATTTCTGTTTCGTCTTGCTGTGGCTGCTATTGACTTTCGTTGATTTCGTATTTTGCCTATTTTGTCTCTTTCTCTATGCAACTCTATATAATTACATGCAGCATAATTTGGGTTGCCAACTGTGAACAAACCCATTCTGGGACATTTCCCAGTAGAGCTGTACCGATACATCGGCAGCTCTCATAATCGGTGCCGATTATAGAGATATCGTCAGTATCGGATATCAACAAGGTAATCAGCGCCAATAGGCATTGTGCTAATCGTGGGAAGGTGTCGACATAGCTGCTTAATTACACTGGGCACAGTTATCTCATCTCTGCTGGTCGATATTTTAGGCCAAAGTGACAGGTCCTAAAAGTGGCTTGTCAGAGGAAGGAATGGCATAATTGGCATGTTTGTTAGAGCAGGCGTCCAGTTACATAGATATCTCTTTTCTCTCCTCCGTCATGCAAGGTCAACGGCAGGCGGTGTCCTAATCTGTATTGCCTGCCTAAGATTAGTCCCCAACTACATGTTTACGTCTTCTACGGAGCAAGTGTTTTGCTTGTATCACAACAATAGGCAGTAGCAGTAGGTTTATCTTTTGGAACCAGACATCTTTGGGAAACACAATGAAATAATCGGTGAAATAATCGGCTATATAATCGGTATCGGCAAATGAAATAAATAATCTACAATAATTGGTATCGGCATAATCGGCAAAAAGTGATATTGGTACAGCTCTATTTCCCAGTTCCCACTACAATAGATGACAAACCGTAAAAAACCAAACCCTCTAAGTTTTCCGCATTCTTCCACTAGGCTTATGAATGATGTTCGAGATTTTCAAGTCCGTACTTGAGTCCGTAACGGAAAGTCACAATTAGTCGAAACACGTATAAATTAATAATTAAATTATGATTATGAACATTGAGAATTAAGATGTTGTATTACAGTATTGCTCATTCCATGTTGCTTGGATTTGAATAATGTCCTTGAATCACACAATCTGTTGTAATTACTTAGGCCTACCATTTCCTGGATTCTGGGACAAAATTGCCATTCCCCAAATGCACGAAATGGCCTGGATTCGTTCCGGGACTGTCCCGGTCATTCCAGAACGTTTGGCAACCCTGAGCATAATGTACATTTGTTTTTATTGTTTATCTTTAAAAATGCAGAGTTTAAACTCCAAATGTAAAAACTCCTTAATTAATTTACACTTGAAAATTCTGGATTTGATTCAAAATATGCTTATCTGCTTTCCAGGTAGAGAGGGTTGCATAGCTTTAATAGGAGCAGGTGATATGGTGAAATATGTTTTCTGATGGTTATTGTTTGCTTGTGAATAGAAAGCGTTTATAGCACTTGACGTAGACAAATCTGGACACTTCAACCGTTCTGAGTTTCACAAAGGACTTGGTAGTATAGGTTGGTATTAAATTGCTTGTTATTTCAATGCATATGTTTTATAAATGTTTAATGTCTCCAGTGCAGACAAAATCCACTCCCAGGTTTCCACACTTACTTTCAGTTTCTGTGTCTAGTGAAGTGAGCTTTCAGATAAAGTGTTGTCATTTGCAGGGCCACATATGGACTCCTTTAATTTGACATTTCACATTTGGCATGCACTCTCTCCTAATGACTTCTTCTCTTGAGCATTGTGTTTTCAAAGGACTAAGTTTTGTGTAGTGCTTGGGTGTGCTGTTTAGATGCATTTTCATCGTAGTGATGGATCTTTACTGATCAATTCATTGAGAAGTTAACATTGTCAAGGCAATCCATATATGGCTGCTATAGAGAATTGCATGCATTTACATTGCATGCTGTCAAAAGTCTTAGGCTTATATCAATACTTGACTGGTTCGACCTAAAGATTCAGATGTATCTAGCTGCTATGTTGTTAAATTCAGACAGATGGTTCTCCATTGGTCTGAGGAAACTTGTTTTTTTTTATCCAGTGAATTTGACATTAAATTAATTGGTAATGAATTGTTAATATCAGTTCAAGTAGATGACCATCAATTAGGTGTTAAACTGATGGAAAGGCATTAGGTGGTAGAGCAATCTATATAGTATTTGGTGAGTAGAGCAACAGGTTCTTGCTGGTAGAGTGATTAGTTGTTAGCAGAGCATAGAAAATGGTAATGAAGGAAGAAGCATTAAACATGTTTGTCAAGTAATGTTAACAAAGAAGTTATTGGTTTATAACCAGAAAGTTGCTTATCTTTTTTCTTGTAATGATGGCTTATGGTTACTTTGTGCAGTTGGTAAGAAAAGCTTGTTCTTTCCATGTTTATGCCTCAGCATCAATGCCTATTATGTAGAACCTCGAAACTGCCTTTTTAAACAGTGCTAGGGTAGTACATAGGTGCTTTTAATAAGGAGGTAAATATCAAGTCTGACAGCATATTACTTTTTGTAGGGGTAACTATATCGGAGAACGTGTTGCGAGCACTGGTGATGAGATACAGCGATAAAGATGGAAACATTCGATTTAACGACTTTGTAGGCTGCTACATTAAACTCAAGACCATGACAAGTGAGGACTTTTATCAACTAATCATCAAGCCTTTCATCATAAGATGAAAAGGATTCACATAAGTGTGAATCCGTGTGAAGAATTTGCGTCATCAGTTTTGTCATAAATAATCGTGTTATATTAAATGTCCTAAAATAAACTTTATATGACCAAGATTGTAGTATAGTATTATTTGTTAACCCAACCTCATGATTCGAATTAGTCAAAAAAATTCAGTCACCAAATTGTAAGTACTACAGTCTATAAGTGTGTTTGATGAGCCATTGTCACCATGCCATAGTCAGAACCTTGAGTAAGTTATTAATCACATTATAATTTTGTTCTTACTTTTTCTAAACTAGCAAATGAGAAAATAAACAACTGTTGCAAATCTTTTACGGTAATGACATTTTTCATTTCAACTGAATTTTACTGTGCATTTAAGAGTTTTACAGTCCTGAGTGGTTTTGCCTTTCCTGACATGCATATTAATTAGTGCTCTCATTTTAACTATGTGCATCAGAGGAGAACTTTATTCATCCAGTAACAAAAAACAGGGTTACTGATCAAAACAAAATGCTCTTCTTCTACATATGCATTGGTGGGCAGAAAGATATCATAGCCTTGTAAAGTAAATTTACTCTGTTCCTACAGTTACATCATCGATGCGACGTCAAAAACATTATTGTTGCCTAAGGTCATTTCTTTTCTTTTTTTGACATCTTTATCTGACTTATACTGCATAATGTAAATTTTTATTTATTTTGGTATGAGAACATAAGCAAAATATCAATGATTTTTTTATGTGAGGATCGTGAAATTTGTCTTTGGTAAGAATTCACAAGAAGTGGTATAGCTGAAACAGAAACAGGCAACAGTGAAGGATGCCTTCTAATACATAATGTATATAATATATATATTACATACATGTATATTATATATATTATATATATATAGGATCTTTAACTAATATGTGAACTTGCAAAATGCTGTTACAATAAATCAATTAATTCTTATGCCTCTTGCTGCTTTGTAGAAACCTTTCGAGCCAAAGATGTTTATAACCAAGGAGTGGCCGACTTTGAAAGAGATGAAGTGAGTTTAAAGGTTTTTTTCTGTGCCCTCCCGATTATAATTGCAGTTTGTGATTAGAATTTCTGTGGAATTTCAAGATGAACTAATGAGAGTTGCTGCTTATGCTAACCTAAGCAATATTAAATGCAATAGGAATATGAAGTTCATCACATAATTGTAATTAGTAACTTCATCTGCACCAGTGGTTACAATGCACAAAGAATCAACTGATAGTACTCCAAATCAAAGATCAGTCCATGAGACAGAGAGGCAGCCTCCTATGGTGGATAAGCAATTTGAAAGACATGAATTTTAAATTGAGAATGAAATGACACAATCAACTGAGCAGAGCGCACAGACACAGGGAGAAAGCATTCCATTAGAGTAGGCCCAGCAACCTAGAAAACTCCTTTATTAAGAACAGGTCTTGATTTAGGTAAAACCAGACCTTGGTAAATAATGACAAGTCTGGGGAATAAGAACTCATTTTAAGTATTGTTGTTGGCCAGAGTTCACAGTTTTAACCATGAGCTCCAATTTTAAGAAGAGAGAATTCAGGAAATGTGAGTGACCGCCAATAATCCCTTTCAGATGGCGGAGATCTCTTAAGCCAGAAAGTCTGAACAGCACAAGTATTTAATGAGTTGAAAAACATCTCTGTGCTTGAAATACAGCCTTGTGGGTCCCATTACACTGCTAGAGGCGCGTTTACCTATAGGCGCACTAAGCACGTGTCTAGGGCCCCCAAATCTCAGGGGCCCCCAAATGAATGAAAACATTTTAATAAAAAAATAACATCTCATGGACCTCAAAATAAATTAGAACATTTCATATAATATAACATCCAGGGCCCAAAATAAAGAAAACATTTCATACCATTAAATGAATGAAAACATTACATGAAAAATAACATCTCAGGGGCCCCCAAATGTAGGAAAACATTTAATAAAAAATAGCATCTCATTTCCTACAAAATAACATCTCATTGAGATGTTATTTTGAAATGGTTTTATTCATTTGGAGGCCCCTAAGATTATCTCTGGAGATGATCTTGGGGGCCTCTAAATGAATGAAGACATTTCATACAAAGTAACATGTGTTATTTTTTAATTATTTTAAATTATATTCTTTATTTTTGCAGCTAAGCATTCATATGACAAGTGTATTGTAATTCATAATTGCTTTGTTTATGTCAATATCAATTGGCTCGGTTAGCTGTATTGGTAAAAGCGAAGGCTGCGTGTTATGAGCCTCTTTGTTTCCAGAAATTGGCTCATAAGTATTCTTTTGGTTTTCATATTAAATCAAATAACCTTAAATTCCTCTAGAGGAACTTCTATAACTAATCATAATTAGCGTAAATAAAGAAAGCGGCTTCCAGTTCAACTTTGTGGAGTCTTGCACATGATAGGTTACGCAGCGTCAGAGTCTCATAAAAGATTGTTGACTCCCCTACTCCATCGTCACATGTCGCCACAAAAGTCATATCCCACTATAAAATGAGGTCACAAAGCTTAACACGCCTCACCGAAAAAAACAAAAGTCAAGAATGTTACATGAATATTTTCTTATAATTATCGGATAAAGTAGGGCCTAGCTATAACAGTATACAAATACTTGAAACAATATGGTAGAACGAAGAAAAGTGGAGAGTGTAGGCTATAATTATTACAGCCATTATGCATTGCACAAAATGAAAAGCTCTAGTAAAATCTTTTTTTTAGATGTTTAATAAATAACTCGAAACAGTCCTGACTTTATGCTTCTCCATTCTCCCACGGCAAAGCAAAATTTTACTTCATAGAATAAATAGGGAGAGCTTGGATCTCTTGATCCTGTGGAATGGATATTCCATTCAGACCCAGCTCTTCTATGTCTATCCAGTCTGTGCTCTCTCCATTTACTTTGTCTACGATTATATCCATTAGTTCACGTGGAGTGACACTCTGTGGCCTGATGCATGTGCGCTTAATTATTGATTTTTGCTTGTTTGTTTCACTTCCAAAATGCCAAAATTGACAGCGAGAATTAAAGGTAAATAATCTAATAATTAAGGATTCAGTAATAATAATTATAATTAGTGTTATTAAATTGTGGTAGCAATTACTGTTTTTAAGTTCAACTTGTATAATTGAGTGAAATTTTAAAATAAAGTTGTGTATTTTGATGTGATGATGTGACGTCACATATCTCAGACTCCCCTCCCCTTCCTCACAAATCGTCACAGATGTTTGACTCCTCCCTAGGTGCATGACGTCATTTATGGACGGCCCCAGACTCAGTGTACAAATTCAGAAGGGCCCCAAAAATGTTGCACCTAGAGCCCTGTTTTCTGTAAACGCGCCTCTGTGCACTGCCCAACTGGAAATATATCAACTCTTTAGATGTTTTAGATGATTGAAAATGGTGGTAACGTATCATTTAATGGGCTCAATTACATAAAAAATTGCACATAAACAATGCCAAAATTGAGTAATAACAATAAAACAGACTTTGTTGCAGTAAAATTCCAAAGTCTAATGACTTGTTCCACTAATTTAATGCAAGACAAAGACACAGTGAAATGACAGGGGCCTAATTAGGCTAAACACGACCTGTGTGGCCGCAGACATGCATAAACCACTACCTTTTCTATACGTTATGAAAACATAAAACCTTAGGTCTAGGTTTTTGTAAATTTTGGCTACAATAAATATATTTTAGTTATTCAATAGAAGTTTATTCAGCAGTCATAATGTAGTCATTGATAGGTGAATCTGTTTGAACCATGTTTGTTACTAGCACTAAGTGGCTATTTTTTATTTGCTGTGCCATAAAAATCAAATATAATGTAGCAGAATGTAAATATGAAAATTTATAGAGCTTCAAGTATGGAGCAGTCTAATTTTATGGTGCTGCACAATATCAAGTGGTGTTGCAAGTTCTAACAGTGTGCTGAGCATTATATAAGAAATAGAGCAGTACATAAAAGCAACCAATTGATAGCAAAAGTGGGGAGCCATGACACTCAGAAGTTTTTATAAACCCTGTCAAGAGCTGGTCGATAGACTGATATTCTAGTTGCGGTCTTAATGTAAAGTTTAACATCACGACTGCATTTCGTCAAATGAAAAGTTCAACAGCATCGCGACTGTTTCGCCAATTATAAAGTTTAACAACATCATTGCTGTATTTATGTAAAGTTTAACAACATTACGACTGTATTTCACCAAACACATGTACTGAGTAATAATCAAGAAAGGGCCATCCACATATTGCGTACGCAGCAAAGGGTAGTGGTTTCGAATATCAGCGATTGTATATGGGTGATTATGGTGGAGCAGAGGTTTTGAAAATGTGTACCAATGCAGATATGACTGTCTAATTATGAAGTTCACATTATGGAATATTAAAATCAAAACTGTAAACCGAGTCACTGACTATATTCCTGTTTAATCAATTTTATGTATCATTAAAACTTTCTAAATTGCAAGTATTGTTAGTATTTTATTTCTTCATAACGGTTAACAAATTTAAGCTGTTAAATATGATGCTTAAAATAAATAGCCTAAGGTAAAATCAAAGAGGGGCTGGGGTTATTAATAATTTTTCTTGGCTCCTGTTTCATGGTACTTATTAAACCACGATTGCAGCTGTGTTACATGTTTTGCGCAATAAATAAATTCCACCAACTTTCTTCAATGACCCCAGCCTGCTTATCTTACCTTGACAGAAACTGTCTGTGATTCCACTCACAGTTAAGTTGGTACTAAAGCTGTACCGATTAGTCGGGCCGATTATAGAGATATCGGCGATATCGGAAATCGGCAAGATAATCAGCACCGATATTAAAAATTATTTTTTTTATTTTATAATATTATTTTCAGTCTTTAAGAGCAAAATGACGACAGCAACATCATTGGGTCTGTCAAGATCAGCATTGCTCCATTCGCTTCCCATAGCGTGGGGAACTCGGGCTTCTACCTCAGACCACCCAGTAACCATTGTGCTAGACTGCTAGTACTGTGGGAAAATCTCTACGGGTGTAGCCTGCTGTGCAGAGTGAGTCATACTGCCTGCTTAATTACACTGGACACAAACATGTCATTTTATTCCAATTTGGCAAGTCGTAAAGTGGCCCTTCTGGGGAGGGAATGGCATCATTGGCATGTTAGAAAAAGGCGTCTAGTTACATAGGTTATCTTTCCTCTCCTCCGTTATGCAAGGTCGACAGTGGGCAGTGTGCTTAATCTGTATTGGCTGCCTAGGATTAGTCCCCAGCTACATGTATATGTCTTCTGCAGAGCAAGTGTTTTGCTTGTATCACAACAATAGGCAGTAGCAGTAGGTCTATCTTTTAGAACCGGTCATCTTGGGAAACACAATGAAATTATCAGTAAAATAATCGGTAAAATAATCAGCTAAAATATCGGGTATTGGCAAACGAATAATCGGCAATAATCGGTATCGGCATAATCGGCAAAAAGCAATATCGGTACAGCTCTAGTTGGTACCTGTAAGTAACTGGTCTGATTTCCAGGTATTAACAGGAGAAGCATTTTATTTGTTTCAGTATGTTCAGCTCTGCATGTACTCGTGAACAAGTCTTACAAGAACAAGCAGGCATAGAGTTGCTTGCACGAGTAATGAATTGATCGAATGAATTCAACCATTCAACAAGTACAGCTATATCTAGGATGAAATGGTTCCTAATTAATATATTATTTGCTTTTACAGTAAATGCAAGGTCTTGCAAATGTTTGACATTTGAATACTATACAGTAATTGATTTGCATAAGGACTGTACAAGGCACCAGATACTTTAGTAAAACTGTATGTAAGATTGAAACTAATACCCTATGTTATTTTAATATAGCAACTAGATAGTTATGTTAAATATGTGCATTTAGCCTCAAAATACACAATGATGCTGAGTTTTCTACTAAAATGGGCACTGCACTTAATACAAGTGCACCCATACGTTCTAAGCACATTTGCTTGAAGTAAGAAGCTCAGTGTCTATTGCTGAAGAATTGAAGTGCAGTAGGATTCAATATTTCTTGTTTAGAGCTGCATGGTACAATTTTTCTGGAATGTAGTGCCTTTTTTGACAGTTTGAAATGCACAGCTTCAATGTGTTACATTTCAACATTAGATTATTTTGTAAAGAGGGGTTTTCTTAAGCTGTATTTCTGCACTGCTCTTGTGCTAAGGTTTTAATCTTTGGACAAGTAATGTTTTGTCTTTGCCCTTAATTTTGGTAATTCCATCATGTTTCATAGATGATTATGAACTGGAATATTTTAAGCCAAAGGTTTTTGTTTGTAATTGTTCAGATTACACTTACTGAGTTTTAATATTGTTTTGGGTGGTAAAATACAGAGCTATCTCCTTTTCTCTGTAGTGAGTGTTACACTTGTAGGTGAGCTGCTTTTAGCCTTGTAATGTTTTTATATTTGAATTGTGTTGCTTATTGTCAGTGTAATTAATATATTTTAATTTAAAAGAATTGAACATGTTTGCTGATAATTATGTAGGTTGTTTATAATCAGGTCATAATAAATGACACATAAAACCTCTTTTGATGGTGTCTTTCAATAAATGAATACCGAGTGATCATACCAGTGTTATTCGTTGTTGTGTCTACTAAGGAACAGTCATCTATAGTTTGTTGTATTTTATAATATTGCACCTATTTTAATTTATTTGACAACCATGTTTAGCTCCTATGTGAGATTCATAAAAGGCACTGTAAAGTAGCCATAGTCATAAATACCCATATGCTTTTGTTTGCCCAACTTGTGGAGCATGGAAATGAAACAGCAATTATACAGCCAAGCAGCATCTGAAAAGTGCTACACTTTGTCATTTGATTCATACAGTTACACCATATGGCTGATCTGTATGACCTTGTCGACTTGCACATGCCCGCCAGAGAATTCCAATCATTGTGGAATGTCTCCTGTCAGTGGAAGGATCTAAGACAATCACATTAACTCATTCATTCAGACATTCTGCTTCCATCTTCAACAGTTTGCTGTGGGATTTTCTGAACACTGACACTGTTGTTAAATATTTAGATGTAAACTCAACACTCGTATTTTCTCCAACCTTAAACACTTAGCTGTTGATATAAACAAGCCTACGAGTAGCTTACTTGTATTACATGTGTTTTTTTACTGTGTACATGACGTACATTGCAAGAAATTGATAGATGACATACTTTAGTACATGGATATTTTCGTAAAAAAGAAATGATGTAGAGTTCAACATTTAGATTGCTATAATGCGGGAGGCAAAGAACAGCGGGGTTTAACAAAATTATTATTATTTTGGTAGGATAAAATGTCACTTGCTGGAGTTGGAAGAGGCGAGAGAACAACTGGTGTTTCCAACCTTTGGAGCAAAGAGGGTTAAAGACAATTGATGGATATAATGAGACAATTCATATGGGTTCCTAACAGTATTGTATTCTTGGGGTTGCCTGGTTGCTTGTCTTGGAAGCCTAGGAAGTCACTACCCAGATCAGTTTTTTTGCGATTTCACATAAATCATTGATTAGCTTGATCATTGATTGGTGTCTTGCACATTATGTATTATGGAAGTCAGTGGTAAGATTATAATTAGTTGGATTAAGGCTCAATATTAATAAAACAAAATAATAATAATTGGAGTGAATGACACGTACTCGGTCGTAATCGTAATCTCGAAATTTCTAAAGCGCCACTTGAAAGCCAAGCGCAGGGCACCAGCTTATTCACGAGCGCTGCACCAAATCAGAGGGGTTGTCCAAAGGATATAGTTCATTGTAGAGCATAGTCTGGTTTCCAGAAGGTCAGCGGAGGCAAAGTAGCTGTTAAGGAGGGTGGAACAACGAGCAGTGGTGGGAGAGAGGGTAAGTGAGCACGATAGAAAATGTAAATGAATTTGTATACCTGTGAATTAAACTTATTGACATCAGACAATGTTTGCAGCAAGGAGATCCAATGGAGAATCGCAAAAGCAACGGGATCGAGTCATGGCACAGTTCAAGACAATGCAGAGGAGTACAACTAGGCCTATAGTGGCACAACAACAAAATGGAATTCATCCGGTAACATAGCCTGCTACATATAGCCTGCTATTATAGGTGCTGCGATGTATACAGCCGAAACATGGACTTCAAAGAGAAAGGAGACGAACAGATTATTAGGCTAGGCTACTAGCATTCGAGATGAGGTGTTGCGGACGGATCTTAAGAATGGGTTGTGAGGTCAGAGGAAGAGTAGGCAACACCAGAAATATCGTGCAACTCATAATGAGGTGACAGTTAAAACTGCTTGGACACAACAGACTGTGGTGTTGGGATATATATATATATATATATATATATATATAACAGGCAAAGATTATTGGTCCTTGTATAACATGAGGATGGCCATGCAGAGAATGGCTTGGCAGTATCAATAGAGTGATGCAAAATGTATAGAAAGCTACTCGCGATTTTACGCGGTCCTTTTGTATTTCCTTTTGCCAGGTGGCGACAATGTCGAATCATGTTGACGTTCTCCAGTAATCACAGTGGGGCTAGTGAGAATTATATTTATTATTAGCAGGTAATGTGACAGCTGGATTGTCGACAGAAGAGTAACACGAAGTCCTTGGGATGTGGAAGGTGACAGACATTGACTTTTCAGATCACTGTCAAACCATGATAGTGAACTTATAAGAATTTCACCTCAAATTATTTTAGTCTACATTTATAATCCTGTTGAAATTTGGATGGCATAATTAATACATAATAAAGTGGCCATGTTGACTCAGGCCGAAAGTTAATCCATCCATTAAATGCTACATATTCTGAATGAATTTGACCTTGAAGTCACTGGTCCACCCAGTGTCATGTCAAGGTCAAAAAGTCGAAAAACCTGCCACAACTGATAATCACCCAAATAAAACAATATTTAACCGAGTTATGGCCATTTTTCTTAGGTTAACCACTTGGCCATGAATTGACCTTGTATCATGTTTGCCTTTGACTAGGTTCCTTCGAATGTAGCCCTTGTCGGTCCGCGCTAACAGATAAAAGAATCACCCAAAGAGAACACTATTTAGCTGAGTCATGCCAGCATCCCATTATTATTTTCCCATTATTTTCACATTTTGACCTTGAGATTACCTTGTATTAAAGCAGTCCTTTTAACGTAATGTAATGTAAGGAGACTACAATGTCTTCTCGAATGTAGCCATTGACGACCTGAGATACGTATAAAGGAATCGTCAAAAGAATACAATATAGCTGATTTATTGTCATTTTTCCCCGTTATGATAACATTTTGACCTTGAAATGACCTGGTATTAAAGCAGCCTTTGACTATAATGTCTTCTCGAATGTAACCCTTGACGAGGTGAGCTAAGGGATACAGGAATCAGCAAAAGAGGACAATATATGGCTGAGTTATGGCCATTTTTCTTTTACGTTGACCTTTAGACCTATTTTGAGGTCCATTTTTGGGGTGACCCTTGGTCGAATTTGGAGGTATTTTCAGTTTGTTTTTCGGCAATGAATTCTGTGCAAGAAACCGTTTAGAAAGCTTCTGAGGCAATTTGCCGAGGTCAGACGTATGCATGTCATTACTATACCAATACCCGACAGGCCAACATGAATGTATGCTAGCGCCACCTGGCGAAAGAAAACACGGACGACACATTTGACACCGTGTTAAAGCCTGGGAGTTGACACACTTGGCCTTCTGTAAATTTTGGAGTGATGTGAGGATGAAATGTGCGTGTTGACAAGGAAGGCGCAAAACCGGAAGACTTGGAGAAGGTGTGTCGAAGTTGCATTGCACACCCACAGGCAATGAGCCCAAGGAATGAATGATGATGAATACATTCCCCTAAAGTAAACAATATCATATGGCCACCCCTAAGTGCGCTCAAATAGAGCGCTGATAGTCAGCCAAGGACCACAATGCAGTGCAGTAACAGTAAGTTAACGCAACCAAAAAGGCTGTGATAAAAGATCGACGTGGCCTCTAAAATAAGCGGGGGTGCATTTAATGGTATTTGAAAGTGTTTTAGCCCACGCAATTTATGTTAAGCCTCAAAACCTTCACGTATTTAACAATGGGTTTAAACACTTTTAGAACTTATTTACTAATGGACAGTTAAGTAAAATGGTCACCTATATCATTCGGGGTTTATCGTTTTAAGTATATAACCTTAGACCGGTTTCCATTTGTGTTTATTACTCAACTCAACTCTCAATTCTCAACTCTCAATTCTCAACTCCAAACACTGCTCCAATCCACTGCTGTCGTCTACCTGTCTGCCTGTCTGACAAACAAAGAAACGTTGACAAGATAGTACGTGTAGTATGCATGGAAGCTGTGCAGTTGCCAGCTGTAAGAATACGTGGTGTACTGACTCGGGAGGACGTTTATCGTTCCACAGATTCCCAAAACATGACAAGCTGAATCAAGTTTGGATATCACGCTGCTGCCGAAAGGATTCCTTTAGCGTCAAAGCTGCGCGCATATGTTCTGAGCATTTTGAGGGAAGGCCGTATATGGGATATTTTGAAGCGAACTGCTGGGTGAAACCAATGATAGTAGAGTCCTAGACTAAGAGTCACATTCCTATCTCCGGTGTGTATTTGAATCTTCACGTCACCTACCTTGGAATCGATTGTTGTTGCTAAGATACCACTTCTCCAGTCGCTACGTGTCGCGGCCGGCGTGGCGTCAACCGCGCCACGTAGCGAATGGAGAAGTGGTTTGTTTGACCACCACGTAAACCAAATACACAGCGAGATAGGAAGTGTCATATGTTTCGTGAAACCGTGAAGGTTCGTAGTATTATAAAGGAGGAAGCCGTCCATACGAGAAAGCTTCCATATAAAACCTCTCCTGTGAAGTCCGCAGATCGTGATGGTCGACCCACAAAACGAAGAGCAGAGGTTCTGCTGGACGAGCTCCTAGTCGATACTGCAAATGCTTCAGATCAGTCGATGAACCTCGTTGAAATCGATTATTCTGAATCAAAATCTAATGCTAGAGGATGTCGCTCGTGTACCAGTCTCCAGGATGAGTGCGAACGTCTCCGAGAACAGTTGAAAATACAGACGAACCATCAAGTTGTAGAGCAGAAGAAACTGATAGATCGTATTCGGTTTTGGAGAGAGGTTGCCAAAAAGAATAAAATGTCAGTGAAAGCAAGCTCAGTGGAGCATAATCTTAGTCTTATTCATGAGTTATCTGAACAGCGAAAAAGCTACAACAAGCGATTTGTTACGAAGAAGATAAAGAAAGTCACTGAGTAGACCAAGACAGTAGAGGGCCTACACTTTGAATATAGCAAATTTTGGGCATCAGTTTAACACTTTCACCAGTTCTGAATAACAAGATGTTGACGTTAAGATGTTTGCACACTAAATTGTTCATAGTCATGTATTCTTTCTATTAACTTGTTATTGTCATAGAACTGCATGGTTTAGTAGGTCCTTAATAGTAGCTTTATGATAAGAAGACTCAACAATTCAAATGAATTAATATCAAATAATATTCCTTTATATAGGTAATAGACACATCGAGAATAAGTTCACTGTAACATACGTTATTATATTACATGTGATTTTTTTTATATCAGACTGCTATAGGCACAAACGAATGTTTTTGACAGCAGCGCTCTACCGGTGTTCCGTCGACGTCACAGTCCCCACTCCGATTTACGAATATTCATGGCGGGTCAACCTGTTAGCGGAATAATCTTGGGTAATGCCCACATATTCGTCATCTTCTGCTGGGCCCACGAGAAGGGGCAACCTGACCTGTACTTTTGGCGTGGGGTGCCAATTAATCGAACCGTGGGCAGTCTGACCAAGGGAGCATGTAAACAAAGTTGGCCAGGTAAACAAGGTTAGGTCCCATTTCGGTTGGGAACTCCACTAAGACTTGTCTTTTTCTTCCTTCGATAGATTGACATCATCTGCAAACAGTAGATTGTTTTTCTCACGTGTCCTTGTATTGCTACTCCTATTTTATCCTAGGAAGAATTAACTCCCCGGGAGTCAGTTTGTTCTCTTTTACGGTGCACCCATCTCTCCTGTTGTGCAATGAACGCTGTTGGTGTTATATAGGGCCGCTCTGTCTCGTTCCCGCTGTTAGTCTGAACCACTCATCTGCTCCTCTGCCAACACGCACTGCTGATTGCGACTGCTCAGTGACTCACATGTAGGCCTATTTCTCATCATCTCGATCAGTCTGCTACCTACTCCATAAGATTTCATTGTTGCCCTTAATGCGTCTTCCTTGATGGAGTCGAATGCCTTTTGTTAGTCTATGAAGCAATGATATATGTTTTCTCATGTATGTATGCATGTATGTATTCTTCACATTTACCACTAAATGAACTGGGCGATCTGCTATAGTGTGGTCATGGACATGGTGTAAGACATACATCTATCTCTTACACCATGGTGAGGTCCGCTGACGTCAGAAATGCCCCATTCTGAGTAAGTGAGCTTCTCAGTACAAGCTAGAGGGCCAACCTGTCAGTGGAATAATCTTGGCATTACCGTTCAGTATGCAGCTCGTGTAATAATTAGTAAGCAATATCGTAGTCAAGCGATGTAAATAACGGTGTAAGTTGAATATAAATGAATCAACTCTGCCTATCTGGCTGTTTGGCTCTCTCCCGCACACGCGCACGGCGCACCCACTCCATCTGGGTCGCGGCTGCCAGTAAACACGACGAACGAGCTAGAAGGCTAGCCTGCGTTCATGCTGGGCATTTACCCTACTCCTCATTGGTAGACAGTTGTACCGCATAATATTAGAGCATACTATTATTTTGTTGTACTGTGTACACTGTACAGCGTGTACCTCAGGTATTTGTGTATTTGTCTATTTAGGAACAACTGGTATACTATTCTAAACTGCCAATATACTTCATTTTCGGGTGGGCTATTTGATGTGGATCTTGTCCGTTTCTGAACATGATTTTAAAATATAATCGGATAGACTATAGTAGCCTTCCACTCATATACATACATCTGGACGGCTACGCATCATTTGTAACGATGGATGATGAGCGGCATCAACAGTAGCACGTAGGGCAATAGAATTTAATCATGTTTTTTTGGTCCGCTGGGTAATTTCAAGCATTCCGGGTGAGTTTTATTAAAATACAAACCAAAGGCCAAACACAAGATGCGAATAACTTCCTTAGCCTTTCAGTAAACCTCGTACCTTGGTTTCACGACAGATTAATTACAGACAATAGTTTTGGCTTTAATCGCTGTTCTAATTAGTTATTATGAGCGCTCGTAACTGATATTTCCGTACTCGTTGCTGTGTAGAATAATATTGAAAATTCGAACCATCGATAATCTAGTTCGTTATTTTTGAGTTGATACGATTTTTGTATGATTTCTCCTAGCCTGAAATCATCAATAAAGTTTAGTCAAAGGTTTGCATAGACCACAGACAAGATGAGCAAGGTGAGCTTATGTTTTTATTGACTCTGTTCACTTTTTGACACTTCTTGTTGCGTGTCCATGGTTAAGTTTTTGCTGATAACTATTTTTATGTCTCCAGAGTGATACTTAAAGATATCTTATGCTGGTACTCTAGAACTGAATTTTTCACGAAATACAGATGGTAAAAAATAGGCTGTTCGACGTTGCAAGACCTGGATTATCGCTGTAGCCTGGATTTTTCTAAACAGTACATTGGCGTTCGAGATTCCATATATAAACCCCGCTGTCAGCAAGGAGATCAAAGCAAGAACAGCAATCACACCAGTTTCTACGGTTGTGTAAGGCCACCCATAGAACCAATGGCTGCATAGACTGGAAGAGTGCAGGTGAATCTGGAATGTTGTGAGTATGGACTGATCCCTAAATAGGTATGGCACAAGATACCGAACTGTTGTATGACTTTGTGTATCACGAAAGTTTGCAATAGGAATGAAGTTATTACAATTTGTAAAGTTTGCTGTTTACATAGCAATGCAGTTAAATAAGGCCTACCCATATTGTGTTTGCCATCTTGTTGATACAATGTTCTTCAGTGAAAACATTGGTCAATACAGGAAAATGTGCATTTGTCTAAAATGTTCAAGGTCAATTTGTATAGCAGAGGATAATGTAACTACGTGAATGGCAGATTGTATTTACAGATTTCTAAAGTGCCTCTCACAGTACAATCTAATCAGAATCGCTTTCAGTGTGTAAATGCCCCATGAGAAAAGATAAGGCTTGAGAGTATGGGCAGAAACAGAAGCACCTCCAGTTTCGATAATTGAGTGCGTCATACAGATAATATAATTCCAAAACGAAAGGCCCAGCAGATGCATAAGCGTGGTATTGGGCAGAAGCAGTCCAAGGTGCCGAGGGCACGACAGTCTAAAGAATGATGAGGCTGACGACAAGAGACAGCCAAAAGAGGATAATGAATGACGTCACAAAGATAGCGTGGAGCCTGACCCAGAAACGCTCAGGAAGTTATGAAAAGATCTTTAAGCCAAATGAGGGCTGTGAGCAGAAGCAGGTGTGACTGCTCTGTCATGAAGGTCGAGATATGTAAGTAGTGAGCAAGGCAGGCAATGAAGCAGGCAGCTGCATTTTCCATCGATGGTGATATTTTGGAAGACTGATGTGTAGCAAGTTACAGTAATCTATGCATGAGCAAACAAAAGCATAAACAATGGAGGTGATAGTGGAGGAGAAGGAGATCGCCTGACTTATCGCAGATGTCTCAGGTAACAGAAACAAGACTGAGGAGAGGTCTGATATTTGTTCAGCAAGCGAAAGACCAAGTGCTCAGATGCAGGTCATGGTTGAGTTTAAGGATCTGCTGGCAGTTACCAAGCCCAATCAGCTGAGTTTTTATCGAATCAATAGAGAGGCGATTTGAGGACATCCAGCAATGATGTGCTGAAGAGAGAGAGACTCTCAAATGTAACCTTGAGGAACTCAAAATGTTACAAGTATCCAATAATACCCACTGTGTGTGGTTATCACCTAAAATGGCTATTTTGTGAGGAATTCATGCAATGGTATTGAAACCAGTTAAGAGGTGGACCACTAAGACCGAAGGAATTCTCGTTTAAGATGACACATTAACATGTTGACCGCTTGGTATGCATTATTGCATGTATTTAGAAGTTTAGATACAAAGTTCAGCAGTCAACGTGTCAAAGAATGTCTTGGTCTAACATGTCAATTGATGAGGAAGCATCAAAGAGGGCTTAGAGCATAACGTGGGACTAGTCTATGGAGGAGTATATGTCTGGAAGATGGCAGTTTTGGTAGAATGATGATCCCTAAAACCAGGTTGGTTGGATGGAATGAGACCCAACTTCGCAAGATAACGAGGAAGCTGCAAAGAGACGAGGTCACTCCAAAGTCTTTGAGAGCAAGGAATGATCAACCGTCTATAGGGCTATAATTTTGATATATCCTTGAATTGAAATGAGAATTCTTAAGAGTAGGACAAGCAAGTGTACCTTTAGAAGCAGTTGTTAGTGAGACAACTTAAATTATTGAGTCTTCAACATCTTTCAAGCACTTTTCAGCAGTATCTCAGGAGGATTCTACAGATTAATTCTGAATTCTCTGACTCCACCCCCATTGAATGACATAAGAAACTGTGTTCACCTGGTCCTTGAACCTCTTTCAATTCTTTCGTAATTTAGGCACACAATTAAAATTTTCTAAATAAATGTCATCAATTATAGTTTAAATTTTGATTCATAGGAGTGTGAGTTGATGGGCCATAATTTTATGCATAAGGCATTTGCCACCTGAATGACAATCAATCTCAATCAGGAAACAATTAAAGAAGTTATTTGTATATATACTTTCATCGAATAACCACAATGAAAACCACAAGGACTTTTTAATACAAGATATAGTGTGATGAAATCTTTTGTGAGGACTTTTTATTTGCATGTACTTTGGACAGAGACCAGAAATCTCTGATGAAGGAAGGCAGGCTTTTCTTAATCTTGCTGGAGCTGATGGTGAAATTGACGCTTATGAACTGCAAGACATTCTGAATAAAGTGTTTACTAGGGGTAATTATTCATCTCATGTTTAGTTTATTTAGGAATTTGTTTTGCATTAAATATTGATAATTTTCCTTGAATATATTGCATAAATTGTTTTGTCAGCATTTTCGAGTTTTTGATTATTTCTTAATAATTTTGGGCTAGACTTTTATTGTGCTGCTTTACATCATTCAACAGTTTTCAAGCATGGAATGATCATTCAGACAAAAGGAATTTCAACCACTTGGCTCTGTAGTAATGACATCTCAGTGTATTCATAGTGAAGTTGAAGTTCAATGCGTGAATAACTTTAGAAGAAATGTTAGGAACCTTCTGCTCTTTGTCAAGAAATGACATGTTACAGGCATCTTGAAAATTGGGATTATATACGTAATGAACACATGTACCGCATATTACTTGCCAATCATGTCAAAAACTCTTTCCTATTTTTGCTCATTTCATCACTGTTTTGTTGTTGTTGATTAGATGCCTTTATGAAAAAGAGGTAGTAATGTAACTTGAAATCTGTATATTGTTGATTATATTTGTCATGCTCATCTCTAATCAGTTGACCTAGCTAGCACTAGATTAGATTCAACTTTTATTTGTCTGACTTGATTTCATTTTTTTGTGTTCAGTAAATAACTTGCTGTAAAAGTGCTTTTGTGCTAAATTTATCATTCGTGTTGTTTTCATATTCCAGACTTCAGTTTTGATGGATTTAGTGCCGATATGACTCGTGGAATGGTTGCTTTAAGAGATGTATCCTTGATGATGTGAAGCTGTGATGTGATACAAATGAGCAATTGTTGCAATAGTGATAAGCAGTTTTAATGCCAGTCAAAAAGATTTATTTCAATAGAATTTATTCACCCAGGCACAAAGAGTTTTGGATGATTAATGATGTAACCATACGTAGTGTGAACTTGTTTGAAATAAGTAAGCAAGCACGTAATGTGCTTGTTTAACATGCTCATTGTTATCACCAGCTGTGTCAGGAATTATGATAGTCATTCATTTCTTTTCTAAAGTTAATTTACTAAAGTCATTTATAAGTCATTTATTTTACCATAAGCTATTTATTTTTGTAAAACATCATATTTGCTGGCTAAAATATGTTCACTGTTATGAAGAACTGAAATACATACAATTCTAATGCCCACCCACATTTTGAGAAGTTTTAATTCTACATAAATTTGAGTAAGCAGGATCATGATAAGTGATTTGATTTTTAGTTTTGACTTTAATATTCCATTACTTTAGGTTTGAGCAATCTGAACAGAATTAGATTTTGAGTATTGGTTGAGTATCCAGGTCCCAGGCATTTGAGTGCCTGCTTGACTAGCCTACCTGCTAAACAAATAGACCAATAGTTTCAATTGCAAATATTGTAATGAACAACATTGACAACATTTTAATGAACTCTAACTTGCAACTTTAGGTAAAATCTGTCATAATTACTTTAAATTGTGACATCTGTTGACCGGAACTACTGGAATGTTTTCCTTGACACCTATAGTATGATATGTCTGGAAAACTTGGCTTTGAAGACTTCAAGAAACTATGGGGAGATCTTGCCTTGTGCAAGGTATTTTCATGAGTATATTTTGTGACAAAACAATATTGATATTAGTTGGTAATATGAATTTAACTTATATGTAATACTAGTTACTTGCTAGCCGAGCTGAACTTTGGTAAAGTAAATTCATGCATAGAAAGTAACCGTGCATTTAGTTTGCAATACCCACAGGTAAGGTAAGGGATGTGTAATATTTTTTGTGCTGAGACCTCACACAATCAATTTATACCATTTAAATGTGCATCTTTGAAATCTGCTTGATGCCAACAATGTGACCATTTTCAATTGATATACTCAGGAATCAGCCCATGTTGCAAAAGTGAGAGAATGTTGCATTAGACATCTGGAGATTGACAATCCTTTATATGTTACATATGTTGCTTACAAGTTAAACTAAATATTGGTTAGTTCAGCGTTTCCCAAAATGCGTTTCGCAGAGCCCTAGGGTTCCGTGAGGTGAAGGCAAGGGTTCTGCGGAAAACTTTCAGTGTGAACAAATGGATTCTTTTTGCTTAACTGCCTTAACATTTGTGTATAACTTTATATGAAAAAGAATTCACATGTCATTTTCACCGATATTTTGTGTTGTTATTAATCTAATCTAGGACTAAACCTATAATTGTCTGCATTCTCAAGTGTTTGTATATGACAGTAGAGACTATGTTTAGCTTTGGACAGAGGTTCTGCCAAAAAAATTGAAGATCAAAAGGGTTCCATGGCCAAAAACGATTTGGAAATGCTGGGTTAGTTGTTTGTTTTCCAGACTTAAAAACTGTTGTTTGTGTGTCTGTAGGTGTGTGTGTGTGTGTTTAGTCAATCCGTGTGCATGTTTGTGATTTTTGCTTAGCGTGCCTTTATGGCCATGGATACTGATGGAAGTGGATTTTTCAGCCGAAGAGAGTTTGAAAGGGCGCTACATGCTCTCGGTTTGTATATTTATTACGTATAGGAGGCAAATATGTTTCTAATGCATATCTCACACATTGCTCACTGGTAAACTATAAATTATTAGTGATTTTTATATACGAGTACTGTGGTTTATTGCTATGCAGTGGCCTTATAGAGCAGTTGTGTATTTAAACTTAGTAACAGGGTACATAAGTTAAACTCCTAAATGTAGAATTTACTATTTCTTGCTGAGGTGAGTCAGAAAAAGGATCGTGTCAGCCAATTGCTTCTGTTGTGTCAGTGTTTTATTATTGTGCTAATATTATGTTATTTTGCTAGAAGTTGATTGTTGTGCCAAAATTTATTTTGTTGCTAGCATTTAATTATTGTGCAAAATATGGGGATTTTTTTGTTAGTGCTGGTAGCTGATAATATTAGCTTAATTGAATGAATTCCCATGTTTGTATAATTAGTTTAATTTGGGATTAGTTGTATCCATGCTTTTGAAGGATTGTCTTTATTTTGATTGCTTACATAGTTGCTATTTTAAGGAACTCTTCACTTTCTGCCATTTTTTCTGTGCTACAAATTTCCATGTTTGACATTTTGAATGCTATAATTGTATCCCCTTTCTAGCTGTCACAGTCTAGCTTAGTATTGTTCAACCTATCCATCAGCAATTGTTTGCCTATAACCAGAATCTGCAACAACAATGTCTTAGCAGTTATTCCCTGATTTTGCTCCTAACAATAAGAATTGCCTCGATTATTATGTAAGGCAGTGGAATGGAAACTTTTTCTACAGTTTATCATTACGGTATTTTTGACTAGTTGCATTAGACACTCTCATAATATTAGTTGATAATTACAACTCTGATCATTTCATCAGATGAGGAATGCCTTTCTCTGACCTACAGCTCCAGTTGACTGATCTAATGCTTGCCACTCCTTTTCTCTTTTCTGATGCACGATCGGTTAGAGCGGTTGGCCCGTAACACTAAGTGTGGACTTTCGTGAGTGGGTTCGACCCTCGTCCGAGGCATCGGTCACTGTGTAGGGACCTTGAGCAGTCCTTCACACACAATTGCTGTGCATTACAACTGCAATTGCGCTGTCGAGGCGTGTGTGCATTTCTGAACTAAGCTATAAGAACGGCGATATCAAATAACAGTTGTATTGTACCTTCAGGTCTTGAAGTCCCAGCGAGTGTGCAGAAGGCTCTGATGATGAGATACAGTGACAAGGAAGGAAACGTCAGATTTGATGACTTCGTTTCCTGCTACATCAAACTCAAATCTATGATGAGTAATAAAGAACTTGCTTCAATATTACAATATATTATTACTTGCTGTGGTAGTTGTTTATTCAGTACTATGGGTAACAGTGTGTTTGATAAAGAGAAAAGTGTTAAAAAATGTGATACAGACAAATGTGTATTTGTTATGGATTACTTTTTTAAAGTAGTTTTACATGACTGTTTGTGTAAGTATTTGTACCTGTGTAAGTGTTTGTACCTGTGTAAGTGTTTGTACCTGTGTAAGTGTTTGTACCTGTGTAAGTGTTTGTACTTGACTATTTGTGTAAGTATTAATGTATTTTACATGTCTGTTGGTGTGTACATTTTTTGACTCAGAAATGGTTTTGTAGCTGGAAAAGATAACCCTAAAACTTCTATACCATCTATATAATTATACTCAAGAAATCAGTCAATGGGGAACTTGGCAAATTCCATGGTATGTTGCCATTAATATATGCATTATTTAAAAGCTGCCTTACTTCTTTCAGCATTTCCTTTGTAAACTTATAAATATAATATCAGGAATGTTATTAATGTCTACAAAAGCAATGATAGTATGTAGTTAAGTGTCCTGATAATTACACCAATGAGTGAAAACTGATATGCTGTTGGTTCTATTTAAATAGCTACATCATTTAAAACATATAAGTTCAGACAACTATTGTTTTTGCCTGGAGCACATACATGGGTGCTATTCCTTAAGAATTTGATTAAATTGACATCTTAATTTTAAAAGTTCAGTTTAACAAATCAGTAATTCTTGTTTCTGTGTTTTTGTCTTGGTAGAAGTATTTAGAGCCAAGGATTTGTACAATCAAGGAAATGCAGACTTTGCAAGAGATGAGGTATGTGATTCGATAAATATAATTTATGTTTCTACCATAAAATTTGCTTCAATGTTGTGTTTTTTCAGTGTTTCTGCTTACGCTGTGCGTCAGCTGTTTCCGCAACTTAACTTATTTGACATTAATAGGGCAGCATAATATCTTATTAGGCAGGATAATTGTTTGCATTTGTTGTGTCATTTCCCCATCAGAGGGTAATGTCAAATGTGGAAAAATGCGGACAGAAAGGAGGTGTCCAAAAAGGGCTTGATTATTGTATTGTCTACATTTGACATTTGTTATTGGAGGTCTTTTGTATGGACGAACTCTTGCTTGCATTTAGCAATCCTCAGTTATATTGTATCTTGTTGCATCTAGCAGTCCTCAGATATTTTGTATCTTGTTGCATTTAGCAATCCTCAGTTATATTGTATCTTGTTGCATCTAGCAGTCCTCAGATATTTTGTATCTTGTTGCATCTAGCAGTCCTCAGATATATTGTATCTTGTTGCATCGAGCAGTCCTCAGATATATTGTATCTTGCTTGCATCTAGCAGTCCTCAGATATATTGTATCTTGCTTGCATCTAGCAGTCCTCAGATATATTGTATCTTGCTTGCATCTATCAGTCCTCAGATATATTCTATCTTGGTTGCATCTGGCAGTCCTCAGATATATTGTATCTTGCTTGCATCTATCAGTCCTCAGATATATTGTATCTTGCTTGCATCTATCAGTCCTCAGATATATTCTATCTTGGTTGCATCTATCAGTTCTCAGATATATTGTATCTTGCTTGCATCTATCAGTCCTCAGATATATTGTATCTTGTTGCATCTAGCAGTCCTCAGATATATTGTATCTTGTTGCATCTAGCAGTCCTCAGATATATTGTATCTTGTTGCATCTAGCAGTCCTCAGATATATTGTATCTTGCTTGCATCTATCAGTCCCCAGATATATTGTATCTTGCTTGCATTTAGCAGTCCAAAGATATATTGTATCTTGCTTGTATCTAGCAGTCCTCAGATATATTGTATCTTGCTTGCATCTAGCAGTCCTCAGATATATTGTATCTTGCTTGTATCTAGCAGTCCTCAGATATATTGTATCTTGCTTGTATCTAGCAGTCCTCAGATATATTCTATCTTGGTTGCATCTGGCAGTCCTCAGATATATATTGTACCTGTAGTGAAGAGCAAATGCGTGGTAGGCTGTCCATTCTGTTGCTTGTGTCATTTGTCACCACTTGCAAAATGTATTTGTTCCTGTAAGACAATTGTAAATTACCTCTTAATGTTAACAACATGGTGATTGACATCAGTTTGCAGAAGCCATACATTTCCCATATCTTGCTGTGCTGATTATAAGTCTTGCTGTTATCATACCAATTATTAGAATGATCAGTATCGGCAGAAATAATTTGTGCCGATGTAACAACATTTTCTTTTGGTGGCTCGCCACTCACCAGATGAGTTAACTGTACCATGTACTGGTGGCCCATTGTCTTTTGCTGTGGCCTATTAAAATTTTGACTAAACAAATGATAAAATAGTTCATCTTATAATTGTGTTTTACAACCACCCAGTGAACCCACAGACCATTTTTATCACAGCGATTGCAGACGGCAAAACAAGTGTTGTTTGCGAACATTTTAACTAAGCAAATGATATTAAAGAGGTGAATGTTGATCTCAAGTGTTGATTGGACTATTAAAGGCTTCAAGTATCTTGTTTCATTTGTTTCAGTATGTTCAGCTGTGCATGTACTCGTGAACGGAGAAAACTGGCCGGCTGTCTTCCCTGTTAAAATAATACTTTGAATTCACTGTGTAATGTGTATGTATGTTTCAATAACTGCTATACTCATATATGTCATTCTTATATGTATAATTATAGATGATATTCGTTTTTGATATTTCTAGAGATAACTTGAGCATAAAAGTATTTTCATGGTTATGAGGCAGAACTGTCGTAGAGAAATGTGCCCAATTTGAAAGTTCTCTTGATATTGCTCTGAAATAGGCTGAAAATTCTGCATTACTTTTGTGAAGTAATTTTATCAAAAGTTTCATCATTTAACATAACATTTTATCAAAGTTTTTATAGTGTTGTTGATTTTTTACATTTTTGTGACTACATTAAAAACAACAAGTTACATTTTTATATTATTTGGATGCCTGGTGTAGTTTAACTACCATCTTATGCAAACTTAGCCATAGCCTGTATTTAATGTGAGCTCTTTTGATTGGTGCATTTGGCTTCTTCATAAATATTATGCACAAAACTACTTTGCACCTGCTTCATGCAGAATAATTATCGTAGGTCACTATTTTGTTTTCATATGTAAATTTTTGTTACTCTTCTTGGTGCTGTCGCAACGTTCAGATTGCTAGCTTGCTGTTCAGTAGTCTTGTACTGTATTCTCTTAAAGAATCTTGTTCAGTAGTCTAGCCTTGTTTGACATTTTCACTAAAAATGAATGTTGTTGATGATACCTATGCTTGTTATTCAAAAAGTAGGCTTACTTAAACATCAATGAAGAGTCTTGTTTCAAACAAAGTGGTGTTATTATAAAATAATAAGTGCATAAACTAGAATTGTGTAATTGTACTATGATACGGCAAGTAAAGCATGGTTAGTAATTGGATGAAAGGCCTTTGGGCCTTGCTAAAAGTAACCAATGCTAACAGTGAAGTTGAATCAGAAATGCTGAAATTATTTCCATTCTCAGAGGGAAAGTGGTATGGCAACATTGCATGAAAAGAATCCTTGTGACTGCTACTTATTTTGCTGTTTGATCCATTTCTTCTTGAGTCATATATTCAGAACTTCAGAAGTGCTAGTGTCCTTACTCACATTTATTAAGTGCAACAATTGAATGACCAAGAAGCGGCAATCGATGACGCTGAGCAATTTTGAGTAAAGGACTTTTCCAGGATCGTACCGAGCAACCAACTTGGGATTACTCGCCATGATGTGTGTGTAGGTGTGTGTGTTTGTGGGTGTAGGTGTATGCATGCATGTGTTGTGTAGGTGTGTGTGTGTGAGAGAGAGAGAGAAAAGGCAGCCAAGTGAGGGTTTAGCCATGACATGAGTATAGCCAGAAAAGTATTTCAGGGTTTTTCATGTTGAGACTTTTCATTGGATCTAGTCGCAGAGTACAGTATCAGTTTTCAAAATTTAATGTTTTTTCAGCAATTATTGATTTGGGGGTTGAACCAGCAAATGCTCCCCTAAATGCACCTTCATTTCTTGGTTACTTAGGACTCCAGAGTGAAACATTTAATGTATCCTCCTTTCTGACTTGGATCCTATCAAATGCTCACAGAAATGTTGACAGCTCACTTTTTCTGTTTCTCCACCATCATGCTAATCACTCACCACCATTTGCCTCAGGCTCTTCTATGCATCACCCCTCTGGCTTTTCAATCGACACTGAAGTCTCCGTCTTCAAGAACTCAAATCATGATCCACATTCAATTCTTGACCATAAACGACCCTCACCTGAAGAGCTACTCCCGTTCTCTATAAACCGGACTATGAACCTCCTTCGGGCTACCATTTCGACAACCTTCATGTCTTGATGTAGTGAGCGTGAATTTGCTGGTGCTCTGCGCTTGTCTATAGAGTGTTGCTATAGGAATTTTAGATTAGACTTACATGATAACGGTTTAACTATCTACAGCTTAATCGAGGTTATCTTTCGACAGCTTTTGGACTCTATTGCTAATGCGGACATAGGCATATACACGAGCTAAATGCACAAAAACGTCTTTATATAGGCCTATCGCCCGAATCGCTTAGTTGACAGAACATGTTATCTTCCCATTGACAATGTGTGGTCAGTTTACTCATTGTAGTTGACTTGGCTGTGGTGCAAATTAAGCAGAAATCGTCCAACAGCCTCTTAATTAATAACACAGGTCTGCAAGTAAAAAACTGCATAGGATTTTTATACATTTTCTTATAGATTTTAACTTGATAAAAACGAAAAAAATACCAAAATACTTCCATCACGTCATTTTTTTGCTACATTAAATTTTATTTTTTTATTTAGTGTAAAATTACTAATTAACTTAAAATTTAGTATTCTGTTTTTTATTTAAAAAATGGCCTTAAAACTAAGCTTTCTCACATGAATGCTATTCAAATACAGATGAACTTGGCAATAAATGAAAAACAATTAATGGTTGAAGAGAATAGTGGTAGGGGTGGTGGATAAAGTAGCTTTAGCGTTAACAGGAAGGTCGCATGATCGTGTCGAAACAGGTTAAAATTTGATAGTGACTAATATTACCGATGAGGTTGAACATGCTTAGACTTGTTATCTGGGGTACTAGGAAGAAAATAAGCAATCTGCTGTTGGATTAGATCATGTTTCAACAAGCTAAATAAGTTCAGTATTTCGCCGGCCATCTAATGCCACACTCAGTTTATATTCAGCATTCAAACGATACTGTGATTGTTATTTTAGTTCTAGAATATGGCTTACAGAGGTTGTGTAAATTCTCCCGACAACTTCTGTTATGTGTGTGGTGAATACACAGTAAAAATACAACAAAGAAACATAAGTGAGTTTGTGAAGAAAGTTTATTTTGCCTATTTCAAAATGAAACTTGGAGATCAAGACAAACATGGGCTCCACATAAGGTGTGCAGAAGATGCGAGGAAGATCTTCGTTTGTGGTTTAAGGGTAAGAAAAACTCATTTCGTTTTGGCATTCCTATGATATGGCGCGAACAGAAAAATCACACAACTGACTGCTATTTCTGTTCGGTAGATGTAAAAGGATTTAATAGAAAAAATAAAAATAAAATATCTTACCCTAACCTTGACTCGGCTATTCGTCCAGTGTCCCATGGTTCTGAAATACCAGTTCCACGGCCACCTTCTAATTTAGATGGCATCCTGAGCGAGTCAGAGGACTTAGACGCATTAGCTTCCCAGAACGATCTAGTTCAGATTTTTCTGTTGACGAGGGACCTCAACTTTTTTCTCAGAGTGAGCTCAACGACCTAGTAAGAGATTTAGGTCTTTCCAAAGATGCAGCCGAATTACTAGGATCAAGGCTAAAAAACAAAAACCTGCTATCATCTGGGACCTCATTTTCGTGGTACAGGCATCGAGAGAGAGAATTTACTCAGTTTTTCTCGAAAGAGGGAAATCTGGTTTATTGTAATGATGTTAATGAGCTCATGAAGTGCTTTGAAATAGAATATGATTCATCAGAATGGCTCATATTCATTGATTCGTCTAAAACCAGCCTCAAAGCAGTCTTGCTGCGTAATGGAAATGTATTTGCATCTCTTCCTATGGGATACTCGGTTCATATGAAAGAAAACTATAGTGACTTGGCTACGATTCTTGAGAAAATCAAATATCAAGAGCATCAGTGGATGGTTTGTGGAGATTTCAAAATAATAACCATGTTGTTGGGGCAGCAGGGAGGTTTTACAAAATATCCTTGCTTTCTTTGTTTATGGGATAGTAGAGCCAGACAGCTGCACTGGACAAAAACTGACTGGCCTCTTCGAGACAGTTTAACCCCCGGCGAGAAAAACGTCATCAATACGACCTTGGTTCCGCCAGAAAAAGTGTTATTACCACCTCTTCATATTAAATTGGGGCTTGTAAAGCAGTTTGTCAAGTCACTGCCAAGAGATGGGAATTGTTTCAGATATCTGTGTTCCAAGTTCCCGAAACTGTCTGAAGCCAAATTAAAAGAGGGAATTTTTACTGGCCCCGACATAAGAAAACTTCTAACTGATCCCCTCTTTTTGGAAACAATGGAAGACAAGGAAAAAGAAGCGTGGGACTCTTTCAAGAATGTAGTGCACAAGTTTTTGGGGAATACTAAGGACCCTGACTACAAAACTATTGTACAACGCATGCTTGCAGCGTATGAAGCTCAAGGATGCAAGATGAGCTTAAAAGTTCATTTCTTACACTCCCATATTGACTGTTTTCCTGAAAACTTGGGAGCCTACAGCGAAGAACAGGGTGAAAGATTTCATCAAGATGTCCGTGATTTTGAGAACGCTTCCAAGGAAAATGGGATGTCAATATGTTAGCTGACTACTGTTGGATGCTCAATCGAGAAACCATAGAAGGAAATCGGAAACGAGTTCGCAGAAGCATCAAAGAAAAAAAGAAAAGGTTTCACAAGAAAAAAGACTAGACCTAAAATTGTGTATAAATATCAGAAACAATTTTTGATTAGTTGTAAGAAAATACATATATTTAGTTCATTGTAAAAAATAAGTGTTTTTTTTATTAAATTTGATTTTATGTTGCAAAAAACCTATACGTGATGGGATGTTATGGAAGTCATTTTTAGAATCTATGACCTTTAAAACATATAATTCAGCAAAAATAACTCATGAATCTGAAGAAAAATTTTTTTTTGCAAACCTGTGTAAGCTTACGTAATCCTAGGCATAGTTTGCAACCTATATATTGCACATTGACCCGTGTCGTCCTAGATTGGTTAGTTAGTTGCCAATTATCGGAATTGTGCGAAAACAGAGATCATTAGTGTCGCCCTCCTCCATTATCCTGGCTTGGGGCTAGATTGCAAACAGTGACTGACGGTTTTTTATCATAGATGTTATTGGCCCACCGCATCTGTTTATGAGGATTATCTCGTAAGTGATTACCTCATTGTGTTTTGACCACGTGACTTGCAGTTATTTCCGGTTTAGCTAAGTTTTCTAATAATAGAGTTCAACAGTTCAATGAGTTTTCAAAAGTCCAGCTTCCCCACTATTATATATTATATGCGCTGTATCTCCTAAGTTGTAGTTGAGCTGGATATATAAGAGAACGGGACTAGTTAAAATCTTCTTTTAGCACAATGGAAAGAGCTCACGAATCGAAAGATTTAGACTTGACTACTGCAGCTAAAGGTGTTTGGTTGGTGAAGGTTTGCTGACTCGAGTACTTTCTTATTGCCACCGATTCCACATAATGCGTTTGCCGTTTTGTATGTGTCTTAGTGATGACAGTACCCCTTGCTATCCCGCATAGTGTTCGTTTGGTCGATTGGTTTACCCGACTACATGTATAAGGTGCGTAGCGAATCGCCGAAACCCGAATCCCCGAAACTGATTTCGGCCGTATCCCCGAAAAGGAAGCTAGATTGATGAGAAAGATTCTGCTTAAATGGAAGCTGGATCGAAGAAAAGAATTCATGCAGAAGCTGGATTGGTGAATGAATTGCGCTGTTTTGAGATAGTTCAGCGTCTTTCAATAGTACATTGTTGTTTTCGGGAAATCGGGCTGTTTGGCCTTTTCAGCGTTTTCGGGAATTCGGGTTTCGATGATTCGGGTTGATCCCCATGTATATGCCTGAAGGGAAATGCGTGGGATGACGTACTGTGTCGTTTAATAATACCAATGATAAAAAGGTAAAATTGTATTTTAGCGTATTTTATTATTTCCTTCATTTTATCATGTATTTTGAAAGTAGAGGCTAGATTGATGATAATAATAATGGTTTAAATGGAAGCTGGATTGCTAAAAGGTGTGTTTTCGAGTATTTAATTGGCGAAATTGCAGTTTGGGGGTATTTTTTCCACAGTGCATATTGCCAGCATAAACGATAGCATAGACTATATATGGACAGAGTGTACCATGGCTTGTCATATTCCTTCATAAACATTTGAAGTGACACAAAGGAATAAGTAAGCTTTGTATATGTCTAAAAACGACCCTAACCCTAGTGCTAACCCTAAACGACCTTCACAAAGCCTAAACTGAACCCTAGTACTAACGCTAAATGACCCTCAAAAGCCTTAACTGATCCTCGCGATGCAACAGGAAAGAGAGTTTGAGAGAGTGCATGTAAATAATCCTAGCACCTTGAAAAAAGATACTAAATATATGTTGTAGAGAAATACCCCCAAACTGTAATTTTACCATTTAATTAAACAAAATGTTGATCAGAAATTCCACTAGATTCCATCGCGTCGCCATTTTGTCATCAATCGAACTTCCAATTATGCATGATTATTTCACCGATCCAGCTTCCATTCATGCATATTTCCATTTAGGTATATTTCTTTCATCAATTGAGATTTTGCGCGCGTACACGGCCTTGTTTACATTGATTCCACGTCCATCGCAACGCCATTCTCGCATCAATCAAACATGATATTTTCATCGTAGAGCTGTCCCGATTAATTGGCCTGCCGATTAATTCGTTCCGTTCCCATATCATGTCATCGAGCCAATGGCTTCTTCAGACCAGTGGTGAGATCACCCAGTGTGCTAGTATAGACCGGCAGATCATGTCAACATAGGTCTTGTGCAGAGTGAGTCATAGTGCCTGCTTATGGGCCAAGGAATGGCTGGCCAATTCAACAGAGAGACCGATGAATGTACATCGTGGAGGCAATGCCTAATTAATACATGCTAGCTGCCTATCAGATCTCCCCGAAACATTTCAGTCGCCTGAGAGACTGAGACTAGATGGGTGGCTGTGAATAGGCCAGCCGTTCATTGGCCTTTAATTACCCTGGGCACAGTTCGACAGTGGGCAGTGGTGTGTCTTATCAGTATTGCCTGCCTGGGATTAGTCCCCAACTACATGTATGCGTCTCCTCTAGAGCACGTGTTTGCTTGTTTCACAACAATAGGCAGTAGCAGTAGGTCTATATTTTGGAACTGGACATCTTGGGAAACACAATGAAATAATCAGCTAAATAATTGGGTATCGGCAAATGAATTATCGGCATTATCGGCAAAAAGCGATATTGGTACAGCTCTATTTCATCGGTCCAGCTTCCATTTAAGCATTATTTCTTTCATCAATCCAGTTTCTACTTGCATCTTATTCTTTTTCATTGACCTCATCTCCATTTAAGCTACAGTTGGACATCTATTCACGTCAAATAATAAAATATATGCTAAAATACAAAAGAAGCACCATGGTATACTAAAATATGCTAAAAATGCACTTTTACCAATAACAATTATTGTTCTTACAGTAATAATGGACATTCTGTCATTTCGTATTCCTTTGTGCGTATTTGATGGTTTGTGATCGAGTACACCTAGCATGGGTATCTTTCTGCGATGAGACCGTTTAGGGTCAGGCTATGCATCGTAATGGTCATTTAAGATCAGGTAAGACATCATCACAGTCGTTTAGTGTGAGGTTATGCATCGTGAGGGTTGGTCATGGTTTGTGCCGTTTATAGATATTGCCGACAGCAGCGCTAGTAATTTTCTCGTTAATTGCATGTGGCCGAAGATTCGACCGCAGAAGCACCACTCATTATACTATTGGATATTGATGTTGATTAATCAGACGATCTCGCAGCACAGAGATCGCTTAGTGGTTGTTTCAGTTTAACCATAAGTGATAACAAGATCGCTGTATTAGCATCGCCCTCCTCCTTTATCCATGCTTGGATGTGTCAGGACTGCCTGGGAATGTCTCTCTTATTTTTACTCTGTGTCTCATTGGTAACTGCGAATCACAGCATGTGATTCGCAGTTTGCCACTATGTAGGGATAAAAGATACTTAATATTGCACACAAGAAAAAACAGATTGTAATAGTTTGCCCAAGCATTAATTCTATATCCTAGAATTCTCGAGCAATTTAGACGAACTAGGGGCCGTCCACATATTACGTCGCAGCGAGGGGAAGGGGTTTCGAATTTCGGTCATTTTGCGTACGGGTGTGTATGGGAGGAGGGGTCAAGAAAATATGTACGTACGCAAATATGATTGTCTAATTATGATGTCCACAATACAAAATATGAAAATCAGAATCGTAAACCCAATCACAGACTACATTTATGCTTAATCAATTTTATATAGCATTAAAACTGTTTAAAATGCAGGTGGTGTTAGATTTTATATCTTCATAACAGTTAACAAATTAAGCTGTTAAATATGATGCTTAAAAAAAATAAATAGCCTGTGGTGAAATCAATGTCTTATAGATGTTTTTAGCTATTTAGCCTTTGCGATGGGGGTAGAGCTTAAATGTACGTACGCATGGGGGAGGGAGTCCACGAAATGTACGCTGTGCAACTGGGGGGAGCGGGTCCGAAAATCCGATTTTTTTGCTTGCGTAATATATGGGTGGGCCCCTACCCTATTTTTGAGACCGCAAGCGACACGGTGCCCGCACCATTTAACAATGATACAAAACATGTCAATTTTATTTCCTGCACTTTATTGAGAGTTGTGACTTTGTGGTTAAGAACTTGCAACGGTTTTGGTTGTCATTTGTGCCATGATGTTTTATTAAATCATAAATGACATAATAATTATGAAGAAATTATTGTTAATTTTCCAATTGAAAGTGATTATACTTTGGATTGTTTCTAAGGTGCCGAAATATGTGTCAGACTGTTGGAAAAAGGCTTCCCGTGGGGCAGAAATTGGAAAGCTGATCATCAGCAAAGCAAAGTGGGTATATATTGTCTTTTCTACATTGTTTGAGGTTTTGGGGCAAACTATAGTATTGGCGACTGTAGGCTTGTGACATGTGTTTGTCGCCGTTGATAGTTGATCTGAAATATACACAGCCTATTTTTACCTAGAGAATGGTGTATAAAATGGCACATTTTGTCGTTGCATATCCTTTGGTAGGCATATGGTGGCCCTGAAAAGCCATTTCCACTTTGTTATTTGGTGGCCCTAAAAAGGCATGTTTCAGTCACCCATCTGACAGAGGTCACATTCTGCAGCATAGTGCAGAGTTAACATATGCCATAGTATAGGTGGTTCCAGACATTCATGCCACATGAACTTGTCCAGATAGCTTGGGATTATGTTCTTGATTATTATTTATGTGCTTGTTTATTCATGATTTTAGGGACAGCTTTGGCCCTCTTCCAGGGCTTTGGACATTGCTTGTGTGAGCTCCTGTATGTGACGGTATTGGCAAAATTGTGACTAGTTGATCATCCAGTGTTGATAGTTCCAGGCATATTCAAGTTATCCCAAAATGCTGCCCACTCAGAGGCGCGTTTACAGAAAATGGGGCCCAAGGCGCAAACATTTTTGGGGCCTTTCTGAATTTTTACACTGAGTTAAGGGTCATCTATAAATGACGTCACACACATATTGGAGCGGTCATGCATATGTGACGAAGCGGAGGGGAGTCTGAGATATATGTGACGTCAGATCATCACTTCAAATGTCGAAATATGCAACTTCATTTAAAAATTTGACTCAAGTAAACAGTGAGCCAACTTCCGGAGGCGAGGAAACACACAGCCTTCGCTCTTACCAAGACAGCTAACCTACTCAAACCTAGCTGATATTGATATTGATATAAATAAAGCAATATTATGAATTACCACAATACACTTGTCATGTGAATGCTTAGCTGCAAGAATAGTAAATATATTATATTTAATATATTTCAAATGTGAGACATGCTATTTCGTTTAAAATGTTTTCATTCATTTGGGGCTCCCTGAGATGCGCCTATATAGGTAAATGCGCCTGAGATGCGCCTATATAGGTAAATGCGCCTGAGATGCGCCAATATAGGTAAATGCGCCTGAGATGCGCCTATATAGGTAAATGCGCCTGAGATGCGCCAATATAGGTAAATGCGCCTAAATATGTAAATGCGCCTGAGATGCACCTATATAGGTAAATGCGCCTGAGATGCGCCTATATAGGTAAATGCGCCTATATAGGTAAATGCGCCTGAGATGCGCCTATATAGGTAAATGCGCCTGAGATGCGCCTATATAGGTAAATGCGCCTGAGATGCGCCTATATAGGTAAATACGCCTGAGATGCGCCTATATAGGTAAATGCGCCTGAGATGCGCCTATATAGGTAAATGCGCCTGAGATGCGCCTATATAGGTAAATGCGCCTATATAGGTAAATGCGCCAGAGATGCGCCTATATAGGTAAATGCGCCTGAGATGTGCCTATATAGGTAAATGCGCCTGAGATGCGCCTATATAGGTAAATGCGCCAGAGATGCGCCTATATAGGTAAATGCGCCTGAGATGCGCCTATATAGGTAAATGCGCCTGAGATGCGCCTATATAGGTAAATGCGCCTGAGATGCGCCTATATAGGTAAATGTGCCGCTGTGCCCACTCATCCGATACTACCACCGAATAGGACGTCTCGACCCTTTGAAGGATTGCTGCATCTCTTCATCGAATATATGTGATGTGGCCTACACAGACCTATGCAATATTTTGCCTTTGTCTTTGGGTGCTTAGACATCTCCCCTTCCCTTCTCTGCATTGGATGCGTCCACTTCCCAGCTATGTTAGACACAGTGTCCCCTTGGAGGGGAGGTTCAAGGTTCTCCCTGAAAAATGTTTTAACATTCTGCATTTGATATGTTTTAATGCATTTAGACAAAGAGTAGAGTAGAGTTTTCTAGTCAAGGGTTACGTGGTTGGCAAAGTATTGGCAACTCACCTGACGGTGTCTGACACGGGGGTTAACCGAAACTCGGTTGGCTCGGCCGAGTTTCATAGCACTCAGCATTACTCGGACTCAGACATACAACGGGTCAGAGTTTTAATAAAAATCGGCTTTCTGATTTTCTTTTTTGATAAAGAGAATCAGATTTGTTATTTACAAAACGACAATCATCCTAGCTAAAAGCATGTTCTGTTACTAGTAGGACCTACTAGTTACAGTTCCCTAATGTTAGCTGTGGCAAAATAAAAAAATTCACAATAATTGTGCAAACTGTCAAACTAAAAGGCAACAGAATGAGACTTTTAAATATTTGAAACCCATTTGGAGCGGTACTGATACATTGGCAGCACTCATAATCGGCGCCAATTATAGAGATATCAGATATCGGTAAGATAATCGGAGCTGATATTAAATATTAAAAAAATTTATAGTATTTTTTCAGTTTAAGAGCAAAATTATGACAGCAACATCATTGAATCTGTGAAAGACAGCATTTCGTTCCATTCCCATAGCGTGTGGCTTCATACCACCCAGTAGGAGGCATTGTGCTAGTATATTATATGGGAAAGCTGTTGTGCAGAGGGAGTTTGCTTAATTACCCTGGGCACAGAACTGCTGGCCGGTATGTTAGGCCAATGTGCAGGTTGTAAAAGTGGCTCTGGCGTCCAGTTACATAGATTGGCCTATCTCTTTTCTCTCCTCCATCATGCGAGGTCGACGGCGGGTGGTGTGCCTAATCTGTACTCCCTGCCTAGGTTTAGTCCCCAACTACGTGTATATGTCTCCTATGAAGCAAGTTGTTTGCTTATATCACAAAAATGGGCAGTAGCAGTAAGTCTATCTTTTAGAACCAGACAACTTTGGAGACACAATGAAATAATCAGTAAAATAATGGGCTAGATAATCTTTATCGGCAATGAAATAATCGGCATCGGCAAAAAGTGATATTGGTACAGCTCTAAGCTCATTAACACGTAACTCGTAAAACTCAGTGATCGGACTTGGCAGGAAATTGACACTCGGTTCATCCCTAAACTGTGCTGTTTACATGTTCGAAATTCTGTAATTCTCAAGTTGTGAGATTACTGCTTAGGTATAAAAAAATGTGAATTTTGGGTCCAGATTCGTGTCGGTGCAATGCACACACTGAATTTTTCTGGTTGCATTAACACCCAAGACTCTCTTAGAGTCAATGTCTATGGTAGTCAATATATTCAGCCACATCTTAGGTGCCAAAAACTCAACTGTTTTGCCTCCTAGCATATTGCCCTCGATGGTACTTGGTCTTTCTGAACCTCCTTGCCAAGGACCACCAAAATTTCCACAAGCATATATCTCATAGAAATTGGTCATATTCTCCCCCAGTATTTAACAAGTGGTTGAGATACTTAATGGTCGTCTGGGTAGCATTTTTAGATATTTTGACTGCTCTACTTTTAAATTGTTAGATCTTTGCATGAATCTGTAGCATTCTTCTGCTGTTGAAGGGCTGCACCTGGGAAGCAACCAGAGGCCACGTTCTGCCTGAGTGAACAGTTGTTGGCTGATATAGAGGAGAAGGACGGGGACACGGTGCCAGCCGAGCACTCGTTCAATCTGACAGGAGTAGGAAGCCAAGCATTGTCTGTCCTGTCAGTGGAAACACTTCCCATAGGTGAGTAAAGGACTAACTAAAGTCAGATAATACTTCTCAGCGCTGAGAAAATCTGCCTCATGGAAGAGATTTGACTTGGTCAGCATGCTGTGGAAATGTTTATTGGGAACTGAGTGTGCAGTGAACTAGCAGGTTGATGTCCAGATTGGGGCTCAGCCACAGTATACTGAATTCGAGCATAAAAGTCTAAACTGCACACTCTGTTGCTTTATCAACTCAAACATAAGTGAATTATCAAGTAAGATGCAGGAACTGCCACATTACATAATTGGAAATCTAGAACCACCAATGGGTCACAGACATGCCCAGTAGGAGTCTCAGAAGAAATTAACTGTATGTCAGTATTATTATAGTTATTGTGCCCATTGGAAAGTAAATCTTATTACCTTACTATTTTTAGGTAGTGAATGCTTTGAACTGTTGATCTTCATTCCATCAAATGGTACATGAACCATCAATAAGTCTTTAAGCTTTTGACAGTCTAATAGTAATCTGTACCTAACAACTAATAATTGACAATAACGAGAAACTATTAGTATGGTTGATGCACACAGTTAGCATACAAAATGAGCACTGCTCATCTTGAGCTTTTGACCTCATCTTTGTAACTCTTTCCTAGACAAGCCTATGTTATTTTAATGGGTAAATGTATGTGAAATGTATCAATGATGTTATGTTGACTATGAGAATTGATTCAAAATTGTGCTGAAGTTTTAAATATGTGCAAATAATGACTTTTTGTTGGATTTATTCTGAATTCTCTAGATGCAAGTGAAATCGCACCAGGATCCGCTGGTAAGTAACTTCTGTTTTTTAATTTTATAGTTAGTTATTTTTATCATTATTATTATATACATCAATTTGTATGGCACAAGATATACCATATTAGCACACGATAATAAAATTAAATGCGACACCTCTAAATAGTTTACACTGAAAGAGGTGCTTATAAACTCTCCGATATTGTACAATATGATAAAAAAATCCTAGTTAGCGCTAGGGCATAACCGGAAATGGCCTCGGACATTCGCCCCGGCCGAATATTGGACTATTTGGAAGTATGTGCCTCGGCAAATATTACACCTGCAAATAGCTAAAATAACTTTTTTGAAAAAATAATTTTTTCGAAAAAATAATTTTTTTTCATCAAATAAGTTTAGGGCTAACAGACGTGCTTATAAGTTATTGATTAATTAAACAAGAACCTATCATTCCATTGAATTTTCTTTAAAATAATGATGTTAATTTATATATTTTAATTTCTTTTGGTTGCATTTCCCAGAAGGCAACCAAATGATCAAGTCAGTAATTTTCCCGCTTGAATTGAATTGGCTCCACCAACTTTCTGGTAAACGTGAGAGAGTATAGACGTCATTGGTAACTTTATATTTTAAATTTTATAACAAGGTTTTACATTTTTTCGCAAATAAAGTTGTTAAATAATAAATTTATTATTGTCATAGCCTAGAGTGAGACGATATGCTATATGAAGGATATTGCTATAGACTCTGCATTGAGTATAGATAGTTCTCCGTAACTGTGCACGTGGCAGGTTTACCACACTTTGCCTATAGATGGTACTCGCTGCCAGTCGCTGACCAGATTTGCCGCTACTATTCGGTTCTTACCCGGAGCCGGCAAATAGTTCACCCAAATACACGGATTTGGTACTCGGTGGAAATTGTCTACTCGGTTATGCCCTAGTTAGCGCATACTAAAATGTGAGAGAGGTGATATGTCAACTCTTTCGCCATACCCATGGCTGCCTCTATCGCTTGCCTAAGGGACTGCTCTTCTTCTCTTCAATGAGATTGTGAAGACTTAAAGGCTTGACATCGGGGTCGAAAACCAGACCGCCCATCTAATCAATATGCATTTGCTCACTTCCAATAGCCTTTCAAGGCCTGAGGAGCCTCAATCTCACATACAGTAATAGCAGCTGGCTAATTGAAATGGTAACAATTGGTTCGGTCTTTATGAATAGACAGTTGTGCACCAAGATATAAGTATATTCAGAGCACATTAGCATTTGGCATCAAACAGGGTATGCATTCATTCATGCAGGGTATAGAGAGCTAGCTGTAAATGAAATGGACAGTCTAGGGCGGACTCTAGGCAACACTGACAATAATAGCTTCGATTGCCTGGCGATAACTTCTTGATAGACTGCGCCTTGGCTTGTGATCCATGTTACCTGCCAATGATGGCAGTAGGCTTTCGGTTCTCTGGTTCCAACACAACTAAGTCATATCCTATCATGTGCCAGATACAGATACATGTGAATGCATGCATGCATGCATTCACATGATGTATACATGCATACATACATACATGCATACATACATACATGCATACATACACACATGCATACATGCATACATACATGCATACATACATACATACAAGCATGCGTGCAAGGTGGTATATATATATATATATATATATATATATATATATATATATACACATGCATATATATATGTCTCTGTCTTGCAATTCAAGATTATGTGTCCTGTCCCCTACACCTTTTTGTTGTTATGTCCAAGCTAATGCCAAGTGATCATACTCTGCCGTCCCCCAGCCTCTTTGACCCTATTCAGATGGACTGACCTACGTGCTATGTGACCTGTATGTCATGTGCGTGTGTCTGCGTCTGTCTGTGTATATGTTATTTGCGACCCATATTATAATGGAAATGCAAATGAACCACATCTTTACCTCTGATAGTGCGTCCATTGAAAGAGAGGCACAAAGCTAATAATTCATTGTTCCATAACTGACCACTCAATCGACGGCCACAGTCCCAGCTGCTAGACCTCTATAGGATTCTGAGGGTTCGATATGATTGGCATGCGTACTCATTAAATGGGCGGCCCTGGTTTAACGTTAAACTGCAAGGTGGAGCTGCCCCTTTAACAGAATGGCTCATAATACTAGTCATATTTATTGCTTCTAACTGAGAAACCGCATCCTCATTTTACCGTCGCTCCTAGGAAATGGAAGGCTGATTCAACCTTGCTAGAGTAGCAGGTATTTGATCCCCTTCTTACTTTATGTTACCATTCATCTTATACCCCTCCCAGTATGATGAAATTGAACTTACAGCATTTAGACCCTTGGTTGCCCTTTTGTGAGATACTCAACTGGTTTTATTTTAAATGTCTTGGATGCATGCACACATACTTACATAAATGCACACTGACATGTACGATGAGACTGGAGACAGGCAAGCGTTCATACATTAACTCTAACGTCTCAGCAAAAGTATGTAAGGTAGCAATTAAATGTAGGTCTACATTGAAACTTCAGCCCCACACAATAATGATAATTATATGAGAATGTGATTAGATAAGGCGAGAAATTATGCTTTTAGCCTTGCCATACATGGAGGGAAAAGTCTGCATTGAAGGAAGAGTCATTCACCGAGCAGAGTGTCGGCCTAAGATTAATGATACATACATGAAACTTCACAAGTAAGGTTAAAATACTTTAAATCTAATTTGTGCAAATTTCTTTTATTATTTATCATGTTTCAATTCAACCTGGATGAAAATTATTAGGTCTGTCAGTATCTGAGCTGTGTAACCTTTTGTGTGTGTTGTAAAAGTAGCTACAAGTCTGAATAGTTTGCTTTATTTGATGTGTTAATTTTTCATAGATAAGGATGTAATTCATGCAAAAATCATATTAAGAAGCATTTGCTGAAACCTTGAAGAACTGACCCTGGATCTGAAATGTTTGTAAAAGATTTTTTTAAAATATGATCAAACATTTCAATGCGAATCCCAGCTTGACTAAGTTAAACTACTGACAAACATAATTGTCTTAATTTGCTGTCAGAATGAAGTCATGGATGAATGAAAACTTCTTTGAAGGCATCTTTGATATGCAGGATACTTTTATGATATTAGTTAAATAGCATTAATTCAGTGATGCATCATCTGAACATTGTTACTTTGTAGGAGTCGACTTGAACTGGGAAACAAACCGAAGAGAGCAGTGATCAGCTTAGACAAAGCGGTTATAGGTTTCAAGCCAAAATCTGCACATTACGCTGATGTAAGATGACTTCCTCTTCTCGTTTATTAGTATTCTTAACGAGAATTTTGCGTGGAAGAGTCGCAGCTCTAAACCTGTGGGGCTTGACAGAAGGTTTCACAGTTCTAGGTGCTTTCAGATGCTTAGGCACTTAGTCAGAGGATTGATTGATTTTAGATGACTGATTTCTGAGACATATCTTCATGGTTTTGTCTAAGACATATCTTCATGGTTTTGTCTGAGGCATATCTTCATGGTTTTGTTTGAGGCGTATCTTCATGGTTTTGTCTGAGGTATATCTTCATGGTTTTGTCTAAGGCATATCTCCATAGTTTTGTCTGATCATTCAAATTTCAGATTGCTTATGAGATGCGAAAGAAGGAGGAAGGCAAGAAAACACGAGATGATGCCGGCATCGTTCAGCAGGCTCTATTTTGTGCTTTTGAAAAGCATCAATATTACAACATCAAAGATCTCGTTAGCATCACCAGGCAGCCAGTCGTAAGTGTTATTTTATCTTTCAACTCGACTGTTTAATTGTATCACAATAATTTACTTTGTATATTCTTCAACTGTTGTCTTATCATATGACTGAGCCATAGACAGCTTTGTTGACAAGTGATTTTGCTGCAGTCATTTGGAGCCTTCTAGGTTTAGCTTCATGCAGTAATATTACCAATCCAACAAAGGTGATGAAGTGAATTCATTTACTTGCTTTTAATCTTCATTACTTTTGCAACACTTTGGGCTCTTAGTTAGTTGACATAACCTGCTACCTAAAGCTTGCAGATTCAACTGTATTGAGGAAATGTGCTCTGACCCTAGTTCCACTGTGGAACAAAGAACCTTTACTAGTCTTTACTCTTTAGGCTGGTGCAGAGAATGTCCCCCTCACCCCGAGTATATGTTGTTATCTTAATGGGGCATTATGTAAATGATCAATTACATTACATTAACTCTCTGAAAGGTGTATGCATGCATGTTCTTGAAGTGGTGCTGCACAAACTTGCAGTGACAATTATAGAAATGCCTTATTGTTTGTGTGTGACAATTAAAGAAATGCCTTATTGTTTCTGGCTTCTATCTTAGGCTTATCTGAAGGAGATTCTCAAGGAGATCTGCATCTACAATGTGAAAGCTCCTCACAAGAACATGTGGGAATTAAAACCGGAATTTCGCCATTACGAATCATCAACCAGCTAGTCACAAAGCGTCTGTGCTCTGTATGAATAGTCATTGGATGGTAGTGTTTGTAATTCTTGGACACTGACAAAAGTTCCATAACGTTTTTTAGACAGTTGTCAGCCAACAGTTATGTATTATTTCTCGTTTATACAGTTAATTATTGAAATTTCAGTTCTTTTGATTGCACGAAATTGTCATTGGTTCCTTGATGGCACAATGACGTACAGTCATTCCTTGTGTCTTATATATGGATTCCTGCAATTGTTTATGTCTTATGTGAGGATTTGCGTTTTGTCTGACCTGTTATTTATGTGCAGTTTAAGTGACTGACGTTGTTGGACGCATGCATATTCGTTACTTTGCTTTAAAACAACTGTAGATATATTCTGAACTAACAAAGTATAATCGGAAACACTGGCATCTCCTTGTTCTATGTAAAACGTGCTTTGGTATAATTGAAATTTTGTTCAGTCAAATGTGTTACTGGTCTCCAATTTCTTATGGCTTTAAAACTTAGTCTGATTATATATTAGACACTCTTATTATTTAGCGTGCTATTGAAATTCTGTGCCCGAGATAGTACTGTAAAGAGCACTAAAATAAGCACAGTGTCCGGGTGGAATTGATGCTGTGGTGACATGATAGCAATTTAGCAAGAGCTGACTTTTGTATCTCTTCATTTGTCTTGTCAACTAATGTGCTTCATTCTACTCTGGCACACATGATATACCAATATTACCTGCTGTTTGTTCGCCAGAGATGTACTTGATTTTAGATTTAAATTTCTTTGTATGTGTTTATCTGAATGTTGATATAGACCCTATGAACAGCCCTAATGTGATTTAAAGAAAAATTATCACGGCTCAGTCTTCCTTTGTCCTGCAGTGAAGAATTGATATCAGCTGTGAATTATTGCTAACTGACCGATTGTATGATTTTGTGTTGGGAGCACACTAAGGCATTTACCTTGATGATGTGCAACTAAAACTTATGCTTATGCGTATCAACTGGTGACTGATTGGCAGATGTTTTGGTCTCACCTGTTTATCAGGTGTTCAAATCCTCAGTGAGTTGTGTTAAACTGAGATGTTATATTGTCAGTTAACTCATAAGGAAGGTTTATTCATGTTCTGTAGTAATGCCTACATTTCAACTGCTCTCTTGCCTTACCTTTTCTGCAAAGTGATGACTTTCCAATATTTCCAGTTGTTAGCTCATGTACAAAGTTCTTCCTAGTGAATTTTAGCACGACTAGGAGGTGGTAGAAAACATGGATTGCAATTGAAGCATTGGTAGGTATTGGAAATTCAATATAGTAGATGTCACGACACATGTCGTACTTAGGAAAGTATTTACAAACTAGACAATTAGACATGGCAACTCTTCAAGTGTTAATTTTATCACAGAATAACTAGGTAAATAATTCATCCACAGTTTAAGGTGTTGCTTCCTTCTTTTCAATTAGTAAAATTATATGTAGGCATGTAGACTTAAGGCTACAGGTATAATATACCTCATGTATGAGTTATCGGTGTCTTACAAGCAAACTAGATAAAGTTATGTTTGATAGAGGCTTAAAAGCTCTGACACTTGTTTTCTCATTTGACTCGGGGACAACATTATTCCTGCGGACTTTGTGTCTTTGCTAGAGACGCAATCTGATTAATCTGGACTTTAATCTGATTCTTCAAGTCATCTGTCTTTGCAGCAGAGTCCATCTGATTCTGTTTTTTTGTATGATATTCTTTGTTAGATCCTAAAACTGAGCTGAACATTGCTGGTTTGCTAATTATGTAAATGGCCGTTTGTATTCTGCATGTGTTTTATGCACATTACAAATATGAATACATGTAATAACAAAATCAATTTAGAGCAACACTTACAAAGTTTAGTTCATGAGGTCGATATGTCAGCTGCGGAGATTTCAATCAGTGTCTTTGTCCATAGTCTCAGAGCTTGATGACAATTCTAATGATGTCCAACCACATCAGCCATAGTCCACCTATCACAGCCACTAGCTGACCGATTGGAACCTGCCATGCTCTGCTGCCCGATGACAAAGTGCACATGGTCTTTGGTTGTTTCTTCATTTCTCGTGACTGCCCTGTAAAAATTCATCTGGTTTCAAGTGCATGTACATACTTGAATAGTTGTAAATATTTTGAAGAAAATTCACTACTGACCTGTCACAAACCATGTGACTTGTAATGAAACACCAGCTTATGATTGGTACAATTTATAAGGAAAGATATTGCAGTTGAAATAGAGCAAGACTATATGAAGTGGTCAGTGGTCACCCTACTACTGTTTGGCTTGTATTTTAACCTTTACATATATTTGTGGATATATAAATACACATACAGACATTATATAATTTTATTGTGGCCTAAGCCACATGAGGTATACATTTGAAAATACATGCTATGAAGAGCATGTATTATTGTATCATTTCAGAAGACTATTGGTGATTTTTTGCAAGAATTGAGTTTTAAATCGTGAAAGTTACGTAGGCGGAAGAAAAAGTGTGTTGTTTCAATAAAGCGCCTTCCTTTGAGGTAACAAATTATCTAAATACAATCCGATCTGCACAGAAAACTTGTCTAAGCTACATAATGCACAATTTAAAGCTTGCCTATTTGCTCTACTCAAGAAGTTGAGCAGAAATCAATGAACTATACTTTGCAACATTGATTGTACCAGTTTGTTTTGATACAAAAAAGTATTAAGCTGCCTCAAGAACTAATCTAATTGTATCAGTGATTATTACTTATATTAACGTAAATCTTATAACATTTATATATTAATATGAGGTAAGGTTGTGGAGCATGTTTTGGCATATGTTTTAGAATTATCATAAGGCCTTATTAAACATTGCATAGCAGTTTTTATTGCAGCATGTGCTTGCTCTCTCTCTCTCTCTCTCTCTCTCTCTCTCTCTCTCTCTCTCTCCCTCTCTCTCTCTCTCTATATATATATATATATATATATATTCAATTTTATTCATATCTGAATTCAGCATTTACCAAGTATTCTGTTAAATATCCTGCATGCATTTGTTGTGAAGAAAAAAGATGCTAACTGCAGATACTATACTAGAATGCAATTTTTAGTTATTATGTTGAAACATCAAATAATATATGCATAGCATCTTATGCTCATCAACAATAAACATTGTTTTGCTAATTACATTTTTATTGAAAGCAGAGTTATTGATCTTTTGGGATTTTAAAATTTCTCAGATAATTATTTTATGGCCTGTGGTAGAAGCTGTTCCTTAAGATTTATAAAAAAATGTAAGAAGAGAATTAAAACATTGTTCAAGTTGGTTAAGACGATTATTATTAGTATAACTCCATGTGTTATTATTGTTATTATTATTATTACTATTAAACTGATGGCTTTTCCAGATAATTGGCCATTATACTCTTACTCTGTCTTGTTATGACAGGTTTTGAAGTAACACAATTCCATTGTGCCATAGGTCAGAGGCATAAGTCCAAAACTCAATTAAGTTGCAGAAAATGGCCTCAGGCTAGCAGAACCTCATTACAAAAGGCTGTTTTCTATAGCTCTCGGGCAGTGCTGTATTGAGTGGAGATTCTGGTGTATTAATTTCATCATCACCACGATCATCATCATCATTATGGGATTGAGCTTCCACTTGCAGTAGGTGGTCTCTGTGTGAGAACACTCAAAACTACTCCACGCCATGGGTGTTCTATCATCAGATGGGCAAGCAGACAGAGATGGTCATGTGTGCACTTCTGAACATTTTAAGGACGGCGATATCAGGTACAGCTTTACTGTCCAGTTGTCTTATTCAAGTTCTGTAGTGAACTGATTATTACTTGATCATTGAGCAGCAATAATTAGCACTTAGCTAATGATTGCAGTTGCGAGAGGTGCTTAATAATATTGTGATGCATATATGTAGTCGATGAGTTATAGTAAATTATCATCTGTCAAGTAATATTGTTTGTGTTGGTTTTGTGCTACCTGTCTTGTTGATGTATTTCTGTAGGTGTTCCGTCCAGAAGAGGCATTCATTAGTTCGTGGTCCTCTGCCAGTTACCTTGGTGTTGGCATTCCCTCGGTTGAGAATGTTGAGATTGAGCTCCAGATATTCTTGCCTGTCCATCTTGTGGAGAGGCCACATATCAACGTTCTGCATGTCATCTGGACTCGTATTTGGATTGCTTCAAACCAACAAATGCAACAAAGCTGATCGCATTATAATCACAGGTACAGACAAGCAGTGCAGGCAAAAATAATGCAGTATGTCTAAGAGTAATTCTAATAGTAATTTGATTCAATTTTGGCCAATCAAATGCTTCATAATTCTGCAGCCTGAACTCCCATATGGCAACGGCTATTTCTATTTGTTCTGTTGGCTCCTAATTTCCCAATGAGGACTAAGGTGATGAAAATGTTGTTCAAAGGTAAGCTTCTGGTCCAACAGAATATCAAGGTCATGATAGCAAAGATGGTAGAGTGACTACCATCTTTGATGATAGTAGTTAAAAGTTTTTATGGAAATAGAGAATTTAATAGCCAGGTCATCCATGCTAATCTTGTTAGCTCTAGAGTGGCCATCCTTGCCAAGATCTGCATTCTGCAACAAGTGAATTATGAAAATGTAAATGTTATTAGTTAGAAGGTAATATTAATTGTAGCCTCTTTTCTTTTTAGCGGACAAACCAGCCATTGGGGAATTTAGATAAATAAGGTGACCCTAATTGAGCGAGGCTTGTGCCCCTTTTGGTTCTCCCTAACTTCCTAGAGTCATTGACAAATTAGCCTCGCTCAAAAATATTCCCATGATCTGAACCTCATAATCAATTAGAGGAAACAGGTATTAGGCTATTTCAGAAGATGAAAGGAACATTATGACAGGCATTCTTCAGTGCAAGAGTTGTTGACCTATGGAAGGTGATGGAAAAATGGAGAAAATGGAGGTTGAGAGTAAAATGGAGGAAATGAAAGTTGAGAGAAAAATGAAGGAAAGGGAGGGTGAGGGCAAAATGGAGGAAATGGAGAAAGAGGGCACATGGAGGAAAGGAAGGGTGAGGGCAAGATGGGAGAAAGGGAGGAAGAGAGCATGTGGAGGAAAAGGAGGGTGAGGTCAAAATGGAGGAAAGGGAGAGTGAGGGCAAAATATTCTCATCCTCCCCTACCTCCAATACTCTCATCCTCCCTTATGTCCAATATTCCCATCCTCCATTTAATCCAATACTCTCATCCTTCCCGACCTCAATTACTCTCACCCTCGCTAACCTCTAATACTCTCACCCTCGCTAACCTCTAATACTCTCACCTTCCCCTGCCTTCAATACTCTCATCCTTTCTTACCTCCAATACTCTCACCCTCTGTTTCCTCCAATATTCTCATCTTCCCTTTCCTCCATTAATCTCACTACCTCCCTTACCTCCAATACTCTCCTCCCTTACCTCCAATACTGTTCTCGTCCCTGAACTCCAATACACTCACACTCCCTTACCTCCAATACTCTCATCCCTCCTCACCTCCAATACTCACATTCCTCCTTTACCTAAAATACTCTTATCCTCCCTTGCCTCCAATTTTTTCACCCTCCATTTACTTCATTACTCTCATCCTCCTTTACCTCCAATACTTTCACCCTCCCTCACCTCCATTTCTCTCTACCTCCCTTACCTCATTTTCACTCTCAACCCCCCCTTAATTCCAATACTATCACCATCCGTTCCTCCACTACTCTCACCCTCCCTTACCAACCATTAAGATAAATACAGCTAAAACACGAGATATCGTTGTTGTCCGAAAAACAAGTCGTCAAAGGCCACTGAAAGCTCTTACTCAGAGGGAAAGAGGGAACCAACAATGAATGTTCTCGGAATAACAATCAGACTCAGTGAGAGACTATCCCTATCTGAACACGTTACTAGAACCCTAGCGTCATTGTTCATCATCGCGCTAAAGACCCTGCGAACTCGTGGGATGACACCGTTCACAGCACTATATACGTGCACGGTCCCACCCGTTTGTCCTCCCAAAGGACAAAAAGAACTTCCTACCCCCGCATGATGTATAAAGACATGTATTAGTCCGCTAAAAACGATCTTACCTCACCTGGTACGAACAGAAATATTCTGGAACAATAGGTTTATATTATTCTTTAAATGCAATGTTTAACAATTCTGTAAATGGCTGCGTTTTGACAGCCATGATGCTACTGTCATAATAAACGGAATGTAATACAATACAATACAATCCCTTAGCCGCCAATACTCTCACTCTTCCTTACCAACCCTCCCTTAACCTCCAATACTCGTACCCTCCTGTACCCACCATCCTTTGCTTCCAATGCTCTTGTCCTCCCTTGCCTACAATGCTCTCATCCTCCTTTCCCATCCTCCCTGGTAAACTTATAATGCTCACACCCTCCATTTCCTCCAATAATCTCAATCTCACATGTCTTCATTACTCTCAACCGCCTTTCCTCCTTTTCTTTCTCAACTTCTTTCCTTTTTTTACGCCCTCGACTGCTCTTTCCTCCAGTTCGTCTTCTTTCTATCCTCCATTTGATCTCTTCCTCCTTTTCCTCCACTATTCCTCCGTTTTGCTTTCGCCCTCCTTTTCCTCCATTTTACCCTCACACGTGCCGCCCCTTTCCTTCATTTGCTCTTTTCTCCCTTTCCTCTATTTTATTTATACTCGAGCTCTCAATCTCCCTTTCTTCATTTTGCCACCAACCTCTTTTTCTTCCTCAATCTACCTTTTCCTTTTCTCTGCCCCTCTCTTTCCTCCATTTTGCCGTCCACATTTCCTCAGGCATTTTGGCAGTTTATAAAGGGGAATTATTAGAATAGAATTATTAGAAAATGTCCCAAAAAGTACTGGGGTGAAAGTATGCACTCGCCGGAGAACCTTGACGCGTACTAGGGCGAATGTCTCTGTTGCCCCTGTGGAGTCGGCTCCTGTGAGTATTATTTTTTTCCCGAGGTACATAGGATCCCTCAGGGACTAGAACATTATTTGAGAAGATATAAAAACGTCTGGAACGTCCCATATTCGTTGTCGAGGTCCATTGTTGCAAATGTACTACGAAATGCAATCGCATTATTATTGTTATTATTATTATTATCATCATCATCATCATTGAACCTGATGGTGAAGATGGTGAAGTTTGCTGCTCCAAGCCTACGCATGGATTGGACGTTTGAATTTATGTAAATTACGTGTATGAACTATAAATGAATGTACTTCAGTATTACACACATAATTATGCGCTATGTAGGCATGCGTTTACGTGTGTATTTGTGAATTGAATCGGATCCTCTGCCTGGACCCATTTCTACCCAGCATTTTTTTTCGCAGAGCCTGATTTTCAACCCTGAGCTTTTCATTCTTTAATATCCGGAATTCTTTTGCATAAATTAGTAGAAGATAGACTATGGAAATACAGAAAGACACACACAGAGAGAGACAGAGAGAGAGACTAACGGGGGGTTGATCTCACGTGGCACCCGATAATGGAACGCGTGCGTACATGGCTATAGCTAGCAAACCAGCGCAGAGCGCGCTCATACACAAGGGACGAAGACCACAATGGCTAAATTTGCTCAGATATTGCCCTGCTGCATACATGGATGGACAGAACAGATAGACAAACAGGTTCGGACCAACCTCTTGTCATGATTTTAAGAAGGAGCCAGAAGGGTAATCGTAGCTTCGTTGAGAATAATGTGAGATAGACTAGGGAAATACAGAAAAACACACACAGGATTGTTGTGTCTTGTCGTTTTCTTCTGTGCTGACCTATGGTTACATTAAATGTCGTTGACTGTCGAGGCTTCTTTTGTCACTGGTGATCGATCTTAGTCGACTGCCACCCAGTCCTCGCCTGTAGCTGGGCCCGCCGTCGCAACTTGCACCAACAAAGCAACACTAAAAATTAATTTTGTGGAGAAAGCAAGCTTAGGCTAAACGAAGGGCAGGCCTATCTTTCCTGATAAGTATTACTAATTATGAGCTTAAAATATTGTGTTGCGAGTTGAGTGGAATTGGGCATATTTCAATGATATTTGGCTTCAGAAGTCGGGTTGTGTCGGATCCATTTTAGTGGGGTCGGATCATGAAAGTTGAAGCCACGGACAACTCTGAGCTTTTCGTAGCGCCGAATTATAGAATACAACTCGTACCTAGTTTTGGCAAAGTTCGTCCAGTAGAGCATCATTTTCCTGCTGAGATTTTTCTCCTCCGCCGTGAAGTTCCGTCTCGCCTTAGTCGCCTCTCCGAAGACGAAGAAGATTTCGTCGCCGTGGACCACTCCCATCCAACTTGGCCACGGGTTGCTGCTGTAGCGATGGGTGAAGTAGTACATGTAGACGTGAAGACCTTCTTTCGCGTAGATCTGGGCGAACTCGTTCAGCGGACAGACAAACTGACTGTCGCCAACGGCCATGTCCAGGGCGTGGATATTCCGCAGCGACTCCTTCGATGAGTTTCTACCGACGGCCATCGAGTGACTCATGTACTGCAGGTCGATCGCGGCCACGGCACTGTCGCTCAGTCTCGTCGGATACTGAGGGAAGTAGTGGAACAGCCGTTTGACGCTCTTCGTGTATTGAACCCGGGTCATGGTTGCCCGGTTCAGATGAAGATACTCGTTTAGTTCGTAGATTAGGTAGGTTGAGCCCTCGTTGGCGTTGCTGCCCAGCAGAATGGGACACTTCTTGAATCCACGGTGTCGCCGCAACAGCTCCGTTGGTTTGTCATTCAGAAAGACTCCATCGACAACCGGAACGAAAGGGAATTGTAGAACTCCCCTTGTAACCCACTGAGACTCGACGATCCTGTCGGGTGGTACCGACCGAAGGCAGATAGCAATATCTTCCGTTCGGTCTGTCCTTTTACAGCCTAGATAGTCGAAGGCCAGCTCTTCCGCTCTCCGTCTGGCCTCATCCATCGTGATGGTGGCCCAAGGCATGTTGGCCGTTCCACTCTGCATTATAGCCTTGTTGAATTTCCAGGTGCTGAGTGGCGACAGGAGGTGAAGACTGACGCTCACCGAACCAGCGCTCTCGCCAAACAACGTCACGTCGTCAGGATTGCCTCCGAAGTTGCGGATGTTACGTTGGACCCATTCTAGCCCCATGAGCTGGTCAAAGAGTCCGGCGTTCCCTGGGGCCGTTGGATGGTTAAGGGCAAGGAATCCGAGTGCCCCCACGCGATACCCAATCGACACAACGACTACATTTCCCAGCGCAGCCAAAATCTTTCCATCGTAGACGCCAAGCGTCGGTGTTCCGCTATAGAATCCGCCTCCGTAAATCCACACCATAACGGACAGATTCTGCTTCCGTCTGGCGCGAGTTCTTGGGACGAAAATGTTGAGGTAGAGACAGTCCTCACTGACCGGCGTCGGAGAATTCCAGACCGTGGCGCCATAGAAGTCGCCGAACTGCGTGTCCGGCGCCTGGAAGCAGGAGTTGGGGAGCATCGTGACGTTGCGAACGTCGGTCCACCGATCCACAGGCTGGGGGTGACGAAAGCGTAGGTTGTGGAGCGGTGGCTTGGCGTACGGGATTCCCAGGTAGGTCTCGACTACCTGCTTCGTCTCCAACGTGTGAATCCGCCCACGTACGCGTCCAGACTCCGTCCGGATGATCGGGTCATAGGTTTCCATAGCAACGATTGATTGGATACTGGAGAACGCCAGAATGAGCCACCAGATTGGTGAAAATGAGGCCTTGCACGCTGCTTCCGTTGCGCATGACCGCATCCTTTCCATCAATAGAAACTGTAGTAAAGTGATATCAATAGAAATTTATGAGGTAACATTTGTCCCTCTGACCTGTGTATTCGTAGCTGTGTATGTCAGGTTCTTAGCAATCCTTCGCTACTATTGATGCCAATTAGTGCATCCCTTTCGAGGCATCTATTGCTGCGGTTGTTTTGAATCAAGGCGAACACTCGTGATGAGGCGAATCAGAGACGAGACCTAAATCTCCGGAGAAATTTTCTGGTCACGCGCTACTGGCTTCACATGATTCCTACCAGATGACACAAGAAAAGCAACACCAGGAAGCGTGCAGTCGATGATGTGCATGCTTATTTCCATTGCCTGGAATAACGAGCACAGAATACATAACTTCCTACGTAGACTCAGCCATTCTAGGTGCGTTTAATTCAAATATTTGTAGGCCCCTATACATGAAAACTCTTCGAACATCTGCATCTATGAATGATTTCATTGGCAGTCAATTGACACAAAAACGTCGGACGTCTTCATCGATCGCAGATGTAGTATCCTTAAGAAGTGATTCAGAGCTTCATCTGATGCATAGCTCGCGTATTAGCGAGCGACCAATAGCTATTAATAAATCGGCAGCCCTACTAAGCACTATGTATGCAAGCAAACGCAACAGGTAACTATTGCTGTAAACAATAAGCTCGGTCGCGATAGAGTCTGCGTTGTCTTAAAGGTCTTTCACATATCAATCCTGCTCATCGTCGGCTATGCGGCAATTTCCATTGCTGTATTTGAGCGAGCGATCTGCTAGCAGATTCTGGCATCGTTACGATTGGATAATCACTGTTTGGCAGGTGAACGATATTCCCGTAAGCCAACACACGCAAGTCAGACTTCCGCTCCTCTTCCACCTCTTTTCTTCCCTTCTGTACTTCAGTCTATCTTACCTTTTGATCCTCCTGTCGCTCTTCCTGATAAACTCTCCTCTTCTGCTTAATATCCTTCTTTCCTCCTCTGCCTCCTCCGGCCTTCAGTTCCTCTTCCTATTCGTCTCCACTTTATTCTATAATCCTTCTTCGTTTTCTACCTGTTCCCTCTCTTCCTCTTCCTGCTTCTTCTCCTCCCGCGCCTTCCTATCTGATCGACTTTCTCCAACTGATCGACTGCTACACTAGAGGCGATGCCCCACCTTTCCCAGGAAACGAACTAAAGCGAGATTCACAGAAGCTGTTGGTGGTGTTAGTGATGCTGCTGCTACTGCTGCTGCTGATGATGATGATGATACTGAGGTCGAAGCAGCAAACCCTGGCCGAGCAGCAGCAGCAGCAGTAGTAATATCTGCTGATGCCGCTTGAGTTTCAGCAGCTGCCGGCAGATGGCGTTTAGGCCTACACGGCGCAACTCGGGAGTGCAATTGAGTCGTCTCCACGTCCACTCTTCCCAGTTCCAAGCAATGTCCGATAGGATCAAACGACGTTAATGTGGCCGCTATATTTTTTATATAATCGTAAATTTAAAGGCACTCCTATTCCTCGGGGGCTCCAACGCTGAGAACGATTTGGAATAGCATAGGGCCTACACTTAAAAGAGAGGCTCTTTACAGGTTTTAAAATATAATGCGATGCGTGTTGCCTATAGCATCTATATGATCTAAAACCGTGAGATACTACACAACGCACCTGTAATTTGATGTTGCTCTTCGTACAATTAGTTAAGAATTGCATACAAGCCTCTACGGCGCAATTGCTGTTATATTGCAGAGCAACTGTTTGCGAAGGACTTGTTCAATGTCCCTGCACCAATTGTTCGCCATGCCGCACATATAGGGGTCTACTTACTGTCTGGCTGTGTGCCACGTGTGATATGTATATAGTATGCTCTATCGTCAGGAAAATACTATACAGTATAGAAAGATGACGTTCAAGCTATAGGACATATGATCTGAGAAGAAAAGACGTCAATGCGTGGAGAAGTCTAAAAATACAGCCGTTGACGTTCGAGACCAACTGCGCTGAGGAATTCTTTTTCCTCTCGCCTTCGAAGCAGCTGAATCTCTGTGTACGAGTTCCAGTGTTTTATTACGAAAACATTGCCCAGGTTTTTTGTCTTTCGGCGTCCTACGTATAATATATACACAGCGCAGACCGCACACGAAACGATCTGCTCGTTGATAATCCAGCTGACTGCAACTGTTCACTGCGGGATTATGGCCCACCGATTCGTAGACTATATAATATATACATATATATATATATATATACAATCTGGAGTGAAAGTTTGGGAAAGTGGAGGACAGAGACCACATCTGCAGAGTGTATAGAATGATGCTTGAATCAGATTATGAAGACTGAAGAGCAGGTTACTTCCGGCTTGTTTCGCCTATCTTGAAATAGCGACAAGACTTCATGTTTTCAAAGGCAAAGGAGTTTTCATGCAGGCGAACGATACACGTAAAAAATCTAGATGCTTTAGCATTCCAGTGGAATACGAGATTCTAAAATTACTTCCATCGCTTCCATCTCAAATTGCAAGTAGGACCTATGTCTCAGTTTCAGAATAAATAGGCCTATTAATTGTAGACTACGCCATTTTAGTTACAATTGAGCTTCTAGATTCGTAGGAGATGGTGGAACAACATTCTGATCCATACATAATCCGTTGACAAATCAGTCCGGGGTCACGTACTCGCGTTGTAGCGACCAGAGTGCCCACGTGTCGAGTCGACTCACGTGTCGGGTCGTATTGGATTGGGTCGGGTCACAAATATCTGCTTTTTGGGGGTCTGATCGTGTCAAAATCCTGGTGGTCTGCAGCCTGGACCCAATTCGATCCACCATTTTTACGCAGACCCTAATTTCAACTCTGAGGAAGTAGGCCTAGGTTCCTACAGAATTATAGAGAAAATGCATGCCTGGGGATTGTTGGGATTAAAATCAGAATAAACAGGAACGCTAATAATATGAAGCGCAGGATCCAGGGTTAAAGAATGTGCCCGGCACGCTGAGGAAAACAGACAGTGCCGGGAGGTTGACCAGAAGTTTCTGGCTGGCTGGCTAGCCAGTGGGATGAGACATGTGAATGGGCAGGGCAGGGCAGACAGAGACAGAGTAAGAGAGAGACGGAAAAGTATAGTTGGAGCTCTGGCTGACATTTTTTTAATTGTGTGTGATGATGATGATGAGTTCTCTGCCCGAGGGTAGTAGGTCCATTGGCTTTATGCCACCCGGATATGAGATGAATGAGGTAATTTCCCCTTTGTCTTCCTCGCCGACAATTCTGGGCGAGCAACTTGTCCCAGGTCGCTACGCAGTGAATTGAAGTGGGTTCGAACCTGTGACCTTCGGTTGCAAGGCCCGGAACATACCGGTAAGCCACCGCGTCTTATTGTGTGTAGTTATTATTAATGGAGTAGATTATTAGGCCTGTTAATAGGCCGTATACAGTCCCCTACTTTCCAATCGTGTGCATTTGCAGAGGCATACGGGCCGGACTCTTAAATGCCTATAGTAATATCTGAAATTCTTTTGCATGAAGTTATGGAGAAAATAAGTTTAGGCTTAATGGAAGAAACGAATGTCTTTCCCTATACGTTTACTAATTGTGAGCTTAAACTATAAAAATTAATATTCTATGGAGTGTTTATAACGTCATTAGAATTTTACGTTAAAATTATATTAGTGAATTTAATGCTAAAGGCAAGTCGTGTCAAGTTGAATTGGGTCTGTCACTTTAGGGGCCGTGTCGTGTCGGGTTAGATATTTGGCTTCAGAAGCAGGGATGTGGTCTCGAGACCGTGGTCTTGGTCTCGAGACGGTCTCGAGACCGGAAAACTGCGGTCTTGGTCTTGGTCTCGAATGCATCGGTCTTGGTATTGGTCCTAAAGGAACGGTCTTGGGATTGGTCTTCGTCTTAGCTAGGTTAGCTTTCCTGGTCATTTGCCGTATCAGAGCAATTTCTTTGATATTTGTCGGTTATTTTCGATTATTAGAGACACTGGATGATTAGACCCTACACGCTTAGTATCGATTTATGACGTGCGGACCATCTATATATACATGTTACTATGGGCAAAAAATGCATTTGCAACGGAATCAGCCATTTCAAAATTTGCTTTCTCAATTTCAAGGTTTTGGAGCAATCTAAAAATTATGTGGTAGGCCACGTTTAGTCACTGTTAACCTACAATTCGGTGTACAAGTATGCCTACATCATTCAAACGGAATGTTGATCTACTTGTTCAGATGTCTTAAAGTATTTACCTATCATAGGCCTATATTACGTATACTATAAGTAATTTATAGTGTGATAGTCTCAGGCTGAAGCCAAGGACTGAACCCGCAAAAGTTCAGACTGGCCGGTAAAACTGTTTTCTGGACCTTTATTAAGATTAGTATTCTTCAGCAATAAAATTAATTTTTAAGCGTGTCATTCCGTTTTTAGCGTCTTGATAAATTGAATAGTTTATAAAAATGAGTCTTTGTCTTGGTCTCGCACCTTTGGTCTTGGTCTCGGACCACTCGGTCTTGGTCTTGGGCTCGGATCATTCGGTCTTGGTCTCGAGGTTTTGGTCTCGTGCCAAACACTGTTCAGAAGTCGGGTCGGGTCGGGTCTGGTCCATGTTGGATGGGTCGATTCGAGTCGGGTCACAAAAATTGGACACATTTACAACTATAGCCTATTATAGCATAATCAATCGACCGTGAAATAATCAGCTGTAGGCCTACTGTCTGTCAAAATCCAACTATTTGAGGTCTGTGTCTCGGTCTCTCACAAAGGATGCAACTCTCCATCTTGTACACAGCCTTATCCTGAGCCGAATCGATTACTCCAATCATCCAATGTCATCTTTAATTGCTGGCTTGCCACAGCGCAGTATCATTCGGCTGTAGGCTGTCATCAACGCTGCTGCTCGTCTGGTGTTGCGGTTGAAAAAGTTCGACCACATTTCATTCAACCGCGATGCACAACGAGCTTCAGTGGCTTAGAATAGGCGAGCGCATCAAGCTCAAACTCTACACTCTGGTGTAGATTATAATTAAGTGCCTCGATAACTGGTGCACCGCGTTATCTGGCAAACCACATCAGACCAATATCAGATGAACCGAGCTTAACAGATGAACCGGCCGGTCGATCACGATCTTTAAGATCATTTGACGTTTCGTAGAAAAAACGAAGACCAAAATGGGCGATCGGGTTTTTCGGGTTGCTCTCCCACGTGCCTGGAACAGTCTTCCTGGATCCATTCAGGAAATCAAAACTTTTTCTGCTTTTAAAAACAGTCAAAATTGCATTTTCTAGCAATGCCGAGCATTAGTTTTTTTCATATTGTGGCGAACTCCCTCTCGAGTCGGCACCGGACGCTTGTCAGGCGTAGGCAGGATTCAACAAGCGTCCAGGGAAAACCTGGATTCCTCCTTTTTATTATGGTACCCTCAGGAGGCCGAGCCCTGAGGTCTTCCCTTACTCATCGATGCCCGCTAGGTAAGGCCTGGCTTTTTGGCACAGGACTTCTAAACTTTTCCGCAGGTTAAAGTCACTATTCTTCGCAGAAGAAACCAACTCGCAATTCGAACACTTTCTTGTGTTATTCTTTTCAACAACGTCGAAGTCAAAGATAGTTCAACACAATGCGATAAACAATCAGTTCAGCAGCAGCAGATAATATTTCGACAAGTTCGCCAATGTGTAGTTCTCTAACACTCAGAACGACTGATCTCTCACTGAATGTCTTAATACAACTGCTTTGACTAAGCACAACTCGACCGTCTGTAACAGAAGACAGCCAACGGCCAATGAACTCGACTGAACTTCCGAACTGAACTCGACTGAACTTCGAATGACACGCAAGCACTACTATTTATACTATTTCCCCGAGCCCATGGTGGGGGAGAGGGGATGTAGGCTAAGGTCCCGGGACGTCGGCTAGACAGGCAAGGCGGGGATAGGGGACGGTTCCGGGACGTAGGTAGTGAGTCCCCGGGGACCTCTACGGCAAGCGTTCCAAGTGAGGCACTGCCAAACCCTCAGCAGCAGCAAGCCCTAGTCGGCCATGGAAAAGACGGGCGGCGCCAGCCATACCGTCACAATATTTGCGCCGATAGCGAACTGTTATGTAAAGCACCCTGTTATGTAAAGGAGTAGCTCGCTACTAACGGTGCTCTAGAAATTGTCGTTATTACAAGTTTACATACAGAAAACTACTCTACATCTAAATCTAGTGGACTCAAATCAGTTTTAATAGACACCTTCAACTTCAAACATATTAATTTTCTTCGGTGGAGTTTATGCGTTTAGCCAACGTGAGTGTTGCCCGCGCTGCACGGGCGTAAGGCTCCCAGACGTACCGTCGTCGGGAACTATGGATCGGAGGAATAATTTTTAAGTACGAGGGCACCTGTACTTTCCATTGTTTGTACTGGAGGATACCGCATCCCCTCTTTTCTATATGCAGAAAAGACACTGCCCATCTGTGAAGTATAGGCCCCTTAAGGTCCTTTGCGATTGGAGGACGTTCCCACACAGATTGTGCTCATGGGCAGCAAGATCGTCATAAGTACGCGCAGTGAGCATTTGAGCAGGATTACTATACATTATGCCAATCGCGATATTCCAGCGGCAAATTTAGAGCATCTGATTTAAAGACTGGATGACCTAATCAAATGAAATTGTTGCAAATAGGCAGATGTCATCGGATGTTAATAATTCAAAGGATCGAGTAAAGGAATAATGAGGATGTTGTGAATATAATGACCTTTCTTACTTTGCTGTTTTTTGCAATGTGAGGTCATTGTTATAGCTATCTAAAACAAAGGAAGTGGACACTAGAGAAAGCAACGGTTGAAAAGGTAAATATATAAGGAGAGAGCGAAGTGGATCACCCCGTTGATGGCCAATTTGGGACAAGATAGAAAAATCTCCATACTTCAGGACTAAATTAAGGCACCCCAAATGCAAAATTGCAGGAATTAAAAAAATATCCGTTGAAACCAGAAAAGCATAGTGGGACTGCAAGAAATCGTTAAGATTTGGCGCAGCTAAGACGCCTTGGCAACAATAGCGTTAACTCGTTGGATGAATATGGATTATTAATCCTACTTATTTTTTTTGTAAATATTTTTGTTTATTATTTTATATTTTTTTGCTCTGAGTTACTTCATTCCCCCAAGGACTTAGAGATTACTACTGTGTTAAAATCGTTGTCCGGATGGTCAGGTCTCGTCTTTTGAAGGTGAGGGGAAGGTGCCCTGGAAGGCCACAAGATTATATCGTTGAACGCAAATGTGAGGCCGGGGTCCAAATTAACCCATCACTTGTCGTTCTTGACTTTTTTTTATTAAATCACATTCATGTGCATATGCTTCCAAATACTTTTTACATATTCGGAATAGCTTTTTTCTAACTTATGTTATACTCGTTTGACTGTTTCAATAGTAAAATCATGACAACTGAGAAAATCAAAGTCAAAGTTTCAGAATATTTGTGTCATCAAAGTTCTTAGCAACCATTACTCGAACGTGCAAGAATTTTGCTGGGCAATAAAGGCCTATATTTTGCATGAAATAAAGCACACGTACAGCATCTAAATAATGGTTACAACTTTGCAAATTATGACAGGTAGGTGGAAGAAATCTAGGTTGTTCATCTCTGAAAGCATGCATATTTAGCAATGCAAATATTGACACTGCATGCATCAAAAGTCATTTTTCTCCAACTAAATATTTGAATTCAACATTTTTTATTTCAAATATTGAAAGATGACATATTTGTTTGTAACAATTTACCATAAAGCGATTTCCTGTGTTTTTGACCACTCTCACCTATTTCAGCCTTTATCTCAGTAAGAAGGAGCCGACAAACGGCTGGTTTTGACCCCTGGCCTCATAAATAGATAAACGCTGGAAAACAAAAGAAGCTTCGCGGTTATCGCCACTAATGGCAGAGATGCGAGCCACAAAATTGCGTTAATAAAATCAGTAGCGGAGGGGTTCAGCGGGCCAATGGTCTCAATGGCTACTGGCCTTATTATTATTATTACATGTTAACTTAAAAGAAACTGGGGAACCCTAATAGCAAAATCTACTGAGTGAGGTATTTGCTCAATAAAACTACTGTACCCAGTCTGGTAGAAGCATTAGAATTGAAACGCTGAACTTTCCAAGAAAAAACAACCAAAGACGCACATCTAGAAATCAAAATGTTCAGACATCATGACAACAGATCAGTAACCAATCATTTGTACATACAGTAAAACCAAAGATGGTATTTTTCAAAAGTCAGAAACAGCGGACAGAACTGTTGGCACAGCCCATTAGACTTCGCAATACAGTCCATCCTGTCGAAAGTGTCACAGTTCCAAAGTCTAAGATAATTAAATTAAAACAATCAGACATCGTTAAAATTCGCCAAACAACGTAATCCGTCACAAAAAATTCAAATACATGCACACAATCATATCCATAACAGTTCCAGTTTTAAATATGACAAAAAATAAATTAAATTTCAAACCAGCAACAAAATTGCTTACATTAACATGACCAGCCACAACTAATGATTTAGGTGTCTGATGAAGTGACTTGCACAAGCTGAGCAATGCAATGCAAAACTGATAAAAAGAAAATATAAAGCAGCTGCTTGAAACTAAAAGTGGCATATACAAATTATCACCACCACGTCACTTCAACTAGTGACCCATTCAACCACAATATAGGTATCTATCATTGGTAGTTCAAAATCTAAGAAACTTTATATATAAAATCCCAAATAAAAAGATGTCCTATACTCGTACAGCTAGGACATCATAGTTTCTTCGGTGGTGGCCAAGTAAAAACAATATTTTGGAAATATTAGCTGCAACCGATGACTAAGAATTAATGTTATGGGCAAGTCACTACAATTTTTTTATTAGCAAGGTTTCCAACAACAACAGCATCGTCTACCCAACCTTTCAAGAATAAAGAAGCAGAATGTACAGTTGTCAACTTGCCGGTCATTACCGAAAATGCAAACTAATTCTTCCTTGGTCTAGGCAGATTAAAATCCACTCCTTCAAAACATCTCTGGACCTATTCTTGTATTCACTTGGGCAAGCCAGTTATCACCAATTAATATCCTTTGGACAGCCCAGGAAAGTCCTCTGACTGGATGCCTCACCACTGTTCTCAGGCGTCTCTTACGGACACCTGAAGGGACAGCCACACACCAAAGGCCACAGAGGAGGCATGCCAGGTTGCATGCTGGAGAGAACCTAAATGAGTTACAAGAGACTTTACATGTCGTCAACCAGAACAGAAACAGGCCTGACATGAAAGCGCATTTGATTACGTTTACATCTCTCATTTTTCACCAGCTTCCAACAATCAGCAATTTTCGTTCACATTGCAAAAACGATGCCTTCAATTCTAAATGCCTGTTCTCCAGGAAACTGGGGAAGGTCACAGTAAAGTGGCTGCACCCTGATGTGCCGCCCCGCTAGACAAGAGTACATAAAATCCACAACAGGACTTCATGTCTTACAACACACAACTGCAGACTGTTTTGCCGTTTTCTAATATCAAGCTTGTTGCCATGAAAATATAGCATCACGTCAAAAAGTGCATTTTCATCACCGAAAACGATACTGGACAATCAATAATTGAGTTTTGCCTAATTGGAAGAAATATATTAAGAGCTTGTTCTGTTAATAAACACGACTAAAACGACAAGCTATCTATATATAGATACATGTCTGAAAGTTAATACATTGTAAAATATATTATTATTGTTCAGGTTCCAATAGTCACCTCTGCCATCTTGACTGCAATCAGTAAAGGATACCACACATCTGTCACATTTCGACGCACGAAACTAAACACATCCATAATCCGGCTGCATAAACGGTGATATGGAAATGTTACTTGTGGCAAACGGCAAAACGTGATGCACAACATGTCACATTTAGTTCCATATTTTTAAGAAGCTGTCCCACGAACCGGTCGCCACGGCCATTCCATCCTCAGTGACACCGAGGCAACTCACTCGGTTGTCATGGCCGGCCAAAACACCTGCGCAAGAAACAACGCATTGACAAGATTTACAGTAACTGTACATTTATTATTGGCATTCTTTAAACATAGTTCTAAATGATGTGCCATCTAAATTTCTGCTGGAGATTAAGTAACATGTGACCTCAAACAAAATTAGAACATTTCTTGAACTGTCGAGAAATGACATAACTCAGAAGTATGCTCATGTTCTGGAGAAGTTGAACAAAAAATCAACCAAACAGCTGGATTAATAATCTTCAAGAATTCCCATAAGGTGGGATTCTCAAAAAGTTGAGACTTCAGTTTGGAGTGGAGAGCCTATGGAGTGACGAGTACAGGAGTATGTGTACACTGGACCCTACTAACAATGCTACCTTTGGATGGCATATTATACCCCATGATATAACAAGATTGCATTATGCCAACAAAAAATTTAGTAAAATTTAGATTCCATAGTGTAGAGTGTTGTTAATGTGTCATACATATTTGCCAATGGCACAGAACTGGACATACGAGAGTAAAAAGTGTATTTCTGAGAAAACAGATCAACAAATAAAATTGATACAGTTGCTACTCATAGTGAAGACAATTTATTGTCAATTGAGTAATGTTTGTTACATCAGGTCCATCATCATAGTGCCAGTGATAGAAGTAGACAATTTCCTAAACAAGCCACAAGATTCACTCTGTAGCCCGTTGGCAATTGCTCTGTCTCAAGTTTAGGTACTCACCTGCCCGGTCCTGTTTCAGTGTGTCCCAGACATTGCAGTTGAAGTCGTCGTAGCCGCCTAAGAGCAGCCGCCCACTCTTGGAGAATGCCACTGACGTGATGCCACATATGATGTTATCGTGTGAGAACATTCCAATCTCCTGGTCGGCTCGAATGTCGAAGAGGCGACAAGTGGCATCGTCGGAACCAGTGGTAAATGCGAAGCCACTTGGGAAGAACTGGCAAAGTTAAGTCACAAATTCATTTTATGGAAATAAATCATAATAAATACAGATTTACAGTAAGATCTTCCTAGCCAGAACACTTCTGCAGGAAATTAAGAAGGCTTTTTGGTGCTCTAGGATATGCTGCTGTGACATTTCATTCTACAGATCGTTTATTTCCAAAATTGTATTTTAGGTACCTTTTGAAGGTTAAGCTGCTTTTGAGGCCCTAACTAATATCCTAATCAACAGCAGTTCTCATAGCTTTAAGGTTGGTACACACCAAAGGAACATATTATGCAATGCAGTAGCACACATGATTCACATGAAAAGTTGCACTAAAATCCAGATTTAGAGCAAATTGACAATTTAAAAGATTATTGGTAAATCACCACGCTATGGTAGTTCTGCCTGTGGTTATCCTTGTCACGGTAAGCTATCATACACTGTGGGCAATTGACTTAAAAAGCACGTTCTACTAGATTCCTGTTTTGTCTTTACATTCATTCTTTTACCAACTTACTGTAATGGCATTTATGTCGGACTCATGGCCAGCAAATGTTTGCTTGCACATACCATCACGAATGTCCCACAACTGCATACAAAGAAATGAACATTTGTCACAGAAAGTTGCCACCGTACATCATTTAGCTATAACCAGAAAGTAGTTCTTCAGAACTGCATGACCAATTTATAACAGACAAGAAATGATACAAATTCAGGAGCATAGCCAGGAAATATTTCTAGCTGGTTTAGTTTTGGGTGTTTTCCATTGGACATGGTTGTGTTTCTAAAAAAATTAGTTTTTAGTAACAGCAATGCATTTATTTTAAGGGTAAGAACCCACTAACCTAACTAAATATGCCCACACACATATGTGACTTCCGACCAAAATAACACTTTAAAAAAAATATCTTTATCGTATGCCATTTAAAGGTTAAGTCTCTCCTTCAAAATGACACAAACCTTAAATGTTCTATCCTGTTCCTGTTCAAAGTCCTCAATAAATAATATTGTTCAGTTGTTCGAATTGTAATTCTGAGAAAAATGCATTTAAAGTTTTGCATAGTTGTGAAATGCATAATTCCTTAGCAACCAGGTTCAGAATTGAATTAACTTTGAAACAGATAAACTGGCTTCTGTTTGCTGCCTAATAGACTAGAAGAAAGTCTGGACTATCAACTCATACTACGCTCTGCTAGCCTTGACTCTTAATGGTGGGAAAATGTAAAATTGCTGGAAAAGTCAATGATTTATTAACACAATGGCTACGAGAAACTATCTAAAATACCATAATATAGTAATCTTTTTCATGACTTGTAATTTTGCTATGTTTAAAACATATTCATATATTATCTACTATCAAAAGCACAAAACCTACAAAATCAAATTCTTATCACATTTTGGCCATTATCTCACTCGCTGATGTTGTGACATATGCCTGGTTTTGGTCTGATGAGTCACATATTGCATATGCATATTGCATACCATCTAATGTTACGATTACAAGTTATTAAAATAATCTTGGATTAAAACGATGCTGGAACTGGAGTCAATTTTCAGTTAGATATCAACTGTTACCAAAAAGCATTATGTGATACTGAACAAAAATCTACACCTAAACTCATTAGAGTAAATATCATACACTATATTTTATGGTATAAAATTGCACAATTACCAGGATTCTTAATCATGTAACTTTTATTCAGAATTGACTTGCTTTAGCTCAATTCTGTAGCAAGGAATGAGCAGTGTTCATATATAGATTCAAATTAAAGTTTTAAATTCCGAAGTTCTAAATACTTTACTGGTGATGATGTACAAACTTGGTTCAGGAAAGCCAATAATACATAACCTACCTTGGCAGAGGCATCACAAGCACCAGACACAAATGTGCGCATGTCAGGAGCCAAGGACAGACTCATGACATCACCTGTGTGACCATTGAAGGATGTGGTCTGCTGGCCTGTCTCAATATCCCACAGTGCACTGTCACACAAACACAAAAGCACCTACTACGTCAACAATTCCAACGCTTATTTGGTTAAAAGTAAAAGACGTTAAGATCGAAAAAAGATCAAAACTCGGATTTGGTCAGTGTCAGAATTAAAAGCCATGGTTTACTAAAAGCAGAAAGTAGATTGGCAATGAACTGCAAAAGGAAAAGAAACATCATGATTCTTATCCTTACATCCAGATTGTTTTTGGGTCAGGCTCCACGCTATCTCTGTGATCTTATCCGCCGTCCTATTTCGGCTGCCTCTCGTCGTCCTCTTCGTTCCTTAGAACGACAAGATCTCTTGGTAATTCGGACTCGGATGGCTCTCGCCCAACATCGCGTTTAGGCCTATGTGTCTGCTGGTCCTTTGCTTTGGAATGACATGACCTCTGTGACTCGCTCTCTAATCTTAACTCTAGGTGCTTCTGCTCGCATTCTTAAGACTTTTCTATTCCCACGGGGCTCTTCGCACTGAAAGCGCCTCTGATTAGGTTGTACTGGGAGAGGCGCTATAGAAATATGTAAATACAATACAATACAATAAAATCATGAGTTATCGATTCAAATCTTGAACAATGTGATGCTTGAAGAGCAGATCCTAAGACTCTTGTGAAACTTGTATAATCTATGACAAACACACATAAGAGATTTTGTGTGATTCAATGACATCAAAAAGTTCACATAATATTTTAAAATAATTCAAAAACCAGGTAGGAAAAGAAAAGCTATGCTATTGGTGGCTTAAAAGCCTTGGATAGGCACCACTCAAAGGCATATTATGCTTTCAGGATTTCAGTGCAATCATGCAAATCTTGGCCAAATTAGTATAAAAACAATTAACAAGAGCAAAAGGATAGTAAAACAAGACAAAACATGTACTAAAGTTAAATCCGCATAACAAATTTACATATACGTGGAGCCCCAGCATACACAAGAATTTAGTGTTCGACAAAAAATATTTTTGCAAAAGTAACGAGTCACGATTTTTTTTATGAAACTACGTTTCTCCAGAAACTCTTTGGCTGGTATATGTCCCCTTACTTATTTTCAGACAGGGGACTTTCTTAGGTTATCAGAACTTATCACCATAGACTTTTAGATATGGTCTTAATTTAACTATCATCGCATTTAGCTTGGACTTTCGCTTCCAAAGCAGAGAATATGGACTTATGCATAGCACCCATTAAATCGCTCCCAAATGCAAACTTTGCTAACCATAGCAAATCACGTATATAAGTGTCTAGACGAAAATAGTCTGATAAGTATAAATCAAGTTTATCTGAATTTGACTGATGTGTTTGAACATAAAGAAGGATCTCTGTCAGTGATATCACCCACCAAGTCATATCTCCAGAACTTGTCACAATCTGGTTGTCATCCAAGAACCGACAGCATGACAAGTAGCCATTGTGTCCCGACAGCTCCCGACTGACTCTGACATTGCCCTCACGCGTCTTTAGGCTGTAGATGGAGCAGATGTTGTCCAGCCCTCCGCAGGCAACATAGTTCCCAGATGGTGCGTAGGCACAGGTCATGACCCAGCTTGAGCGTAAAGGTATGGCATGCATCTGAAAACCAAATCACTGGCTATGTATTCCTCATGAGTATTCATTCTCGTATCACCAAAATGGACCAATCATTGCAAAAGACACTTCTGAAATCCAGTTTCAAGATGTTAAAACTATTAAAAGCAGCCCTTTTGCAGCAGATGGCATGGTAGGAGAATATGCATCTGCTTCAAGTCTCTAAAAAACACCCAAGTGGAAGTTAATTTTGTTGGTGAAACCTATCTAATCAAATATGACAATTCTGCAATGAAGTGTGCAGCTCCTGCAGATATAAATGATTATAACAAAGGAAAAAGGAAAGATATTGACAAACCATACATAGTCTAACCTAAGTTGTGCTAATGAGAGAGAAATTCACTAAGAAGGCATTAGTTCCATGCATAATTTTCGCTAAGATGCCAAGTATATCACTATGTAAGAGTTAAACCCGTAAAAAAAATTTATATATATGTGGAGCCAGCGCACAAAAAAATTTAGTGTGTGAAAACAAGTTTTGTAAAAATAACAAGTTAAGATTTCTGTTTATGAAACAACATTACTCCAGAAACTCTTTGGTTCCTTGGTTGAGACATCCCCTTATAGATGCAGGAACACAAATATCAAAGTATTTATAACCTTTTACCATTTGATCAACACAAGCAGTTGTACTAAATAACTCATCGTTTTGTTAAATAAAACCCAAAGCCAAAAAAAAAATTCTTTTATGTTTCAAACTGTGGTTGGTAATGCCATGCACTGTCACCCAAGATAATAACAAGTGAGCAGATCAAAATCCACCCAAGAATCACACATATATTTATAAAGTGAAAGAGTACCTTATTTGTGGTATATCCATCCCATACTATAAGTTTGCCATCCTGTGATGCAGATACTAAGTTCCTGTAAATCCAAACAAACAGACCTTACAATTTTTCATCACAATTCAGACATGCTAAAACTTACTTGTACAACTCTGTAAAAAGTTGTAATAACTTTATTTTGCAAGAAAATTATTTTATGCAAAATTTTCTGTTTTTATTATATCTATTATCATTATTATTATTATTATTATTATTATTGTGACAAGAACAATTTATTTCTCCATAAAAATGAGAGACTTATATACACACACTAATGAAATTGATCGTTTTCAACACTATATAAAGCTTTCATTCATTCCAATCAGATTCCGGATAATTCCAATCCGAGATCCCAAGACTGATAGTGAGTTTCCAGTTTGAAGGGGAACTGATAAGTGCAGGAGAAAAATGGCTGGTCTCACTCAGGTCACTAGTTGCTGCAGAAATCTTGACTCCTAGTCCTTTGACTGGGTGTGCCGGCTGCCTGCATCTTCAGCTGCAACGAGGACGAAATGGTGTGACTGGGAGACAGTAACATATTATGGTCCTCTGCTGTCATCTGGAGAGGCCATTGTGCTCTTTGATGGCTGGACTTTGGCTCTGGTGAACACCCACCAAATCTCCTCATTGATCATTTCGTGCCGTTGTTGACTTCCTGCTCCTTTGATGCAAGCTAATCCATGGTGACCATCGAATTCTATTCAAGCACCATATTTGTGTTTCTGCATAGTGCAGTGCCCAGCTCGATGCCATCTGCTATTGTTGGAACCACTGGTCATCATTGTCATTGTGCCAGATGACATTATATCATTTCTTGTATACATTATTAGTAGATCATTAACTGAGGCCACTTTCCAGCATGCCAGAAATGTGCTATAGTATTTCCAACACTGAAGAAGGCTAGCCTGGACCTAAATGTTCGCCAAAAGTATCGGCCCATCTGAAACAGAGAGAGACTTGTCGCAGCCCAAATTGTGCCTTGCTTAGAGCAATCAGAACTCCTGCCTCCCATTCAATCTGGCTTCAGAGATTGCCAATCTAGAGAAACTTTCTTTTATTTTACTGCTTTCAAATAAAATATACATGACAAATGATAGATCTCAATTGTCGTTCTTTGCACTCTTTTATATCTGCTCGACTTTTGATGTGGTCGACCATGAGCCACTTCTTCAATGCATCTATCATTTGGATCATGTGAACACCTTTTCATTGGTTTAAATTATATATACTGATAGACTTTTATTTCTAAGGACTTTGTCTCATTGTAGTCACTTGTTGTACAAGCGGGAAGCGCAGGGCATTCAGTCATTCATTCCTTATTCTCCACTCTTATTGGTCACTTCGACTCATTTGTCCAATCTTCAATAGTCAAATTTCCATTCACCATGACCCAAACAGTGTATATCATGGATAAGTCAGTTATTTTAAGTAGCTCTGCTATTAAAATAGTTTCCATTTACAAGGTATAAAGGTGAAGTAAATAAAGGATTTCGAGGAAAAGATATTATGTACTTTCTCCCAAATATCTATCATTGGATGAAGTAAATGCAGTTTTTCAAGTAGATCCATACAAGTGACTGATTGAATACTTGTAATGTGTGCCTTTCTGCTGTTTATCATGATGTGGTGCTATACAAATTGATGATTACGATTACACTTCTAGGCACAAAGACTTAGTTCCGCTCATAGTTAATCCTTACAGCCTATGTTCCTCACAAAATTATAGACCTGTTTTTGGTAGGACCAATACAAGAAGATTTTCCATCAAATGTGCTGGCCCAATTGCCTGGAATCAAATCCCTGTTGAAATACGCGGTGTTAGCAGCTACTATCTTTCAAATCTAAACTTAAAGATTACCTGTTTTCTAATTTTGTGTGATAACATTTTCTGCACTCTCTGTATGTCACTCTTGTTCTTTTAGTTAACTAGTTAAGTTAGTTTACTTTATGTTATCTTATGTTTATTTAACCTGCTGCCTTGAACTTTTAGTAAGGGTGGCCCTGCTAGCGGGACCAGTTGGTCCCTTTAGGGTTTATATTGTATCCCGATTGTACCCTTTCAATCTTGTTCTTCTGTTCTAAAATGATAATTGTTTATGTTTATGTTTGGTGCAATAAAACACATGGTTATGGTTATGATTATAGTTCTAGAAATTTTTAACACGTTTTTTTCCAAATAATGCAATGAAGAAACATAAACCTTCAAAATGCAATAAGCTTTTAATTTTTTTATAGAAACGTGCAGTTATCGCCTAATAATAATGATGAAGGATCCCAGCCGAATCCAGCGCAGCATCACGATCTGATTTGTTCTGACATGTCAGGCACATTCATGTGTTTATCAGAGGAATACCTTGAATCTGAGGCCCAGTGCATGGCATAAATCTTGGCCAAATGTCCACGCAGAGTGCGTCTTGTGCGCATCTGAATTCGTCCCACTGGTTCAATGTTTGCCGTCATCTGTGCGAGGTTTGTGTCAGCGGTCGCCTTGCGAGCCTCCTAAGACATAATTATGCAGCATGTCAATACAGGTCAATTATTGTAATCACTGCTATTAATAAATCATAATCATATTACTAATATTATAAACGAAAATGAGAATCATCATGAAATCATTTTCATGTAGTGAACTTAACCTGTAATGTTGGTAGGTGGCGCTGCTATTATGAATGTCATTATATAATGAACTTATAAGTGACCCACTTAAATGGGACGATTGAACACAAGGTCAGTGAGTTAGACTCATTTCAGTTCGGTAGGTGTTGCAGATGTCGTTGCTATAATGAAGGCCGACATAACATAAAGCATTTATGTGTGACCAGCTAAAATTGGATCATTTTAAGTAAAAACCACATTTGTTTTTAAACCTTCTTAGTGGCCCTTGGGTTGATTTTAAGAGAAAGACGCATTTCAAAACTCTTTTTTAGCTTTTCCAGTGGCCGGCGAGCTGACTTTAGGTGGAAGACAAATTTCAAAATTTCTTTTTAACCATCTTAGCAGTCCGTGGGTTGATTTTAAGTGGAAAGTGACATTACAATTTTAAAGCTAACCCCCAATAAGGTACCACAGGAATGAAGTGCCGCAGTTTTATTTTCTTATCATCGGCATATGTAAGCGGGTGACCAGACCTCTACCTAGCCGTCTGTGACCTACTCACCAATGAGTGCATAGTTTATGAGCATAGTCTATGCACTTATTTCAACACCGAACTTGCTATGAGGAGCTGTCTTATTTCTTAGTATGCTCAGATCAGTTTCTGGGTTGAGTTCAACTTCTCTGCTATAATATTGTAACATTTATCCAATAAGGTTATGAGTTACATGAATCCTTGTTCCAAATCAGCCATATTCTCAAACATATCTCAGGTATTTGACGAATAACAAGAAGAAATTAGGGATGTTCAGTTTGTGCACACAGTGCATGTAGGTCACGCATGATTAGCTCGGAGTTTAGATCAACATCAGACAGAAAGTTACTGTCAGCTGAATGTTAAACTGATTAAGATACAGTGCCCGTAAGGACTGAATACTTACAAAGAAGGAAGGAGTATTGTTTTTATATAAAATTTTCAAGTTCATAAAACAATCAGCTGTTCATTGGTAACTGATGACGGCTTACGGAGCACAGAGAGCACTAACTGAGATGAGAAATAGGGCATCCATCATATGCCATGAGTAGACCTTTGACATAATCTCATAAAATCGGAAACTTTAGACTGTGTAAGTCACACTCGGCAAGAGGTAAGCATAATATGGGTGTCAGAAACTCAGAATGAATTCTTTGCGTATTTCTATTCCTAGTTGAAAAACTGAAATTAAAATTCTTGAAATTTGATATCGCCGTTCTTCCCACATCTTTTGCTCAGAAGTGCACATGCCTCGACGGTGCAATTTCAGTTGTACTGCAGAGCAATTGTGCGCAAAGGACATGCTCGAAGTACCTACACAGTGACTGACGCCTCGGACGAGGGTCGAACCCGATCACTTAGTGCACACTGAGTGTGGCAATCCGACCGCTCTAACCAATCAGCACGCTGCCACACGTGTATAACTATTAAACTTTAAGGGGTGATAAAGGGATTCCGGCCCCACCATTTTAATCTACAGCGCTATTATGATGCTCTGCTTTAAAAACCTATTTTAACATTTCCTCTTGGTGCCATAATTTGAAATAGTGTGCATCAATCATTATGCAAATGACGCTCACTTAAATAATCACCTTAAACAGCCATTTCATGAGAATTTTCTCAATGTCAGCCTCAGAAGTGTATGAACATATTTCAGCTTATTATACATAATCACACACCGTAGATATAAAATTTTTTACTATTCTCATAGAAATAGTGGTCTTACCCAATTATAACAGAAATTCCAACCAAATCCAGAGCATTACTCAACCCAATTTTGACCGTTTTCAACTTTGCAAGGATTTCTCAGGCACAGTGAGTCTGTGAGTTAACCAGTCTGTCTGTCTGTCTGTAATACTATGTATGTGTCTGCCTGTCTGTTGCCATCTTGCACCAAATGGACATCAATTACCCTACTCAGTGTTGTAAGTGCATGTATACATACAGAAAGTGCAGCTGGTACTATATGGATAAACAGTGAGAGCTGGAGATAACGGTTTTCTCTGTGTTGATGACCAGATGAAGGGCATCAGAAAGATGAATAGCATCGAGGTCAATACTGGCCAGTTCGTAGCCATCTCAGAGTGGCACAGTGGACCACAGATGGAACCAGATCAGCCAGTAAGAAAGCACAGGAGCCAGATAAATGCAAACATGAATGAAAGCCATAAACATACCAGTAGCCACAAATGGTTCAGTGATATGACAAATTTAATGAAGTCCACTCAACTGACTCCCAAAAAATGATTAATCTTGTGCTCACACACTTGAGAGTGTTTCTGATGAGTTTCTCCTGAAGAGGTGATATATAAATTTCGGTAGCCCACAAAAGTGTGCAAACAAAAGCAGGCCAAAAGTGGGCCAACAACAGTGGGCCAACAACAGAAAGCCAACACATGCTCGCTGACAAAAGTGCATAGTAAAATAACTTTACAAACAATTGTTTTCAATAATGCACACAAAATATTTACCAAAAATCCAAACGTCAAGTTCATAAAGTAACGTTATTCATACATAGTGCTCTAGCTAACATGAGATTACGTGTGAACTGCTACATCCAGTACTACCCTGTCACTACAAAGCCTGCAGTCATCATACAAAGATGATGCTTCTGTTTCTGCAATGTGGTTCTCTACAGGACACTTATTTATGAAGCCAATGAAATTGTGCCCGATATATAATAATAATATTAATAATAATAAGACAATTTATATAGCACAGCTGAGACCGAAAGAAAGGGCGCTGTACATGAGAAAAAATGGCCTACATAGAAGAAAGAAGTCGACCAGATCATAATCACTGATCAAATCGAAAAAATGAAAAAACTTAATGCAAGAACACATGAAAGAAAATGTAGTAGATGTTGTGCACATAATTTATATAAGGTTTTCTTAATATTCTTTAATTGGACATTAATTTTGTTTCACTTGCATTGCATAGGCCAACATGGCAGAGGCCAAACTATCAAGTCAGGTGGTTTTATGTTATATTTTATTACTGCATACACTTGTCTGTAGGGCATAGCCGAGTAGAAAATTTCCACCGGGTACCGAATCTGAGTATTTGGATGCATTATTTGGCGGATCCGGGTACGAACCGAATAGTAGCGGGAAATCTGGCTGCCAGCGAATAGTGACGGCGCTGGCCTTGAAAATTTGGTGCGCAACAGGCCTAGCAGCAATGCGCACGTTCTGCACATGATGTTCCTTTAAAACATATTGACTTCGATGTACCACAATTTTGTTAAAAATTGATCTTTTATCTTTCTTGATTTTTTTAACGCAATTGCATAGGCCCTATTTTGCTTCCATGCAGTTTTGCCACTACCAGCGAGTACCATCCGTAGGCAAAGCCTAGTTAACCTGCCCAATGCACAACTGCGGAGAACTTTCTACAGTCAATGCAGAGTTTATAGCAATATCCTTCATATAGCGTATCGTCACACTCTAGGCCATAATGATATATGTTTTATTGAATAACTTCATTTTTTTTAAATGTAAAACATTTTTATAAAATTTGAAATATGAAGTTACCAGCGATGTCTTTACTCTCTGATGTTTACCAGAAAGTGGGTGGAGCCAATTCAAGCGGGAAAATGATTGATTTGGTTGTCACGTGGGGAATGCAACCGAAAGAAATTAAAAAATATAAATTAACATAATTATTTTAAAGAAAATTCAATGAAATGTTAAGTTCTTGTTTAATTAATCAATAACTTATAAGTAAGTCCGTTTCTCCTAAATTTATTTGATGAAAAACTATTATTTTATCAAAAAAATTATTTTAACTAAAAGTTATTTTTAGCCATTTGCAGGTGTAATATTTGCCAAGGCGAATACTTCCGAATAGTCCAATATTCGGCCGGGGCGAATGTCCGAGGCAATTTCCGGTTATGCCCTACTTGTCTGCATCCTTTAATCCTGCATTCGCTACAAAGCCATAAATTTCTTATATTAATAACAATCATGAAAGAAGATGCAGAAGCAAAATGGATCTAGGTTGCGACATTAAGAGTGAAAGAAAACATTCACGGACAAACTTTACTTCCAAGTTATAGTACCAATATTTTCTTTTTCAGAACTCATAAGATTGCAATGACTTTAAAATAATGATTTAGAATCTAGAACCAAAATTTTGTGCTACTTCTAACTAAAGGTTATTGAATATGAATACATTATTGGGTGCCCAAGATATTAAGAATTTATTTGCAGGAAAATTTATCATTATTGACGTGCCTTGATGAATACAAACAACATAATTTAAATAAATATTATTTGCTGAAATCATTAAGATATTATAAATAGGCCTCTGATAAGCAATTTTTGAACCCATTATAAGAAAACAGACAGCATAGTTACCAGATCTGGGTCATTGAATAATTTTTTACAAGCTTTTCAATTATAATCGCATGATTACAGTTTTACAGTAATTATAATGTTATATAAAATTTGTTTCTCCTGGGATTACTAGAATTTTTAATTTACTCGACAAATTATTTTTGTGGCAACATTTAGCCCCATGGTGTTTTCTTGGTGCATCAAGTTGATAAAATTTAACAACATGTAGCCAATTTGAAAGACATCCAGATGTCGGATTAAAGCTATCATATTTGTTATTCATCCACAACAACAAGAACAAATAATTACTGGTTAGGCCAGCAAAACCCTTTCAAAATGCCACAGCATAAGATACAATATACATTCCTTGGCACCTTGCAAACACTGCATTTTGAGACCAGCTTATTCACTAGGGCTACATTAAAGACCACAAGAGGCAAAGCAAAAACCACAATGCTTTTGACAAACAGGTAGGTAATAAGCAAGCTAATTGACTTTACTTTCTTTCTCTTACCTAACCTTGAAGCAGAAGAACGCACTTACTCGGATCTGATTTTTAAGCTGCTCAGCCTCCTGACGTAGTTGCTCGATTTCGCTAGTCATGGCTGGTGGTGATGGACAGCAATGCAAGACCAAAGTAACACTACAACATTTCACAACAATTAGACATTTCTGTATATCAGCTGAGTAACAATTTCTCTTAAAGGCTATTAAACAGATATTACACGACCGTCATATTCTTCATTAGCTTCAAACATGGAGTTGTGTACAGAATAAGATTGATAAAGCTGAATAGTGAAATATCATATATTATGAAAACAATTGCTAAGAATGCTTGGAATAACTAGAATCAGCAACATACTTCATGTCATGAAGCAACCCACAAAGCATTCAGACATCAGTTGTTTCAACACAAACAACCCAGTCACCAGTTTGCAACACACCAATGACAACTGCCTGCAAGCATTCACTAATAAATGATTCATGCATTTTGTGGTCATAGAGAATTAGAATTGCAAACCACATGGGAAAGGCACTGCTGAAAGTTATATACATATAACCAAAATATTATGGTTGATAATGTCCATAGGCACCCTGCACAAAATCAGAGAAGAGTGGAGGGAGGTGTTGTCCTGTGTAGCTATACTTGTTCGCCTGTGAATTAAGGACTTTCTGTCTGATCACAGTAAACCTCCTTTGATTTACGTTCAGAGTCAGTAGTTGCTCTTAATTGCAGATCTAAATCCTGGATGAACTAATGGGAACCAGCATGTTACAAGCCAGGGTATAGGCAAATTTGCATCTCCAGTACAGGAAAATAAAAGGAGGCCGAAATCCAATCGTGCATGTTAATTAGAGCATCACAACACAGCATTTTAATCAAACACTACAACGACCGACATTGATTTATAGTAATACCCAAACAGCCACAAGTCAATTCTTTGCTGAATGATTTTTCCAGCAAGTCAATGTGACAGTCAGAATCTGAAGAACCAGATGACGTGTTGGATGAGAAAGACTGGATTGGAGTTATTAAGGCTGTTAGAAGCTAACAAATGCAAGAAGTTCAAGAAGTCTGATGAGGCTTTTGCAGTGGATGAGCTTGTGAAGTTCTTCAGCAAATGACGGTATATGGAAACTGGGTTCAGTGATTCTGCTTTGAGCAAATTGAGTGCTTATGCTTTGAGTAATTTGATTGATTGTGATTTGAGTAAATTGGTTGATTGCTCTTTGGGCAAATTGATTGATTTTTCTTGGGCAAATTGAGTAATTGTGCTTTGAGCAAATTGAGTGATTGTTCATTGGGTAAAATGAGTGATTGTGCTTAGACTTACATCAAAAGCACATGCTAGAACACATTGCATTGTCTGAAGAGGTTTTATTTTATATGCTATACAACAGAGAAATAGAGTTGTCAGTGTTTTGAATATTAATAATCGTCAACTTCAACATCAACAATGCTGAGCACTCTGAATCTATGCACAGAGCACTATTTTGGCCATGAACATGATATCGTATCAGAGTAGAGGTCTAAATTCAGTTGCCAGAGAGAAGGCATAGCAACTGAAAGAGGAGGCAAAGCTGTTCATCTAATACGGTTATCGTTCATACGACAAAGCATGGGTCATATTTGCTAGAGGTCATGAATATGCATGCAACAAGTCTGAGAAATTGATCACATGTGTTATCAACAAATTGCAGCAATTTTTGCCAAATTAGACAATGGATCAGAGAAGAATGAAGCAGGTTTTGTCTCCAGCATCAATGCCAAAGGTGATGAAATCCCAATTATCTGGATGTTCTAGTTGCAGCTGACAAAAGGCTGATCCTCATGATGTTGTTCTGCCTTCTTCTAGTTGATTCCCTCTATACAGGGGCGTCCAGATAGGGGGTCAGCAGGCAAATACCTCCAATTTCACGTAGGGGGGATATTTTTTTAGTCTTGGGGAGTACTTTGCCTTCCATACCATTGGGACCGGGGGGTTTGCCTCCATCAATCAGAGGGATTGACGCCCCTGCCTCTATAGTCTACTTGGGTAGTTTAGTTTAGAACTTTAGGTGGACAGAAGGGCAAGCCACTTCTAGAATTTACGCTAACCATTCTACTGAAAATCCAATGCCAAAAACTTGTTTAGAACTGCATAAAACACAAACAGGATGATGTCCATCAGAGTGAGTTGATACATAGACAACGATAGACTGCTGATAACAACTGATGTGAATGTACTCAATCAAAGATTCCTCCATGTATACGCAGCGCTGCTAGTGAGAACAATTGCAGGAAAAGGCGTGCAGCAACCAAATGATTTCCTGGTCTGATCACAGCAACTTGACACGACTCGAACTTTCTAACTGGACTCCGCCTGCCTTCCAATACAACTGGAAATCGTATCCACGAGCATACAACACGACCGCCGCTGTGGCCGACCAAATGCCTCGGAAGCGGTGTTGCCTGGAAGCAATGTCGGTCATCACAAAACAGACTGGGGCGCTTTGAAACCTTCGCAATCTCGGACTTCTATCTATCGACGTCAAGAGAGCATTCTGATCGTCGACTATGGATTCCTCACTTTAAACCCAGTGTAATGCGCCTTTTGTTGAACCAACGCCAACCCAAATGGTCCACGGCCGACAAAGATGGCCAACGCTCGTTGACATAAATTAGCGGCAGACGGACGGACGGGTGGTAAAACGGTTCGCATTTAACGTTGAATACATCCACACGAAGAGCTTACCGTCAAAAGGGAGACCGCCGAACGGGTGACAATCGTACGATGGCGAGACCTTGTAAAGATTATAAAATACTAGTCGAAGCGCACAATTAAAACGCACGTCTACAGAGATGGCTACAACTCGGAATCTTCTGCTTCTCCTTCTTCACCACCACCGCCGCCGCTTCTCATGCCGCTACTGCAGCTGCTGCAACTGCAGCCAAGGCACCGCGCACTGCACCAGTCTCCGACCGGTGACGTCACGCGCTCGGCCACGCCCATCTGCGCTAATTTGCATAAAGGCATCGATTCTGAAGACTGGCAAACGGGAAGGCAGAACGGTCTGCCGACCGGCGTGGCCAAGGCTGCTGTTTGTCCGTTCAGGGCGTCGCCGGCTGCTCTGCGGCGGCTAACTTTTGACGATCGATAATATGAGACTGGACGCATGCGGCGACCGCAGAGGCGCGGAGTGGCGGCCTAGATGCAGACAGCCACCAGCAACGAACGACGGTGGTTGGCTAGATCGGTCACGTCAGATCTTTATAATTACGGAGCGTTGAATGCTTTGCTTTAAACCCTTCGTGGGGATGACGACCAAATTTCTAATCCAAATTAATCAACGCTGAGCCCTGACATCCGATTAGGGATCAAGCGACCGACGCCCTCGAATACTGAAACCGAGAAAATTAAGCCGCCTGCGTACAAACTTGCTATAGGCCTCTACCTGTATTCTGTAGCAGCAACGCCTTCTTAACTAATCCTAGCCATGTAGGCCAATAATTACATAGCAGCAGATATTATGTATCAATGTATACGGTCGATCTGGAACCATACCAGAATACCTTCCTTAACGATTTATTTTGACTGAGCGCATGTATGTATGGTGTAAACGACATAGTTTTTATAGGCTGTAAAGAAAAATGTATTTGCCAATGATCGTAATCGTAATTTCAACATTTCTACAGCACCCATAAAAGCTAAGTCGCGGGAACCAGCTTATTCACAGTCGTGGAGTCAAAGCTCACGCAGTCAAGCTAAGGTATAAGACAAAACGCAAGTTCGTCTTTACTCTTTAGGCCTGGCTACCAAACATTTTTTATCTGTGTTTCATAATCATTATAAACATTTCAACAGAGCGCAATAGGTCTACACACAGACACAATTGAACACAAATGTCTAAAAGTGAGAAACAGCTAAAACTGGGACTAATATAATAGTCCCAGGTGAAAAGGTCACAAGTTAGGCATGTCATAATCTTCTCTGCAAAAATTCTTTCACCAGAATATTGGAGCTGACATCACGCAGAATGTCAGTCTCTATGCTCATCAGAGTCTGATGTGCAGGAATGTCTCTCAACCACTGCTTAACATAAAGCCCAATCAGAGTCTGATGGGCAGGAATGTCTCTATACCACTGCTTAATAGGGCCTCATCAGTCTCTTGGGAAGGAATGTCTCTCAACCACTGCTTAATATAGAGCCCAATCAAACTCTGATGGGCAGGAATGTCTCTCAACCACTGCTAATTAGGGCCTCATCAGAGTCTGATGGGCAGGAATGTCTCTATACCACTGCCTAATAGGACCTCATCAGAGTCTGATGGGCAGGAGTGTCTCTATAACACTGCTTAATAGGGTCTCATCAGAGTCTGATGGGCAGGAATGTCTCTATACCACTGCTTAATAGGGCCTCATCAGAGTCTGATGGGCAGGAATGTCTCTCAACCACTGCTTAATATAGAGCCCAATCAGAGTCTATTGGGCAGGAATGTCTCTCAACCACTGCTTAATATAGAGCCGAATCAGAGTCTGATGGGCAGGAATGTCTCTATGCCACTGCTTAATATAGAGCCCAATCAGAGTCTGATGGGCAGGAATGTCTCTATGCCACTGCTTAATAGGGTCTCATCAGAGTCTGATGGGCAGGAATGTCTCTCAACCACAGCTTAATAGGACCTCATCAGAGTCTGATGGGCAGGAATGTCTCTGTACCACTAATTAATATAGAGCCCAATCAGAGTCTGTTGGGTAGGAATGTCTCTATACCACTGATTAATAGGACCTCATCAGAGTCTGATGGGCAGGAATGTCTCTATGCCACTGCTTAATAGGGTCTCATCAGAGTCTGATGAGCAGGAATGTCTCTATACCACTGCTTAATAGGACCTCATCAGAGTCTGATGGGCAGGAATGTCTCTATACCACTGCTTAAAAGGGTCTCATCAGAGTCTGATGGGCAGGAATGTCTCTCAACCACAGCTTAATAGGACCTCATCAGAGTCTGATGGGCAGGAATGTCTCTGTACCACTAATTAATATAGAGCCCAATCAGAGTCTGTTGGGCAGGAATGTCTCTGTACCACTGCTTAATATAGAGCCCAATCAGAGTCTGTTGGGTAGGAATGTCTCTATACCACTGCTTAATAGGGCCTCATCAGAGTCTGATGGGCAGGAATGTCTCTGTACCACTGCTTAATAGGACCTCATCAGAGTCTGATGGGCAGGAATGTCTCTCAACCACTAATTAATATAGAGCCCAATCAGAGTCTGATGGACAGGAATGTCTCTCAACCACTGCTTAATATAGAGGCGAATCAGAGTCTGATGGGCAGGAATGTCTCTTAACCACTGGTTAATAGGGCCTTATCAGAGTTTGTTGGGCAGGAATGTCTCTCAACAACTCCTTAATATAGAGCCGAATCAGAGTCTGATGGGCAGGAATGTCTCTATACAACTGCTTAATAGGACCTCATCAGAGTCTGATGGGCAGGAGTGTCTCTATAACACTGCTTAATAGGGCCACATCAGAGTCTGATGGGCAGGAATGTCTCTCAACCTCTGCTTAATATAGGGCTCAATCAGAGTCTGATGGGCAGAAATGTCTCTATACCACTGCTTAATAGGGCCTCATCAGAGTCTGATGGGCAGGAATGTCTCTGTACCACTGCTTAATAGGACCTCATCAGAGTCTGATGGGCAGGAATGTCTCTATACCACTGCTTAATATAGAGCCTCATCAGAGTCTTATCGGCAGGAATGTCTCTATACCACTGCTTAATAGGGCCTCATCAGAGTCTGATGGGCAAGAATATCTCTCAACCACTGCTTAATATAGAGCCCAATCAGAGTCTGATGGGCAGGAATGTCTCTATACCACTGCTTAATAGGGCCTCATCAGAGTCTGATGGGCAGAAATGTCTCTCAACCACTGCTTAATATAGAGCCGAATCAGAGTCTGATGGGCAGGAATGTCTCTATACCACTGCTTAATATAGAGCCGAATCAGAGTCTGATGGGCAGGAATGTCTCTCAACCACTGCCTAATATAGAGCCGAATCAGAGTCTTATGGGCAGGAATGTCTCTCAACAACTGCCTAATATAGAGCCGAATCAGAGTCTGATGGGCAAGAATATCTCTCAACCACTGCCTAATATAGAGCCGAATCAGAGTCTGATGGGCAGGATGTCTTTGTACCACTGCTTAATAGGACCTCATCAGAGTCTGATGGGCAGGAATGTCTCTCAACCACTGCTTAATATAGAGCCGAAGCAGAGTCTGATGGGCAGGAATATCTCTATACCACTGCTTAATATAGAGCCGAATCAGAGTCTGATGGGCAGGAATGTCTCTCAACCACTCCCTCATATAGAGCCGAATCAGAGTCTGATGGGCAAGAATATCTCTCAACCACTGCCCAATATAGAGCCGAATCAGAGTCTGATGGGAAGGAATGTCTTTGTACCACTGCTTAATAGGACCTCATCAGAGTCTGATGGGCAGGAATGTCTCTCAACCACTGCTTAATATAGAGCCGAAGCAGAGTCTGATGGGCAGGAATATCTCTATACCACTGCTTAATATAGAGCCCAATCAGAGTCTGATGGGAAGGAATGTCTCTATGCCACTGCTTAATAGGGCCTCATCAGAGTCTGATGGGCAGGAATATCTCTCAACCACTGCCTAATATAGAGCCGAATCAGAGTCTTATGGGCAGGAATGTCTCTCAACCACTGCCTAATATAGAGCCGAATCAGAGTCTGATGGGCAAGAATATCTCTCAACCACTGCCTAATATAGAGCCGAATCAGAGTCTGATGGGCAGGAATGTCTTTGTACCACTGCTTAATAGGACCTCATCAGAGTCTGATGGGCAGGAATGTCTCTCAACCACTGCTTAATATAGAGCCGAAGCAGAGTCTGATGGGCAGGAATATCTCTATACCACTGCTTAATATAGAGCCCAATCAGAGTCTGATGGGAAGGAATGTCTCTATGCCACTGCTTAATAGGGCCTCATCAGAGTCTGATGGGCAGGAATATCTCTCAACCACTGCTTAATATAGAGCCCAATCAGAGTCTGATGGGCAGAAATGTCTCTATGCCACTGCTTAATAGGGCCTCATCAGAGTCTGATGGGCAGGAATGTCTCTATACCACTGCTTAATAGGGCCCCATCAGAGTCTGATGGGCAGGAATGTCTCTATACCACTGCTTAATAGGGCCTCATCAGTGTCTTATGGGCAGGAATATCTCTCAACCACTGCTTAATATATAGCCCAATCAGAGTCTGATGGGCAGGAATGTCTCTATACCACTGCTTAATAGGGCCTCATCAGTGTCTTATGGGCAGGAATATCTCTCAACCACTGCTTAATATATAGCCCAATCAGAGTCTGATGGGCAGGAATGTCTCTATACCACTGCCTAATATAGAGCCGAATCAGAGTCTGATGGGCAGGAATGTCTCTCAACCACTGCTTAATATAGAGCCCAATCAGAGTCTGATGGGCAGGAATGTCTCTATACCACTGCTTAATAGGGCCTCATCAGTGTCTTATGGGCAGGAATATCTCTCAACCACTGCTTAATATTGAGCCCAATCAGAGTCTGATGGGCAGGAATGTCTCTATACCACTGCTTAATAGGGCCTCATCAGTGTCTTATGGGCAGGAATATCTCTCAACCACTGCTTAATATATAGCCCAATCAGAGTCTGATGGGCAGGAATGTCTCTATACCACTGCCTAATATAGAGCCGAATCAGAGTCTGATGGGCAGGAATGTCTCTCAACCACTGCTTAATATAGAGCCCAATCAGAGTCTGATGGGCAGGAATGTCTCTATACCACTGCTTAATAGGGCCTCATCAGTGTCTTATGGGCAGGAATATCTCTCAACCACTGCTTAATATTGAGCCCAATCAGAGTCTGATGGGCAGGAATGTCTCTATATCACTGCTTAATAGGGCCTCATCAGTGTCTTATGGGCAGGAATATCTCTCAACCACTGCTTAATATATAGCCCAATCAGAGGCTGATGGGCAGGAATGTCTCTATACCACTGCCTAATATAGAGCCGAATCAGAGTCTGATGGGCAGGAATGTCTCTCAACCACTGCTTAATATAGAGCCCAATCAGAGTCTGATGGGCAGGAATGTCTCTATACCACTGCTTAATAGGGCCTCATCAGTGTCTTATGGGCAGGAATATCTCTCAACCACTGCTTAATATATAGCCCAATCAGAGTCTGATGGGCAGGATTGTCTCTATACCACTGCTTAATAGCGCCTCATCAGTGTCTTATGGGCAGGAATATCTCTCAACCACTGCTTAATATATAGCCCAATCAGAGTCTGATGGGCAGGAATGTCTCTATATCACTGCTTAATAGGGCCTCATCAGTGTCTTATGGGCAGGAATATCTCTATACCACTGCTTAATATATAGCCCAATCAGAGTCTGATGAGCAGGAATGTCTCTATACCACTGCCTAATAAAGAGCCGAATCAGAGTCTGATGGGCAGGAATATCTCTCAACCACTGCTTAATATATAGCCCAATCAGAGTCTGATGGGCAGGAATGTCTCTATACCACTGCCTAAAAAAGAGCCGAATCAGAGTCTGATGAGCAGGAATGTCTCTCAACCACTGCTTAATATGGCCTCATCAGAGTCTGTTGGGCAGGAATGTCTCTATACCACTGCTTAATAGGGCCTCATCAGAGTCTGATTGGCAGGAATGTCTCTATGCCACTGCTTAATAGGGCCCAATCAGAGTCTAATGGGCAGAAATGTCTCTATACCACTGCTTAATAAGGCCTCATCAGAGTCTGTTGGGCAGGAATGTCACTATACCACTGCTTAATATAGAGCCCAATCAGAGTCTGATGGGCAGGAATGTCTCTCAACCACTGCTTAATATAGAGCACAATCAGAGTCTGATGGGCAGGAATGTCTCTCAACAACTGCTTAATATAGAGCCCAATCAGAGTCTTATGGGCAGAAATGTCTCTATACCACTGCTTAATAGGGCCTCATCAGAGTCTGATGGGCAGGAATGTCTCTGTACCACTGCTTAATAGGACCTCATCAGAGTCTGATGGGCAGGAATGTCTCTATACCACTGCTTAATATAGAGCACAATCAGAGTCTGATGGGCAGGAATGTCTCTCAACCACTGCTTAATATAGAGCACAATCAGAGTCTTATGGGCAGGAATATCTCTCAACCACTGCTTAATATAGAGCCCAATCAGAGTCTGATGGGCAGGAATGTCTCTATACCACTGCTTAATAGGGCCTCATCAGTGTCTTATGGGCAGGAATATCTCTCAACCACTGCTTAATATATAGCCCAATCAGAGTCTGATGGGCAGGAATGTCTCTATACCACTGCCTAATATAGAGCCGAATCAGAGTCTGATGGGCAGGAATGTCTCTCAACCACTGCTTAATATAGAGCCCAATCAGAGTCTGATGGGCAGGAATGTCTCTATACCACTGCTTAATAGGGCCTCATCAGTGTCTTATGGGCAGGAATATCTCTCAACCACTGCTTAATATTGAGCCCAATCAGAGTCTGATGGGCAGGAATGTCTCTATATCACTGCTTAATAGGGCCTCATCAGTGTCTTATGGGCAGGAATATCTCTCAACCACTGCTTAATATATAGCCCAATCAGAGGCTGATGGGCAGGAATGTCTCTATACCACTGCCTAATATAGAGCCGAATCAGAGTCTGATGGGCAGGAATGTCTCTCAACCACTGCTTAATATAGAGCCCAATCAGAGTCTGATGGGCAGGAATGTCTCTATACCACTGCTTAATAGGGCCTCATCAGTGTCTTATGGGCAGGAATATCTCTCAACCACTGCTTAATATATAGCCCAATCAGAGTCTGATGGGCAGGATTGTCTCTATACCACTGCTTAATAGCGCCTCATCAGTGTCTTATGGGCAGGAATATCTCTCAACCACTGCTTAATATATAGCCCAATCAGAGTCTGATGGGCAGGAATGTCTCTATATCACTGCTTAATAGGGCCTCATCAGTGTCTTATGGGCAGGAATATCTCTATACCACTGCTTAATATATAGCCCAATCAGAGTCTGATGAGCAGGAATGTCTCTATACCACTGCCTAATAAAGAGCCGAATCAGAGTCTGATGGGCAGGAATATCTCTCAACCACTGCTTAATATATAGCCCAATCAGAGTCTGATGGGCAGGAATGTCTCTATACCACTGCCTAAAAAAGAGCCGAATCAGAGTCTGATGAGCAGGAATGTCTCTCAACCACTGCTTAATATGGCCTCATCAGAGTCTGTTGGGCAGGAATGTCTCTATACCACTGCTTAATAGGGCCTCATCAGAGTCTGATTGGCAGGAATGTCTCTATGCCACTGCTTAATAGGGCCCAATCAGAGTCTAATGGGCAGAAATGTCTCTATACCACTGCTTAATAAGGCCTCATCAGAGTCTGTTGGGCAGGAATGTCACTATACCACTGCTTAATATAGAGCCCAATCAGAGTCTGATGGGCAGGAATGTCTCTCAACCACTGCTTAATATAGAGCACAATCAGAGTCTGATGGGCAGGAATGTCTCTCAACAACTGCTTAATATAGAGCCCAATCAGAGTCTTATGGGCAGAAATGTCTCTATACCACTGCTTAATAGGGCCTCATCAGAGTCTGATGGGCAGGAATGTCTCTGTACCACTGCTTAATAGGACCTCATCAGAGTCTGATGGGCAGGAATGTCTCTATACCACTGCTTAATATAGAGCACAATCAGAGTCTGATGGGCAGGAATGTCTCTCAACCACTGCTTAATATAGAGCACAATCAGAGTCTGATGGGCAGGAATGTCTCTCAACCACTGCTTAATATAGAGCCCAATCAGAGTCTGATGGGCAGAAATGTCTCTATACCACTGCTTAATAGGGCCTCATCAGAGTCTGATGGGCAGGAATGTCTCTGTACCACTGCTTAATATATAGCCCAATCAGAGTCTGATGGGCAGGAATGTCTCTATACCACTGCCTAATATAGAGCCGAATCAGAGTCTGATGGGCAGGAATGTCTCTCAACCACTGCTTAATATAGAGCCCAATCAGAGTCTGATGGGCAGGAATGTCTCTATACCACTGCTTAATAGGGCCTCATCAGTGTCTTATGGGCAGGAATATCTCTCAACCACTGCTTAATATTGAGCCCAATCAGAGTCTGATGGGCAGGAATGTCTCTATATCACTGCTTAATAGGGCCTCATCAGTGTCTTATGGGCAGGAATATCTCTCAACCACTGCTTAATATATAGCCCAATCAGAGGCTGATGGGCAGGAATGTCTCTATACCACTGCCTAATATAGAGCCGAATCAGAGTCTGATGGGCAGGAATGTCTCTCAACCACTGCTTAATATAGAGCCCAATCAGAGTCTGATGGGCAGGAATGTCTCTATACCACTGCTTAATAGGGCCTCATCAGTGTCTTATGGGCAGGAATATCTCTCAACCACTGCTTAATATATAGCCCAATCAGAGTCTGATGGGCAGGATTGTCTCTATACCACTGCTTAATAGCGCCTCATCAGTGTCTTATGGGCAGGAATATCTCTCAACCACTGCTTAATATATAGCCCAATCAGAGTCTGATGGGCAGGAATGTCTCTATATCACTGCTTAATAGGGCCTCATCAGTGTCTTATGGGCAGGAATATCTCTATACCACTGCTTAATATATAGCCCAATCAGAGTCTGATGAGCAGGAATGTCTCTATACCACTGCCTAATAAAGAGCCGAATCAGAGTCTGATGGGCAGGAATATCTCTCAACCACTGCTTAATATATAGCCCAATCAGAGTCTGATGGGCAGGAATGTCTCTATACCACTGCCTAAAAAAGAGCCGAATCAGAGTCTGATGAGCAGGAATGTCTCTCAACCACTGCTTAATATGGCCTCATCAGAGTCTGTTGGGCAGGAATGTCTCTATACCACTGCTTAATAGGGCCTCATCAGAGTCTGATGGGCAGAAATGTCTCTCAACCACTGCTTAATATAGAGCCGAATCAGAGTCTGATGGGCAGGAATGTCTCTATACCACTGCTTAATATAGAGCCGAATCAGAGTCTGATGGGCAGGAATGTCTCTCAACCACTGCCTAATATAGAGCCGAATCAGAGTCTGATGGGCAGGAATGTCTCTCAACCACTGCCTAATAAAGAGCCGAATCAGAGTCTGATGGGCAGGAATGTCTCTCAACCACTGCTTAATATAGAGCCCAATCAGAGTCTGATGGGCAGGAATGTCTCTATACCACTGCTTAATAGGGCCTCATCAGTGTCTTATGGGCAGGAATATCTCTCAACCACTGCTTAATATAGAGCCCAATCAGAGTCTGATGGGCAGGAATGTCTCTATATCATTGCTTAATAGGGCCTCATCAGTGTCTTATGGGCAGGAATATCTCTCAACCACTGCTTAATATATAGCCCAATCAGAGTCTGATGGGCAGGAATGTCTCTATACCACTGCCTAATATAGAGCTGAATCAGAGTCTGATGGGCAGGAATGTCTCTCAACCACTGTTTAATATGGCCTCATCAGAGTCTGTTGGGCAGGAATGTCTCTATACCACTGCTTAATAGGGCTTCATCAGAGTCTGATTGGCAGGAATGTCTCTATGCCACTGCTTAATAGGGCCCAATCAGAGTCTAATGGGCAGAAATGTCTCTATACCACTGCTTAATAAGGCCTCATCAGAGTCTGTTGGGCAGGAATGTCACTATACCACTGCTTAATATAGAGCCCAATCAGAGTCTGATGGGCAGGAATGTCTCTCAACCACTGCTTAATATAAGGCCTCATCAGATTCTGTTGTGCAGGAATGTCTCTCAACCACTGCTTAATATAGAGCACAATCAGAGTCTGATGGGCAGGAATGTCTCTCAACCACTGCTTAATATAGAGCACAATCAGAGTCTGATGGGCAGGAATGTCTCTCAACCACTGCTTAATATAGAGCCCAATCAGAGTCTGATGGGCAGAAATGTCTCTATACCACTGCTTAATAGGGCCTCATCAGAGTCTGATGGGCAGGAATGTCTCTGTACCACTGCTTAATAGGACCTCATCAGAGTCTGATGGGCAGGAATGTCTCTATACCACTGCTTAATATAGAGCCTCATCAGAGTCTTATCGGCAGGAATGTCTCTATACCACTGCTTAATAGGGCCTCATCAGAGTCTGATGGGCAGGAATATCTCTCAACCACTGCTTAATATAGAGCCCAATCAGAGTCTGATGGGCAGGAATGTCTCTATACCACTGCTTAATAGGGCCTCATCAGAGTCTGATGGGCAGAAATGTCTCTCAACCACTGCTTAATATAGAGCCGAATCAGAGTCTGATGGGCAGGAATGTCTCTATTCCACTGCTTAATATAGAGCCGAATCAGAGTCTGATGGGCAGGAATGTCTCTCAACCACTGCCTAATATAGAGCCGAATCAGAGTCTGATGGGCAGGAATGTCTCTCAACCACTGCTTAATATAGAGCCGAATCGGAGTCTGATGGGCAGGAATGTCTCTCAACCACTGCCTAATATAGAGCCGAATCAGAGTCTGATGGGCAGGAATGTCTTTGTACCACTGCTTAGTAGGACCTCATCAGATTCTGTTGGGCAGGAATGTCTCTCAACCACTGCTTAATATAGAGCCCAAGCAGAGTCTGATGGGCAGGAATATCTCTATACCACTGCTTAATATAGAGCCCAATCAGAGTCTGATGGGCAGGAATGTCTCTATGCCACTGCTTAATAGGGCCTCATCAGAGTCTGATGGGCAGGAATATCTCTCAACCACTGCTTAATATATAGCCCAATCAGAGTCTGATGGGCAGGAATGTCTCTATACCACTGCTTAATAGGGCCTCATCAGAGTCTGATGGGCAGGAATGTCTCTATACCACTGCTTAATAGGGCCTCATCAGTGTCTTATGGGCAGGAATATCTCTCAACCACTGCTTAATATATAGCCCAATCAGAGTCTGATGGGCAGGAATGTCTCTATACCACTGCTTAATAGGGCCTCATCGGTGTCTTATGGGCAGGAATATCTCTCAACCACTGCTTAATATATAGCCCAATCAGAGTCTGATGGGCAGGAATGTCTCTATACCACTGCCTAATATAGAGCCGAATCAGAGTCTGATGGGCAGGAATGTCTCTCAACCACTGCTTAATATAGAGCCCAATCAGAGTCTGATGGGCAGGAATGTCTCTATACCACTGCTTAATAGGGCCTCATCATAGTCTGATGGGCAGGAATGTCTCTCAACCACTGCTTAATATAGAGCCGAATCAGAGTCTGATGGGCAGGAATGTCTCTCAACCACTGCTTAATATAGAGCCCAATCAGAGTCTGATGGGCAGGAATGTCTCTCAACCACTGCCTAATATAGAGCCGAATCAGAGTCTGATGAGCAGGAATGTCTCTGTATCACTGCTTAATAGGACCTCATCAGAGTCTGATGGGCAGGAATGTCTCTCAACCACTGCTTAGTATAGAGCCCAATCAGAGTTTGATGGGCAGGAATGTCTCTATACCACTGCTTAATAGGGTCTCATTAGAGTCTGATGGTCAGGAATGTCTCGGTACCACTGCTTAATAGGACCTCATCAGAGTCTGATGGGGAGGAATGTCTTTCAACCACTGCTTAATATAGAGCCCAATCAGAGTCTGATGGGCAGGAATGTCTCTATACCACTGCTTAATAGGACCTCATCAGAGTCTGATGGGCAGGAATGTCTCTATACCACTGCTTAATATAAAGCCCAATCAGAGTCTGATGGGCAGGAATGTCTCTATGCCACTGCTTAATAGGGCCTCATCAGAGTCTGATGGGCAGGAATGTCTCTATACCACTGCTTAATAGGGCCTCATCAGTCTGATGGGCAGGAATGTCTCTCAACCACCGCTTAATATAGAGCCCAATCAGAGTCTGATGGGCAGGAATGTCTCTATACCACTGCTTAATAGGGTCTCATCAGAGTTTGATGGGCAGGAATGTCTCTGTACCACTGCTTAATAGGGTCTCATTAGAGTCTGATGGTCAGGAATGTCACTCAACCACTAATTAATATAGAGCCCAATCAGAGTCTGATGGGCAGGAGTGTCTCTCAACCACTGCTTAATAGGGTCTCATCAGAGTTTGATGGGCAGGAATGTCTCTATGCCACTGCTTAATAGGGTCTCATCAGAGTTTGATGGGCAGGAATGTCTCTATACCACTGCTTAATAGGGTCTCATTAGAGTCTGATGGTCAGGAATGTCTCGGTACCACTGCTTAATAGGACCTCATCAGAGTCTGATGGGCAGGAATATCTTTCAACCACTGCTTAATACAGAGCCCAATCAGTCTGATGGGCAGGAATGTCTCTATACCACTGCTAAATAGGGCCTCATCAGTCTGTTGGGCAGGAATGTCTCTGTACCACTGCTTAATAGGACCTCATCAGAGTCTGATGGGCAGGAATGTCTCTCGACCACTGCTT